>OX276335.1:11659631-12859631 GCA_946251815.1 Dasysyrphus albostriatus
AAATGCTGTTTAAATACTGAAAGCAGAATTTTTTTGGAAAGGTTTCAATACTCAGAGACCTCAAACTGTGTCTAAGATCTACATGTATCTATATATGTTACAAAATTAGAGACAAATACGAATTTAAAAAAAAAAATAAGAGTTACACAATGTTTGTACTCATAGCCGTAAATAAAAACACACTTTCATTCTGCCCTTCGCCGAGTGGCATAGACTGTGGAAGAATTCTTTTTTGATAAACATTTCAAGCAAATAATTAAATAACCTTTAAAGAATAAAAGATTTACAACGCTTTGAAACACAATAATTATAATCAGGAATATGTTTCAATAAAATTTAAATTATTCTTATTAACTACTAAGTGATGTTGATATTTTGTTACCGCTTTTTTTCTTTTGTGGCATTTCTAGATAGTTTTTGGGCACAAATAATATAAAGCAAGTCCAATATATTACATGGATAAATTAATTAATTTATTAAAAATTATTTGAAAATTTAAACGTTCTTTAAAAATTTCAAATTAATTTACTACCAGCTGCCAATCAAATCTTTCAATTACATATTAAGATTCTCTGTAGCAAATTTCTCGTGACATTGACTTGTGATCAATTAAATTATGAGCGACATCAGTGTCACGCTCATAAAAAAAGATACTTACATCCAAAAAAACTTAAATTTCTAAGATTTGTACACAAAATTAACTAACTAACTGCTTTTAATTTTAAAACAAATTCAGTATATACCTACTAATTTACACATTTTCACGTAAAAGTTATCCGTTAACACCATCATCTGGCAAACAACAACTATAAAAAAAACCAAGAATTGAGTGGCACATGACACTATTATGCGTTTCAACACAGGTAGACTATGCGGATGTGCTTACAGTGAAATTGGGATAATTAAATCAATCCAGGGTTTTTCTAAAAGGTTTATAACTAAGGTAATAACTGCACTAAAAATTTAATTTAAAAAAATTAATGGGATATAAAAGGGTTTTTCAACAGACACGCTACAAAAGTAGAGCGACAGGGACAGCAAACGAAGCCATATTTCTTGCCGATCTCTTGACATTTATCTTCACTAAGTTTTGCTATTTCATGATGAAAAGATATACGAGCCAACAACGAGTCGAAATTATTAAAATTTACTGCCGAAATTCGGAGTCAGTGGCCTTAACGTTAAGAGCGCTACGTCCAATTTATGGTCGTCATAATCTTCCTAGCAGATCAACAATTGAGCGTCTAGTGGACAAATTTGAATCCACAGGCATAGTACAAAATGTTCCCGTACCAATGAGACAAAGAAGTGCCCGTTGTGTTGAGAATATTGCTGCCGCTGAGAATTCAGTTGCAGAAAGCCCAAATGCGTCTCTCACACGTCGTTCTCAAGCGTTGGGCATCTCTGTGACGTCGTTGGGGCGAATTTTGCGAAAAAATCTTGACCTACATCCTAACAAGATTAAATTGACGCCAGAACTAAAGCCGCTAGCCGCTTGACCACCAGAAGCGTCGTATGTTCGTGAATTGGGCTGAGCAACAACTTGAAAATGATTCGGATTTTCATCGAAAAATCATCTTCAGCGATGAAGCTCATTTCTGGCTGAATGGCTTCGTCAATAAACAAAGTATGCGGTATAGGTCAGGCAGCAATCCACACATACTCCATGAGTCATCATTGCATCCCAAAAAAATTACGGTTTGGTGTGGTTTATGGGCCGGCGGCGTCATTGGGCCGTACTTCTTCCGTGATGATCAAGACCAGCACGTTACTGTGAATGGGGATCGCTACCGTTCAATGATAACCGAATATTTTTGGCCCAAATTGGATGATATGGACTTGGAGGACATGTGGTTCCAACAGGACGGCGCCACAAGCCACACTGCGAATGTCACAATCAATTTATTGGAAACCAAGTTTGGAGAACGTGTTTCCTCACGAAATGGTCCAGTCGCTTGGCCGCGATTTGACGCCGTTAGACTATTTCCTGTGGGGCTACGTCAAGTCTATGGCCTATGCCAACAAGCCAGCAACTATTGACGAACTTCGTACGAATATCGAACGTGAAATTGCAGCAGTATCGGCCGATTTATGCTTGAAAACCGTCGAAAATTGGGTTCAGCGTCTGGACTTCTGCAAGCGTGCCCGTGATGGCCATGCAAAAGAAATTGAGTTCCATACATAATGGCATCAAACGTACTTTCACAGGAATAAAGAATTTCTTTGATATCCAAAACCGGTTTTGTTTTATTTAAAAAAAACTTTTGTAGCGCTCTTATTGAAAAACCTGATACTTCCAAAAATTATAAAAATTTATTATTATTACTTATTATTTTGATATTATTTTTTTTTCATGCAATCATTTTCAATCAAGAATTAAGATGGCGTTCTTTTTTTCTCATCTATAATTCATAAGGAAGTTGTTTTATCGTTTTGTGCTTTTAAACATTTTTCTCTCATAATTTTTCATGTCCTTACATATAATATTCTCAAACGCTCAGAGTCTTGAACATAAGAGCAAGCACGTGCGACCCAGTCGTGCATTTTATTTTTTATTTATTTGGAAGAAGTACGGGGTGATGCGCCAACTTTTATAAGACAATGACTTTTAAAAGGACCACACTAGGTAAGCTCTTGACTGTTTTTGTAATTGAACATGATATTGCTATAATTTTACCATTATCAAATAAAGAAAATTAAAAAAAAAAAATTTAATTTTACAGTATTTATTTTCCGACAAAATTGTCGTTGATTTTTTAACAAAGAATAGAAATTTGTCAATATAATGGCCTTTCAATTTAATAAACTGACATTTTCCACCGCTTCCATTTACTTGGGATTTTGTTTTTTTATAATAATAATTTGAGTGTGTTTAACCTCATTACCTACCCTCCTTTCCAACACCTTGATATCTTCACAACGTGCTTATTATAGTCTTACTATGAACCACACTTAATCATTTCAACCTGCGATTTAAAAATTCAACTCGTAAAATTTTGAACTTCAACGTTTTTCATGGCACAATATTTTTATAAATTGCTAGGTATGTGCTACTTTTGAAAAAATTACTGGATTCGAAAATAAACATTGTTTACCAATTTTTAAAATAGAAAATGGGATAACAAGTGTATCTAATTCAATAATTCAAAGAGCTTAACTGTATCTATAGAATTAAATGTAAATCAAAGGAACAAATCCATTACACGAAACTATTATACAAATCCATTCGTGACGATGAGTATTTTTATTCGTCCTTGCAACAACATTTGTGGAGTTATCCTGTAAAACGCAGGGTAGGGGGAAGCCTCTAACTTCAACTCCTACAATTCAATAATCTTTTTTGTCAGTTTTCGTTTTTTTTTTTGTAAAAAAAAAGGATATCCCGATATAATTTGAATTTTTGTTTTCTGTGTGGTAATTTTTTGATGGTATAACGAATACAATCACTTATTATATACCAACACAAATGAAAGATCTGAGATTTAGAAGAACGATTTTTGTTGGGTGAGTAAACACTTCTTTCAGACCAAACTAATTGTTAAGGGACTTGTCTAAACCCACAATCTTAAACCAGGCCCTCTGACTCTCTGAGAGATTTGATTTATTTTCATCCGGTTCCTTATTGAACTCAGAAACTACTTTATGTCTTGACAAATACAAGAATTACATACTTAGCCTTATAATTTAATTCAATCACTTCAAATTAATGTATCCTTCCCTTTAAGTACCTAAGGGGTTATAAGCACATAGTGGAGACAAAATCTTTTAAATTTAGAACACGTTGATATCGAGCTAGATTCCTTTACATGGTGTACTTATTTGCTTACATTACTCCTGGAAAATTATGCTTTACGTTTGACTCCTGGGGCATCCACTTCTCCTATATGAATTTAAGTAAATGCTTTCTGGCATTATTTAAACCTTCCATAGAATTCGCCTTACCTAAGCTTGTTTGACTGTCTTATCAGGGTAAGTTGATATTAAAAATACAAAAAGATTTCTCTTGAAAATTTCCTGAATTCCCTCAGGATAGACAAAGTTAATTTTACAATTCTCAATTACAGACAGACGAAAAAGAGATACAGTACACAATTGGAATAATCACTTAATAAACATTTTCTTAATCAATCCTTCAATATTCTCTGAATTCTATAATTGCAAGGGATTTTCATTTCAAATCAAATTTCCATTCCGTTCATTTAAAGGATTAGTGTAACGTAATACTCGTAGCTCTATACCTACTCATCATCAACATAAATAAAATTTGCATAAATCAAAAAAACACTTGGCACTTTTTGTCGACTTCGGGTCCAGTCCTTATATTTAAAATTTGATCGCATAACCAACCCTTTGCTGATGGCCAGAGGGGCAACCAAAAATAAATCAACAGTAATTCCAACTTTTCTCATATTTCATTCGCCAAAATGACAGACAGACATTAAAATTTTAATTTTATTTCGCCCGGGGGATAAGCAAGAGAGTGTGTCTACCATCAGAGAATGATATCCTTTTCTGCCATCCGAAGGATATCACCAACAACTGCCTGGCATTTGGCCGTTTCCCTCACTGAACAACACAGGAGAACATAGCCCATGGAATGGTGTGGTGTAGTATAATATGTAGACGCTTGACTTTATCTTGTTCATCTTGGGAAGTGATTACATTTATTATTGAGCCTTTTCACTCTTTTTTGTTGGTTGTATTTAGTATACCCGCTTTTGTATATAAAGTACCAGTCGAATAAAATTTGTAGGTACTTTGTTTTGAGTCATGATTCCTTTGTCGAATAGCCTTAAGGCTTGAAAGTTTTGTTTCATTTGAAATAATAAAAGGATTTGACAAATAATGTATGTACATAAAATTCATAGCTAATAACTTAATTATTTGGTTGGATAAAGAGCGAGGAAGAACTCTGGATTTGTTTTGAATTTTTGGGCATCTTAGTTCAGCTCATAAAGCTCGTTAAGCTGTATACCTTAGGTATACTAATTATTATACTTTTTCTGCATTGTGAAATTATAAGTATGTAAATTTTCACGAATTTAATTGATAGATTTCAGTTTCCCACCCTTCGAAATTTCACAGGTTTAAAAAAGTATGCGAACTGACTGTTATTGACAATTTAAAATAACTTCTCATTACGGTCCCTAAGGGCTTTAACTTTTACTTGACCTTTTCTTTATGAATTAACTTTAAATCCATTTCTAACATGAACATAAACTTGAGATAAACTTGACCAAATCTTGATCCTAATTGACAAATAGACAGAGAGGAGAGTCCTTGCATATGTTTTCATGTCCACTTCTATATATAAATCCTTCTACCTCAACTTGAAGCTTATGTGAACAAATTTGGATTAATTTTGCTAAATATCTATTAGTTGACTCCTTAAAAGCTTAGAAGTATCAGCTCTGATTCCTGGAGAGGATGAAAAGCATTATCCTGTTTAAAGTCAAACTAAGATGACTTATCACTTTCGATATTCGACAAAAATTAATTTATTAAAAGTGAACTCATAATAAGAGTATTTGCTAGAGTAAACACGATACTTTGCTTTTCTGAAAAAATACTGGCCACTTTTTAATATGCATTCAAATTTTCTATCGAAATTGATTGTTGGAAAAATTTAATAAAAATAATTAAGCATCAGGGAAAGTTAACAATTTCTTACAAAGAAGATGGAAAATCACTATTAGTGTACTATCGCCTCTAGGCACATCTGACCATTGTGTCATGTCTGCTCATTTCTCGTGCCAAAACAATCCAGTTAGAGAAACAACTCGAATGAGAACCGTTTGGCAATACGAGAAAGCCAAGTGGGACGGTCTCAGTAATTTTTTCAAAAACTTTAACTGGTCGCTATGCTTCCTGGGTAGTGATGTAGATTCCAGTGCAGATATGGTTACAAATTTAATTCTCTACGGTATGGGAAATTTTATTCCGAACAGGATAAAATCTATCAAACCGAAAGAGAATTCATGGTTTGATTCGAGCTGTAAAGAGGTTATCAGGTTGAGAGAAGTAAGTTTCCGAAGATACCAAGCCAACCCCACTGAGGAAAACCGGAATAAGTTCAAACAAGCTGGAAAGACCTGTAACGTTCATATTCGACGAACCAAGTTTTTGCATGATCAGAAATTAAAGCAAAAAATACTACAATGTCCCAAAGGTAGTAAAAATTTTTGGTCATTTGTAAATAACGTACGTAATTCCACCTCGTCTTCAGTTCTAACGCTCGTCTTCAATGATACTCCCTATGTCAGCTCACTAGAGAAAGCCAATTTGCTTGCAGCACAGTTTGCTGTTAATTCAACGCTGCCAGAGAGTATCATGACTCCACCTGTACCTGAGACCTCTAATGAGTCTTTAAAGATCTTAACGTACACAAGTCCGCTGGCCCGGATTGTATCCCTCCCATTGTTCTGAAAGGGTATTTTTCAACGCTGGCAAAGCCACTGCGTAAGCTTTTCCATCTGGCCTACTCTACTGGTCTCTTTCCGAGTGGATGGAAAACAGCATTTGTCCAGCCCGTCCCTAAAAAAACCAAATCTTCTTCTCCCTCTTACTATCGTCCAATTACACCTACGTCTTTTCTTTCTAAGGTCATGGAAACGCTGATTAATTATCAGCTCAAGAAATATCTTGAAGAACGGAAGCTTCTCAATGACCGGCAGTATGGCTTTCGTAGCAATAGGTCCACTAGTGATCTGATGGTATATCTCACCGAACAGTGGAACAAATCTTTACATCGTTCTGGAGAAAGTAAGATTATTGCACTTGATATTTCAGAAGCATTTGATAGAGTTTGGCATCAAGCTCTCCTATCGAAAATGCGTGCATTTGGTATCGATGAATCTCTTCTTTGTTAGATTAGAAATTACCTTTCAGACCGATCAATACAAGTTGTACTGGATGGTTTTAAGTCTGATATTCATAAAAAATGCTGGTGTGCCCCAGGGCTCCGTTTTGTCTCCTACCCTCTTTCTCATTTTTATTAATGATCTCTTATCTGAAATGTCTAGTCCATTAAATTGTTTTGTTGATGATAGTACCCTCAGCTTTTCATATTCGTTTCTAGATTCACATCCCTGCACTTTGGATGTGGAACTTGAATGGCAGCATATGATACGAGTAAGCTCATTAAATTCAGATCTTGACAGCATTGTCCAGTGGGGAACTAAAAACCGTGTAGAATTTAATGCTTCAAAAACCCAATGCTGCCTGTTGTCACTAAAGCAAAACCTACCCCCTTTGCCGCTTTCAGTGAGCGGTACTAGTATCGAGGAAACTGAACAGCTTTCAGTTCTGGGTATGTTCATCACAGATCACCTTCTGTGAAATGATCACATATTTAACGCTGCCAAAAACGCTGCAAAGTGTTTACGTTTTCTTCGAAAATGCAAGAAATTTTTTCCCCTTCTGATCTGGCTGTAATCTACAAGGCTTTCATTCGCCCAAAGCTTGAATACAATTCTCACATTTGGGCTGATACTCCCATAACCCATTTAAGCCTCTTGGCTGGTATTCAAAAAAGAGCTCTAAAAATGAAAGGTGATAGTACCTTAACGGAAACATTCGAATCTCTTGAACATCGCCGTAATGATTCATGCCTCGCCTTATTTTATCGCTATTTTTATAAACAATGCTCTAGCAAAATAGCCAGTTGCATTCCTCCCATTAAACAATTTCACCGTAATACTCGCACTGCCAGAAATGCTCATCAGTTTACCCTTCAGCCCAATTTCAGACGTACTGTTAAGTGCAGAGATTCTATTTTTAGTCGAACCACACGAATGTGGAATGCCTTAACCTGCTCTATTTTTCCCTCCCATTTTGACATTCAGAATTTTAAAACCAATGTACATCGGTATCTCCTTTTAAATCCTTCTTTTTTTTCCTAATGCTCACACTGTGTTCAATCATCTTAAGGGTAGTCACAACCCCTTTAGTGCGCACATAATTAAAAAAAAAGTCTGATTTTTTTCACTAAGTTTCCGCTTAATTTTTTTTGAAAAAAGATATTCTTAAACAAAATAAAGAACAGACTTTGGACCTTTAGGTACAAGGAGTCTAAGCTTTTTCTTTTCCGTCATCTTGTACTGTTCCTGGAGATGTACCTCAGCTCTCTCTAATACCTACTTCCCCAGTTGTGCTAATTCCACTTTGAACGATCTTTTTGGCAGGGTTCTATGCATCGCTTAACTCGCAATCTCTTGACCTTTTCGAGGCGTGTTTCCAATTCTCTGCCACTTACGTTCTTGTATGATAGAGTCGCTAGTTTTCTCATCTGGAGATACGGTTAGGCCTGTAATTCCCCAGGATTTTTCAGAGGCATCTACTCAAGAACTAGTGCAGCTTTCTTGTAACAGTGGATGTTACTTTCCAAGTGCTGCATCCATAAAGAAGCACGCCAGATTAAGTTGTTTCTCCATAATGTTGGTCGGCATTTCAAACGCAGCTTATGACCCCTAAGGAGCTCTAAGTAGTGTAACGAGTAAGGAAGGAGTCCTCCAGATTTATGTGGTATCACAAAGGATCAACTTTGGTCTAAGTGTGTCTGTATTGATTTTTTGACAGCCACTTCTAACTAACCTAACTTATGCTAACTTTCGAGATACCCCTATACTGCGCAAAGTAAGACAGATACATTCTCTAATAGCTCTAGCGAACGGATTTAGAAGTCCAAAAGCAGCAGGTGAAATGGTGGTATACTCAACGCATTGTTCGATGGCATTAACGGAGAGTTGACAGGAATATCCAGTGTGGATTCCGGCATGCGTCAAAAGTGTCTTTGAGTGTTTGAGGTGGTCTTTTATTTGCTCCAAAATGATGATTCCTATTGCCTACAATGTCTTTACAGCAGGCAGCACACGAATTCCTCTCCATTTTCCTTTCTTAATGAGCTTGAAAGTCATTCCCATTTTCTACTCTTCAAGAAAACTTCCTGTTTCCAACTTCTGTAGATAAGTGAGTCCGCTGCTCGTAAAAACTCTGCGAGAATACCGTCAAGTAGTCCACCCATTTTTTTGCTCTTCAGTTGCTCTGATTGCGGTTAAGATTTCTTCTCTAAAATAGTGCATATTCAGGAACTCGTTACTATGGGCTAGTCAATGGGTGATGGGGTCACTTCACCAGCGATAAGAGGTCTGAAACCGCTGAAAAGTGCTCCTTTCTTGCTGCTTCTTTTAGCCAATGTTCTCTTATTGAAATTTAATGAATTTGTTATATTTAAAATAAATTTTTTCTTCATTTTTATTTCATTTTAATTGAGTACATTGATGATCAAATTACAAACTTGTCGGTGAAATTCTGAAGTGAATGCTACTATTAAGTTGAATTTTTGGTGTTTTCGTATAGAGCTGACCGTAAAAAATACAAAAACACAAATTATCTAAAAATAAATAAATTTGTTTACATAGTGACAGTGGCATAGCTACAGTGGGCCAAAGAGGGCAAAAGGCAAAACGATATTGATAAGTTGACTAATTTTTATGAATTTTTGTCTAGCTTTAAGATAGTTTTAAGAAAATGAAAAATAAAAATGAATTACAAAACAAAAAAAAGGGCAAATTTTGTCACACAGAGTAATTAATAAGCGTTTTAGAGTGGATTTTAAGAAACAGTAAAAAAACGTTAGTTTTCAATGGCGGTTGAATCGAGTCGAATTGATAGTTTTCGAGCGACACAAGTGAAAAATTCCAAAAATATGCTTTTTTGCATTTTTTCTATGTTGAGTCACCAGATTTCAGTCGCAACCTCAGCTTCAGATTCAGCACCCCCAAATGGCTACTATTGTTTGCTCTCCCCCACCACCTAAAAATTCCTTAAGCCACTAAATAGTGACCATCATAGTCATTCTTATTAGAATTCTATAAAATTATTCTCAACGGGTGAATAGTTACACCCTGTATGCCGCCTTATTGAGGATCTTTGTACGTATTTAACGTGTGTAACCCTATTCATGCCCTGCACCCTTTCAGCTTAAATGGCTCTATTCTATGTCAAATGACATCATTAGTGTCAAGTTAGCAAAGCGACTTTGACGAATCAAAAAATGAATAGGAGGATAATTTGCTGTTAATCAGTTGTGATAGTATAAAATTTGTCGTTCAATGTTTTCTATGTTTTTTGGGTGTTTTGCTTACTTCATATCAAGTAAACATAGCACCCCGTCGAAAATCGGTAAAATATTTCTGTAGGTTTTTTTTTTTTTTTTTTGTAAATTCATTTTTATTTTTCAATTATCTTAGAACTATCTTAAAGCTAGACAAAAATTCATAAAAACTAGCCTACTTATCAATATCTTAAAACTAACTTACTGGCCCCAGTCGGGCGCTCTAAGTTAAACTAGAATAACTTAATGCTACTGCCTTTCGGCCTAAGAACTATCTAAATACTAAATCCAGGTCGGTTTTATTTTTTACCGAGAAGAATTTCACAAAAAAACTCGGTATCTATGTCTTTATTTTTTGGTTTTATATAAAACTTACAAACTACATAAAACTAAATTAAAGCTAATTAAAACTACTTAAAACTACTTACAACTAATTTTAAACTATTTACAACCTACTTATAAGCTACTTACAAACTAGAACAGTCACAGCAAGCATTTTCCGGTTTTTATAATTTTTTTGTATTTTTGTTAATTTTATAATTTTTTTGATGTTTTTTTTTTTTTTTTTTGGTGCCACCCTGACTGTCCCTACTTAAAACTAGCTACCTAAACCTATGTTAGTCGGCCATACAAGAGAAAAAAGCAAGGTCAACTATTAAATGTCTGAAGGAACTTCATCTTCGTTTTTCAACCACCAGAACTGGTTCTTGGTTCTCCTGCTTTACCCTATCTCTTCGGTCCCGTTCCGACACAGTCCTACTGAACCAAAGGTGCTCAGCTCCGTCTTATGCGAGGACGTCTCGACTGTAAAGGAGCCGCCGATCCACAGTTCTACGGCCGACGTGGTAGATTAGCGGAACCGCCGCTCTATCCTGGATCAGCCCTCGACTGTCTAGGTGGAGGAATGCATCGGGCGGAATAAAGCCGCTTAGACGCACACTCTCGTAGTATTCGTTTTTAGGGTAATAAGCCCCGAAAATTAAGCTGTTAGACGAGGACATCGCTCTTGCAATGTGACCTCGAATAAGTTTCAGCAAGAAATTATCTATCCTGCTTATGTTGGCCCCGTTGTATAGAGCCAGGTTGGAATAGTAGTGTTTGTACTCCGACTCTGGTGTTCTGTGCAATCCAAGGCAGCGTCGAAGACACTGCCTCTCAAACACCCGAATCTTTTCCATTTGAGAAGGGGCAACGTTGAACCAAACCGGGCATCCATAGGCAATCATCGGCCGGATGAGGGCCATGTAGCAAATCACCTTCACCCTGCTGTCCAGCCGGCTGATATAAAACAACCGTTATTATATTTCTGTAGGTACTTAATAGTTTATGGCTTATTTCTTTGCCGTTAATTAGTTGTTACAGATTAAATTAGATCGTGCAATGTTTTCGTTGTTTTTTGGGTGCTTTGCTAGCTTGATATCGAGTAAGCAAAACAACTCTCACGGATCAAAGGTGGATAAATTGATAAACGAGTCATTAATGAGTTGTGACAATCTCGAATTTGTCGCTCTATGTTTTCTTTGTTTTTTTTTTCTAAAAATGGTTACTACCAAAACTAAATATTTTTTTGCTTAATAATTTGTCGGTACTTATTCGTTCATTAGTTGTGAAAAATTCAGTTCTATCAGGTGATGTTTTCTATGTTTTTTTTGATGATTTTTTTTCTACATGTGTCAAGAAAGCAAATCAACTTTTAAAAATCGAAAAATTAATAGGTGTATAGTTTACCATTTATTAGTCGTTAATTAGTTGTGACAATTTTGAATTTGTCTTTCAATGTTTTCTATGTTTTTTTGGGTGCTTTGCTTACTTGGCACATAACATAAGAAACTTCTTACACTTAATGTTTTATCTTTAATGGCTTAATAATTTGCCGATAACCAGTCAGTAACTTGTTTTGAAAAATTTAATTCAATCTTGCAATATTTTCTATGTTTTTTAGTTTTTCCTAAGTTTAATATCATGTTTCAAGTTAACAAAACACCACCTCAAAAAGGGGTTAAAACAGCTCATACCCATTAGCTTACGGCTAAATATTTTACTGTTATCTAGTTTTCAATTAGTCGTGACAATTTTGAGTTTGTCATGCAATGTTTTCTGAACTCTTCACTAACTTGACAAAAAGTTTGGAAAAGAATCACGTGAAAACGGGATAAAATAAATATTTATATCAGATGGTTAATGGGCTATTAATTTATCATTAATTTTTTCAGGCAATTTATCGTTCCATGTTTCCAAGTTTTTTATTTTTTGAAAAGTGGTAGAAACTGCCAAAACTTAATATTTTATTTCTTGATAGATAACTTGGCGTTAGTTAATCGTTTATGTATAAGTTGTGAAAAACTGAATTTTGTCGTGATAATTTTGAAAACATCGATTTTCTGTGTTTTTCGAAAACAGGTAACAACTTTCAAAACTTAATATTTTATTTCTTGATAATTTGGCTACAATTAGTCATTAATTGATTTGGAAGCTTGACGCTCGTAGAAAACGGATCACCCAAAATTACATAGAAAAAATCGCCTTGGAAAAATTCAGTTTTCAAAAATAACTAAAGGCTAATTAATGCCAAATTATCAAGAAAAAAGCTATTAATTATTGGATGTTCTTACCACTTTTCAAAAAAAAGCATAGAAAACATAGAACGACAAATTCTATATATGAAACAACTAATTATCCAATTTTCATAGATAATATTTCCGTGTACATTTACTCAGTCTCTAAAATGTGTTTATGAATAAGGCTGTGTCAATTTTGATTTAACTTTCCCAAGGATTTTAGTGTTTAGAATGTCAATTTTAGTAGCTCAGGTGAAACAATCGAAGAAAAATGTGTATAAAAAAGAGGCTTTGAAGTTGGACAACTGCCTAAAAGTTAGAAAAACTTTGGGCAAGCTTGCAGAAGCCCAGACACTGAACCCGATTTTCGACGGTTTTCAAGCATAAATTGGGCGATACTGCTGCAATTTCACGTTCGGTATTCGTACGAAGTTCATCAATCGTCCCTGGCTTGTTGGCATAGACCATAGAATTGACGTAGCCCCACAGGAAAAAGTGTAATGGCGTCAAATCGCACGACCGAGGCGGCCAAGCGACTTGACCATTTCGTGAGATAACACGTTTTCCAAACTTGGTTTCCAATAAATTGATTGTGACATTCGCTGTGTGGCTTTTGGCGCCGTCCTGTTGGAACCACATGTCGCTGTTGATCTGCTAGGACGATTATGACGACCATAAATTGAACGTAGCGCTCTTAACGTTGAGGCCACTGACTCCGAATTTCGGTGGTAAATTTTAATAATTTCGACTGGTTGTTGGCTCGTATATCTTTCCATCATGAAATGGCAAACCTTACTGAAGAGAAATGTCAAAAGAGCGGCAAGAAATATGGCGCCGTTTGCTGTCCCTGTCGCTCTACTTTTGTAGCGTCCCTGTTGAAAAACCTTTTACAAGGGCAAGCATAATATGCGTGCAACAAATTGCATATGTTGTTTTCATGAAATTAAAAAAAAAAAAAACTTCCGAACAAGGTGTAACTGAGAAGAACTGAAATTCCATGAAACTGAAATTTATTACTGAGGTCGATAGTGAGATGATAAAGATTTTAACAAGACTAAGACGAGACTTACAAGGAACTCATATTCAAGGTTTTTCTGGTCGTATCTATAAGTAATACAAAGTTTTTCTTTTAAAAACAATTATTGGCAAGGAACTGTCAAAGCTTCATCTTATTAAAGTTGAATCAAAATGAAACTGCTCAGTCGTTTAAGATTTCCTAGTCCACTACCAGCGAGTCAATGATCTTAATATTACTCCCTAACATTAATCCATGCATATCAATTACCAAATTAAACTTGTTCACTTACTAAAAGCTTCGAACATATTCAAGTTTTTCCTTCACCTCGAATGACTTCCTGATGAGACAAAAGTAGATTAAAGTTGCGAACCATTTGTTTTTAATTCTCTGACGGTATTTTTTCAAAAAAAAAAAATAAAATTTATAAACAAAAAAAAAAACATATCTTTTTCGAGGACAAAGTGCGATAAAACAAGTTGGCTCCGGAACGTTGACTGTGCATCCTTCTCAAAAAAAAACATCATTGGTTGTGCTATATAATTCCAAATAACTTAAGGAAGGAAATTCCTGTTCTAGTCCAGCTCTATATACTTGTATATGAAACACTGTCATATTTCTGTGTCTTGTCGGTTTGGTCCTTCGAGGGGAAAATATGTTGTTTTTCTTCCATTTAAGGTTCATAGCTTCGCTAGTTAAAGCTGCGTGTACTGTGGATGTAGGTATACTCGTATACCTATACGGTTTTGTGTTTTAGCAAGCAGGGCGGAAGTTTGAAATATTTAAAAGGATTCCATGAAAGTTATGGCAGAAATAATAGTATGAAGCTGGCATCGTATCGGGTCGGTCGGATAGGTTAGGTTGCCTCTCTCTCTCATGGGATAGTTTTTGTTGGGGTAGGTATTTCTCTCTTCGTAGTCTTTTAGAAAATTTCATAACCATAGAATAGTGCCTGAAGGTTAATGAATTTAAATGAAACACAAAAGGAAATGTTTCTGGATGTAGGATGACAGCTATTATCATCAACGACGACCGACCGACGCAACGCGACGGAGGAAGGCGGGCTTTTGTATATAAGATATTGTAACTTTGACTTAACATAGTTAATTTTGTGCACAACGTGTGACAGAAACATCTACTTTACGATATTTTGCAATTGCTTTAGGTGGTTCTTACATTCCATTCTTTACATAATAATTTATGTGAGTAGGGAGAGTTTAGTTCTTTTTTATTATATTTTGGAATGTTCATGAGAGTATGGGAAAGTACATGAAGCAAACAAAATTTGGAGCAAGGACCAAAGAGTCCCGCGGAGACACAGTCAGTCTTCAAAGAGTTTGGTTTTTTTTTTAATGAAGCAGGAAGACTTGAAGATAATGGAAGAGAATGGAGGTAGAAGTATTATTATTTTCTGGAAATATTTGGGTGATCCACATTTGACCATTATGTACTATGTATACATTCATACATGGAGGAACATTGTTTTGTGACTAATTCTTGAGAACATCGTCATAGTTTAAAATTTTAACTATGAAGGTAGCTAGCCGCCTTCGAACTTAATTTTTGTTTGATGTCGGCTTGAAGTACACCTTTTGAACTTAAACTAACCCAAAAAAGGTGTTTGGTAGTTGGTTTTTCCATTAGTAATTTTTGTATGGGTGTCATGTTCGCAAAGAAACTTTGACGAATCGAAAAATGAATAGATGGATAATTTGCTGTTAATTTGTCGTTTATTTGTTGTAATAACTTAGAATTTTGCGTTCAATGTTTTCTATGTTTTTTTGGGTGCTTTGCTAACTTGATACCAAGTTATCAAGCTGTCGAAAATCAGTGAGAACTTGCAATACCTCATGGTTGATAGCTTGAAAATATACAGTTAATTAGTAATGACGAATTCAATTTGATATTGCAATATTTTCTATGTTTTTTGGGTGCTTCGCTTAATTGATATCGAGTAAGCAAAGTAACTCTCTCATATCAAACAATGGATGATAATTTGTCGTTAATTAGTTTTAACAATTTTGAATATTCCATTCTATGTTGTCTATGTTTTTTTTGTAAGTTGTAAGAATTTATATTTAAGTACTTAATAATTTGCCATTAGTTATTTGTTATTAACTTGTCAAAACATCAATAATTTCATGCGAAGTTTTCAATGTGTTTTTGGGTTATTTGTTTTCTATGAGTGTCAAACGTAGTAAAGCAACTTTGACAAATCAAAAAAATGGGTAGGTGGATAATTTGCTGTTAATTAGTCTTTAATAAGTTGTGGTAGTTTCGAATTTGCAGTTCAAAGTTTTGTATGTTTTTTTTTTTTGGGTACTTTGACATATCTTGAAAAGTGGTAAAAACTTCTTATACTTAATATTTAATGGCTTGATAATTTGCCATTAGTTAGTCTTTAAATATTTGTGAAAAATTTAATCTAATCGCGCTTTGTGTTCTTTATTATCTTGCGATGTTTGCTAGCTTTATATCAAGTAAGCAAAGTATCACCTAAAAAAGGGATAAAGATTACTAATACCAAATGGTTTGTGGCTTAGTAATTTGTCATTAACAAGTCTTTAAATAGTTGGGACAGTTTTGAATTTGACGTGCAATTTTTTTCTCTGTTCTTTTGCATTCTCTGTTAACTTCATATTAAGTTTTTAAAGTACTAAAAACTATTTCAACAGATTATTTATGGCTAGAATATCATGGTTTTTAGTCGTTAATTAGTTTTGATAATTTTGAATTTGTCGATCTATGTCTTCTATGTTTTTTTTTAAGTTGCAAAAACTTCTGGTCATAACATTTTATTATTTTATTATTTGCCTCTAATTATTAAAATTATTCGTTAGCTAGTTGTGACTGTTTTGAATTTGTCATGCAATATTTTCTATGTTCTTTTGTATTCTCTGTTAACTTCATATTAAGTTTTTAAAGTGGTAAAAACTATTTCAACCGATTATTTATTGCTTAATAATTCATAGTTTTTTATTCGTTAATTAGCTTTGATAATTTTGAATTTGTCGTTCTATGTTTTCTATGTTTTTAAGAAAAGTGTCAAAAACTTCTGGTCATAACATTTGATTAATAACATTTGATTACCTTATAATTTGCCTCTTATTATTAAAATTATTCGTTAGCTAGTTGTGACAAAATCAATTTCTCGTGCGATGTTTTCTTTTTATATTTCAACAAAACCTCATTTGACTCAGTGAAAGCGTTATAAAGCAATAAACAGTTCAATATAATCAATCTTAAAGCATTTTTGAATGTAACTTCATATGAATTAAAACTTAAACAAAATAACATCGAAAAAATTGGACGACAATGATAAAATTGTCACACATAATGACCAATTAAAGACAAATTATTACTTACTTGAAATATGTAGTTGAAATAGTTAGTAAAATGTTTCTGGATCTCTTTGCTGATTTTATATGAACTTAGAAAAATAATAGAAGAAACATAGAAAACACTGCATGAAAAATTGACAGCTAATTAACAACAAATTATTAAGTAAAATGTTTTGTCTAGAAGTTTTAATCACTTTTCGAAAAAAGGATAAAAAAATTTGAACGACAAATTAGAAACTGTCACAACTAATTAATGACTAATTAATGGCAACTATCCACCTTTTCGTTTTTCAATTTGTCAAAGTGGAGTACATACTTTACTGATCCCGATTTAAAGAAGCAGTAGATACAGGAATGCAGCGGGTAAAAAATGATAAATAATTGAAGAAGCAGTTAAATGGCTATTTAAGTATAGTATAGTGCGTGTGGGAAGATAATCCTGTAACATTCGATTGAAATCGCAAACTAATGGAGAAGTAAGAAATTTCAATAAAAACGGAATTATTTTAAGTCGTTTTGCGTATGGAAGTTTGGATTGAAATACCTACTTGATTTGCACTCTTTAAGCACTTTTAGCAAAAATAGGTATTAAAAGACTACTATGAAAATCCAAACAGAAAATGAGATATGTCTGTTTTGTGTATTTTCACAGCTACAACAAATTTTCTGACAGATATAATTCAAAGGCAATGCAAAAACCCTTTCGTTTAATATATTGACAGTGACACTGTTTGCAAGCAATGCTATAGAAAATAAAGCTTAGTATTGACATATGTCACATCCATATCGTATTTGCAATTATTGGATTGTTAAAACAAATTATTAAAATAGACCGTCTCCAATTCCAAGGCAGCTCGATTTAATTTGTAAAATATTTATTTCATCACCTTCCTAATAAAAAAACCTCCACGAAGTATTTTCCTTCACTTCAGTTAATCCATTTTATGTGAATTATTTTTCCATCCTTTTACCCTTCATCAAACCGATCCAAATGTGCTTCGATTAAATATTAACAAATCCAAGCCTAATGGACACCACGAGCTCAATTGCCATTCATGTACTGCCTTGGATTTGTGTGGTCGTAATTCTTTTCAAAACTTCTATCCTTTTTGTTGTTGCTTCGTTTTTTTTTTTATATAAATTTCCTTTTCTATGTTCTTCATTTGAATAAAAACCCACTGACCCAGTTTAGTAGTTGCGATTTTTTGTTGTTGTTTAAAGAAAAAGAAGAGGATAATGCCAACCGGAATCCCTACAATATAAAAAAAAATCTGGAATGACCAAAGGAGTCAACACTCAATCCCATGACCCAGCTGGTCATCAGGCAAGGTAAGTCTTCACAAACGGCAGATCTAGTTAATGTGCAGTCAACGTTTTCGCATACATGTGACAAAAAGTAGAAATCACTGCGGGATTTTTGGGGCTGGCATGCCAAGAATTACCTTTATGGCGCAAACATAAACAAAAACACCAAGACTGTTCAAAGTCATAGCTTTGAAAGGACGTTTACAGAGAGAAAACAGAACAATACAGACATTATGGTTATAGTCCGAGAGTTTAAGTTGTTAATGTTATGCCGACATTACCCTAAATGTACCACTAGGTTATGGCGACTGTTGGCATTGACATTTCCATGTCACACCTGGAAACAGTGGTTCAGTGGGACAAGGTTAGCTTCCAACCTTGCTGAGTAATGCGTTCCGTAAACTGCCAAAGATAAAGTCCGAGCGTGGTCTCTTCGACAGCAGTGTATCGAAGATTAAAACCTAAACGAATCAGACGTGTGTATTACTTTTTTAAAATAGCCGCAACATAATCATTTCCTTAATGCTTAAGAACTTCACCAATCAATAACCCCTCCCTGATCCGACTACAAGCAGTTTCGCATACTTAAACCCACTATCCAGTCTATCCGTAGTATAGTCCCATCCTAACTTGGATCAATCTTCGATGCGTCTTCGATCCTTTTCCGATCTATATCCGATCAGTCTCCAATCCGTTTCCGATCCAACCCATTTTTGGTCCGTCTTTGATCCAACTGCTGTCCATTTTCGATCCGCTACCAATCCACATATTTTTTTTTACAATCAACTTTATTTGACAAATACTTGTCTTTTCGCCACCTTGAAAAATCCTGCGGGTGCCTTTATTCATATACATTCATTTATTACTATACAATTAAAATGACCTATGTATATGACCTTGCTGATGTGATGCAAGGCAATTTTTTGACAAAATAGACAATTTTATTTCAATTTTGTAACCCTAATTTAAAAATGTCTTTTAAATTGTAATTTTGACCATTCAACGGCCATTTTGGTATGCATAACATCGACAATTTAGTTGTTCGTAAACCACAAATTTTATTACGAAAATTTTTTATGTTATTGAAAATAAAATCCCCAACAAATTTTGTCATCTTGAATATATTAGCAAGTTCGTGCGACTCGGTCGTGCATTTTTTACAATTTATTCTTGTTTTTAATTTTAAATATTTTTCTGTCAGGTATATCGAGTCGAAGACCAGTTGCCAGCCCCATTTCCGACTTCTCAGACTATTACGAGTAGGGAGGAGTAATATAATATTCTTACGAGAAGTTAATGAAAACATTAGGATGTGATGGCCAACCCTAGAGGCCACTTTAGCCGGGCATTCAGCAAGACATCCAAATGGAGATGTCAGAAGTCAGAGGATTATTGCAGACCGAGAAAAGCACAGCTAATTGCAGCTAAAAGTAAATAAAATGATTATTATCCTTCACTTATTTAATTCTTCTTTTTCTATTTTATTTTAATTTTTGATAGCAATTAATTTGGTTTTCGTTGAAAGTGAAATTATTGTGGATTCTCTGGAGAGTAGGGCAAAGGTAAACTGACAGCAAGGAAAGTATAGTTGCCCAATGGACGTGATATGTATTTTGATGATGACACAATTAATGAAAATGATGTTGTGTACTGTTATACCTACCGACTGGAAGTTATTCATTTTTAATGCGATAATTGCAACATTTTGTTGGTTGGCAAGTACTTCCTTGTGCTTAAGGTAATTATAAATAATAATATGAATACGAATTAGTAAGGAGATTCATATGCATATGCACTACACTACAGACGCAGACGTCATTAAGATATTAAGAATTCAAATAATATTCAATGCTAGTTTTGTAGGATATAATTGTATATTATATACCGGAAATTAGCGAGATAAAGGAACAATAATTGAACATGTGAGAACATAACACGCAAATTAATATATCTGTTTATTATTAGTATGTTGTACCTCGTGGCATGATGGTTAGTGCATTGCTCCATTCCCAGCCGCTGCCACCTAAAAATAGAAGTGTTTTTTCCGAGCTACTGCCTCTTGCGAGGAAGTGACAAATCCTTTAAGAGTATACTTGTCATGAATAAATGCTTCTCATCAAGCAGTTTGGCCCCGGCAAAAAATTGTAGGTCCCCTCTGTACCTGCCAATGACATGCACATAGAAATGGTTGAGAGTTGTAAGTCACTAGGCCCTGATTCTCCATGAGCTGTTGCGCCACCAAATTTATTTATTTATTTGTTTATTATTTTTGACATTATCATACACAAAAATATATTAATTAATTCTGCAGAAAGATGTTTTTGTCTGTTTTTCTAAGAATAATAACTTTTTTTGTTGAAATTTCCCTTTTCCAATAATGGCTTTTTTCATTCCCTCGCTGTACAAGAGGCGGGAAGGAAGAAAATTAATAATGTGGTCCTATTTTTATATTTACAATAAGTTATACTACCATAAGTACTTAATTTTGAATTTTTATTATCTGGAAATCTTTGTCCTTTTTCGTTTTCAACCACTCACAAGGCAAGAACTAATAATTTCTTATCTAGTAATAAAACATTAAGGGCCAGTTTCAAATGTTCCGGTTAAAGTTTCGGATATATATCCAACACATAACGATATCCGGCAGATAAAAGTGGCTGTTATTTTATTTCTGTTTCATCATCAAAGTCTCGGATAAACTAACCGGTGAATAAATTTACAGTTTGAGAACAACATAAAACATCAAAAACATACTGAAAATTAAATTTTTGTTGTCAAAACAAAAAATCCCTATCGTTTAAATTTTAAATGTCACTGCTTTTTAATATTACAATTCAGTGGGAACCACGACGGATTAATTCAAAGCGTAATTCAAAATATTACGATGAAAACTCATAACAGTTTGACATCTTCTGGATAAAATATTTAAAAGCCACATGAACCGGTGGATATGCTATCCGAGACTTTATCTGTCGGGTATCACTATCCGAGACATTTGAAATCAAAAGTTTGACTTAAACTGTCAAAAATGTTCCGAATAGGCTATCCGATACCTTTTCCGTAAGTCTTGAAACTGGCCCTTAGAAACTT
The DNA here is from genome assembly GCA_946251815.1 of Dasysyrphus albostriatus. Classification (NCBI taxonomy): domain Eukaryota; kingdom Metazoa; phylum Arthropoda; class Insecta; order Diptera; family Syrphidae; genus Dasysyrphus; species Dasysyrphus albostriatus. The sequence goes on from OX276335.1 coordinate 11,681,055, forward strand.
AAATACAAGTGTTTCTCTTCGTTATTCAATTCTTTATATCCGGTTGTTCAATAAGAGTGCTACAAAAGTTTTTTTAAATAAAACAAAAACGGTTTTGGATATCAATAAAATTCTTTATTCCTGTGAAAGTACGTTCGATGCCATTATGTATGGAACTCGATTTCTTTTGCATGGCCACCACGGGCAAGCTTGCAGAAGCCCAGATGCTGAACCCAATATTCGACGGTTTTCAAGCATAGATCAGCCGATACTGCTGCAATTTCACGTTCGATATTCGTACGAAGTTCATCAATCGTCGCTGGCATAGACCATAGACTTGACGTAGCCCCACAGGAAATAGTCAAACGGCGTCAAATTTCACGACCAAGTCGGCCAAGTGACTGGACCTTTTCGTGAGATAACACGTTCTCCAAACTTGGTTTCCAATAAATTGATTGTGACGTTCGCTGTGTGGCTTGTGACGCCTTCCTGTTGAAATCACATGTCCTCCAAGTCCATATCATCCAATTGGGGCCAAAAATATTCGGTTATCATTTAATGGTAGCGATCCCCATTCACAGTAACGTGCCGGTCTTGATCATCACGGAAGAAGTACGGCCCAATAACGCCGCCGCCGCTCCGGCCCGTAAACCACACCAAACCGTAATTTTTTCGGAATTCAATGATGACTCATGGAGTACGTGTGGATTGCTGCCTGACCAATACCGCATATTTGATTTATTGACGAAGCCATTCTCGATGAAAATCCGAATCATTTTCAAGTTGTTGCTCAGCCCAATTCACGAACATACGACGTCAATTTAATCTTGTAAGGATGTAAGCCAAGATCTTTTCACAAAATTCGCCACAACGACGTCACAGAGATGCCCAACGCTTGAGAACGACGTTTGAGAGACACATTTGGGCTTTCTGCAACTGAAGCCTCAGCGGCAGCAATATTCTCGACACTACGGGCACTTCTTTGTCTCACTGGCACGGGAACATTTTGTACTGTGCCTGTGGACTCAAATTTTTCCACAAGACGCTCTATTGTTGATCTGCTAGGACGATTATGACGACCATAAATTGGACGTAGCGCTCTTAACGTTGAGGCCAATGACTCCGAATTTCGATAGTAAATTTTAATAATTTCGACTCGTTTTTGGCTCGTTTATCTTTCCATCATAAAATGGCAAACCTTACTGAAGAGAAATGTCAAAAGAAGGCCAAAAAATATGGCGTCGTTTGCTGTCCCTCTACTCTACTTTTGTGGCGTCCCTTTTGAAAATTTACCTGATTTTTAGGTTTTAATTTTTCAACTCGGTAGATCAGGCTAACTCTTAGCCAGATACCTGATTTTAATCTCGTGTTTAATCAACGCAGGTTGCAGGTTAAATCTGCATGACATCTTGTAAATTTACCAGGGCCTTAAAATTGTAAGACTGTAAATTTTACCTAAAAACTAATTTAATTACCATGACTTAATGTTCAATGTCCTCTAAATTTAACATTAAAATATAATTAAAGGAAATTATTTTGAATAACTTAAAAACACTTTTTTTAGTTATTTATTTACTTAAATGCATTTCGGAAGCTATCGGAAGCTATCCAAAATGCATTTAAGTAAATAAATAATTAAAAGAAGTGTTTTTAAGTTATTTAGAATAATTTCTTCTATTTATTTCATGAAAAAACACGTTGAAAATCTCCAATATCAAATCAAGGAAAATATAGTTAGTTTAATAAGATTCAATGTTAAAATTAAAAACAGTGTAAACCATTCAAACTACGGAATTTTGAAGTTTTTTTTTTTAAACAACGGTTTAATGCATTGAAGACCAAACACAAATCTGGTTTCATGTGAAAACTAATATTATGTTGAATAAGCCCTCCAAATTTTAACTGAATAGGCACAACAGTTTTATTTTTTACAAGGTCAACCTAATCATGGAGGGGTCTATCCTTCAAATCATTAATTTTTTCAAAAATCATTTAAAAAACTAGACGTGATAGAATTTTTTTTTAATCCAGATTTACATTTAAAAAAAGTCAAATCGGACATAATTTCAAGAAATTATTTGAAGGCAAAAAAAAGTTAATTTTTGCAGACCAGTGTAATTTGTGTTTAAAAGATCTTTTTCATGTTCTTTAAAAATCGATTCGGTTGATCGAACTACTGATGAATATCGTGGCTCACAGAACTTCTGCATTATTTCTTTAACTGAATTTTGATGGTCATGAAAGAATTGCTGGATGGCATTCGACATTGTTTGGTTTCTTACTCATTTGGTAATTGAGCAGGACTTGAATTCCCGTCTCTGTTTTATTTTTCTTATGAGATATACGACAAACTTTTAATCCAGTAAAATAATGCCGTACGTGCACTAAAATGACACATACGACTTTTTTTTACCAAACTTTGACTGAACAGACTTTATATGAAAAAAATGTCATATGTTTTTATTTTGTCGTATGTGTAGCATTTCGTATACACATACGACAAAGAAACACTTAAATGTTGGTAACATTGCACATACGACAAATTTTAGGGTAATTTTCCTAGAAACTAAGGCAGATATCGTAAAACGGACTAGGTTGTAGAGAAAAATCATATAATAAGACTGCATTTAAATCTCAAAACCTCAATTTTTCACATGCGACAATATTTTATCCAGGTATCACTGCGTGTATTTTAACACTAGTGTCAAGTTGAAATCAACGGGCAGAGTACTTCTTTAAAATGAGGCCAAGTTAAATTCTACAGGTAAACGAATTATAAAAATAACCATACAAAAGGTTACTTCAACCTGATTTGTAGTAAAATAGAAATTCATGAAATACAATGTTTAAAGAAATTAAATCTCGGTTAAAATTAGCACTTTATTCTTGTCAAAATTTCTTATTTACCAAAATCTAGTGTTAAAATAACAATATGGCCTTTAACCACCAGGTTGAATTGACACTTAATACCTATAAGTTTATTAAAATCAGGTTAGTTTCTGAAATGCTTGTATTTTTATATTGGATTATGCACCCCTGTGAATTTAACAAAGTCCTGGGTAATTACTAACCAGACGTTCATATCCTAAATGTTCGAATATCTGCCCACTTTGAAGGTGACAAAGAAGATTAAGGCTGATGACGAGCCATTTTGCTAAGACTGGATGATTTGAAGCAGCATACTCGTGATAGTAGAGGACGAAAATCTGCCATGTCTCAGCCTAATATCGTTACTTATCACATTGCAGGACGATTCATCAACAAAGAGAGAAAACATTTTAATACTGAGAAGAATTAAAAACTGTTCTATTTGCTTTTATAATAAATTATAACCAATGGAAAAGGACTTAGTTATGATTTTTCTTATTTCTTTATAGCATGAAAAATCCGCCGCATTTAATCAAATGTTTCTGTTGAGAGTAGAAGAAGGTTCTAATTATAACAAAAATAGAAGTGACTAACAGAGTTATCAATAATTTGTGCTGAAAGTGCCTTAATTTCGAATGCATATCCAATTGTCAATATAATATTGCCGTTTCGAAAATTATTGTCTTTTTTTGTATATGCCTCTACTGTTACCCTGATTTTACCACCATTATTGCTCAAGATTTCTTGGTATTTCTAAATCCTCATGAAATTGTATACCAGTCATTCATCTCGAGAAGGATTAGGGATTAAAATAATGTGTCATTTATTCACTCCATTTGACAGTTAAAGCACATAAAACCCCAAAAAGGATTCAATTACCCTTTTTTTAAGTGCTCTACTTCTCGTTCAGCTCATCTCTAAGCCTGTTTCATGATGTAATTGAAGCAAGAAGAGAAACATAAATCTTGAAAAAAAAATCCCTCTAAAGAAACAATCGCACTCATATAGCATAAATAAGGAAGAAAAAATAAAATAAAACACAACCAAGCAAGTTGCCAAATAAATGACCAATTTCCTTATGGATCTTCTTCCGAATTGAACTCGTTAAACGACACATAAATGTCTTCCATTGGTCGATGGTGGTAGAAAGAAAAAGCAATTCTTAATAACAATTTTTGCATAACATTAAAGATACATTTCTTTTCTAGTCACCCTTTTCTCTTATAGTATTTGAGCTCGCAAACCAAATAATAAGGAAACAACTCAAAAAATTCAACAACCAACTCAGAAATATCATAGGCAAAGGAAATGAAAGTTTATGGTAATGTCAGATAAATGCCATAGAATTTGTTTCTTTCACTTAACATTTCCCCCCATCCAATTACATATTCTGGTCTTGCAAGACTTCGTTAAAATACAAAAAAAAAAAAAAAATGCCCTTTCCTATTCTTGCACCCAAAATTTGCAGAAGGGTAAAAGTGGAAGAATGAACAAACAAGATATTGAAAGCGGACACATTCAAGTCCTTTTTTCTTGATAATTGGATACCTTTGGCCATGGATGAGGAAATAAGGATCCAGTTCATAGACAAACCGAAGGAGCATCCAAAAAATAAACGAAACCGGAAAATGTCATTTGCAGAATGCTTACGCAGGCAGCAAAATAAATTTGCAGTCCTTAGGCAAGAAATTTTTTGGAAATTATTTTTGAGAATGTTGCTTAAGATAGCAGCAATTAGGCTGAGTACGTTTTTCTATAGTTACAGAATTTTTACAAAAAGAAAAAATAACAAAATAAATGCCAAAAGGGTTGACGTCTCTAATGTCAAAAATCGTTGATGATTTTAATTATTTAATTTTAACTAGAAAATTAATTTACTGCTAAATAAAATTCTAAAACAAGGAGAAAAAAAAACCATTTTCCCGAATTCGACTTACATTTTGATTTTTAGAAGTAAACTTTTTTGGTCAAGTAGAAATAGTCAAGCATCATAATTGTGTGCTGTCAGTATGCTTCACAGAAAAGAAGTGATTCTTATTTTAACGAGAAGCTCAATTTTGTGGTCAATTAAGAGCTGTTGGGTCTAGCTGGTACGAAGCCAAAAAACAATCGGCTTTTTATTTTAACTAAATTTATATTTAAGCTAAAAATATTGGCCTGAAATTGTTGATAATTGTTGAAATAGAGTTGATCATGCATCATGTTGCGTTGGATTGCTGATTTCGTTCAGCAATATTGTTAACTGCGAATTTTGTAATCAAATTTCATAAAACTGATTTTATTCTGTTAAGCACTACTTCTTCTGGGGCCTCAAAAGATACCTTAAAAATTGTGTGTTTATTAAAGGGCTTCAGTTTAATTTAAATTATTGGTATGTTTCATTACTAGGCTACGGTTACAGTGGATGTGTAAGTGTAAACCGACATTTTCATCATAACAAAAAAAAAATATACAGTCTTATGTAACTGGTTATGGTAAAAAATGGGGTCTTCAATCGAAAATGACCTTGTGGACGTATACAGCCGTGGTACGGCCGATTCTAACACTCTAAAATATGGTTGTTATTGTCTGGTGGCCCCATTTAACATGGCATATAACATCGACAAACTTTAAAAGGTTCAAAGAACAGCAAGACCACAACGGATGTCGAAAGTTTTTTTCTGCACCTTTTACCATTTGATCTGTACATTAAATATCTAGGGTTTTCTTGCAACGCATTAAGACTCAAAGAATCAAATTGTTTGATTGCCAAGCCTTATGGTCACAGCAATATCACAAATTTGATTCCCACTGAAGTTTGTTCGATTCCCACTGACTACCGCACCCCCACAGTGAGCCTCAGTAAAGATTGTAAAGTCTTATTCCCATTTAGAAAGGACTGGAATGATGACGTCGTGACGAGAGACTTTGACAAAACTATCTATACTGATGGTTCAATGATGGAATGCGGAACATCTCAACGTCCTTTGGTTTTGCCCGATTATGCTTGTGTGTTTCAAGTACTTTTACTTGCAATTAGAGAGACATGCAGGATTTTTAAACTATCCAAACTGAAATCGTAATACAGCTTTCTTTACAGACAGTCAGGCAGCCGTTAAAGCCATTTTTTTTGGCTACATCATCCTCTTAATTGGTCCAGCAATGCCAAGAGGAGCTCGCAATCCTTAATATTAGCCTCAAGGCCACCTTTATCTGGGTTCCTGATCATAGGGGCATTGGGGAAAATGAACGGGCAGATCAATTTGCCAGACAAGGATCAGCCTTTCTCAGCTCACTTGCGGAAAGACTCAACATTCGCCTTAGATCTGAATCTGCTGTCAATATTCCTTAGTGAATCCAATCGTTGGTTGAATTACTTAACCAAATCCAAAGCATCTAGAAAGATCTGGCATGCCTATAATAAATCCCAAGCAGTTGATCTGTTATGTAGACCCTGGTGAGACAACACCAGGGTTGTTGCAACCTGTTATAGGCACTGGCCAGGGCCAGTAGGAGAACATGAACATGCGGCGAGGCTCGGTATTCTTTACAATGCACACTGTCGTAGCTGTGAAGACCAGTAAGAAAAGGAAACAGTCTTTCATTTTCTTTGTAAATATCCGGTACTCGCCAGAATAAGATTACATTTGATTGAAGTGGCATTTTTTGACAACCTCAAACGAACTTTCTGAAATGAAAATCAAAAATTTTATTTCCGTTTTTAACGCAACAAAATGGATACTAAACAAAATCGGTTGATTCTGTATCATGTTCCCAGCTAGATCCCAAAGACCTAGTAACCGGAACACGAGCCTCTGATGGGTTTCATGATGCTCAATGACAACGATGATCGGTTGGATTGTTCGCACTTCGGTGCTGTTCTGTTGAGCTTAGTGAGACGTTAGTGCTGGCTCACAATATAACGGGGGATTTTTTAGCTGGTTTGGTTTTGGCAATACTGGTTTTGACAGCTGTCGTGTGTTTAGTACCTTGTTTCACTGTCAAACAGCTTCAGTTTGGTTTGCAATTTAACCATGGATCGTCTTACAAATGAACAACGCTTGCAAATTATTGAATTTTACTATCAAAATTCGTGCTCGGTTCGAAATCGAAAAATCGAAAAATTGTGTTCAGCGATGAGGCTCATTTTTGGTTGAATGGGTACGTAAATAAGCATAATTGCCGCATTTGGAGTGAAGATCAGCCAGAAGCATTGCAACAGCTACCAATGCATCCCGAAAAAGCCACTGTTTGGTGCGGTTTATGGGCCGGCGGCATTATTGGGCCATATTTCTTCAAAGATGATGCGAATCGCAGCGTTACTGTCAATGGTGAACGCTACCGAGCGATGATAACAAACTTTTTTTTGCCCGAAATGGAAGTTCTTGACTTGCATGATATGTGGTTTCAACAAGACGGTGCCACATGCCACACAGCACACGAAACAATGGCGCAATTGCGAGGTGAGTTTGGTGAACAGTTAATTTCACGTTTCGGGCCGGTCAATTGGCCGCCTAGATCGTGCGATTTGACACCATTAGATTCTTTTTTGTGGGGGTATGTCAAGGCTAATGTCTATAGGGACAAGCCCGCTGCGATTGATGCACTGGAAGCCAACATCCATGCATTCATTCGTGAGATACCGGCCGATATGTTTGAAAGAGTATGCCAAAATTGGACTCAGCGGATGGGCTACCTGAGACGCAGCCGCGGTCAACATTTGCATGAAATTATCTTTAAACATTGCAAGGTTCAAACTATCGATTCAAATAAATATTTCATTCATTTTTTCGAATTTTTTGTGTTTTTTTTTTTAAAGTTCTAAACCTCTTAAAAAATCACCCGTTAGTTCTGCCAGTTCTGACGATTACGGCTACGGTCATAGTCAAAACGCTGTAATCTGATCTGAACGATCGCTTATGGCGGTTTCAGACGTATAAAATGCTCGCAATGCAACCGGTTTCAAAAGACTATATACAAAGATTTTTTTGAATACATTAGAACAGTAACAGTTCGTCAGAATACGTATCAACTGTTACCTTAAAGCTCTGACGAATATGTCAAAACAATTCCTACGCATCCACTGTAACCACCACTTTTGACCAACACTTCTGATGAATACGTCACAACAATTTATCAGAATACACATCCACTGAAACTGTAGCCTTAGCCTCAACAATTTTTCGTCAGAACGGTTTTTGGTCCGATACCTGGCTCCACCTGAGAGTGTTAGGTTCATCTTTATACAGCTTATAGCTGAGCGACCACGTCTGATCCCTGGACGCTGGTCCTCTGAAGCAGGCAAGCTCCTATTGGGATGAGTTGATCTGAATTCCCCATATGGTTAAAAAAGGTTGTGGTTGAGGGCCTTGTAGCTTATGAGCTGGTCATATCTCACTAGTGCAGAAAAGGTCATAAGCCAGAGGGTATGATGTTGTGGGGAAGTGGTCCAGGTTTCGACCCTTCGGCAATTCCAACTCTAAGGCTTTTCACTGTCAATTTGCAGGTTTTTCAGTTTTACAAAAAAGTTCCTGGAAGTATAATTTTTATTAGTGCTGAAGAAAAACATTTTTTGCGGGTTAATAATATGGAAAAGGGGAGAAGGCCATAAAATAATGCTTTCTCAATAGCCAGAAAGCAACTTACAATACCTAACTTGACATGCTCAGTATGCCGTTTTTCGCCAAAAACTTTTTGCTTCCTGAAAATCAGGTCTCGCTTAGCTTACTTTATTATTGAAGGAGAGATATCGGTCTATAGTTGGTGACCAAGTTCTTTCACCTTTCTTGGGAGTCGCCAAGATTATTACAGTTTTTCACTTCTGGGGAAATTAACTGCTGTTGATGAAATTTTTGAAGATGTAGATGGCTTAGAACTCCATCACTATTTTTCGAAGCATTTTAAGCAGTTGGATATTCTATCTGGTCCAGCTTTCTTCGTTTTAGCTTGGAGTGACAATTAATCTCAGCTTTCTCCTATGGAGTGCTCTGCGCAAGTTTGGGCGGTCGAACGAAACAAGAGCAGGACTGATGTTGTCGCTCAAAATTGTTCTATTCAAGTTGGGAAACAGTGTCTGCTGGATGGATGCTTTAGTTTACCAAGATGGGCTGGTCGTGGAGCTTCCTTTGAAATAGGAATTCCATCCTTCAATCTTATCTTACATTGTTGTTGCTTCTACATTTCTGTGGATGATTGCCTAAGACATTGATGAGGATTTTTGTTTGATAAGTCTCTTTTATATTCTTGAAGGCGTCAGGTCAAGGGTTTGATTGACTGCAATATCTTCTGGAATAGGTTACTGTTGTAGTGCTGGATGGAATTTTGGAACATTGTGTTGACGCACCGAAGCTCACTCCTAGTATAAGTGCGTTCGCAACAACCAGTACCAAGCGGCCAGTCGCTGGAGGTGTCAATTTCATTTTTTTCCAGGTTCCTGATGTTTTCAGGTGGAAGTCACGACTTCGACCAAACGTGTTTAAAATTTTCGTATGATTTGGTACTTAGCTGCAAAAAAAAACAGCTATACCACATCCGATAATATTCAAATAAAACTTAAAGGTGTCATCATTAGTTTAGTGGGACTTAGCCGTTTTTCCTTTCATGTATCCATACATAAAAAGTTTTAAAAAATAAATTAATTGAAGACACCTTTATAATGTGGACTGAATAATTTTTTACTCGATGCATTGTCATTCTATTTAAACTTAAAGAAATAAGAAAAATGTTGAAAAACTTTGTAAAGAGCAACCATTTTTTTTTTCTCTTGTTGGTTGTCAGCCAGTTAATAAAAATGACACCAAACATTACGTCATTATCTACCAAATGGCTTACTGCGTGTTTACCACTCATGTGCTTGAAAACTTTTATAAGCGGACCACTTTTTCAAAAAAAAAAAAAAATATAAAAAAAAAACTTTTCTCCCTCATGTGGGTTTGCATATAATTTTCAAAATTTATCAACCCCCTCAAAATTCATATAGAGTTAAGGAAGGCACCTAAAATAGAAAACAAAACTATACTAGCTATTCCGGCAAAACAGCAGTGTGTGCATCAGAAGCAAAAGTTTTGAATGCTCTTGCGTTATGTTGGTTGCATGGAAACAAGGATTGTGTGGAACTTAATACTATGCCATCATGCTGCCATATACAACATAGATCACTTTAACTTATAATTACCGCAGGAGAAGCCAGCAAAAGTGCAACTTTTACTAATTAGAAATCATCAGAAAATAACCTTAAGGAAAACTTTGAGAGAAAAAGTTATGTGCCAAATCACATGTAGGTATATATTTTTGCGGTTAAAGAAAGTGTTGGCTAGTTATGAAGGGTTATTAACAGACAAAAATATAGTAGATATGTAGAATATAGCATATTAGATGATTCAAAGGAAACACATTTGCGAAAAGCGGAATATAGGATAAGGTGCATGCCCTTAAGCCAAATTAAAGATTTGTCACAATTAAGTGCCAATCTTTGATGATGGCTATTTTACAGAAAAAAATATTATTCTTTAACGTAAACAAACATTATTTTGATGTATAAATTATTAAAATTCCCCATCAAACATTTTTCACATCCAACTTTTAATATCCATCAACACATTCAACTAAAGTGTTAATATTATGAAATGTTAAAAATTCGACCCATACTTCATTATACGCATGGTAATGCTTAACTTATGTATGTACGTATACCTCTACCTTCATGAGGTTTTGAAATTTTTGGCACAACAAAACACCCTACTGAACTGTATGACTATTGTGAACATTTAACCGCTGCCAGCTCCTCATTGACTTAAAAAGCAACGAACAGAGCTTTCAAAATGTTCATTTGCGTTTTAATTTTCATAAACGAGCTATGCAGATCCACTAATAATGTGAATTGTTCACTAAATTTTCCTAATGTAGTAGGGAATTAGGAACGTTTGTCTCTAATTCTAGTTTTGAAATATCCTTTAATGCAATATTGTTAAAATACAGGGTGGCGCACGAATCGTGCTACAAAAATAAAACGTAATAACTTTTTTTCTGTGTGAGTAATCGGCTTATTTTTTTTTTTTTATTTTGTAGGTTACTATTTAGATTTATAAAAATGGATGCTTGGGATACGGAGAAAAGAATTTGGATAGTGCAACGGTACCATGCTTTGCAGTCCGTCATTTCCGTCCAAAGGGAATTTAGGCGGGAGTTTGGCGGTAATCCCCCGAGTAGATGGACCATTATGAGGTTTGTAAACATGTTTGCCGAATCTGGAAGCATCGCACGAAGGCCGTACCATCGAGATGCCAATGTTCGGGCTCAGGATACAATCGCAGCAGTAGCATCTGCAATACAGGCCAATCCGAGCGTTTCGACCCGAAACTTATCGGGGCAAATTGGAGTTAGTAGACGGTCATTACAACGGATACTTCATGACGATTTAAACTTGTTTCCGTACAAAGTCCAAATTACTAGCAAGTTGAACCCTCAGGATTTGCCTGTTCGCCTGGAATTTTGCCAAAATATGATATCAATGGCCGAAGAAGACAACACATTGATCAATTGTTTGTTCATGTCTGATGAGGACCATTTTGATCTTAACGGCAATGTAAACAAGCAAAATTGGCGTATATGGAATGAGTCTAATCCAGAAATGCTCCATGAGACGGAACTGCACCCAGAACGAGTCACTGTGTGGTGCGCAGTTTCATCAAGGTGTATTGTCGGGCCGTACTTCTTTGAAGAAAACGGTGTAACCGTTACTGTCAATGGGGACCGTTATTTTAAGATGTTGAAGGAGTTTTTTTACCCAGAACTGCACCGAAGACGTATACCATTCAACAGCGTTTGGTTTCAGCAAGATGGAGCAACTGCACATATAGCCAGACCAGTTATGGCGGAGCTAAACAAAAAATTCGCAAACAAATTAATTTCTAGGAACTCCACTCTTCGCTGGCCCCCAAGGTCACCTGACCTGACTGCACCAGACTTCTTTTTATGATGTCAAGCAAGAGGTGTATAAAACGAAGCCCAGGAATTTAACTAAATTAAAGCAGTCCATAACGACAATAATTGAGGCGATCCCAACTTCAACTCTTCAGGCCGTAATGAATAATTTTTTGATCAGGTGCCGCATATGCGTGGGAGAGCGTGGAGGTCATTTGCGGTCTATAATCTTTAAAAACAACTAACTATTTAAAATAAAATTTAATTTTCTAACCAATAAAAAAAAAAAATTAAATGAAATACATCGATTAAAAAAAAAGTTATTTGAATTTCTTATTGTAGCACAATTGGTGCGCCACCCTGTATGTAGCTGTAAGAAGAGTATGGATGAACACTGAAATTCAGTTTTGCAGCGCATCATAAATTTTAATACTGTTTTTAGTCATTTTCTGGGACACATCAACGTAAAAGAATGCGCAATTGTGGTGGGTTTTTAATGCATTGCAACAGTTAATGTCGATTTGTTGTAAGAAAGTAGGAATATAAAAAGTTTAAGAATTCATGATGCTTGAGCGCACTGCGTACTGCGTTTTGGAACTCAGCCAATGTTTTCGAAAATTTCAGTATGGTTGTTTTTTATTAATGGTGCTCCACTAACATTTTCAGACGAAGCTAAATACTTGGGTTTCATTTAAGATGAGAAGTTAAGCTGGAAAGCTAACATTCTAGAAATGGTCAAAAAAGCCACCATGGCACTCTTCTCTTGCAAAAAAGCCGTTGGTAGTAAGTCGGGCTTCGAACCACGAATTATTCACTTGCTACACGTTATGGCAATTAGATCGACTCTGACTTACGGTGTGGCAGTATGGTGGACTGCCTTGGATAAAGCGAAACTTTGTGATAAACTAAGCAAAGTCCAAGGAACTGCATGCCTATGCATAAGTGGAGCACTTAGGTTGATTCCATCCGCTGCATTAGACACTCTACTCCATCTGACACCTCCGGAAATTTTCAGCAAACAAATAGGCGCAAACACAGCCATTCGCCTCAAAGCCTCTTCACAGTGGATCAATAATAGGATTGACCACTCCGCTAGTCTGAATACATTCGAATCACTTACACAATTCCAGTATTGAACTTCGACAAAAACTTTGAAGTTATCATACCTTCCAGGTCCAGCTGGGAGGATATGGTATTATTTAAAGATCAATCGATTCACTTCTACACCGACGGCTCGAAGACCAAAGATGGGGTTGGTGGAGGTGTGTACTCTGATGTACTAAATTTAAGTCTATCTTTCCGACTTCCTAATCACTGTAGCGTATTCCAGGCGGAACTTCTAGCGATAAAAGAAGTATTATCTTAGCTCAAAGAAAACGTCATATCAACCTCAGATATCCGCATCTTCTCTGATAGTCAAGTCGCTATTAAGTCTCTGGACTCTGTCTCTATAAACTCTAGAACTGACCTTAACTGTCGAGCATCTCTAGTAGAAATGGTGCAACAGTTTAATATTCACCTTTGTTGGATGCTGGGCCATAGTGACATTCCAGGACATTGTAAAGCTGATGAAGTCACTAGAAGTGGAAAATTATTACCCATTTTTTCTGAAAAGACAAATATTGGCATACCCATCACTACTTGTAAACTTTTGCTGGAGCAGGATGCTTTGGAGAGAACAAACACTAGGTGGAATAACATCATTACTTGTTTGACAACAAAACTAATATGGCCAGTACTTTTCAACAGACGTAGGCTCCACTTAGGAGACTACTTCTACAACGATCCTAGTGATCTGACAAACATCAACATAAATATTCTCGTTCACTTCGTCAGAAGCTCCAAGTGGTTTAACGAGTAGTTTAAGTTTAAGTTTAAGTTTAAGTTTATTTCGTATAAAAGCTAACACTGTAAGATAAATCTTATAAGCTAGTGATAGTTTATGAATATATATTGTTAATGATGAAATTAACATGTTAAAGTATAGTAAAGGAAGATCTGTATAAGGAAATAGAAGAAGAAAAGAGAAGAAGTTAGTGGTTGCTTTATTCCATGTAAAAATGTTTTAATTTGCTCTGAAATTGTTGCATGTTGTTAAGCTCTCGCAGATAGGATGGTAGTGAATTCCAGAGGCGGACTGCAGCAATAAAAAACTGTCTCTCAGATGTGAGACAAGAGAACCGAGGGAGTATTAATAAGGTTAATCTGGTTGATGCTGGAAACCGAAGTTTTTCGAAGAGATATGTTGGTTGACGTGTTCTAAAAATATTAAAAAGTAGTATCAGAGTACGATACTGGATAAAGTTTTCAAAGGACATTTTAAGGAGGTTCTTAGATAGATGCGAGACATGATCATATTTTTGGAGTCAATATATATATATCGAATAGTGCAGTTGAAAGCTACCTCTAATTTTGCCTTACTAGCAAAATCACAGTTGTAAAATATTTCACATCCATATGTTAGAACCGGGATGACCAAACTTTTGGCAAGAATGATTCTTAAATTTATTGGGGTAAATTGCTGAACGGTCCATAAAGTTCTAAGAACCTCATAGGCTTTCCCCACTATTGAATTGATGTGGTTATTCCATGTGAGAGTTCTATTGAAAACTATGCCTAGATTTTTTGAAGTTTTTACGAAACTTATTTAGCATAATCGATGGAAAATACGATAAATCCAATAATTTTTTTGAGATAACTATGCATTTACATTTATTTGGATTCAGAGTCAGGCTATTTCTAGTGGCCCAATCGAAGATTCGCTCAAGATCATCATTAAGTGAAGAGACACAGTTTTCGATAAGTCCCAGGGGGCAGCTTTTATAAATCTGTATATCATCAGCATAGAAATGTTTGGATGCTTCACGGATTACTGACGATATTTCATTAATATAAAGTGAAAACAGAAGTAGACCTAGGATCGATCCCTGAGGAACACCTCTTGATATTGACAGAAAATCAGATAATCGGTTTTGCAGGCATACGGCTTGCTTTCTGTGGCTTAGGTAGGAGGAAATCAACTTTACCGATTCTGGAGCAACATTGAAATTATGACGCAGCTTATTTAAAAGCAATGAATGGTTAACCATATCGAATGCCTTGGAAAAGTCTAAAAGGACGAGAAATGAAATGCAATCATCGTCAAGTTCAGTTCTTATTTCTTCAATGACACTCAGAAGAGCAGTTGTACAACTGTGTTTTGCATGAAATCCGGATTGAATATTAACCAAGTAATGGTTATTTGTTATATGTTCATTGAGTTGTTTTTGTATAATGCGCTCACATACTTTAGAAAGAAAGGGTAAATTTGAAATTGGTCGGAAGTCATCACACAAGGAATTCTTTGGTATTGGAATGATTTTCGCCAGTTTCCATTGCTGTGGAAAAATTCCAGTCATGAGGATAGTGTTAAAAATGTGGGTTAAAAAAGGTAGCAAAAATGGCAATATCGCTTTAAGAAAAACAGGATTTATTTCATCCACGCCCACTGCATTTGACTTAACAGAAGTTATGTATTCTAGAACGTCTAGATCATTAACTCTTGAAAAACTAAATGAAGACACAGAAGAAGTCAAGGGTAAGTCATCATATATATCAGATACTCCCGATCCAGAACCACTACTAATAGGAGACAAAAATCTCTGATTCAGTTCGTTTCCGTTAATATTTTTCTGTAAAAGAAGACGTTGCCTCCCAATTCCCAGCTCCCGAATGTTTTTCCACATCTTACGACCATCAGAATTAACGCGAAGGTGGTTAGCATAAAACTGTATTTTCGCAGTTCTTACTTTTTCAACGACTTTGTTTCGCAATGTTTTATAGAGTATGTGAAGCTCTTCCACTCGAGTACGTATCCAGCGTCGATAGGTTAGATCACGATTGTTAATGAGTTCTTTGATGTCGTTTGTCAACCATGGTTTTGTTACACTTCTCATCTTCTTTGTCTTGACTTTAACATGAGCATTGAAAAGATTGGTTATGTTTTCATTCAAAAACATAACTTGATCATCGGGTGAAGGCATATAATAAATGTTTTCCCAAGGTAAAGTGCGAATATGTTGTTCAAGCAGTATCCTGTTAATATTTTTGAAATCCCTAAATTGAATAGTTTGGGTTACCTGATTACTTTCGATTTTAAAATCAAATGTTAAAAAGATAAGGTCATGATGCGAGAAAACAAGAGCAGCAAGTTGGTCATAAAACAAGATTCCATCATTATTACTAATAAAAAATAGGTCCAGAAGCGTACTTGATGTTTGAGTAAAATGAGAGGGCACCGATAAGTTTACTGAATGTAAATCAAAAGAGCCCATGTTCTCGATTAAACTTTTATCAGTTAAGATATTGCAATTAAAGTCACCACATATGATAATATTTGATGAGCTCACTGCAATTTGTTCCATAAGATCATACAGAGGTTCTAATTCAACATATCTATTCGGTCTGTATATACGAGTAGTTCCTAGCAGAAGATTGCTTTCACTTCCTACTACTTCTACGAATAAGTACTCGTAAGGAAACCCTGCTGGCGAGGAGAATCTTACTTTGCATGCGAAACACTCTCTTAAGTAAATCGCAACACCGCCACCACGACCACATCTATCTGAGCGGTAAAGTTTATAACCATTTAAAGAATATGAAACATCATTAATGTCTGGAGAAAACCAGGTTTCTGAAATGCAAATCGCATCTAACTCAGAACACTCAAACAAGTATCGTAAGGAAGGAGTTTTCCATCGGCACATCGTACAATTTGCAACTCAGGAATCAGGATGTTTGAAACGCATTTTACTTACAATCAGAAGCTATAGAGAATACTTGAAATATATCCCAGCAACAAAATATAACTGTGAAGGAACGGCCATCTCAGAAAGTTGGAATTGTTGTGACGAATGACTCAAAATTTATCTTTCATCTTTCCAAATGGCTCTGAATTTAAAAAATGCTGACAGCTCTTACTTCCGGATAGACTGCTCTTGAGGCTTTCGTTAAGTTTTAGGATTAAATGTATCCTTGTAAGTCAAGTAAAATAATATAGAAATAAAGATTCCCATAGGTCAGTTATCTCCCAAAACTGAAGAGTCTTTATTTTCAAAATGTATCTCTTTTTATGTTAAAAAATAATATTTTATCGATATTACACTTTTTCCACACCCGAATCGATTCCTGAAATCTATTTGTATAGTTATTCAAATATTTTGCCTTATCATCATAAATATTCATACTTTAGTGTACACGACCGAACACAACTTGAAGGGTTCTGGTCTCATTTGTCTATGACGCTGAGTTGACAAACCTAATTTGTTCATAAACAAATGACTGCTAATTGTATAACTCCAATATAATCATACTTCTTCTGTTCATATACCAAGCATGCCATCAGGGTAATTCGATCCGTACCCCGCAGCGTTGCGTCGGCTAGGAGTACTTTTGTATGTTTTCATCGTAATACTATTGCAATGTTGATGGAAATGTTAAGTAATAATATCGAGTTGAGTTTGGAATTTTAATTGTTTGATTAAGTGGCCGCTGGTGCGATCCCTTCACACTGGGAGCTGATATGAGACCAAAGAAGTCACACGAAGTAAATGAACTCCGGAGCGGACTAGCACAGGAATTAATCTTGGGGGCAGATCTGTGAAACATCTCTTTTTATGGTATATTCGACATAAAGACATACCGGAGGACTTTCTGGCAGCTTACGCAGGACGATATTACCGCGGTAATAACGGCAAAATACACTGGAAGTTCACAGTGGAAGATAAAGCAGGTTATGCAACGTGGGCAATTCTGTATGGATGCACGTGGTCTAAGCTTGACTTAAAAGAAGATTCGTATAGCTCAGCCCCGTTTGGTCTTGGATAGTAAAACCTCGTCTTGGAATCGGTATTCGTGTCGGTCTTGTCTGGTTAAGGTCTGGTCTCAGTCGCTTGGTAACAAGTTTTTGATCCTGTAGTTGAACTCGCCTAGTATTTTTAAGATTTAAGCTATACTAGAAGCTATACTACTTTGTTTGTTTAAAAATTTTGATTAAGTGAAAGAGAATGGATCTTATGTTGATAAATGTTTTAAAGGGTGATTTTTTAGCTGGTTTGGTTTTGGCAACACTGGTTTTGACAGCTGACGTGTGTTTAGTACCTTGTGTCACTGTCAAACAGCTTCAGTTTGGTTTGCAATTTAACCATGGATCGTCTTACAAATGAACAACGCTTGCAAATTATTGAATTTTACTATCAAAATTCGTGCTCTGTTCGAAATGTTCATCGCGCGCTGCTTCCATTTTATGGTCGGCATTCTCGACCTTCTGAGCAGTCTATTCGGAAGATTGTGACCAAATTTCGCACCAAATTTACTTTGTTGGACATTAAACCACCAACACGTTTACGTACTGTGCGTAGTGAAGAAAATATTGCGGCCGTATCAGCTAGTGTGACAGAAGACCGCGAAATGTCGATTCGGCGCCGTTCCCAGCAGTTAGGCCTTTGTTACAGCACTACGTGGAAAATTTTGCGGAAGGATTTGGGCGTAAAGCCTTTTAAGATACAGCTGGTGCAAGAACTAAAGCCAGCCGACCTACCACAACGCCGAATTTTTGGTGAATGGGCTCTTGGAAAGCTGGCCGAGGATCCGCTTTTTTATCGAAAAATTGTGTTCAGCGATGAGGCTCATTTTTAGTTGAATGGGTACGTAAATAAGCATAATTGCCGCATTTGGAGTGAAGATCAGCCAGAAGCATTGCAACAGCTACCAATGCATCCCGAAAAAGCCACTGTTTGGTGCGGTTTATGGGCCGGCGGCATTATTGGGCCATATTTCTTCAAAGATGATGCGAATCGCAGCGTTACTGTCAATGGTCAACGCTACCGAGCGATGATAACAAACTTTTTTTTGCTCGAAATGGAAGTTCTTGACTTGCATGATATGTGGTTTCAACAAGACGGTGCCACATGCCACACAGCACGCGAAACAATGGCGCAATTGCGAGGCGAGTTTGGTGAACAGTTAATTTCACGTTTCGGGCCGGTCAATTGGCCGCCTAGATCGTGCGATTTGACACCATTAGATTATTTTTTGTGGGGGTATGTCAAGGCTAATGTCTATAGGGACAAGCCCGCTTCGATTGACGCACTGGAAGCCAACATCCATGCATTCATTCGTGAGATACCGGCCGATATGTGTGAAAGAGTATGCCAAAATTGGACTCAGTGGATGGGCTACCTGAGACGCAGCCGCGGTCAACATTTGCATGAAATTATCTTTAAACATTAAATTGCAAGGTTCAAACTATCGATTCAAATAAATATTTCATTCATTTTTTCGAATTTTTTGTGTTTTTTTTTTTTAAAGTTCTAAACCTCTTAAAGAATCACCCGTTATTTAATGTTGGCAATTGTGTATGGAATACAGTATCAAGTAAATGTCTGCCTATAAATCTCAAAAATGCGACCACTTTTGAGCACATTTTTCATTAAATTCTCCCACATTTCACGCGGTATTTCATCAATTTCATTACAAATATTTTATTTGAGATGCTCAAGCGTTTCTGGTTTGTTTGTATAAACGTTGTTTCTCAGATATCCTGTCAAAAATAAATCCTGAGCAGTCAAATCAGGCGACCGTGGAGGCCAATCAACATCACCATTTCTTGAAATAACTTGTTGTAACTTGTAGTAATTCCATTGTAATCCGGGCTGTATGTGATGTGGCATTATCTTGTTGATACCACATGTCAATCAAGCCCTAAGCATGCAGCTGTGGCGTTATAAAGATTTCAAAGTTGTTCTTTGAAGACCAAGCTCCTGAGCACGGCGTCGAATTGAGGTTGATGGATTGTTTTGAACACTTCCTTGAGCAGCAGTAATGTTTTCAGTCGATCTTGCAGTACGTTGTTGTCCATGCTTGGGCCTATCATCTACAGACCCTCTTTCTTCGAAATCAATCACTACACGATAAATAGTGGGTTTTGTTGGCACGTTGTTTCTCCCAAAAATTTCACTAACTTTCTCGTCGTCACAGTCATCGATGATTGATTTTGATAAAATGTTTTAACGATTAAAACACGTTGGTTTATCGAATATTTTTCCATAATAAATTTGTCACAAGTCTACTTCACGACTGCCAAATATGAACTATCAAGACTAATTTTTACCATAATGGCGGCAAAACAAAGGAGTATACCTTCCCGGCGGACACTCTTTACAAAACATGCGTAGTAAATGAAAGGCTATCTTCTTAACTAAATTTTTTCAGTGTGTTAACAGTTTTAAAGAAATTGTTTCTCTACGTCTAAGGTTCCGATTAGTTATATCCAAAACATAGATTCTACGTCAAAAATATCATAGCAGAAAACCAATTTTTATTACAAAATTATTGGAGTAGTTTCCCAGAAACGATGATAAAAAAGAATATGCTCTCCAGTTGGTGGATTTCACAAACGTCACTTCCTCCACCTAAAAAGAACCAAATCTGAAAATTTTATCCAAATAATAGGATTCAGAAAAACAAAGCAAAAGAAAAAGGGCTCGGTATCGGATCGGTCTCGTATAACTCAGTCTTGGTTAGTCTCGTCTCAGTATCTTTTCGGATACTTTGGAGCATCTGATATTTGAGAATGCCAACTAATTGGTCAGTAATTGGTCATTGAAATTGGTCAGCCCTAGATAGCTTCTAATAAAGGCTAAATGTTTATCAATGTCACTCAAAGTCACCCGCGATTTCTGGTACCCCATTTGAGGGAAATTTACAAAAAAAAGTATACCATCTGAAAGATCTCTCGATCGTGATAAAAGGTCAACTATTTACAGTGATTGGTCAGCCATAGTTTTTTTTCTATGAATTTTCAAATTTTGTTTCAAGCTCACAAAAAACCTTGGCACCTCCTTTGAGTCATTCCAAAAATTAAGTAAGCCATTTGAAAGGCCACTTCATAGTCATAAAAGGTCAGCTATTTTCAGTAATTGGTCACCCATAGATTTTTTTAAATGAACTCTTAAGGTTCTGTTCAAGGTCATTGCAAATTTGTCACCTCATTTATGGAAAATTTGCAAGAAATTAATACCACCTGAAGAGCCATAAAATCTATATAAAAGGTCAGCTATTTTCAGTAATTGGTTTGCCAATGTTAGTGACCTTGAAAATTTATTTTTTTTTATCGTAAAAAAGAATCTATAGCTGAAAAATTACGGAAACTAGCTGACCCTTTTATATATATTTAAGGACTTTCAGGTAGTATTATTTTTTTTGCAAATTTTCCATAAATGAGGTGCCAACAATCCCAATGACCTTGAATTTATTATTATTTTTTAAATTCATTAAAAATTCATTAAAAAATATGTTTGGTTGACCAATTACTGTAAATAGTTGATCTTTTATCACGATTGAGGGATCTATCGGATGGTATACTTTTTTTTTTGTTAATTTCCCTTAAATGGGGTACCAGAAATCGCGGGTGACTTTGAGCGACATTGATAAACTTTAAACATTTATTATAAATTTTTTAGGGCTGACCAATTTCTAGGACTAGTTGACCTTTTCTAACCAATTAGATGACATTCTCAAATATCAAATTTTCCATATATGTGGTGCCAAGGGTCTAGAGCCGAGACTAACCCTACACAAAACGGAAATATAAAATCCCTCATGTAGACCCTCCTTCTATGAAAGGTATTTTATTAACATTCACTGATCAAGCAAAATATTTGGGTCTTATTTTATATAAAAAGTTAAGCTGGAAACCTAACATTCAAGAGAGAGTTAAAAAGGCCGTAGTGGCACTCTACTCATGCATAAAAGCCATTGAGAATAAATATGTCTTTCAACCTCGTATTACTCATTGGCTACACATTTCGGTTATTAGACCGATTCTCACTTATGGTGTTGCAGTATTTAGTGGACCACTCTAAATAAAGCAGTAAATAACAAAGTAAGTTGCAAAGTACAACGCTCGGCGGGTATATGTATAAGTGGTGCGCTTCGTACGAAACCCTCTGCTGCCCTAGAAGTTCTGCTATATCTGACGCCCCTCGATATTTTTGGCAAACAGGTGGCTGCTAACACAGCCACACGCCTTAAAGCTTCCTCACAATGGGCCAACAATAGAACATTGGCCATTTTATCTTTCTTAATTCTTTCAAATCACTACCAAGTCACATTGATTACACCAGCCCAAAACTACAATTCGGTAGAAACTTTCAAGTCACCATTACTTCTAGAACCCTCTGGGAGGATAGAGCATTCTTGGTAGATGATTTGATTTATATCTACACAGACGGATCGAAAACTGATGACGGGATGGGTGGTGGTGTGTACCAACTCAGAAAGACTTAAATTAAGTCTCTCATTCCGTCTTCCAAATCATTGTTGCGTGTTCCAAGCGCAACTTATGGCAATTAAAGAAGCCTTATCTTGGCTGAAAGAAAACGTGATATCAACCATATAGATATCCGCATCTTCTCGGATATCCAAGCAGCAATCAAAAAACTGGAATCTGCCTCTACTTACTTTATAACAGCCCTAAATTGCCGTTCATCTCTCTTGGAGATGGTGCAGCAGTTTAACATTTATCTGTGTTGGGTGACGGGGCATAGGGACATCCCAGATAATTTTAAGGACGGTGAACTCGTTATAAATAGAACAACTCTACCTCTTCTACCTAGCAAGGTAAATATAGGTATACCCATCGCTTGTGTTAACTTCTGCTGAAGCAAGATGCATTAGAGAGAACAAACCATAGGTGGAACAACATTATCATGTGTTTGGCAACAAAACACATTAGATCTAGGATTGGTGTTACAACTGGACGCTGTCTTATAGGCATTATTGGCGCATTCTATAACAATTTTCTTAGAAGCTGTATGGATGAAAAAGAGATAGAATCGATTGCTCACCTTCTATGCACATGCCCTGCTCTATCTATTAGAAGAAGACTTCTAGAAGAGTTTTACTTCAACGACCGTTGTGATCTTATAAACATTGACATTGGAAGTCTGTTACGCTTCATAAAAAGCTCCAAAGTGTTCATCGAGTAAAGAATATGGTTTCCTAGATTCATGTGGTGTCATAATGGACCTTAGTCACAATGGTCTTATTGTGCCAGTCTTCACGACCGCTAACCTGCTTGAGAACACCACTCCTTTCCAAACCACCCTGAAGGTAGAGTTCACGGGCTAATCCACAAAATAACTCATTCAAATTTTTACTAATATAGAGATAATTATATGAAAAGTGGGTGTGAAAGTGGGTGGATTTTACATAAAGCAAATTGCCAACTTTTTTCTTGTACACAAGAACAAACTCTGAAAATTTCATGGAAATCGTTGGAGCCGTTTCCGAGAAACAAAGAAATGGGTGGGATTGTGGGCGGATTTAATTTTAGAAGTTTTTAAGTTTTTATCCGGTTTTAATAAAAATTCCATTCATATCGGTGTAAGCTTTTCTCAATAGAACAAGATTGAAGAAAAGTGGGCGTGGCACAGCACTTCTAAGGGATTGGAGGTTTCCTACTTAGAGATTTATGTTGTATACTTACCCCCAAACGACCTTCAAAATTTCAGCCTACCGCTATTTTCTGAGAAACAGGCCTAAAGTAGATATAATAACAGAATAAAACATGAACATATTCTTCATGTTCCATAGCTTGACCCAAAGGAAAGTTTTCAATTTTAAACTAATTTTCAACATTGCTACTTTTTCGGTTGGATTTACATTTTCATTTTGTTGCAATAAACAAACTAAAAATATGTAACAGTTATCATACAAAATCCACTTTTCTTAAGTTAGATGTTTACGAGCATTGAAACTAAACTGTTGATATCCTTTCCACAAGCAATGGACACAAACTACGTGACAGGAAATGTAATTTCAGTTTATTCTCTCGACTTTACCACACTATACTTTGAAACGGTAACTGGGTAGCATAAGCTTGCTCATACTATATACCAAAATATATTTACTTGTCCTATGCAATGCTGGTTTGAGTTTGGTAAATTATTTATCTTCTTGTAACCTCAGCATAAGGAAGTACTTTGCACGTGTAGAGTCCAGTGATAGAATAAAAATGAATAAAATTCAATTGACTGATGCACATTTGTTGTTTTGAAAAAAAGTTGGTAAGGGAATTCAAAGCAACAAGCAAAAACTGGGATTTCCTAAAAGTTTTATATGCAATTCAGATAATTCAGCATGGGTACTTGAGTTACTTGAATTTTTGAAGAAAAAAAATTGGATTTCAAAAATAAAATAAGTTTTTCCAGTTCTAATCTCATTTCAGCACTATTTATGCTCAGGCAGTTATTCTGTCGAAACGTTTATACAGAAATGATTCATTATTAACATTCAGCTATAACGTCTCATAAAAAAACCAGCTGCTCTTAACACAATGATGGTTTCTTTTTCCTCTACCAGCCTGTTGGTATTCTTAGTAAATTTTAGTTCACTAAAAGTTGGTCCCATTCCAATTCAAAAGTTCATTCATTGCAAAAAGTCTTTTAATACTAACCTTTACGATTTCATGAATAACCTTAAAAAAGTCTCTACGGTGTATTTTTGAATTCGTTAAAAGTCCTTACAGAAAATTGGTTTTACTTCTTTGCAAAAAAAAAAACCGAAACAGAAAAAAGAAAAAAAATAATCAACCTCAAAGGACTTCTTCCAGAGGGTTTAATTTGCATAATTTTTAAAGAGTGTGCCAAACGCTTCGCTTAAATATAAGCCCCCAACTGCGACCCGCACAAATTACCATCGTATACATAATCTTACATACATTCCCGACATACCGTGTAAGCATTTACACTTGCGGAGTGTTAAATTCAAACATCTCGGTGAGGTTGCGGTGAAGGGTATAAATATTCTTATCGGTGTCCTTATCGGGCGAAGTGAACGCACAAAACAAATGTTCGCTCGGCATGACACAAACGGCTTGCGATAAAGTTCCAAAAACAATTACGGAACACTTACGCACTTTAGTAGGTACACAGCTACCTGTGTTTATCCTGTTTTAAGTCCAACTCTGTTGGCATTAGGTGGCATTAAGTCCATTGACTCTCGCGAGCCCGTCCCAACTCTAAAGGCTTTTGCCAAGCTTATCCTGGGAACATTTGCAATCTCTCAGTTCATAATTATTATAATTGCGGCAAATCATAGAAAAAGTCCGTTTGTACTTACTCGTACCTAGGGCCAGGTACACAGAGGCACATTGGCACACCTCGCCCATTCTGCACCTATACTGCTTTCAATAGAGTTGAATCCTTGGCGTTGTTTAAATATAATTATACAGTAATCCTTGCGTGGCCCGACTACTGTTCCTGTTTCACGATATCAGCCTCCTCTTGGCAACATAACACTCAGACTCGTCCTTGTTAAGCTCGTGTAGTATCTAATTATCGTTATGCTAAGCGTGTATAACTGTATGCGGTACAAGGGCTTATGTGTGTAAAAGGTTATATAGCGGCCGGATATGTGGATTGGATGGTTGGGGGTTCGGGCGTCGGGAAGCAGCTGGGAAGCCACTATGCGACTGTTAGTGCGCCTGAGGACGGGTAATTCTCGAACTGGGACAAATATGTATAATGTGTAAGTAAATGACGCCAAATCCTCGTCGTGCGTCGGTGTCGTTGTCGTTGTCGTCCTCGTCATCCTTGTTTCGTGTGAATGAAATTCAAATTCAAGTTTGAAAATTCAGCATAGGCTCAGTATAATTTTTTTTTATTTTTCGGGGATAAAAGCGCTTTTTGTCGCCACATTGCGAATTAAAATATATGCCACCGCCACTGACTCCACTTAAGCGAAGTTAATTCATTGCCACCATGCTCGGGTTCAAGCGCTAAAATTTATTAATTTATCCAGAGGGTGCTGGAGTGGTTCTCTGTAATCATTGGAGTGGTTCTGTCATTTCTATAGGAACGCAAAACACTCTCTTATCTGGTTTTGAAATTAGCAAATAAAATATAGAACTAATGGTTCTGGTCGTAATATAAAAGAACTTGAAATATATTTAAAACACCCACCTTGAGAAGTTTAAGTTTATGAGAATTGTTGTCCTTTAGCATCTTTAATTTGGATAAGGATGTATAAGATCAAGGATTGTATTTTGTATTTTTTTTTATCTAAGATTAGGTATCTTCTGCAAGATTAAGGTATAGAATTGGGAGAATAGTGTTTAAATTCCCACGAACTCTCACTTAAAAAAAAAAAACTATAGCTTACGCATACAAAGAGAACTAATAAGTACAAAAAAAAACGTGTTATGCGTAAGCAAATTTAGAGTATACAGAATGTATGGATAGTAAACGTGAAGATATGGGTAAATGAGATATTCGGCAATTGAGTCTTTTTTTTCTGAAAATATATATTTTCAAAAACTTTTCAGTAATAACTACTAGGTGGTGCAGACTTATTAATATATTTTTACTCGAAAAAATAGAAAAAATGTTAATAGCAGTTTAACGATTGAAAATGGTAAAGGGGGCTATAAGGAATGTAAAAAAATCTACTGCCCAGGAGCGGAGTCTAATGGTATTTTTACGGGGTACTTTTCACCGGAAGACAATTGAAATCTTCCATTTTTCAATGACAGTTGGCTCCAAAATGTAAATTGTAGACTACGCAAAAATCTACAACTTTTATGCAAGTAATTTTTTAGTATAAACCAGAGTTAAATAATGGCGGAATATTCGTCAAAAACTACTACTAATAGAAGAGGTCAGCAATTGGTCAAAAGGTCAACTAGGTTTAGTATCTGGTCCGCCATAGAAAATGTTTAAAAAATGCTTTAAGTTTTCATGGTCTCCGGCAATTTTTGGCACATAGTTTTCGTGATATCCGCAAAAAGGGGTGCCTACCAAATGTCACTATGAATGACAATAAAAGTCAGCTTGTTTCTGTAATTTGCTAGCAATCGATTTTTTAACTCGGGTTTTTGTTTACAACGCATAGGTACCTATGTAAGTAAATACAATTATATGACAGGCGGGACATAACAACATTCATGGCGCGTCTAAGCTCGTTTCTAATATCCAGTGATAGAAATCTAAGAAGCAGTGTACGCGTGCCTGTCTGGTTGATTTGGTGAAGGCCTTTTATACCGTATGGTAAGAGTGTCTTTATCTAAAGCTGACCAGACTTGGCATTAGTAAACCACTTTTATATATGCTCTATGATGTGCTCAATGGTAGAAAGTTTGTTGTCAAGAGTGGCAATGTAACTTCTGCCACAACCTTTAATATTAAAAATGGTCTTCAGCAGGGAGCGGGCAACTCGCTAATTCTATTCGGCATTTACACCAGCGATCTGATAAGTAGTCTAACTCAGGCAATTGTGTATGCCAATGATCTAATTGCGTACAGAACAGCTCCAAAAGTCGAGGTCATCAGGATTCTTTTGCAGCTTGACTTCGAGAAGATTAAGCAATATTGCGAATCTATCTTGTTTAGGATTCTGTTGCTCAGAGCCACAAGGAATACGAGAAAGAACTGGCGCAAGCTGGTGATCGTAGGGGCAAATGGACATCCACTGGCGAGTAAAAGTGTAGTAAAGTACCTTGGCATCTGGATGGATCAGTATTTGTATTCCGACAGGCATATAATTGCTGATCTGGCCGGGTCTAGAGGAGCTTTTTGCCCTGACAGACGGTTGTCTTATAGCAGCCGGCTTGACAGCAGGGTGAAGGTGATTTGCTACATGGCCCTTATCTGGCCGATGATTGCCTATGGATGCCCGGTTTAGTTCAACGTTGTCCATCTCAAATGGAAAAGATTCGGGTGTTTGAGAGGCAGTGTCTTCGACGCTGCCTTGGATTGCACAGAACACCAGAGTCGGAGTACAAACATTACTATTCCAACCTGGTTTTATACAACGGCGCCAAAATAAACAAGATAGATAGTTTCTTGCTGAAGCTTAGAGCATCACACTGATTTGTATCAACGTCTCCAAGGAAAAGATCTCCTGGAGAACACGAATTATATCGATATGACGTATGAACATATGAGTCCGAAGCTCCAAAGTAGAAATATATCAAAATCATTCTGGGAGACTTTAACGCTAGAATCGAAATGGATGGCATCTTAGTTTTGGAAGTACTCATTCTGCAGAGTGAAGGATCCAGATCCAGGGGATGGCTAAAGGACCCGAAGTCCCCTCCACAGCCGATTTGCAGAATTAAATTAACAGCAAAATACAAGATGAGATTATATTTTGAATCATAAATCACAAATCACAAATATGGGAATCACAAACCAAAGGGGATTGGATAAGAAAATGAAAATGCGGCCATCTAATTTGTATGTTGACTGTATTTTTTCCCAAACCCTAAGAAAATTAGACGGACGAGGTTCGAGCTTTACCCAAGCTTCATCACTTACATTGTCAGCCTTGGAGCTAGGGAGCTCTCTTCTCTCTAGCGTGAACCGCCTCAAAATGAGAGAGCTTAATTTTGTCTGCTCCACCATCTATAACATATTGGTTATTGATGATGGAACAACCTTCGATATTAATCCCTGCCTGAGATTATAGACTTTGAGAAGACAGTGAAATTTCTCATTTTCGGAATTTTGACAACGTTACTTGGTTTTTACAGTTTATTAATTTTGGGAAACATGTTTCTTCTGTTTATTATGCATTCAGCAAGTTGTTTTCAGTAAACGTTGACACTTTTCCGAAACTGCTGGCTTAACAGAGTTTTCACATTTCTCAGGAGGGATTTTAATCTCTGTAGCTACAAATTGCTCCACTTGAAACTGGCGTCGTATTCAATTTATCTGAGTTATTAGGAAGCTACTGTGCATTTGTAAAGTCTTAATATCATGGTGTTTCATGCCAGATGAATTGTGTTGAGATTACCGGCTATAGGAATTACACTCCTCGTTAGAGCATTCCTATTGCTAGGAATGCTTGAAAAGGAAGTGCAATTCCTATATTTTCATGTGGCACAACGATGAAATCGGAAAAGTTGTAGGTCCCCCCCATTCCTGCCAATTATACACACAAAGTAATGGTCGAGAGTTGAAGGTAACTAGATGCCTAATTCTCCACGGTCTGTTGCGCCACCAAATTTATTTACTTAATTTTTCAAATATCTAATTAAAACATGAAATTATTTTATCATTTTATGAAAATGTAGTGTTTTTGAAATATTAAACGAATGTACGTGACTTTCTAAAAAAAATTAGTGCAACACTGTCGTCGACAAAAATGTCATCAACATAATTATTGCATGATGATTGCTATCATATGGCAGCGATGAAATTTTATTGTCGTGGACCGTTTTTATTTGCAATCACGCGCTCGCAATCCAAAGATCAAGGTATTAATTTTCACTGGAAAAACTTGGTGTGACTGGGCTTTATAACTTTATTCTCGACCTAGTTGGACTCGGTTGCGAATGGAAAAGGCAGGTTCCTTAATTGCTTTATCGAGGTTTTCGCGTTCAAATTACCCGTTATGATGCAATAGTTTTCTAAACTATATAACTATAGTATTTCGAAAAAAAAATTTGGCCCCTATCAGTGTCATTTAGGCTGGGCAAGTAAACCGTTGATCACAAGATCATAACTACGATGGATTTTGAAACAAAGCCCCAGGAATTCGAGATCGACACGCACCATATCTTAATCGACCTTAAAGTTGCATATGATAAGGTGGATAGGGACGAATTATACAGAGCCATGTTATATCTAAACATCCCTGCGAAACTCATTCGCTTGTGTGCAGGATGACGGTAGAAAAATCCCGCTGCTCCGTCAAAGTTGGTCAGAACACCACTGAACCGTTTGATGTTGAAAAGATCTAAGGAAAGGTGACGCGATATCATGTAACCTATTTAAAATCATTATTGAAGCATTTTCACTGCTACAATCTAACGGGTGATTTTTAGGCTGGTTTGGTTTTGGCAACACTGGTTTTGACAGCTGACGTGTGTTTAGTACCTTGTGTCACTGTCAAACAGCTTCAGTTTGGTTTGCAATTTAACCATAGATCGTCTTACAAATGAACAACGCTTGCAAATTATTGAATTTTACTATCAAAATTCGTGCTCGGTTCGAAATGTTCATCGCGCGCTGCTTCCATTTTATGGTCGGCATTCTCGACCTTCTGAGCAGTCTATTCGGAAGATTGTGACCAAATTTACTTTGTTGGACATTAAACCACCAACACGTTTACGTACTGTGCGTAGTGAAGAAAATATTGCGGCCGTATCAGCTAGTGTGACAGAAGACCGCGAAATGTCGATTCGGCGCCGTTCCCAGCAGTTAGGCCTTTGTTACAGCACTACGTGGAAAATTTTGCGGAAGGATTTGGGCGTAAAGCCTTTTAAGATACAGCTGGTGCAAGAACTAAAGCCAGCCGACCTACCACAACGCCGAATTTTTGGTGAATGGGCTCTTGCAAAGCTGGCCGAGGATCCGCTTTTTTATCGAAAAATTGTGTTCAGCGATGAGGCTCATTTTTGGTTGAATGGGTACGTAAATAAGCATAATTGCCGCATTTGGAGTGAAGATCAGCCAGAAGCATTGCAACAGCTACCAATGCATCCCGAAAAAGCCACTGTTTGGTGCGGTTTATGGGCCGGCGGCATTATTGGGCCATATTTCTTCAAAGATGATGCGAATCGCAGCGTTACTGTCAATGGTGAACGCTACCGAGCGATGATAACAAACTTTTTTTTGCCCGAAATGGAAATTCTTGACTTGCATGATATGTGGTTTCAACAAGACGGTGCCACATGCCACACAGCACGCGAAACAATGGCGCAATTGCGAGGCGAGTTTGGTGAACAGTTAATTTCACGTTTCGGGCCGGTCAATTGGCCGCCTAGATCGTGCGATTTGACACCATTAGATTATTTTTTGTGGGGGTATGTCAAGGCTAATGTCTATAGGGACAAGCCCGCTTCGATTGACGCACTGGAAGCCAACATCCATGCATTCATTCGTGAGATACCGGCCGATATGTGTGAAAGAGTATGCCAAAATTGGACTCAGCGGATGGGCTACCTGAGACGCAGTCGCGGTCAACATTTGCATGAAATTATCTTTAAACATTAAATTGCAAGGTTCAAACTATCGATTCAAATAAATATTTCATTCATTTTTTCGAATTTTTGTGTTTTTTTTTTTTTTTAAAGTTCTAAACATCTTAAAAAATCACCCGTTATCTAAAGTCCGTTCATCTACTTGCATTATCAGATGCCATAGACATTATTGGCAGAACAAATTGAGCTGTGGTTGGTGCATTTGCCAGTACTGAATTGGAGGAGGTGAAAATAGAATTAGCAATCAATTAAAGACAAAACGAAATACATACCATCATTGAGAAAGGTTTTTCAACATCATAGACCCGGCAAAAAGTCATGATGGTTAGATATAACCTCGAAGTTGTCAAAAACTTTAGTCTATGTACCTGCGATCTACTTTTATCTCGAAAAAAACATCAGGGTAAAAATAATACAAGGAATTTTTTATTGCTCTTTCCAACTTCTGTTATTTTGGTCTTAGAAGATAGAAAAGCCCTCGCTGATTTTTAACAAGACCTCACCTTAAAGATCCTTGATGTCCTGCTGTATGGGACAGGACCTGTGTACTGGGTCCTGTGTGCTGTATCAAAAGAGTCTGGGAGAAGAAGATTTGACGGTGAGCTTTATGGGCTATACAGCGATATCTATATGATCAAAAAGTTGAAAATACAGCGTCTCGGATGGCTGGGGATGGGGACACGGCAGCTAGCTGGAGAAAAAATTTGTTAGTTGAAGCCGTAGCCTATCATTGATCTGTTACTGTTTTCATTTCATTCCCTCCAAGCAAAGCTACTACAAACCAATATTGAGGGTATCAATCATTCGAAACGTCTGCTTTAACTACGGAAATTGTGATTTGAAAATGAGGTTACAGTCTCTTGCTTGATAAAACAAAAAAAAAACTACATTCCTCGTTTATTGGGGAAGTAAATACTAAAAAAAACTCCCTTTCCAAGGCCCTATTAAACCGAACATCAATTAAAGACAGCATTTTCTTTTTATTTCATTGCTTCTCTTTGGCCTCAACTAACTGGTTTCCTCTTCTTCCTAAAATCGTTTTCAACATAAAATCTTTAGCCTTTAACTAAAGAAATTCCAAATACGCACTTCAGCAAATTCATTCACATGATAAATTCACCTGAAAATCCTTTACATGTTTGCTTGTAATTAAGAAAAGTAGTGTGGCTACCCCTGGGGAATGTAATTAAACGTCAATTGAGGCAATAAAGAAAGAGCTATAACCACCTTCAACTATAGTACTCTATATATAGCACCCCAACCCATCAGCCAACTTATGCAG
This sequence comes from Dasysyrphus albostriatus, assembly GCA_946251815.1. Taxonomy (NCBI): domain Eukaryota; kingdom Metazoa; phylum Arthropoda; class Insecta; order Diptera; family Syrphidae; genus Dasysyrphus; species Dasysyrphus albostriatus. The sequence continues at coordinate 11,713,109 of OX276335.1, forward strand.
ACACAACTAAAAAAAAAGAAAACACAAAATGTATTCCTTTGTAAGGGGTTCTTAAACGTGGCAATCATGTCCTTAATACGTCCTTAAGCACGTTAACCATACACACAATCGCACATAAATCCGGTAGTAACATTGACGTCAAGAACACCTACGCCCTCCCTATGTTCTCATTCCCCACACACCGGATGTTGGCACTAGGCTTGGGTTAAAGGCTTGTCATGCACGCAACCAAATTCTCAGGTTCTTTAAGGCCAGGGCAATACTAATGCGAAAATAAAAGCATTATAATACCATCTTTTGGGTATAGGTGTACCCTGGTGTGTGTGTTGTGTTGGTAGAATCCCTTTTTCGTGTGCTAGGGCTATGAGTTTTGCTTCATAAGATTTCCTATTCCTATCCAGCTAGACAGACGAGAACCCCACCACATAGAGACTGTGATTAACTCATGTTCGGCTCCGTCGTTACTCGTGTGTTGGGGTAATAAAGCAAATCCTGTAACATTTTTCGGGTGTAGCTGTCGATAACGATGGCCAGTCTAGCAGGATGTGGTTAAAGGTCATTAACTCGGAGAAACTTGCAACAAACTGTTGGTATATTATGACAAGACTAGACAAGAAATGGAAGGAATACAAATTTTGTTAATTATAAATTCTGCAATCAAGGAAACTTTAAACATGGTGTATATTTAGGTACAGCTTTAGATAAAATTAGGAAAAGTGCATAATATTTCGACGGATATACATTTATGACAGACAAAGGAAGTACGTAATGGCGGCAAAAAGGGGCCCTATTGACTCCCCAAGCCATGATATTTGAATGACTCTCACATTTGTACTACAACGACTCTCGAATGAAGAAGCGCCATCTTCTGGACTATAAATTATACACACTTACGTACGGAGAGCTTTGGTGAGCTTTAAAACTATAAGCTCCAGCAGTCAAAATAAAAGCTTTGGAAAGGGACATTTATAGGAAATTTCCCCTATGGAAAGCTCTAGAAGCAAATACTAGAACCTTCAAGCTATTTCCGGAACTTGTGTGATGGATATTAAAAGACATGTTTGACCAGCAGTGGACACAGTTTAATTTTAATTAATGTGGCCTTATTATTCGACATTGAAATGAAGGAAGAGCAAGAAAAATTAAATGTTTCAGGTATGACCAATATGCTGTCTTAGCTGCTTACCAAATTTAAAAGTCAGGAAAAGAAACTGCAAGATCAGGGGAATCTTCTAGAAAATAAATCCATTGAACGATTTGATCAACAAAACCAAGAACAAATGAATCTCCTAGAAGAACAAAGCCAAGAACAGAAAAATCTTCTAGAACAACAACGCAGTGACCAATAGAGTCTGCTAGAAAATCAAGAGAAGAATCGTCTTCAACAATAATTCCAAGAACAGTAAAGTCTGCTCGAAGGTAAGTTAGAAGCCTTTGACAACAGAATTGTTGCTCTTAAAGAGCGTGTCGATTTACAATTTTCGACTGTCGAAGCAAAGTTCGGAAAGTTAGAAGATAAAATTGAATCTATTACCAAGGAATTGGAAAAAGTAAGGAAAATGAAGGTTCGGGAAAGTTTTAGTGACTGCCCTAGGAGAAAGGAGGTGCATCCAAAAATCTTCGATGGACAAACTTCTTGGTCAATCTACAAAAAGCAGTTTGTGGCAGCCGCAACACCGAATGACTGGGACAAGGAAGACACATATATAGCTCTGACACTTGCCCTTAGAGGAACTACTGCTGAGCTGCTACAAACCATACCAATAGATAAGAATGGCAACTTCAGTGCTCTTGTAACGACTATTGACTATTCCGAGTCCAACTAAATACCAGAACCAGAGTCCAGAAAAGAGGAGAAACTTTGCAACAACTCCAAGCAATGATCGAACAGTTGGCACATCTGGCTCGGGAGATGAAATCATCAACCAATTTTTAACAGAAGCCTTCGTTCGTGTCATATCTGATATACATTTTCAGCCATTCGAACTGCTGGAAAACGCACACTTTCTGAGCAGAACAGGCTTCTCAAGGAGTACATCGAGTAAGAAAAATAGAAATTGAGGAATGTTTATGCCAGAGAACAGCGTTGCAAAGGAACGAGCGACATGGACCTGCTCGATGCTGGAAAATTCTAACAAGACCGAACATCTCGAACGCCAGTGCAGAAGAAGAAAGGAAAGTTGTTGCCATCCAGAGACTTAAAGTGGATCCCATTTACGATTGGAGTAAAGAGGAAATGATAACTGCCCAACAAGGTAACACCAGATCTGGATTGTGTCTATGTGATACAAATCGCCCAAGAGTAACATCGTCGCAATTAACTCCTTTTCGGCGAAAGGGTAGTTTCAAAGAAAACTACATGGTTGAAAAGAACATATTTCAAGTGCGCATTGATGTCAGCCATTTAGCAATAGTGGGATAGTGGAGGTAAACATGACGAACGTGAAGATGATCAAGGCTACATAAGTAGTCAGTTTGTATTGAAGTACCAGCTGCCAAAGGGGTATGATGCCAAAGGCGTCATCTCATCAGTTTCAATGGACAATATCCATACAATCAAAACTCCTCCAAAGGCTTTGGGGAACAATGAATGAATTGTACAGATTCCACAAATTCCCAAAGAAGAAAAGTTGAGTGACATTCCGAAAAGGAAAAGAGGCAACAGAAAGCTACCATGTGGATATTTGAAAACGCGATATGACACAGAAGCAACAATAACAGGATTCCAAGTGGAAGTGGGAGATCATGTGTGGCCTTATAATCCACACCTTTGGAAGAGACTTCCACAAAAACTTCAACAAAACTGGAAAGGCTCCTATACTGTTGTAAAATGAATAAACGATTCAGAGAGGACTAAGAGGCAAGAGTAAAGTAATTCACAGTGACCGTATAAACCGTTATAATGGTCGAGGAAGTGATGATTTTTCTCGGGACGATCAATCCTAAGAAGGGGGTAGTGTAACGACTGTCACATTTTTACTTTAACGACTCACGAATTAACTTAAACGACTCTCGAATGAAGAAGCGCCTATATTTTGAATAAGGAAATACAGGGTGGCGCACCAATTGTGCTACAATAAGAAATTCAAATAACTTTTTTTTTAATCGATGTATTTCATTTATTTATTTTTTTTATTGGTTAGAAAATTAAATTTTATTTTAAATAGTTAGTTGTTTTTAAAGATTATAGACCGCAAATGACCTCCACGCTCTCCCACGCATATGCGGCACCTGATCAAAAAATTATTCATTGCGGCCTGTAGAGTTGAAGTTGGGATCGCCTCAATTATTGTCGTTATGGACTGCTTTAATTCAGTTAAATTCCTGGGCTTCGTTTTATACACCTCTTGCTTGACATAACCCCATAAAAAGAAGTCTGGTGCAGTCAAGTCAGGTGACCTTGGGGGCCAGCGAAGAGTGGAGTTCCTAGAAATTAATTTGTTTGCGGCCCGACAATACACCTTGATGAAACTGCGCACCACACAGTGACTGGTTCTGGGTGCAGTTCCGTCTCATGGAGCATTTCTGGATTAGACTCATTCCATATACGGCAATTTTGCTTGTTTACATTGCCGTTAAGATCAAAATGGGCCGCATCAGACATGAACAAACAATTGATCAATGTGTTGTCCTCTTCGGCCATTGATATCATTTTTTGGCAAAATTCCAGGCGAACAGGCAAATCCTGAGGGTTTAACTTGAGTAATTTGGACTTTGTACGGAAATAAGTTTAAATCGTCATGAAGTATCCGTTGTAATGACCGTCTACTAACTCCAATTTGCCCCGATAAGTTTCGGGTCGAAACGCTCGGATTGGCCTGTATTGCAGATGCTACTGCTGCGATTGTATCCTGAACCCGAACATTGGCATCTCGATGGTACGGCCTTCGTGCGATGCTTCCAGATTCGGCAAACATGTTTACAAACCTCATAATGGTCCATCTACTCGGGGGATTACCGTCAAACTCCCGCCTAAATTCCCTTTGGACGGAAATGACGGACTGCAAAGCATGGTACCGTTGCACTTTCCAAATTCTTTTCTCCGTATCCCAAGCATCCATTTATATAAATCTAAATAGTAACCTACAAAATAAAAAAAAATAAGCTGATTACTCACACAGAAAAAAAGTTATTACGTTTTATTTTTGTAGCACGATTCGTGCGCCACCCTGTACATTGAACAAACAGGCAGACAAACGTTCATTAGCTCTTATTGAATACCTAGGAGTTTTAAGAAACTGCAACAGCCCGACCTTGACAAATCCTTTCATCTAAAAATATTCGTTGGTTAACTTACTTACGGATACTTCGATACAATAGCAACTGATTAACGTATTTACCATTTAAAACAATTATTAAAAAAAATATTATTTCCTCCTTCTTCTTCTTTTTCGTTTATGCATCCCATTCGATTCAATTCACACGAACAATTTATATGATTATTAAGTTTATATATACTTTTAACAGAATGAGTGTTGCTTTAATTTTCCCTGCAATTTGTTTTAATTAATCAGCATTTCCAGATTCCACAGATTGCTGCATATAAAAACTCGATTTTATGCGACAATGATGAGCATTTAATTGGTAACTCTACTTTCATAATATGAATGTCTGTAGGTATTTGTATGTATGTATAGCTCTGACAGTGTTCATGACCTGGTTAATTTATTAATTGGTTTTATTTTGCATATATATTATACAAATATACCATTTATCCTTGTTTTCATTCTCACAAAGTTGTGAAAGTGATTTATTGATCAGTTTGGCTGGAGACAATTTTATGCAAAATTTTTGCATGAAAATCTTATGCTAAAGGTGGCTATTTTCACTTGTCATTTATTGCTGCAAATTAATAAAGTTTCCCCCCACGGCCTTGTTTTAATGACCAAAAAGCGAGAGTAAGAGGGAATTCAGACAACACGTTACGTGAATTTTTATTTGTCCTACAGACCTTTTTGGCTAAAAATGAGTTGTATTGTAACGGCTGTCACATTTGTACTATAACAACTCTGGAATGAACTATAACCACTCTCGAACATCGAACAAAAGAAACACCGAATTTCGAATTAGACAGGACACAGGTGAGCTTTCGAACTTCCAATACTAAACTTCAAAATGAAAGCTTTGGAAAAGTAAATGTATGGGAAATTTCCCCTATGGAAAGCTCACAAATACTAGAACCTTCCAGCTTATTCGGGAACCTTGTGAAAAGTATAAAAGCACATGTCTGACCGGCAGAGGAGCAGTTTACTTTTAATCGTGAATGAGTAAAGTTGGTTGTAATAAAAGTCAAGTGAATTAATTTTAGTGGTGAACAATAAATTGTGTTGTAGTAAGAAAAGTAAAGTGTTTTATTTTGTAAAGTAAATAAGTGGTTAATTTAAATAAAGTGAATTAAGTTTTATTAACGAACCTGAGAAAATATTACAGTTTGCAATCGTATAAGTATTTTTGGCCACGCTTTTTCGATTGGTGCAATCCAAATTGTCATATCTATTTTTTTTATTTTATTTACGGAGATAGAAACTGCGCTTTTGTCCTACATACCACCATTTTTTCGATGATTTCGGCGCAACTGCTCGTGGAGAACCAGGGCCTAGTGGCTTTCAACTCTCAACCATTCCTGTGTGCGTGTTGTTGGCAGGAATGTAGGGGACTTACAATTTTTGCCGAGTCTGACCGGCTAGATGAGAAGCACTTATTCAGGACAAGTATACTCAGTTTCTCGCAAGGGGCAGTACCCTGGCTGGAAATTGAACCCAGATCTTCGGCATGACAGTCCAACGCACTAACCATCATGTCACGAGGTACTACCAATTTGTCTGATGATAAGACAAAATAACATCAATAAAGGATATACCACCGATAAACTTAAGCTAGTTCAAGGAACAGCTAACTTTTGCACTGCATGGACCCTTCGATCTTGTCTTACATCTTACAGATGCCCATAAGCGTTTTTTTGCACATTGCTAAGGTTTAAATTTTCAAATCGTAACTAATTGCAAAGCGTTAAGACCAATAGAATCGAACCACTAAACTACTTATCCCCACCAAAATGTTTCCGAGTTTAAATGACTACTTTATACTATGTTCCCACTAAACTGAAATTAAGGATTTCAGCTGATAAATTTGGTGATCTCGAATTGGTTTAGTGGAATTTCATTAAGATTTTCTCGAAATCTTGAGTTTTAATTGAGATTTCGTTAACATTTCCATGAAATATTATTCCATCAACTTGCAATGTCAAGGTTCCAATATTTGCTTCTACAGCTTTCCATATGAAAATTTCCCATACATTTTTCTTTCCAAAGCTTTAATTTTGTCAGCTAGAGCTAATAGCTCTAAAGCTCACCAAAGCTCTCTGAAGGTTGGCTTGGATTATTTATAGTCCGGAAGATGGCGCTCCTTCATTCGAGAGTCGTTATAGTACAAATTTAAGAGTCAATACAATAAAATTATGCTGTCCTCTCCACCAAAGTATTTACAAGCTTAACTTAAAATGTGTTCCGTTATTTATTTTTGAAATTCATTGTTTTACTGTGTTTTCAAAAACAAGCCCTAAGAGGATTGGGAGATAGGACAAAAATCTTAAATTGACTTTTTCAAGCCTTGCAAACTTATAGAAAGGTGTCCATATCCATTTTGGTACTTTTTTTGAAATTCACTTTAATCAAAGTTCAAACAACTTAAAATTAAAACTGTGATTTCGGTGGATGGATAAGTATCCTTTCAAAAAGTAAAACAAAAACATTTGATTGCATTCAAAAAAAAAAAAAAAATAAGTTGGAGTTTAAAAACGCTCTCTCGCTCTCTCCTACTGGGTGATGCTGAGGAGTTTGGAAAGAATCTTCACCAAGCCCATAGAATCACTTTAGCTAGTCAATAGTGGAGAACCTAAGAAATCATCAAGACTAGCTATGTACATTGAACATCAAAAAGAAGTTTCTTCAAATCATGGTGCTATTCCTCACAATGCTGTTTAACTACTGCGGCAACAATAGTTTTTTGCTTGGAAAGATAGTAAAACAACAAGTGTCAGTAGTCTCAATTAAAAATCTTAATGCTGAGCCCAATTGTTGTTCCTGATGGGTGAAACTATTATGGACTTATGGTAAAAAAAATCTTTAAATTACAAAAAAAAAGTACCGATACCGAGAAAAACAGACAGGAGAACCATTTCTGGCTATCATCCCATATCTCTTTTTCGTTACAGCAGTAAAATCTCTGAAGGGCTAGTCCCGAAGACTGAAGGCATTGTCTCAACTAACAACATTTTTGCGGATATGCAATTTGGATTTCGGGAAAAGCACTCCACTTGAGATTCCAGAACGACCTTGTCAGCGCCTTCAAGTACTGCCAGGATTCTGTTAGATGCTTCCTGGATATAGGTAAGACATTCGATATCATTTTGATGCAGCGGATAATTTATAAGATTACCATTTTAGTTATTCCAGGTAACACAAATAAAAATAATTTAAAGTTTTCTCATTTCAGTTGATTTTTCGTCCAGAATTGAAATCAGCCAGTCAACAAGAAAAAACATTAGAGCAGGAGCAGAAGTGTTACTCATCATCAATGCTGGAACTGAACCTAAGCAACATCTTCAGCTCGGACCAAGCTTAACCCAGCAGTGACAATAACATTGCTTTGTGTGAACAATTTCCTTGCATACTCCAAATCTTTTTTACCAGTCATTGCAGCCCAAAGAGTAGATGATCCAGGGTAGAAGATGAAGTCAACTCAGCCTTTTCTAAATTAGCTTGCCTTAGATTAGAAGAGCAGTTGAACTTCAAAGTACTCTGTCCGCTATTTTTGTGATATAGTTTTAGTGATTCCTTAAAACAAAAATTTGGGACTGAGCAGCAAATGTCATTCAAAGTACTTAGTCTCAGAGAGTTTGTACAGCTACTCTGCTACACCTAGTACTACTACTTCTACTACTACTGCCACCAACTCTGATTTTATTCAAAATATACCCAAAATAGTACTTTACGAACTACATTGCCTGCAATTTCATCAGGTTTCAAGCTCAGATTTCCGAAAATCAGTTTTTGTCCAGGATTTTCTTTGTCCTTAATTTTCCTTGATTTAAATATTTGGGAAACAAAAAATTATCAAGCTGTTGAATTTAGTCCTTCTAGGAAAATCTCCCAACCGATTTCTGTTTGTGCATCACAACACTTTTCTCATTCTCATCTCAATAAAATCTCATCCTTTTTTGAAAAAGAAAAAAAGACGACAATGTAGTACAAGCCTACTTCGTATTTTGTGAATATTGGCTTTTCATTTCGTTCTTACAAAAACGATATTATTATCTTTCAAGTCACGCATCCCATTCTGAACGTATCCAGAATATTCTCATGATACGCTCAATCGCATCTCAAAGTGTGTCACGATTCACAAAAAAAAAAAAAAACTGTCGGTTCCAGTGGGTAGTTATTAACTTAACAGAGATACACTTTGTTCACTTTCTTCATCAAACGGCCAATTTTACCCGATGATTGTTTCCTTCTTCATGTGCACTGAGCTGTTTGAGTTAAGTACCAACTCTTGTTCTCATTGAGTTTTCCTTGTTATTAGTATTATTATATTTTTTTTGTTTCGTCTGTCTGTATTTCGTCCTTTATGTGACTCAATTCAATTTACTCCGCTCTCAAATTGGTTGGAAACAATAAAATTTATTAAGTGTAAAAAAAGGATAAAACCATTCGAATCTCTAAAGGAGAGAAGAACAAAAAAATGGACCCTTGTCTCTGGTGAAAGTGGTTTACTTAATTTTGAAATGTTATCGATTATGCGGTCAGCAGTTTTGTAGTTTAGATTATTTTTTATGTTGTTGTTTTTGTATTAAGTGGAGATTGTTTCGGTTGTCTGCAGGCTGTATTCTTCTATTCTTGTGATAGAACGAAAAACAAATTGTCATCATTATAACGAAAGGGGTTGTCTATTGACCAAAAAATACTGTTGTTAGAGGGAAAGTAATTCATTAATCCTGAGACTTAAAATTCTTTCAGAAAATAAATTATAAAATGTGGTCAAATGGGTAAGGTATAGACAAATTACACTTCATGAAAAATTTGACACTTTAACCTCTGTCTGCTTACCCACACGTAAATTTTGGTGAAAACTGGATGTTTACTAAGATCCTAGCACCTAACTGGGTATCCAGACGTCCAGAAATTAATCATAATGAGAGGAGACAATCTAATTGATACTTTTCACTTGTGAGCACTTTTTTCGGATTTTGAAGTCAGTCAGTAGATGAGTTCCTCGAGCAGGATCAATAAATTGAGGCGTCGGCAGTAATTGTAAACTAGCTATGTTATGTACTAATATATGTAAGAGAATTTAAAAACTATCAAATAAAGGTACCAGATAGGAAAAACAATGAGGGCAAATGGATTAGATTTCAAAATGAAAATGAAGATAAAGTGACATAGAGAGGAGCCTGCTGTTCAAGATCTTCACTTGCCAAAATCACAAATGGACAAAATCTGCACGATAAACCCGACTCTGTCTATTTTGAAGGTAAAACGAAAACAAGCGTAATGGTTTCCATTCAACAGGAAGGCCTCTCCCTACCAATTTCGCCAGTCTTAAAAACCTCTTCGTAAAATACCATGATTTTCTAAATTTGTCTCCTCAAAAGGTGGCAAATGATCTTGAAGCCCTGGGACAGTATATTCATTTAAAGCGAATCTCCCACCTTTAGCGCAGCAGAGCTAACCATGATCGGTTTTTTCGTTTCTAATGAACTCCCAATTTCCGCTTCTCTTTCCAAAAATTTCCCTTTTTCCTTCTACTACCAAAATGTAAGAGGCCTTCGTTCTAAAACTCAGTCAGTTTTGCAACAAACTCATGCCCTACCCTTCGAATTAAATGCACTGACTGAAACGAATCTTATCCCCAGCATCAAAAATCAAGAATTGTTCCCTTCTTCTTTTAACGTCTATCGTGATGACGATCTCAACCGACCCATCAACGATTGCCCTAGCCGTGGTGTCCTTCTTGCTGTAAAAAATACTTTTGACTCCTCCGTTATAGCCATTTCTTCTTCCCCTATTCTTGATTATGTGTCAATTAAGATTTCACTACCCCGAAAGTCACTCTACGTTGTCCGTTGTTACATCTTACAACCTATCGAATCCTATGAGCTTGCCATTAAGACAATTGACAAAATCACTGATTTGTGTGAGCCGCTTGATGAAATCCTCCTTTTCGGGGATTTGAACCTCCCTTATTTAAAATGGACTCCATCAGACGATTTCTCATTTTATTCTGCTTCCAATCCCTCATCTGCCAAAGAATGTCTGTTTTTAGATAGCCTTGCTGATTCTAGCCTCTGCCAAATTAGCGGAATCTCAAATTTCATGGGTAGACAACTAAACCTTATCTTCACAACAGACCCCATTAACTCTTCTGTCTCACTAAGCCCTCCATCTCTATCGACCATCGACAACTTCCATCCGCCGCTTCTTTTTTCATATTTTCATGATTCTACTTTACAGTCCACCCCGCCTACAGATCTGTCTTCTCGCGACTTCCACAAAGCAAACTTTCACCAAATATTTGAATACCTCAACAAAGTCACCTTTAATTTTGATAACTTTACTGTAAACGGTGCCATAACCATATTCTACAGAGAAATATTCAACTCTATTTCTGTCTATGTTCCTTTTTCCCGCCACAAAACCTCATCTTCTTCTCCACCATGGTATAATCACAAACTTCGTTCTTTCCGAAATAAAAGAAATAAGTTGTGGCAAATATACCTCCGCTCTCGTTCTCCTACTGACTATTCTAACTATCTTGGCTCTTATCTACATTTTACCGAACTATACAATTCCCTTTACCTACGCTATATAGCGGAAACGCAATCCAATCTTATCAAGGATTCGAAGTCATTTTTTCATTTTGTCAACTACAAAAGGAAATGTGTCGATTACCCAACATCTCTCTCTCTCTCTCAATAACGAAACTTCAAACGATTCCAGCACTATTGCCAACCTTTTTTGCCACATTCTTCAAACAATCTTTTGCCGATGGATCCTTTGTACCCGATTCTGCCTATTTCAATTATCTGCAAAGTTTCTCTCTTGGACCGCTTCTCCCTCGTACCGTCGATCCTTTTCTCATCGAATATAAATTGAATCAACTTAATGATGAATTTAATCCTGGTCCAGATGGTCTTCCTGCCACTTTTCTAAAAAAATGCTCTTCCACCCTTTCTCTTCCTCTTTCTAAAATTTTCAACCTTTCCCTAAATCAAGGTGAGTTTCCTTCATCATCATTCATAACCCCAATACACAAAAAGGGTCCGAAGGGTGATGTTAACAATTATCGGCCCATTGCCAAGCTTTGACATATACCCAAACTCTTTGAAAGTATTTTGTATGAAACCTTAAGTTTCCATTGTAAATCTCTCATCTCCCCCTCATAGCATATCTTCCTCAAATGTCGATCTACTACCGCTAACCTTATTGAATTCGTGTCCTTCACCCTCTTAGCCTTAGAGAAAGGCCACGAAGTTGATGTTATCTCAACCGATTTCAGCAAGGCCTTCGACAAAATTTCCCATAAGCTTATTCTTTTCAAATTGCCAACTCTTGTCTTCAAACCCTCTTTTGTTACAATGGATTTCTTCTTACCTTGAAAACCGATTTTACAGCATTCGTTTAAGATCCGCCACCTCTTGTCCTTTCTTAGCTACCCCTGGGGTCCCCCAAGGAAGCCACCTGGACCCACTTTTATTTATTCTTGCTATTAACGATATCGAAAGGGTCATGAAACATTCTTCTATCTCTCTGTACGCCGATGATACCAAGTTTTTCAACATCATTTCCTCAAGACATGACTCTTCCCTTATTCAACAAGATCTTGACAATTTTTCAGTATGGTGTCTAAAAAATTGCCTAGAGCTAAACGTCACCAAGTGTCAATCAATCACTTTTTCAGAGCAGAGGACAATAATATCATACCGGATAATCAGTTCGGTTTTAAGGCGGGACATCACACCATTCATGCCGCGTAGAAACTCGTTTCTGATGTCCAATGGAACAAATCTAAGAAGCAGTGTACGGGTGCCTGTCTGGTTGATTTGGAGAAGGCCTTCGACACCGTATGGTTAGAGGGTCTTTATCTAAAGCTGACCAGACTTGGCATTAGTAAACCACTATTATATATGCTTTATGATATGCTCAATGGCAGAAAGTTTGTTGTCAAGAGTGGCAATGTAACTTCTGCCACAACCTTTAATATTAAAAATGGTCTTCAGCAGGGAGCGGTCAACTCGCCGATTCTATTCAGCATTTACACCAGCGATCTGATAAGTAGTCTAACTCAGGCAATTGCGTATGCCGACGATCTAATTGCTTACAGAACAGCTCCAAAAGTCGAGGTCATCAGGATTCTTTTGCAGCGTGACTTCGAGAAGATTCAGCGATATTGCGATGACTGGAAGTTGAAAATCAACTTTCAGAAATCAGAAACTATCTTGTTTAGGACTCCGTTGCGTGGAGCCACAAGGGATACGAGAAAGAACTGGCGCAAGCTGGTGATCGTAGGGCCAAATGGACATCCGCTGGCGAGTAAAAGTGTAGTAAAGTACCTCGGCATCTGGATGGATCAGTATTTGTATTTCGACAGACATATAAATGCTGCTCTGGCCAGGGCTAGGGGAGCCTTTGCCCTGACGAAAAGGTTGTTCTATAGCAGCCGGCTTGACAGCAGGGTGAAGGTGATTTGCTACATGGCCCTTATCCGGCCGATGATTGCCTATGGATGCCCGGTTTGGTTCAACGTTGCCCCATCTCAAATGGAAAAGATTCGGGTGTTTGAGAGGCAGTGTCTTCGACGCTGTCTTGGATTGCACAGAACACCAGAGTCGGAGTACAAACATTACTATTCCAACCTGGTTCTATACAACGGGGCCAACATAAACAGGATAGATAATTTCTTGCTGAAGCTTATTCGAGGTCACATTGCAAGGGCGATGTCCTCGTCTAACAGCTTAATTTTCGGGGCATATTACCCTAATTATAAATACTACGAGAGTGTGCGTCTAAGCGGCTTTATTCCGCCCGATGCATTCCTGCACCTAGACAGTCGAGGGCTGACCCAGAATAGAGCGGCGGTTCCGCTAATCTACCACGTCGGCCGTAGAACTGTAGATCGGCGGCTCCTTTACATTCGAGACGTCCTCGCACAAGACGGAGCTGAGCACCTTCGGTTCAGTAGGACTGTGTCCGAACGGGACCGAAGAGATAGGGTAAAACAGGAGAACCAGTTCTGGTGGTTGAAAAACGAAGACGAAGTTCCTTCAGACATTTAATAGTTGACCTTGCTATTTTCTTCTGTATGGCCGACTTACGTAGGTTTAGGTAGTTAGTTTTAAGTAGGGACAGTCAGGGTGGCACCAAAAAAAAAAAATTATAAAATCAACAAAAATACAAAAAAAAAATATATAAAACCGAAAAATGCTTGCTGTGGCTGTTCTAGTTTGTAAGTAGTCTGTAAGTAGCTTATAAGTAGGTTGTAACTAGTTTATAATTAGTTGTAAATAGTTTTAGGTAGCTTTAAGTAGTTTTAATTAGTTTTAATTAGTTTTAATTAGTTTTAATTAGCTTTAATTTAGTTTTATGTAGTTTGTAAGTTTTATATAAAACCAAAAAAATAAAGACATAGATACCGAGTTTTTTGTAAATTCTTCTCGGTAAAAAATAAAACCGACCTGGATTTAGTATTAAGATAGTTCTTAGGCCGAAAGGCATTAGCATTAAGTTATTATAGTTTAACTTAGAGCGCTCGACTGGGGCCAGTAAGTTAGTTTTAAAATATTGATAAGTAGGCTAGTTTTTATGAATTTTTGTCTAGCTTTAAGATAGTTTTAAGAAAATTGAAAAATAAAAATGAATTATTAAAAAAAAAAAAAATCACTTTTTCACGCAACCGCATGAAATCCATACCCCCCGTCGATAATATTCGAGACCTTGGCATTTTATGTGACCCTGAGCTTAATTTTCTTTCTCACATAGACGATATCATTTTCAAAGCAAACTCAGTGCTTGAATTCATCAAAAGATGGTCTCAAGAATTCTCCAATCCCCTCGTAACCCGGTCCTTATACATATCATTCGTGCGTCCACTCCTAGAATACGCGTCTCAAGTTTGGTCCCCTTACCAACTTACACATATTTCCAGAATCGAGAGCATCCAGCGTCGTTTCCTACGCTTTGCTCTTCGAGGTCTATCATGGAGTAATCCTTTGATTATGCCTCCCTATTTAGACCGCCTTAAACTTATCAATCTGAACTCGTTGGAGGAACGAGGAGATATATCAGACATTCTCTTCATTCATCGACTACTCTCCGGTTCCGTTGACTGCATGTCGCTCTACAACTCTGTCTCTTTTAATACTAACCCTCGTAATACACGTACCACTCGTCTCTTTTACATACCCACCCAACGAACCTGTTATGGCTCCAACGAACCTATCTCTCGCATGCTGCGGGATGTTAACTCGAACTTGTCCTCCTTCGACTTTAAGCTCAGTACTCCTTCCTTAAAACTGTGGCTTCTGGATCGCCCTCCCCCTCACTAACGTTAGCTTTAGCTCTTAGCTTTTAAGTTAGATTAAGAATTAGCTTGTATTAAGCCGAATAAATGGGGGTTTTTGCCCCCACCAAAATTAAATTAAATTAAATTAATTGGACAGTAAGCGGTGTTAAAGATCAGACGTAGACCATGTTATATAACCTAGAGCTTCATGTTAAATTTACAATTTAGATTTTTAACTAAGTTTTCATATAAAGTTAACTAGATTAAAATTAACAAGGTTTTCAGGTAAAATTTACAATTCTACTGTTTAAAAGCACTGTTAAAACTGTTTAAATGCAAATATATCCTTCAACCTTCGTTGTTTTAACACGACATTAAAATCAGGTATCAGATTAAGCAGTTAACATAATCTACCGAGTTAAAAAATAACAACCTGAGAATCAGGTATAATAAATTAGAAATTGATTAGTTATACCTGCCTTTTTCTCTGAGTTAATTCAGTGTATAACTAGCCAAAAGTCTTACGTTTATGAAACGCACGATT
This sequence comes from Dasysyrphus albostriatus, assembly GCA_946251815.1. NCBI lineage: Eukaryota > Metazoa > Arthropoda > Insecta > Diptera > Syrphidae > Dasysyrphus > Dasysyrphus albostriatus. Next base: position 11,728,209 of record OX276335.1, read on the forward strand.
TGCTAAAATCATCTCTCCTACTCATGAAAGTGCTTGGTAAAACTTAATTCCGTTTATTCAGTGAAGGCAGACCACTATTCCTAAGACTCATCACTTTCCAATTTTTCTAATGAAACATCTTGTTGAGGTTATAGTCACTAATATTTTACTCGTATGTTACGATTTTTTTCGTAAACTTAAGTAAGGAAGAAAAATTCAACATAAGATACTTATATCACGTATACGCCGTGCATGCCTCTTACTATCACTAATGCCCATCTACTTGTGACTTAATTAAAAAATTTTGTTTGCATTCGTTTTGCTTTTTCAATAAAAAATTCAAGGCAAACGTCTTTTTGCAGCCGCCGAAGCGCATTTCCAAAAGTCTAAATCTTTGTTTCTATAAAAGATCCTACCCATCCCAATCCAGGTACTTCTGTCTACTAGCATCATGGATCTTAAATGAAACCTTTCTAGGTTTTTTGAGAAAAAGGTATTTGACAAGATAAAAATATGCGTTCTTTAACTACTCGTAAAGTAATATTTTTAATACTAAGCTTCTATTGATTGAAAGTATATACATCAAGAAGACAGCTAAGCGCAATCATTTCTAAAACGACTAGCAGAAGACAATCAAGAGATATAATTTTTATCTACCTGAGGTTTAGTTTCATATAATTAATAATGGATGAGCTATGATTCTAATCAAAGAAAAATAACCAGGTAAAGAAAAAAAAATGCTTTATAATTTGCCCAAATCCACTGACCAATCTCCAGATAAAAAGTCCTTCTAGCTATTTCATCATCCAATTTGCCTTTGTCTATTGCGATAATAATGATGAGCTTGGAGAAAATATTCCTCTCTGCTATGGTATGAGTAAAGGCATGAAATAATAAAGATAGTCCAAAAATTCACTTAATAATTTTAAAAATTTTATAAAAGCAAACTTAGCGTTTTGGATCGTAGTAGTCTGGGAATTATAGTTGTATTATAATGGGTAGTGATTTTACTTATAAAACTCACAAATATTCAATTGGTAGTCCAAACAAAAAACTGATAACCAGCTTATTCTGTCAAAACTTCTAACTTAGAATTAGAATTACAAACTTTTTCTTTATTAATTTATCTATTTCCAACTTAAAACTAAAAAGTTATCAAAGTCAAAACCAAGTTGGACAACAAATTTGTTATAATTATTGTTCCTACTTGTGTATTAACTATTTCATTCAAGAGAGTGTTTTAATGATTTTATATTAAATTCGTTTGAATAAAAACAAATCATCTTTTACTAAGTCAAAATTATTAACAAAAAATTTCCACTGGACTATAACGTCAATGAACCTTTCCCACTACATAAATTCTCCTAGATCTCCCATAGTTGAAGTGAAAACCCACAAAAGCCAAATTCAACTTTTAATGGTTTAAGTTTGGCTCTCGCTAATGAAAAGTAGATTTTTTCCATCGTTGCCAAAATCTTTGTCCCAAAAATACAAAAAAAAAAGTAGGTATCTCTACATAATAGTCATAATGGTTGATGAGTTAAAAATTGTGCAGACCGGGTTATGATCACACAAAGAGGAAGTTCCTTCATATCCTTTTATACATCTATATTCGAATCTAGATAGCCAAACGATGCGATGAGTGGATACAGAGTCTACACGCCCTGATGGAAACAAATTAACAAAGATTTTTCATTAGTGTGGATTAATATTAGATTTCATTTTGAACGATGGTGTTTTGAACTATGTAGATACCTACCTACGTACTACATAATACTCATCCTTGGCTTTGTGGTCCTTAGGATTTGGCGTTGTGATAGCAGCGACTTTATGTACGTAACACATATAGAAAAAGAGTGCGTATAGCTATATTCATTTATATTTCGATTCCTAATTATTTTTTGGAAAATGAAAAAGAGACCGATAAATAAGAGAACTCTTTTTAAATTTTTAAGTCTTTTTTGACGTTAGTTTTTTTCTAGTATTTCATAACTTAAAGTTTAAGCACTGAGCCTTAAGGAAAAATTCAAATATACTCATACAAAATTGCATCTAGTATATTTGTTCTAAAACGCGTTTTCGATGTGAAAAGGAGAAATTATAAAAATATATTCATAGATACTTTATAGAAAATATTTTTTCAAATATTCACAGTCACAAGCATAAGTGTGAGTGTACAAAATAATGTGTATATGAACATAAGTACATACATTAATTTGCAAAAAAACTACGAAAAACCTACAACTTTAACATAGTTTTTTCAATATGGCAGCTTATATTAGATGCAAAAGAGATGTCCATATTTAGAATTGTTAAATGCACACAAAGATGTAATAAAACAAAAGACTTTTGACTTTTAAACAAGCTAAAATACAACTAAGGAAGACAAGTTTTTCCATTGTTTTGTGACAATTATTTTTTCACTTTAAGCCTTGTTAACAAAAAATTGGGTACACAAATTATAAATGTCAAAAATAGAGATATTCACCCCCATCACCAGATCATTTTTCTTTTTACAATTGAATGCACCCATAGAAACTTTTTATTTAAAATCTAAAATTTATTTTAAAGCTAGAAATACTAAAAATTTGTTCAGAAACGAACTGGCGATGGCTGACGAACTGAATGACCGTTCACACCATGACACACACAAACAAAAAAGGAAACATACAGTTTTGGATTGCCTTCGCCTTCACATTATGAGCAGAGCTTAGCCGGTTTTACTAATAGTCACTTTATTTCGAGGAATGGCAAACAGAAATAATAGCCAGAAAGAAACTTGAAGTCCTCGTTGAAAGTCTTCAGCAACAAATTAAGAGACTTGAAGAAAAAGTCAGCTTGCTAGACAAGAAAGCATCAAAAAATGACAGCAAGACTAGTCCAAAAATACTTGTGAAAAGCCCACCAAAAACCATTGAGTTTCATACTGATGAGGAAGAGCTTCTTTTTGAAACAGATGGTAACAGAAATAAACGTAAATCCAAGAAACGGAAAGCAGAGGGTAGCCCAGAGACTGTTCAAAAACTTAAACAGGTAACTTCAAAAGCGGATATTGCTGCAACAGCGAAAACATCAAACAATGAAATAAAAGATGTATCCCAAAAGAAGTCTTTTGCTAAAGGTACTAGGCAAACTGCACCACCTCCAATCATGATTTCCGGATTGACAATGTTTGGTGAGCTTAAGAACACAGTAGGAAAATGCACTAATAAGGCATGTAAATATACATCATACAATAAAGACAATTGGAAAGTCATTGTTGAAGACGCCGATGCGTATAGATCTATCACTGAAGAATTGAACAAAAAGAGAATTCAGTGGCACTCGTACGAAAATAAAGCTACAAGGTCGATAAAGGTAGTAGCAAGAGGCCTCCACTCTTCATGTGATGCCAAAGATATTGTCGAAGACCTTATTCAAAAAGGTTTCCAAGCTCTCGATGCGAATAATCTTATTAAAAATGAGACAATCAAAGACTCCACTGGGGTATCAACGACAACAAGGAGATCTCTACCTTTGTTTATGCTCACCTTTGAAAATAAAGAAAGTCTCGATAAGATCTACAGTATAAAATCAATTATGGGCATAGTTGTCAAAATTGAACCACTACGAAAGTCAAAAATTGTTCCACAATGTAAACGCTGTCAGGCCTTTGGGCATACACAAAAATACTGCAATCGTGAGTTTGCTTGTGTTAAATGCGAAGGCAAGCATGCAACTAAAAACTGTCCCATGGGCAGAGAACAGAAAGCGAAATGTGTTAACTGTCAAGGCAACCATCCTGCAAGTTACAGAGGATGTCCAGTTGCCAAAAAATTCCAAGACACAAAAAGAAAAAACAAAACTGGGAGCAAGCTAAGAAACCCAACAAACACAAAAGCAATAGTTGAAAGCAAAAAAGTAGCCGTTGAAAACAAAACTAAAAATCAACCGCCAAAAGCAATTGCACTAAGCAAAAGTGATGAAAATAAATCCTATTCCCAGATTGTTAAAAATGTGCGGAAGAACGAAGAAACATCTATTAAAGAAATGCTTGAACTTATCCTGAAAAGGATTGACAAACAAGATTTAAACATAAAACAGCTAAGCGAAGAAGTCGCTCTTAAGAAACAATGATGGACAGAACACTCAAAATCGCAACATGGAATGCAAACGGTCTTTTACAACATGTATCAGAACTAAACATCTTTTTAGACATAGAGCATATAGACATTTGTTTGGTGTCCGAAACTCACCTCGCTATAGAACAAAATCTTGATAATAAATTACCTAACTATACGTGTTATCACGCTCCGCACCCAGCTGACAAAGCTAGGGGAGGATCAGCAATACTAATAAAAAAGTGCTTAACACACTATGAAGAGCCGAAGTTTACTAATGAAAACATGCAAGTAACCACAATTAGTATTGGTATAAAAAAGAAAGAGTTTAAGATAGCATCTATATACTGCCCTCCGAGGCGCTCTCCAACTGAAGAAGACTATGCAGAACTCCTAAATTTGTTAGGACATAACTTCCTTGTTGGTGGCGACTTCAATGCTAAACACACCCAATGGGGATCTAGGCTCATAACAACGAAAGGCAAACGGCTATATCAAGCAGGGCGCAAATACAACTGCGAATTTTATTCCTCTGGCTCGCCAACATATTGGCCATCTGATTCTAACAAAATACCAGCCCTTACAGACTTTTTCGAAGTAAAAGGTATTAAACGAAACCATATAAGTGTCGAAGGTAATTATGATTTATCATCAGATCATACTCCAGTAATATTTTCACTGAGCGCAGCAGAAATAATAGAAAAAAGTAATCATAAGCTCATGAATAAAAAAACAAACTGGAATGAATTCAGAGTTTATATATTCAGAGTTTATATGCGTTTGTATGAAAGTTTTATTAGCCTTAGATCCCCTAAGCAAACAATTGAACAAATTAAAAAAAGTTTTCCAACAATTTCGAACTTCCAAGAAAAAGAAATAAGATATCCTGTCGAAATAAAGGAGCTGATTTTGCAGAAAAGAAGAGCTCGAAGAAAATGGTAAGCTACGAGATTTCCAGGTGATAAGGCAGTTTTTAACCGTCTTAACAATGAACTAAAGAAACGAATCTGTGAATTTAAAAGTGATTCACTTAGTAGATTCCTGAATAGTCTGACGGCGGATGCTTCTACGGAATACTCCTTATGGAAAGCAGCTAAGCGCCAAAAAAGACCACAGGCACAAAACCCGCCAGTAAAAACTCAAGATGGTAAATGGATCGGAAACCCAAAACAAAAGGCTGATCTCTTCGCTGAACATCTCGCGAATGTTTTTAAGCCATTTCCAGCAAGCACAGCTACAGATCCCTTACAGTTTGTTGATAGAAACGACGAATGTGAAATTCCTTTTGTCACGCTCAAAGAAGTAAGAAGTATGTGTCAACATAAGTTGTCTAACAAAAAATCACCAGGGTACGATTTAATAACTGCTAAGGTTTTGAAAGAAATGCCTTCTATAGCCTTCAAAAAACTCCAATTTATAATAAATGCATGCCTTAAACAAAGATATGTGCCACATCATTGGAAAATTGCAGAAGTCATTGTTATACCTAAACAAGGTAAGCCACCAACAGAAGTAACATCTTACAGACCTATTTCGCTTATACCAATCATGGCAAAAGTTTTCGAAAAACTGCTTCTGAAAAGACTAAGCAAAATAATAGAAGAAAGAAGACTAATTCCGAGCCATCAGTTTGGATTTAGAAATAAACATTCCACGATAGACCAAGTGCATCGGATTACGGATGTTGTGGAAAAGGCACTTGAAGAAAAACAAGTATGCTCGGCTATATTCTTAGATGTTGCTCAAGCCTTTGACAAGGTTTGGCACTTTGGACTTGATTACAAAGTGCATAGGGATCTTTCCAGACAGAACTACGAAATACTGAAATCCTATGTTACGAACCGACTCTTTAGATTACGGTACGACCAAAATTACTCGGAACTAAAGAAAATTGAAGCCGGTGTACCACAAGGAAGTGTCCTAGGACCAACCCTGTATCTGTTATATACAAGGGATATTCCAGTGGACATCAACGCTATCATGGCCACCTTTGCTGATGATACTGCAATATTGGTGCCAGATAAATCCGTTACGAAGGCTACACAAAAACTGCAAAATGCAGTCGATAAAGTTAGTGATTGGACGCAAAAATGGCGAATCAAACTAAATGAAACAAAATCGACGCATATAAACTTTACGAACAAAAAAATAAACAATATTCCAATTCTTATAAACAGTACAACAGTACCTTACTCCAATACTGCCAAATACCTTGGAATGACTTTGGATGCAAAGCTTAAATGGAAAGAGCACATCAAAAAGAAAAAAGACGAACTAAACTTGAAGTACAGAAAAATGTACTGGTTACTAGGAAAGAACTCTGACCTATCTATCCAGAACAAGCTAATGTTATATAAGCAAGTACTGAAACCCGTTTGGACATATGGCATCCAACTATGGGGCTGTACAAAGAAAACAAATGCTGAACCCATCCAAAAATTCCAAAGCAAGGTCCTTCGCGGAATAATAAATGCCCCTTGGTTTATAAGAAATAGCGATCTACACCGTGACCTTCAAATTGAAATGGTTACAGAAGTGGTTAAAAAACACGCTGTATCACACAACCAGCGACTGCAAAGTCATACCAACTCCGAAATGGAGACCGTCTTAAATGTACGAGACAATGTTCGGAGATTAAGAAGAACCAAGCCTCATGAGCTGATGGTCTAAAAGCTATGGAAAGTGTTATAACTTAAACTTCCCACAATGCGACTGATAAATTAAGAAAGAAAAATCATTTGTCGATCTTTCATAGATTGGTCCTGATTCACCGGTGGTTTTAGTGCGGTAAGAGTCCCACACTACTTGGTACCGATTCTTACCGAGTGTCTTTTGAAGATTTCCATCGGATAAAAAAAAAAAAAAAAAAAAAAAAAACTAATAGTCACTTAGAGTCTTCCTTGTTTAATGGACAGATTGGAAATAGTAACAGTTTTGAAAAACGAAGTTTCGAAAGGCAAAGTTTAAAAGGATAAAGCTTCAAAAAACCAAAGTAGAAAATGACAAAGTTTCGAAAAGATAAAATTTCGAAAGACAAAGTTTCACTTTTAATTTTTTATCACATATTACCTGTGTGAATTTTCTTGAAATCTCTCTGTTTTGAAAATATTTTGTTAGATTTTTATTCTGTATCAGGTATAACCTGTGTCAATTTCATTGAAATTGCTCAAGGAACAACGAAGTTGACATATGTATATTTTTGGAAAACCTTATTAGAAATATTTGTTTCTTCTCAATTTGTTATCAGGGGGTCAATTCTCGATCTGTGAAACTGTGAAATGAAAACAAAGCTATCATTTCAGTTCTCACATAGTTTTATCATTTTATCACTTCACTAACACGCTCAAGGCGATTCCCGAACTCGTTTTGAAAAACAACTGCCAAAAAGTGTACTAAAAAGTACAAAAATGAAAAAATGTTTCTCATCTCTCTCAATCTCAGTCGCGGATCCAGGATTTCGTTTAAGGGGGTGCAATTATGGTGTATTTTTGGTCACACTAATGCGAAATTGATTCCATACAATTGGAGTACTTTTCATACTACTCAAAATTTGAAGAACGCGCCAGTTACCTTTTTTATATCTGAACAGTGCCTCGAGCAGTGGGAAGTTATGCAGTTTGTGGCAGTAACAGGGTGTCTTAACAGCGTTTTTGAATTCCCTCTAGATATTCGTAGTAACGCCTAAGATTTCGGAAAGAAGTACATTGGTATGTTCCTATTCCCACACATAACGTTCGAGTTCGAACAAAATTTTCAGCCATTGCTGGGATAAGATTTTGTGGCCTGAAAAATTCTTCTATTCAAAAAATCAAATAAAATTTTTACTGCAATAGCTCTGTATTCGATAATGCAGTTTGTTTAAGTCACATGTTTGAAAAATTCATCTAAAGTGCAATTTCACCGCACCGTAAGAAAATCGAGTTGACGGAACAATTAAGTATTGAGACGCCAGAGAATGTGTGCGTTAACGTCAAATGTGTTTGCAAGCAAAATTGACTGGCACCTTGTCGTTAACAATCAAACACAGGCAATAAAAAATGAACATGGAACCAAGTTAATGGGCGAAAACCTGTAGTTTCTAAAATATTCGATGAAATAAATTTTGTTTGATTTGAATGTGGGACTCAATCTGCTCTCTAGTATAAAATATAGGTGCGTCTCACCAACTTAAATTTCACTGAGCACTCAATGTCAAGATGACGGAGGCGGAATGCTTTGGTGGGACAAGGTTCTCCGTTGAATTATATAAAAAAAAACATGTGTTATAATTCTCGTACTGAAATTCTGTAAGCAAAATTTCAACTTTGCTTAAAATATTTAAATATTTAAGCTCAAAATTTTATGAAATGAATGAAAAATAATAATAAATTCAATGTATTTTAATTTTTATTAAAATTCCACCTTTATTTTTTTTTTATCGATTTTACTATTTGCAAATCAGCCAGAAATTATCATTTGTCTGTCAAATTAACAGCTGTTTTAGCAGGAATTAATCCTAAAAATTTTCGTCTCAGTAATCTCCTTAAAAAATCTCAGTTTTCAGGTGAGATTTTTTTCTCACTAAAAAAATCTCTGAGCGCTTAGAGATTTTATTTGGTGAGACGCACCTTGACTTGACTTGACTGTTCCCAAGAAAATATTACAGAAGACCTTAAATTTGAAGATTGGACGTTATAAAACCGACGTTATAAGCTTTACAATCGCTCAATCAATCGGAATTTGTCTCCACTTTACATCTGGGAGAGGCGAGATCGATCGGTTGTTTTAGCATCTTTAAATAATTTCGTGAAATGAACAATCAGGAAAATAAAAATTTAGAGTCTTCTTTTCCCTGCCAAGAAAAAATTTTATGAACGTAAAACGAAAAAACATTTTTTGATGACATTTTAATGAATGAATATTTCATGCTTGGTTTGTTCCTGCTCAGGGGGGGTCACGTGTTAAAGATTACTGCTTATTTTAGTTGGTTTAATTATGGAAATCGGTTAGCTATGAGTGCAGGCAGGGCCGTGCCTAGAGGTGTAGGGGTGGAGCAATGCAGGCACCTTGCTGTGAAGGGTGCTGCGCCGTACCGCGAATAGCTCACCACATTCCATGAAAAACGTGAAAGCGAGCTTACGTTGAAAAAATCGAGAAATTATTTTTGCTATTATATTGACCAAAAACTGAAATGGATTTGGGTACGATATGATGATAAGGACGATTTTTTTTTAGGTTTTTAAAAATCGACTGAACAATTTCACCAAAATTTCGACAGTGATGGACATTTTATGAATCGAGATTTCAAAAGCCGTTATTTTGAAAGTCATGGGCGGTTTCTAATATGTCATCTGCCTTAAAAATTAGTTTGCAGAATATTCTTAGACGCAAACTGCAAGTCTTCTGCTCGAAAACCAAAACTTTACTGCGTTAGCATCACAGTACACATAAGGTAATATCATTAGAATTTTGACTTTTTTTAAGTCAATAGTTGTTGTTTTGTTTGCTTGTGTTTTTTCGTCACGGTCACAGCCATTTTTATATTTTTGACAATCCCAAATTCTAGTTTTAACAAATCCGGAATATAATACCTCAACCTCCGGAGTTCCTTATTTTTTTTTAAACAGTTTCAGATCGCCAGATTTGGTGCGGAAAGTACAATATTTAATTTTTTGATCGAGTTTGTACTAAATCAGGTGGTCTGAAATTGTTTCAAACTCGGTGTGCTTCATACCTAATACCATCTATTTGTGTACTGTGCTTTAGCATTCAATATCAAGTTTGCTAAAGTCAAATGTTTGAATTCATCGTCTACGGTGAAACTCGAGTTGACGAATATTGAAAAGCTAGAGAGCGTGTTTGGAAACAAATGCGTTTAAAAGTAAATTGACTGGCGTTAATCAAACAAATTTTCTGCAAACAGGACATACTACTTATCATGACGAAATATCTGCTTTAAAAAACGACAATCATTTGACGATCAAATTGACTTTGACTTTGACAGTTTATAGTTTGGGGAACGATGTTTAAAAGTGCGTTTAACTTGCTTTGGATTGTCATCAATGAAATAAGATGATGGGAAGAAAATGTAATTTAAACATAATCTAAAATCTTCGATAGCATCAAATAAATGTTAAATTAAAATTAAATGATATAAAGTTAGACAAAAATGTATGGTTTGAATTTTTACTGATTCCATACAAATATTCCAAGCAGAGCGATGTATTTTAAGTTAAGTTAGAATGAACGATAGAAAAAATGCCAAATTGTTAAAATGTCGATTTATATCGACTTTTTCGTATGTACTAACTATTGGGAAAAAATATCGACGAGTCGGTAAATGTCGATGCTTGTCTTGACTTTCTTTCAAGGTAGCTTACTTTGTCAAAGCTCGAAGGTAAACATTTTATGAATTAGTAACCAAAAAAGTCGATATAAACCAACATTTTAACTGTTAAATCGCCTTTTTTGCCAGTCATTCGCAGGAAACCTATACTAAAATATTTTGGTTCTATTTTTGATTCGGTATAAAGACGGTGGAAGTAATGCGATTTAGCATTGGATTTTTATTAAATCTGTATTATTTGTAACGAAAGAGACGGCTTCTTTGAACTTGCCCCAGGTGTTCCAAGCACTAGGAACGGCCCTGTAAGAGTGGTTGGTGAATAGCACAAATATTATTTGGGTTATAAACCTCATAAACTTAAGAGCCGTTTATGAGTGCCTGATGAATATCCCCCTTAAAATGCCATTCAAATGAGTTTCGGATCAAAACTAATCATTGAATTCAAATTTAATGTCTAGTAACTTTGTGATGGTTCCTTTTGATCCTATCAACCAGTTTAAAATATTTAATAAAATTTCGCTGAGAGTTTGAGATGAAAAATAAGAATATATTTATTACTAAATATTATAGAATATGATTGTATGGACAAAAAAAAAATTTTAAATCTTTTGAGCGGTTTTCTTAAAAAATTATTTTTATTAAAAAATGTTTAAAACATTTTTAAGGAAAATTCTAAGTATGCAAATCTTAAGTATTTATTTATGTGCATATAAAAATAAAATTTGTTTTTGAAATACTTAATATTTTCCTTTCCGGTTTTTTAACTTTTCTAAATATGTAAAAAAAAAAATTCTAAAAATATTTTAGAATATACTAAATAATCTTTTAAGTCTCCAGTTTCCAAAAAATCAATCATATCGTTTTCGAAATATTTGATTAAAAAAAAAATATTTGAAAATCCAAAAATATTTATTTTTTTCTTAAATCAGTTTTGTGTGTATTTTTAGCAATTTTTCAAAACAGACTTGCGATGTTTTGACATAAGGCCAACGATATCAATTTTTTTTTTTTTAATTTAAAACAGTTTCAATTTTTTTTTAAAAATTCGATAACTCCAAAACGGGTCGACGATTTTTTTAAAATTTTATTTTTATTTGTATATACATATGTATTTATATAAATACCACCTACTTAGGATTTGCAAACCAATATTTTTCCTTAAAAATGTTTGAAGAATTTGATGCAAACATTTATTTTTTCAAGCCCACTTAAGGTGATTGAAATCAGGTAAACTTCAGGTAAGTGTTTTTTGGTTAATTCAATAACCCTCTTGTTAACATTTTCTCTTAGTGTATTTAATAAGCATTTTACCATATTTTTCTAATAAATACAGTTCTCAAGACAGGACAAAATACATTATCATTCCTATCAACATTTACATTAACAATAAATGTTTCTTTTTATAAGCAATTCCATAAATCTAACCGGATATTGTTTTCAAACCACATACACATAGGTAATTAGTAAACGATTCCTGGAACCAATATTTATAATGAACATCTTAGGTTTAATAGTTCTGTGTTTTGCCGGAAAGCCATTCAGAAAAACATAAACAATTAATTTCTTTAACTGCCTATACTGCCTATGAGAACATTATTTCTTGGGAATCGACTAATGAAACTTGAGAAGTTGCTGACTCCGCAACCAACAAAACACTTAAATGTCACGAAATCGAACCGAATAGTGGTGCGGTGCGTGCGTTGTTTTGTTTATAGATTCTCAACATCCATAACCGAAGCTAATAAGATTATTGCTTATGAAACGGAACCATTTTATTTGGAAGGCTTTTGCTTACACCGACATGTTGACGACATGTTCTTCCGCCATATCGCCTCATCCCAGTCGAATCGGGTTTAAAGATATATTTTTCCAGAAGGCCGGGAGGGGGGCATGTTAAATCTTTATGGATGATGATGGTACTCGTTTATATGTATGAATGTACGTACGGCAATGGCACACTTTTCTTCGAACCCTTCACTCAGAATCAATTTCATGCTGAACTACCCCATCATTGGCACTTCAAAGGCTTATTTTACTTTATCTTTTTCTTTTGGAAAAATATAATTTCACACCTCATTTTCCATTTGGGATCTATATGTATGTATTGGCTCACATGTGTGCGAGTTAGTGTGTGATGGTATCTCTACTTGCTTAAAGGTTTCCACTTGAGTATGATTGAGGTTTGCCACCGACTTAAAGTCCTTTGGGAGGCAATGATCCTGAAAATTTGCTCGTATTCAACGAAGGCGGTTTGTTTTTGTAATTTTTTTTTTGTGAGAATGAGTGGGATAGTGGAAATAAATTTGAGCGTCCCATGAGATACGTTAAATTTAACTGATAAAGTTTCTAAAAATAGAATAAAAAGGTGAGGTTTTCTTATTTTAAAATTTATAAGGAATCATTTTTTTGGCGTGTTAAATTATGTACTTATTTTAAGACTAAAAGAAATTTTGAGTATAAGGAGTGTGTGGGAAGAACAAACCGTGAATATTAGTGGAATTCGCTTAAAACCTGAACATCCGCTTGGGCTTTGAACCATCCAATTATCAATAATAATTGACCAAGGCATTGGGATAACTGGACCTTACCAAGAAAATATTGTTTGTTCAGAAATTTCGCGTTGAGAAGTATTCAAAAGGAAATAGCCAAATGAATGAAATATATTTTGATTAGATGGACGGGTATACAAGTACCCATTCCTCCTCTTTCTTGCGTACATACTACATCCTTGACTTCTGCCTGACGAATTATATACAATTCTTAACTATTTAATATCACATCAAAAGAGCAGACATTTTTTGGGAAAAACATGGAAGCTATTGAGATTTCATAGAAATAGTGGCCGAGGTACCTCAATGAAGTACTCTAGGTCCAGTGTCTTTCTATTGTTTTTGATGCAGATGTCCACGATAAATCTGTGAATTGTGGTGCTGTTGCCCTTGTTGTGGATTCATATATTTTCAATGCTGATGATGTTGTTGTTTATGGAGATGCTGCTGCTAGCATTGCTGTTGACTATGCTGTTGCAGTTGAAGGTGCTGTGGTTGATGTTGGTGATGATGATACTTTTTCGGACGCTGTTGCTGGTTGTAATTATGCTAATAATAATGATTGTTGAAGCTCAATCTATTATCAAAATTCTACAGGTCTACAGGTAAAAACATCCGAATTCTTAAATGCTGAAGCAGACTGTTCGTATCTAGATATTGCTCTGTTGGAAACTTGGTTGTACGCAAACATACTCTCAACTGAACTCTTTGATGCCAGCTATGTTGTCTACAGAAAAGATTGCTGCTGTATCCAAACTGGTTTATCAAGGGGAGGTGGTGTTCAGCTTGCGATAAATTCTTCCCTGAAAAGCAGTTGGGTGAATCTTGATAATTCATCTAGTATTATTGAACAAATTTGCGTAGGCATGTCGATTATATTCGTTCTGGTGATGGAGTCACTATTAAAATATAGTATTTTCTATCATATATACCACCTCCTAGTTCCAATAAAAATATTTACTTAGTTCAGAATTTTTTATATTAAAATCATTGCTAACAGTTTAGGATTTAATTCATTTATAGTGGTCTTGGATGATTTTAATTTAAGTAACGTTTAAATGGGTATATTCTAAAGACTATAAATTTCTGCTTCCATGTAATGCGTAATGCTTCCATAAAGTGATTTGGACTGTCATGCCAAAGAACCGATTCCCAGCCGCTGCCACCTTAAACAGAAATGATTTTCTCGAGGTCCTTCCTCTTGTGAGGAACTGGCAAATCTTCCAAGAGTATACTATGAACTTCACATCTAGCCGTTCGGACTCGCAAAAAATTTTAGGTCCCCTCAGTTCTTGCCCATAACATGCACACAGGAACGGTGGAGAGTTGTAAGCCACTAGGCCCTGGTTCCCCATTAGCTGTTGCACCACCATTTTTTTGTTTATATATATCTGAGAATGATATTTTAAGTAAACATTTATCTCTTGATTGCTCTCATTACTCTTTCACTTAATAACTTCCCAACCAACAAAATTGCTTCGCATTTCAGACATTACATAATTATTTGCTTCTTAAGCTCCATTAAGCCCTCTGACAGAAAGTTAATACCTTATTGGAGCATTACTGAATCCTTAAATATTTTCTGATGAAAACTATATCAGCTTGATAGAAGCGATGTACCAACCCATTTAACAAAATTGCTTAGCGATATATCAATGTTTCTTTAATCTCTCTATAATGCTTTTATGAAATAACCAAGATACTAATGCTTCAATAGTCATCCCATAAAATTCTTATACAATCTTTATGTTAGGCTTTGTTTCTATATTGCTTGTAGTAGTGAATATGGCATCACCAAGCTATAATCGGCCATTTTATAATTTATATTCAATTTCAATTCAATTAGCCATACAAATCTATTATTTTATATTTTTCTTGAACAAAGTTTTTTCTTATTAATGCAAGATTCTTGTCTCAAACTAAACAATTCAAGATAAAAGTGATTCCAATTTAATGCATTGAATTATATATCTGGGATTGGTGGAGCGGTTAGCGAGCAAGACAAAAATAAAACCGACCTGGTTCTAGTATTAAGATAGTTCTTAGGCCAAAAGGCATTACCATTAAGTTATTATAGTTTAACTTAGAGCACCCGACTGGGGCCAGTAAGTAAGTTTTAAGATATTGATAAGTAGGCTGGTTTTTATGAATTTTTGTCTAGCTTTAAAATAATTTTAAGAAAATTGAAAAATAAAAATGAATTTGTAAAAAAAAAAAAAAAAAAGCAAGACAATTGGTTCAGAGGGACACGGGTTCGATTCCTGGACCTGCCAATTTTTTATTTTTATTTAATGTGAACTTCTTAGAGACTCTTATAATTAACTCCATAAGTGTACAATTGGAGTTAAAAAAGGTCGCCTTTTTCACTCTATGGAGTTCTATGCAATGCTTATATGCGTAGGTTGAATGAAAACGAGAAGCATCTGTGGAGGAATATAGAAGCGAAATTGTTAGTTGGGTTGCCACCCATATTCGTTAAAAATTGCCGATAAAATCTTATAATCCATTTTAATAAATTTATTAATCTCTCGTCATCTACTGGTTAATTTTCGGACTTCTGGGAATATTCATTTAGTACTACTATTCACAAATCTGGTTTTAAGCAGGATATTCAAAGCTATAGGCCTATTGCGAATTTATACAATTGGCCCCTAAAATATTTGAAGCGATTGTCAAGTGAAAAATTATACTCTCTCACTCAATCTTTTATTTCAGAAGACCAACACGGATTTGTGAGTGAGAATAAAATGCAATTCACACCAACTTTTGTCTTAACAGTCTGGAACACCACTTTTCAGTATATGCTATCTACACAGATTTTGCTAAGGCTTTAAATCGTGTTCAGTTCCATATATAAGAGCGCAAATTATTATTAAGCTTAGGTTTTCATTGTACTTTACTTAGCTGGATTATGAGTTACTTACCTTACCAAAAACAATATGTTAAATAAGGCTCACATCTTTCTAGAGCTATTTTAAATCACTCATGTGTTCCACAGGAAAGCCATTTAGGTCCTCTCTTTTTTCTTTTGTTTATAAATGATCTACCAGAGTTTATTTTAGGCTCAAGTGCACTACTTTTTGCTGATGATTGCAAGTTTTTTAAGCAAATATAATCTGCGTCAGATTATACTTGGTTTAATTTTCAGGAATCTAAAGGAATTAAGTGACCCTTACACTCTGAAGTATCTGTTTGTTTCTTAGGTTCGGGCAAATCTGGAATATTGCTGTGTAATATGGTCACCTTTCTATAACAATAGCTCATTAAGGGTTGAACGAATTCAGAAAAAAATCACAAGATTTGCTTTCCGTAAAATAAACTTGTATTCTGAAATGCCTTGTTATAATATTAGATGCCAATTAAGTGGGTTAAAAACACTTCATAATAGACGAGTTTATTATTTCACAATGTTTGCTAGGGACAATACTTGCAGCTATATTGATAGCCCAAAGTTGCTATCATGGGTCAATATTTATGCGCCTGTGCGTTCCCTACGACTTAAAGAAAACGACTTCTTTTGTATTGCTAGGCATAACTATAATTATCTTTCTAATAATCCCATTTGTTTCAATCAATTTGAAGATTTGCTAGAATTCCATTTAAGTCGAAATGAATGTAAAGCTTTACTTTTAAAAACATTTAATAAATAAGATTTATGTTTAGTTATAAGATATTATATGAAAATCATTGTACTTATTAGAGTTATACAAAATAAATAAATAAATATTCATACGTAATAATTCACAAATGGAAAACAGTGTTATAGCCACGTTTGCTTACCACAATATTTGTGTAGAACAATCACCGAAATTATCTGAAAATTGTGATACTTTTTGATATTAATTGATCTCTTGTTACTGGAATCAGAAAAATTTTTGTAAAATTTTAAAATTTCATCAATTATTTTCACAATATCCAATTTTCTTCATGTACTTATCTAATTACCTACTTACTCATAGTGTCATAGTAATGTTTGGCTTTAATATTTTTGATTTTTTTTCATTCATTTTTAATGTTATAATTTATCCACAGAAAAACTCTGAAGCTATTACCAAGCAGGCAAGGCGTAACTATGAGATGTGATGAGAAATTACTGCATGTTACACTCCTTGACGCGTTGGAGGGTAAACAGCAAGATAATAAATATTTTTACTGGGCATTATGAACACAAAAAAAAAAAATCTACCTGTACCTTCATAAAGTTTGTTGATGCTTTCGTTTTGTTTTTGTTTTTGTTTCTTCTCTGAAAGTTTGAATGAAATTGTTCTGCTCTAGGTAAGTATATGTACATATAGTTTACTCAGAGCTAGGAAGACAAAATTTATGGCCTGAGGAGAATGATGAAGATATATAATAATTGCTTACAACTAGTTTGCTATTTTGTTTTTATGACTAACAAGAGAGTAAAAGTAGAAATTCAAGTGTTGAGTATAACAAAAGAACTCTTGTGGGGGCCCTTGTCGCTTTTATGATAAGTGGCGCCCAACAGAGTAGAACACACAAAAAAAATATATAGGTATATTAATTAGATTTACTATAATGATTTACTTTTCTTAATCAGAACAAAATATTTGATGCAAAAAAAGTTTACGCAAGGCAGAGAAAGAAGAACATAAAACTACTTAGAACAATAGGTTTAGGCAGGTACCTATTCTACTCGTATAGAAGATGAAAGTGCGTATAGGGCCTATTTGCTGTAACAAAACTTAAATATTTAATGTCAGATCTTATGTGACAGTTTTTGTGGATACAAAAATTGGAACTCATCACACATAAATGTAGGTACACATAAGTGGTTAAACGGTCTATAAGGTAAATTTCGAATTCTTGAACTAAATTGAATTCGATATTTTAATGAAACTTCACATAATGATCATAGATTACTCCAAAAAAGTGGGTCTGGCAACTCCATTAAAAAATTTCACTTTTTATATGTACATACCTATGTTCATCCTAAGATACGCTTCGATTTCATTCATCCCACTAATAACATTCCATAGAATAAAAAAGTAACCTTGATTTTTTTTACTCCTATTGCACATTTAGGGAGTTAGTTATAGGAGCATAGAAAGTATAACATTAATAGCATTTATATTTTGCTAGTCAATTAGTTCTTATTCATAAATTAATAAATATACAAGATTAAAACTTTGGCTTACAATGCCAATGGTAGAAATATGTACTTGGATGTTAAACTGAAAATAAATTAAAAAATTACCAACTTAAAGCCTTAAGCCATGACATTGCAAGATGAAAATAAAGTAATACAAATGTAATTTTGAAGGATTATTATAACAATTTCAAACGACATGGTGACTATTTAAGCTAAAGCTCCTTGGTCATTTTATAGGAGTAATATAGAGTGATTATAGAAACATTGGTCCATCATCCCTATATACTGATATTATTTACACCAGAAAATATATTAAGGAGTGAGCTTAACTCCTATAACATATTTACTTCTTATAAGAAGGTTTTTTATAAAAAAAATTCTATAAACTAATGAAATAAATCAGCCAAGTAGAAAACGGTTACATTAAGGGTTGGACTGTTGTTTTATTGAAGCAAAACAGCTTTTTAAGGCCTTTATTCCTTCAAATTGGTGTTTTGTCCAGCTTTCTCACTTGGACTCATCTTAATACAAATTGCTTATGACAAAGTCCGTCACTATGCCACTGATAAGTTCAAGTGAGTAAGCTGGACGACACGCCAATTTGTGGATTTAATTTTTAATCATCTTTACTTCCTTTCAGAAGGGTAACAGGAGTGCTATAGGTAACACTTTTATGTCAGATATGCGAAGCAGTTTTTTAAGAAATCCCAGTATCTACCTTTAATCAATCAACTATACTACAGTTGGACAAGTCACGAAAAATTAAACTAAAAGGTCGAATATTGTGCTTCAAGGTTATCCGATGCATACAATGGAGCATGGGGATATAGAAATATATTCACAGAGAGACAATAATTTTAATGAAGTCCTTGAGCTTCCAATGAATATATTTTTAATTTTAATAAAACCCAAAGTAAACGATGTTACAAAAATGGACAAATTATACAAGAACAAAATATATATTCTCCTATTTAATTGAGTATAAAATATTTAAGTAAAATTAAGGCCAGAAAAAAGACACCACAATCAGAACAAACAAACTACCAGACTATGCAGTATAAATCCAACAAAACGCAAGTATTTTGTCCCCGCTGTGTTCCTTTTTATCCAACCATAAACTTATTTCTTAGCGACACGACCGACGACGATGTTAAGGGCTTAAGGCAATCGACCGCTCAACGCACCGCACAGGATACTGCGTTGGACGTACCTAAACTACAAACTCTCCAGTTACTTGAACAGAAGAATTATCCAGTCATTTGGACCAAATGACAATAGTAATAGTAGTAGGTAAGGTAGAAGTATGGTTAAAAAAGTTTCTATTACTTTGAACAGCGGGTGTCCTTGAAAAAGAAAGTAACTGTCATTGTAAGTAAAAGAATGAAAGCTATCCTCCTCGTCGTCCTCGTCCTGATGATATCATCTTCGCCCCCACTATACCTTCCAACATCGGCACCGGTTCGGCGAGTCAGATCCTTTTCATTGTACAAAATTTTTCCCATTGTATTTTCCGCTCGGTGCGGTGTTGTGTCTTGAAAGCAGCAGCACATGAAATGTCCTCTTTGTTGGTTAAACAATGAACAAGCTGTTGGGTTTCCGTTACAGTAGAGTCGAGTATGCATTGTGCATCCAGGATAATTTTGGCCTTTAAGTCAAGGCTTATTGTTCATATACTCTTATACATTTCCTTTTTTTAAGTCTGCTTATCTATGTTCTGGTATTGGTGTAGGAAAAAACTACTACTTTCTGTAATTAAAATTAAATTTGAAACGCAGAAAGCTCGTAAAATAAAAAAATAAATTTCAGTTCTATATAGTTCTTAATATCTTAGTTTTTCTGCTTCTTAAATTTAAGCTCTTATGAATTTATGTAAATTTCAAATTTAATAGTGACTGTGATGACCTTAAGTTTGGCAAACTTAAATTAAAATTCCTGACAAGTGGAATGGGTGGAGTTTAGGTTTGGGATGCCTCCCTTAACCACCCTAAATTCTTCGAGAAAACTTCGAGTTGCATGCAGTGATTTGAAAAAATTCGCTAAAAAAGCTCCGCCCTAGTACTCAGCCATAATTAGGCCTATTCTTACGTACAGATGGTTGGTCTAGTGGCCAGCCTTGGATACCAATCTTAAAACCATGACAAAAATTAGAGACTAGCGTGTATCGGCACAACCAGTGCTATGAGAACTACACCAACGGCAGCCGTTGAAACTTTCCTTTTACTAGGCCCACCCGATTTGTTTACAAAAGAGTTGGCAGCCAAAAGTGGGTATTTCAAGTGGAAATACTTGCAGTCTGTAAAGCCGCAAAGCATCTTGTCTCACGTGAAATAGATAACATAGAATTATCGACATCTTCAAACGGTTAAGCGGCAGTAAAAACCGTTTCCTCAATCAATGCAAAGTCTAAACTGGTATAGATAGTCGCCAAAATGTTACCCTTAAATAGGTCCCACCAGGACACCGTAATAAATACGGGAACAAAATGGTAGATTAACTGGAAGGTGTATCTTTTTTTAAAGGAAAAACTGGGAGCAACTCTTAAGCAGTTCACGAGAGTAAAGTTCGCAAGTGAACAAAATTATGAAATTAGCTTACAGATTGGTGGAGAACTATCTGAGAGTCACTATCGAGAGTCATCTTGTGAACGTACTCTCAAATAGAAACGCACTTTAAAATAAAATTAAAAAAAATAAATTTAGTGGAACAACTGCTCGTGGAGAACCAGGGCCTAGTGACTTACAACTTTCAACCATTCCTATGTGCGTGTTTCTTGGCAGGAATGGAGGGGACCTATAATATTTTTCCGAGTCCGAACGGCTAGATGAGAAGCACTTATTGATGACAAGTATACTCTTGGAGGATTTGCCAATTCTTCGCAAGAGGCAGTACCTCGGGAAAAAATGTATGTTTTAAGGTGGCAGCGGCTGGGAATTGACCCAGACCTTTAGCATGACAGTCCATCGCACTAATCATCATGTCACGAGGTAGTACAGAAACGCACTTTAACAGTGCAAAATTATTTCTTCAAATTACATGAAAACTCAGAAGATATTACCTTTTATATGTGCATTCTGGTTCCTACCAACTACAAATTTCTAGCTGCTTCATATCTGAGAAAATGGCTGCCACTCTGGCTTGCTAACTAAGCATTAATATGGTTTGAATTTTTTACATAAGAACTTCAAAATTGGGGTGTTGTGGTTGTTTCTGCATTTGCATGTGGCAAATTATTCTTTAAAATAAACAACTTCTCGCCATTCATGCAATCATGAAACTGACATACAAAATGAAATATCATAACATGAATTGCCCAACACATATATATGTAGAAAAAAATGTTATGCTTTATGCATTCATGACCCTTTTAGCATAGCATATATTAACATTGAATATCAACTCGACTGACGAAAAAAAGCATAATAATTATTATTTGGTAACTTTCCATTAAAAATTGTATATTTATTATCGAAACACCAAACTTTGCCAAATCAGAACTCGAATCCGATGCATATATATTGTATACATACCTAAATACAAACATACAGGGTGTCCGCCGGGAAGGTATATTACTTTGTTTGTCTCGCAGTAATTCCATTGTAATCCTAGCTGTATACGATGTGGCACCGTCTTGTTGATATCACATGTATATCAAGCCCAAAGCATGCAGTTGTGGCGTTAAAAATTTTCAATCATATCACGATATCGCTCCCCATTGACAGTTACCTGAGCCGAATTGAAGTTTATGGATTGTTTTGAACACTTCCTTGAGCAGCATTAATGTTTTCAGCCGATCTTGCAGTACGTTGTGGTCCATGCTTAAGCCTATCACCTACAGACCCTCTTTTTTCGAAATCATTCACTACACGATTAATAGTGCATTTTGTTGGCACGTTGTTCCTCCCAAAAATTTATTCACGTAACTTTCTCAGCGTCACAGTAATCGATGATTGATTTTGATAAAATTATCGAATTATCGAATATTTTTCCATCCTAAATTTGCCACGTATCTACTTGACGACTGCCAAATATGAACTGTCAAGACTAATGTTTACCAAAATGGCGGCAAAACAAAGTAGTACACCCTCCTGGCGGACACCCTGTACATGTTTTTCTTTACTTATTAGACCGTGTTGAATATTCAAATTTATCTTGTATTAATTTTTGTAAAAAAAATCAAGTTTTAAATAGAAATGCGTATTTAATTTAATATCGAACCCAATTTAACTGTTTTTTTTTTTTATTCCTTTGACTTTGTGCAAACGGAATAAATAAGTGTCCTTTATGGCTGGCGCAAGCATTTAATGTTCCATTTTAGTTAAATTCTGTTTTTTATTTGCTTAACACAGCAAAATTTTGATTACAAAATATGCCAACAAATGTGTGTGATGTCAATAGGTGTGGCAAAATTTGGTTAAGAAGCTGGAAGACCAAAGTTTTCGTCAAAACGTCGTGTCTTTGCGTGGTACTCTATGAGAAAATCACAATATTTTTTGTGCCTTCTAGCTTTAAAGCAGTGAAGTTCGCTTGTAGTCCAGTCATATTGTGTTTTACTATGCAAATTGTGGGTAGTTTTCATTTTGCCCCTCTTTTATGTTTTCGGGAGTGGAGAGGACACAAGCGTCGACAAGCTTTTTTGCAAAGCGAACCTCTGTCTATCAACTCCTACGCTCACCTCCCCGTGGTGAACATCGGGTGCCTAGTACCTTTAGCTGAAGATGGGGTTCCCTGTGGACGGTCTTAGGCGTGGCAAACGAGAGAGGGGGGGAGGATTGTTCCCACTAAGGCACTTCTTCTTTAACCAGGTGGCAGCGGAAGAATTCAGCAGATGGAATCAACGGTGGCGTCCATAGTTCCAGTTAGGTTGAACTACTTAGTGAACACCTTATATGGGCTGCGACATATTCGTAGCTCAGGCCTTTAAGGAGCGGTTTACCGGCTCCCCACCCTTGGAGTTATATTAAGGGTCTGGTCCCCCAGGTCGGGGGTTGTGCGTCAGGGTAACTTCCCTACCACGGAAAACAACAGCGGTTCCGAAACAACAACAAGCCTCGGATATGGATGATCTTAATGCTGACGACCGTAGCAAATGAAACAATGACAATGAATTTCGAATCTGCACGTGGAATATCCGGACCTTGAACAGACCACGTGCAGCCCAACAATTAGTGGAGAACCTGGATAGGCTAAAGGCTGATTTAACAGCCATCCAGGAAGTGCGATAGGATGGAGAGGGCATACGAAAGATGAAGTCGTGTAACATCTACTTCGGCGAGTGCTGCAAGGAGCAGGGTCAGCGGCTGTTTAGTTGTGGTAAGGGGAAAACTTAGGCAAGAAGTCTTGGGCACAGAAATGTAAGCGATCCTCTGGCCACAATCCGCAACAAAGCTAAATTCAAAAACATTACGTTGATCTGTGCCCACGCTCCAACGTAAGACAAAGATGAATCAACCAAGGAAGACTTCTGCGATCTCCTCGAGAGATAGGTGCCCAAAGTACGAAGTCAAGATCATTCTTGGCGGCTTCAACGCCAAAATCGGAAAAGAGGGCATCTTTGGTTCGAAAGTCGGAGGACACAGCCTGCACAACAACACTTCCAGTAAGGGACTCTGGCAAATTAATTTTGCAGCGGGGTGGAATGCCATCATAGCTAGCACTCGATTCCCACACCTCTATATACACAAAGGTACCTGGTGGTCTCCAGATCAACGCACCGTCAATCAGATTGATCATATTGCGATAGACGCCAGACATGCTTCCAGTATCCTGGACGTTCGAACGTTCCGAGGGGCCAACATTGACTCGGACCATTACTTGGTTGTAGTCCAACTATGTATGCGGATATCTATGACACCACAACACCGAACGGATGCTTTGAAACAATTTGATGTCGCAAAGTTAGAATTGCAAGTGATCGCTAGGACCTTTGTGAACCAAGTCTCCCGTAACCTTTCAGCAGCTCCGCCACCAGCACAAACTGCAGAGGACCAGAGGAAACACTGCCAACAAGCCATCAGAAGTGCCGCCACTGATGTGCTGGGTTTCACTAGACGACCACAACGAAACAAATTATTGAATTTTACTATCAAAATTCGTGCTCGGTTCGAAATGTTCATCGCGCGCTGCTTCCATTTTATGGTCGGCATTCTCGACCTTCTGAGCAGTCTATTCGGAAGATTGTGACCAAATTTCGCACCAAATTTACTTTGTTGGACATTAAACCACCAACACGTTAACGTACTGTGCGTAGTGAAGAAAATATTGCGGCCGTATCAGCTAGTGTGACAGAAGACCGCGAAATGTCGATTCGGCGCCGTTCCCAGCAGTTAGGCCTTTGTTACAGCACTACGTGGAAAATTTTGCGGAAGGATTTGGGCGTAAAGCCTTTTAAGATACAGCTGGTGCAAGAACTAAAGCCAGCCGACCTACCACAACGCCGAATTTTTGGTGAATGGGCTCTTGGAAAGCTGGCCGAGGATCCGCTTTTTTATCGAAAAATTGTGTTCAGCGATGAGACTCATTTTTGGTTGAATGGGAACGTAAATAAGCATAATTGCCGCATTTGGAGTGAAGATCAGCCAGAAGCATTGCAACAGCTACCAATGCATCCCGAAAAAGCCACTGTTTGGTGCGGTTTATGGGCCGGCGGCATTATTGGGCCATATTTCTTCAAAGATGATGCGAATCGCAGCGTTACTGTCAATGGTGAACGCTACCGAGCGATGATAACAAACTTTTTTTTGCCCGAAATGGAAGTTCTTGACTTGCATGATATGTGGTTTCAACAAGACGGTGCCACATGCCACACAGCACGCGAAACAATGGCGCAATTGCGAGGCGAGTTTGGTGAACAGTTAATTTCACGTTTCGGGCCGGTCAATTGGCCGCCTAGATCGTGCTATTTGACACCATTAGATTATTTTTTGTGGGGGTATGTCAAGGCTAATGTCTATAGGGACAAGCCCGCTTCGATTGACGCACTGGAAGCCAACATCCATGCATTCATTCGTGAGATACCGGCTTATATGTGTGAGAGAGTATGCCAAAATTGGACTCAGCGGATGGGCTACCTGAGACGCAGCCGCGGTCAACATTTGCATGAAATTATCTTTAAACATTAAATTGCAAGGTTCAAACTATCGATTCAAATAAATATTTCATTCATTTTTTCGAATTTTTTGTGTTTTTTTTTTAAAGTTCTAAACCTCTTAAAAAATCACCCGTTATATGCTATCATCGAGAAAGGAGTCTCAACATCGGCTAATCGGGCAAAACGTTACGATGGATAGGTACAACTTCGAAGTTGTCAAGGACTTTGTCTACCTGGGCTCCACTATTAATTCGCAAAATGACATCAGTGCAGAAATCAAACGAAGAATTACTCTGGCCAATCGATGTTTCTTCGGACGAAGAAGGCATTTGAGTAGTAAAGCCTTCTCTCAAAGAACCAAGGAGACTTTATATAAGACCCTTATCATCCCGGTCCTGCTGTATGGGGCAGAAGCATGGACTCTGTCAAAAACGGATGAGAATCTGCTTGGGTGCTTTGAAATGAAAATTCTTCGGCTGATCTTCGGTCCAGTCTGTATCGATGGAGTATGGGGGAGAAGATTCAATAATGAGCTCTACGGGCTATACAGCGACGTCGACCTGGTCAAAAAGCTGAAAATACAACGGCTGAGATGGCTGGGGCACGTGGAGTGAATGGACACCTACGCATCAGCCCGACGAGTCTTCGAATTCACCCCTGATGGTCTGCGCAGCAGAGGAAGAGCCCACCTAAGGTGGCGCACACAAGTGGAGAGCGACCTCCACCAACTTGGAGTTCGTAACTGGAGGCAGTTTGCTAGGGACCGATCTGGCTGGAGGGCCTTGTTGGTTGAGGGCGTAGTCCATCCTGGACTGTGAGCGCCATCTAAAGTTAGTAAGTAAGTGCGGAACCAGAATCTGAGATTTGCAACCAAAATTGCAACATGCAAAAAACATGCAAAAAAAGATGCAAAAATGCATTTTCTGGGAGTTTTTCAATTCAAGCTCAGTGCATCAAAGACCATCAGAAAAATACTCGTATATAACTTGGTTCATGTCATACACAGAAATAAAAATTTTCACATAAAGCATTTACTTAATGGATTTTCGAACAGAGTAAAAATACGTCAATTTTCAACTAGCGCTTGAGTCCAAATGGACTATCGCAGAAAAAAACTAAAACAGAGATTTATTGGAAATTATGTACACTTTCAATGGTATTTTGATGTTATTTTCGAATAATTGGTATTTTTCGAGCTAAAAACTCCCAGAAAATTCATTTTTGCATCAGTTTTTGCATGTTGCGTCACGAAATTTTGGTCCCAAACTTCAGATTCGGATTTAGCACCCCCGAAAACATAAAAGAGGGGAAAAATCACCCCATAATTTGCTCTCTGAGAGCCTTTTTGAGCACAAATTGACTAGACTATTTGCTTATTATAAAATTTGTTTTTGAAAAAGACATTTTTAAAGGTGAAAATGTGAACACAGACAGCTTGCAGCTTAATGTAAGGTTTAATGAAGTTACATATGTCATGTAATTACCAAGAAGTCTTCGAAATGTACCTATCTCATTTTTCTAGATATTTAGAAGTACCTACCCAGAGGCAACTATAGTTTTTATATGTAAATCATGTATGTAAGTACTAAAGATTATTATGAAGGTACAAGTACATACATCAACTTTCAAGAGCATATGTAGGTACAAAGGTACTACAAAAATGTATTCTGTAATAAAATCTTAAATTATTATTCGATAGCAAATGAAGGTACTAATTCTATCAAGCCAATCAAAAGAATCATGTTGTTCCTTACTTCAAAACCAATTAAATTAAGTAATGAGCTCTTCTGAAACCTTCATATAATATTGGTCCTTTGAACTTGTGGAACTCGAAGAATTAATATTTTTTTTTTTTAAATTCATTATTGAGTATAGATTAAAATGTTGAAACCCAATTAAAACCGTTTCCATTTCCAAGTCCTTAACTAGAAGAATTTCTGCTAGAAGGAAATTGTGGAATAATAAAATACCATTATGTACCTAAGTACCCAAACGAAAACACTTAAGTTCTAGCCAATTATCAAAAAATCATATTTATATGTACACGGAGAAAAATATTTTTTTACCGAGTGTGTTTTCGGTGGGTTAAAAAATAATGAGTTAAAAATAACTAACTAATAAATAAACTACGCCGCCTCGATTCAATTATTGTTGAAAATAAACTACAAAAGAAGATAAATTAAACAAAGGACTTTGTTATATCAGTCGACAAACTTGCTTAAAATTGCACTTTACTCTACCGAATTAACCGTATCATGGTGTAAAATTAAATTATTCCATTAGATCTAGTTCATTCGTAGTCAAGTCATATACACTCCTCGTCAACTGAATACGCACAAACATTTTTTAATATACTTTATCCATTTTTTCCAAACAGTGATGGTTATTATGCCATCTGTTGATGCTAACTATTCCCTTAAGATGTTAAGCAGATAATTCCGAAAGAATTATCCAAAAACAACCGTGAGTTTTTCTTCAACCACTTGCAAAGTGTTTTATATGCAAAGTAGGAGTTTTTTTTTCTAGTCAACTGAATAGGTACAACGCCATTTTCTTCGTTGTTTATAAGTTTTTTGGAGTGCTTGACAGTTTAAATTAACGATTTTAGTGTTTTCAGTAAAATTTAATTCTTGATTTCAAATTTTAAGAAAAATGGGTAGATCTACGTGTCTTAACAGTGTTGAAAAAGCTAAAATCGATTTACTTAGAGACCTTACTTACTTGAAAAATAAAGATACATACGGCAAAAACATGAAGGGATGTAAGAAAACAGCAACAACACCAGCTGAGAGACGAAGAATTTTAAGAAATGCATCAAATTCTTCTGATTCTGTGGCAAAAATAAAACAAAAAGTCGGCGTAAACGCAAGTTGCTCAACAGTATTAAGAGTAATCAACAACTCAAGCCATCTTAAACGAATGAAACTTAAGAAAAAACCACCACTTGACGAGAGACGGAAAATGTTGCGATTAGATTTTTCAAGACTTCACATGAGTTGGAAAAAAGAATGGTATCACGTGGTTTTTTCAGATGAAAAAAAGTTTAATTTCGATGGCCCTGATGGGTTCAACTTCTATTTTCACGACTTAAGAAAAGAAAAAAGATTTTTAAAGCGCCATCATAGTCGTGAAGGAGGTGTCATGATATGGGGAGCAGTCAGTTATTATGGAACAGTTGAGCTCGAGGTTGTAACATCAAGAATGACAGCAGCTGGGTATAAAGTAATTTTGGAAAGAAATTTTCCTAAATTTTCTAACATCTTTGGACCCATAAACTGGACTTTCCAACATGATAATGCGCCTATTCACTCAGCGCGCATAATAAAAACATGGATAGAGGAGCAACAAGTGCAGTTGCTTCAATGGCCGCCGTACTCACCTGATCTAAACATCAAAGAAATTGTCTGGGGATGGTTAGTACGCAAAGTTTATGAGGGTGGTCGTCAGTTCGAAGACAAAGAAACCTTAATTTCTGCAATCAAACTAGCGTGGAGCGAAATTTCGTTAAATTACATTAAAAAGCTATACGATTCCATGCCGGATCGAATTTACGAAGTAATTAAAAATAAATGTGGAAGTACCCACTACTAAACTTAAACAAAAACTTGTTTCATTCCATTCCAATACCAATTTTAATTTTTGTACCTATTCAGTTGACTCAAAAAAAACTTCTACTTTGTATAAGTTACACTTTGGAAGTGGTTGAAGGAAAAACTCACGGTTGTTTTTGGATAAAACTTTGAAATTCTGTTATTTATATGTTACGAAAATTTTTACGATCAACAGATGGCATAATAACCATCACTGTTTGGAAAAAATGGATAAAATATATTCAAAAATGTTTGTGCGTATTCAGTTGACGAGGAGTGTATTGTATGTATTTTTATTATCAAAATTGTGGAGTAGTTTTGAGTAGTAAAATGATGCATAGATTTTCTAAAACATTAAAAATACGTAAATTTTTAACGAGCGCTAGAGTCCAAATGGATTGTCGATATACTTTTAATGGAACTTGGTTGTTATTTTCGAATAACATTTTGCATTTTTCTCCATTTTGCGTCACGAAATTTCAGCCGCCAAAATCAGATTCGGATTCAGCAACCCTGAAAACATAAGAAGGGGTTAAATCAAAACTACCCCACTATTTGCTGTCTAAGAGAAAAAGAAAATACTGACTGGACTATCGGGTAATATTAAAATTGTTGGTTTGCAGGTTGTATACTAACAACACAACTTATTTAAGATTACATGAGAGCTGTCCCTAGTTTTCAACCAACTATTTTTCTGTATAATTCCTATATTTACTATCACGAATTATTGAACGCGACATTCGAACGCTCCACTTATACTCGAAATATAATTCTAACAAAAAACTATGGCTATAAATTTCCAGTTTTATTGATCTACCGATCGAGTTTCACAAAAAAAAAATATATTCTTAAAAATTTGTTTACGTAAAATGTTTGGTCACATATAAGTACTCGTAGATTTGTGTGGCCTATGAGTCCAGTAAAGTCAATCTTATTCATATTATTGTAGAGTCTTGTTCATTCCGTGATCGAGTCCTCAACAGAAGGGTTGAATTTATTCTCTACTTATCGCTATTTTTAAAATTGTGTTTAATTTTAATGGAATAATCTTAAAGTCGAAATTGAAAATTGAATCAGTACAGTGTTAAAACAATTTGGTTTTCTTTAAAATTTAATTCAAGAAGTGCATACATATTTACTAGCTTTTTCTATTACATTTTTTGTTAATATTGTGAAATTTTAATAATTTTTTTTTTAATGTGAGATTGAAATAATTGTTAAAGAAAATACTCATTCGTGAGTTCTGTGAGTATAGGAATCTACTATTTTTGTTTTTAAAATTAATTTGTTTTTGTATAAACTATCAACATTTATATACATATTTAAATATTATTTAAAATGCCTACTAGGTATGTACATACACTATACTGTGCATAATTATTTTTGTATAGGATTGAGTTTGCTCAATTTTAAAACTTTGCCCTTTGATTTGAATCTCTATTTTTTTAAAAATAAGTTTTAATAAAAACCTCATTTTTCAAAAAATGGTTATTAATAGTACCTTGACAAACAAAAATTTTTTATTTTCGATTTTCTTCAAAATTATATCTATTGATTTCAAAATGTTTTTATACAAAAGCTTCTTAAAAATGTAAATACTGTTTCAAATGTAAAAATTAATTGAATTTTATTATTTATTTTTTTCATTTTCACAATTCGGAGACATAAACATGAATAAATACAGTTGACTCCCTCTTAGCCGGGTCTTCACGAGATATAAAAATTAGTTTGAAATAGAGAGGGTTTTGAATAAATACGAGTTAGAGAAAAATATTTGGTGTTAAAAAGCATTTAATGAATGCAAAAAAAAAATAGATTCAGATAAATTAACAAATAATATAAGGCGTTTTTAAGAAGCATTACCGTTAGCTTTGTGTTTAGATGAACATACTTGATGTTTATAGAAAAATAAAAGAGGTTGGGTGTGACCCAGTGGCGTATTAAAAGATTTGGCGCCCCGGGCAGATACGGTTTGGCGCCCCATTAATTTACGAAAAAAAAAACTGAAATCATTTCAAAGTGAGGATAAGTCATATAAAGTAAAAATCGCAATTTTATTATTTACATTTTTGCCGACGCAGAAAAATTGCTTTACACACTCATCCATGTCACTGTTGTAACTGACTGATTGTCTTAAATTGGAATTAATAATTTTTAGAGACGGTTTAACATGACGTCCTTTATTTTTGCAGACAATTTTTGTAATTAAATTATTTTGATATTTAAATTGGTAGCTTAACTAGATAAATGCATATTTACTGCCCAAACCATAAATTTGTAGCTCGAGTATATTCCTATTTTCCTAGTATTAAAGATTCTGTAAAATTAAGTTTTACGAGGGCGGGTCAATAAGTTCCTGAAAATTTTTACTTATGACCTTGCTATCTCAAATCAAACAATTTGGTTCTCAAATAATATATTTCAAATGAATGTCCTAAAATTTGTATTCAAATTTGTCCAATAGTATTGTTTTTATAGCGGTTTTAATCAGAAGCAGTCGAAAAGTTTTCAACAAAGTTCAAAAATTCGAATTGTGAATACTGATATATTTTTTTGCGCAAAAAGCTATTACGGAAATAGAACAAAAGCTCCAAAAATATTATGGGGACAACTCTCCAAATCAGAGAAAGACAAAGTGGATTTATCCAAAAACAAGGTGATATTGACTATTTTTTGGGATGCGGGAGGTCATAGCATCCATATCGATTTCCTTGAAAAAGGTAAGCCGATTGCAGGTGCTTAAAATACTGACCTGTTGAACTTTTATTTAAAGGAAAAAGAACCAATTTGGCGAAGAAAAATTTACTTTTTCAATAAGAATTTTGCGTAAAAGTCCGCAGTCACAATGGCAAAATTGCATGAATTAACGAGTTACTATGCCATCCAGCTTATTCTCCGGGTTTGAACCACTACGAGCTACGATTATCTCTTATTATATGGAGAAAAGACACGGTGAAAAAAAATTGGCTTAAATGCTGAGGTCATTCAGGAAACATTTATTTTGGAGGGAAAACAAAATTAGAAAAACGTTGGATGAAGTGAATCAAGGTTAGAGAAGATTATGAAGAGAAAATAAAGTTAAAGAAACTTAACTAACTAAAATTTTATTGAAATTGTGCTTATAAGAATTTTTATATAATTATTTCTATACATATAAATTTTTTGAATTTATTCATTCCATAGTAACAGGACGTTTAGAACTCAGAGGCCAACCTTTTGGTTTAAAAGCTTCAGTGCAAGAGTAGCCTTATCTGATCAGTTATAACGGGATTTTAAAGGATTATGAATAAAAAATCAAAAACCAATTATTTTTCGATCATATTGCAAATAAAAATCAAAATTATGTTTTCTTATTTTAAAACAACAAGCACTTGAAAATTACCTGTTTTTTATTTTTGCTGTACTGAAAATGATAAAAAATGCAGTTAGGCCACTAATGCGCTCATGCCCTGAGGGAAGTGCTTAACTTTTCAAACGATCCCTGCTAATCTGAAGCCTGCATAGTTTTTCATAGTTTGGGTATGGAAAATCAACGTTCTTCCCTGCAATTTGTCTATGCAGTCTTCAGAAACATAAGCAAGGTAAGACCTGAACATCTCTGAATGTTTTAAAGCATTAAAGAGCCCCTACTTAAATTTTGAGACCAATCAAGAAAAATTAACATTTCGATTTTGATTGACACAGTCTGAAGGTATTTATATAAATGTATACATAATGTATGTAAACCACACCATTTTGATGATATTGCACCTGGCACGTGGCACCTCTTAGGCTTTAGTTTTCCCTTACTAATTTACAAATGAATTCAGCAGTGTGCCGCCACGCGCCATGGCCCTTATGGCCCTACCGTACTGGTGCGACCCACACTGGTAACTTACCATTGCAGCCCTCTGAAAAATTGCCATTCAAGATCTTCTGAAATGTTTTCAAGTGTTTAATATGCAATCAAGTGAAGATCGGTGAGTAAAGTAAAATTAAACCAAAGCCAATACCATTGGTTGTTCTCAAGATATTTGAGAAGAAAAAATTTTGTTTTCAATTTTTGGTAAAGTTTCTTGTAGTTTGGTTTCACTTTTAAAAAACAATGTTTATTGAATTATTTTACAAAACCAATAAAATATCAATTATGAGCTAGTGCAGGGATGGCGAACGTTTTTAGAGCCTCGTGCTATTTTTAAAAATAAATAATTTAAAATGCGTTGGAAGTGCCAACATTGAGGCCGTTTTCGAAAACGTCAAACCAAAGTTAATTTGATAGTTAAATGATTGTAATTTACTTACACAGAAACTACAATCGTCCTGTTTTCACAAAATTGGTTTGATCAACGCCAGTCACTTTACTTGCGAACACATTTGATGTGAACGAACATGCTCTCTGGCTTTTAAATATTTTGTTCATCAACTCAATTTTTTACTACACAGCTGCACCGCAGAAAATATTTTCAAACATTTGACTTTAGCAAACTATATTATCGAACAAAGTTCTAACGCATTTGAATTTGTATTTGCATTTTTGAACAGAAGATTTTAATAAATTTTTGACAAAGTTTTGTATAGTTTTCTTTTGGTTAAACAAAACAACATGCTGAATTTTTTTGCAAATCCTATAAATTATTAACTATGAACTAGTGTGTAAAATTGAATTATCCCAAAGATATTTGAGACAAAAAATAAATTTTCACAATCCTTGGTAAAATTTCTTGTAGTTTTTTTTTCACTCAAAAAAAAGGTTCATTCAATACTTTTTACAAATTTTATCAACTATTTTTATTAACTTATGTATAGAACAAAATTATCTCAAAGCGAATATCATTGTTTCTTCTCATGATATGATATTGGAGCTGAAAACTTTTTTTCCACAATTTTCAGCAGTTTTTTTTATTTTAAAAAAACTGGAAATTGATATGTTTTCATATGTTTACCAATTCCTTATTACGTCAATATGCGTAGAATAAAACTAACTTGGAATTGGTTGCATTATTCTCATTTTTTTAAAATTTATATAGTAAAAAAACAGCTCATTGAATTTTTTTCAAAGTCCATTCAACTTAAATTGAAGCTTCTATCTATAAAATTAAATTCATCTGAAGTCGATATCTTCATTTGCTTTTGAGATATGGTGAACGAAAAAAAGGGAGGAAACGTACGAACGTATGTACAAACACAGACATATTTCTAAAAATGTTTGGTTCCGATTCTAGGGAGTTCGAAAAGTGAAGATGTTTCAAAATTTGCGATTCGACCAATCGGACAAATTACAATAACTACCAATGGGAAGTTAACAAGAATTAAAACAAAAATTCACAAACAGAAACTCAACTTAGAAGGATTGAAAAATTATCAAGAATCGATTGAATATATTTGAGTTAGAGAGATTTTCAATTTAGAGAAGAATTTTTTGTGCAAAATATGGAGGGGAATACAAAAATGTGTCTACAAAATTCGAGTAGGAAGGAAATTCCACTTAAAGGGAGTTCGAATTAGAGGGAGTCGCCTATATTTTTACTGACCAAAACCTAAAAAAACATCTATTTTGGTTCAGCAATAAATTTAAGTAAGTACATATTTTGAAAACTACATGGTTGATTTTTTTTCAAAACTTGGTTCTTAAAGGTTCTTTAAAATTTTGTATTTAACTTTTATACTTGTAAAAAAACAACGGTAGATTCCATACAAATGATTGAAAACCTTCAAGGAAAGGGGAAGAGTAATATCAAAACA
The DNA here is from genome assembly GCA_946251815.1 of Dasysyrphus albostriatus. Classification (NCBI taxonomy): domain Eukaryota; kingdom Metazoa; phylum Arthropoda; class Insecta; order Diptera; family Syrphidae; genus Dasysyrphus; species Dasysyrphus albostriatus. Next base: position 11,762,673 of record OX276335.1, read on the forward strand.
ACTTCAAACTGTGACAGAAATTATTTATTTAATGAAAATGTAGTCGCTTAGCGTGAATTTTCGAGAAGTTGTGTTTCTGCCGGACAAAAGCACCAAATTTTTAAGGTACTACTTAGGTCCATAGCTTGAGATTTAGGGTAGGACCCATCTCGGCGGCCAGCCATCTTAGATTTTATAGCCGCCATTTTGAAATTTAGGTATGTCATTAATATCTCGGTTTCTAAATCACTTAGGACCCCAAATTTGTTGTCTAGGATACATTTTCGGGTTCAGGAAATACAACCACAAAATTTTCAAATGTTAAACTTTGCAAATATGTGCAAATGGTATGGGGGGTCATACTAATTTGTAAACTTATTTAAGGTTTTACGAAGTTGCATGAATTCCCTTAATATACATACACATCTGACAAAATGTATTCAAGGAGGGGAATGGGGATCATGACACCCCCACCATCAGAGCCCAATAAAAATTAAATAAATAAAAACAGTCTTCACTTAGTCCAAACAGGTAGAAAAGAAAGAATCCTGTTGTTAATTTTTTGGAACTTGCATAGGTAAAGCTCTTAGGCTTCATACGAATTATTTCTGGATAAGAATTGCAAAAATTAATTCTGATACCCACAGAAATAGACACATAGAAGTGAAAAACCAGACACGACGTACGTCAAGCCGAAATTATTTATTATTATTATCTGAGAATATGGTAATATTATTCGCCAAGACAATAGTAATTTACAGTATGTTAGAACTTGTAATTTACGTTTGTGTTTAAATATTTTTATTATTTACCTATTTATGTCAATACAATACGATTTATTAAATTATATAAGAGCTTTAAAAATATTAAATATTTTTGCGGTATGATGCACGGTTCACGAGATATTTGATTAAACGCGTTTTCCCAGATGTCGACGAAAGTCAGATAGAAGCTAGAGCACTTGTTGAGCTTTACACCTAAATAGAGAACCGTGTGGAAGATGGGACCTTTTATTTTAAATTTTCAAAATTATAAGAACTGTATGAAAATCGATTAAAAATCCTTGGTGTTTAGGCTTTAACAGGTTTAAATGGGAAGAGATAATTCAAGGTCACTTTCCGCAGGCACAAAAACAAAGTGATGGGAAGTATAAGATTTTGGTGTTTGAAAAAGGCATGTAGGAAATACTGCAGAGGGCTATGTCATGTTGTTACGAAGAAGATGCCCTTTTGTTAGCTAAAACCGCCAAGATAGTACGTAAAGGAAATGAAAAAAAAAAATACTTTGATGGTAATTTTTCGCCTGGTTGTCAAGAACAATCTGTGACAACTGTTCTGAAAACTTTTATCTGTAAGAATGATTTTGAATTGTACTGATGTGTGTGATCAAGGTATTATATATTCTCTCACAATCTGCCAGACTATTGTTTCTAACTATAGGAAAAGTACGTCTGCATCCTTAAGATCCCGGCATTTAATGGAAAGGGAAACACCGTTGCCACCTTATATTAGAATGAAGATTCACACAGACACCAGGTCCAAAGAAGCTGTCAAGCAGCTGCATCGATTGGAGCTCAGTGTAACCTATGACAAAGTTCTGCAGATTAAGAATCAGTTTGCATCTGCTACCTGTGCTCATTTTCGTGAGAAAGGAGCAGTGGTTCCAGCTCAATTAAAAAAAAGGACTGTTTACTGTTGGTAAACTTGATAACTTGGACCATAATTCTTCAAGTATCACTGCTGTGGCTTTGAAAATGGCAGATGTGTCTGTTACAAAGCGATCAACTGTATCACAAGCGAAGGTGGGGCAACTAGAAGTGGCTAAAATTGAGAAAATTAATTGGATACATAGTATGCCACAAACTTTTGACGAAAGAAGCACTTGAAAAAGCAGAACCTGTTTCCTGGTCAGCTTTCAACACTTCTAGAAAATGTGTAAGAAGATCATCAATCAGGCCTTATGCACTAGAATACATTTTAAAACTCTGTAACAGAACATGTTTCAGTAATTTTCATGAAGCTGTAGAGTTTATGCAAGCATTACAATAAATTAACAAAAGGATTCTTCCTTTTCCACCTTTTTGGACTAATTGAAGATTGTTTTTTATTTATTTAATTTTTCTTGGGCTCTGACGATGGGGATGTCATGATCCACATTCCCCTCCTTGAATAAATTAAGTCAGATATATGTTTAACTTGTGTATATATATCATCTGACCCAAAATATTATATTTGATTATCTTGTGGCAAAGGGGTCATGACCCCCATACCCCCTGTACATTTTTTGCAAACTTTAACACTTGAAAATTATGTGGTTGTATTCCCTGACCCCAAAACTGTATACCTAGGCACCAAGTTTGTGGTCCTAGTTGATTTAGAAGCCGAGATATTAATAATATTCCTAAATTTCAAAATGGCGGCTATAAAATCCAAGATGGCTGACCGCCGAGATGGGTCCTACCCTAAATGGGTATGGACCGAAGTAGTAGCTAGGTACAGGTACAGCAAAAACTGATTTTCTTACTAAGCGACCCTACTATGATTACTGATTAAAATTTGGTTTAAAAATAAAATTCCAAATTTTTGTCATAATTTGGAGTTGTTTCGATTACTACTATACTTTTTACAATTTTTGATAGTAAATTTCATTTTGGCATATACCTTAGATCTCATTACTTTTTTTTGCTGTTTTTTCACACAGGTTTCTTGTATATTTAAAAGAACTTGACTGGATTTTTTTAAAATTTATGTTTTTGTTGTGATTTCTCTCCTTTTTGCAAATGTTTTATTTTGCCAGCTAAAAATCACGCCCTACCGCTCTACAAAGCTTCATAATCCTACGACAACCGAAAGTGCTCCATAATACTCGTAAAAGCGATTCTGAGAAAGTGAGTGCATGCCACACATCTTGAACTGGAATGTATATTTTTAACTTTTTTTTTTGTAAGCTTTTCAAGTCATACCGTTCCAACGATTTTTATCATTCTGCCACAATCCGAAGTGCTCTATATAATTTATAAGAAAGCGGGTGGATGCCACGCCCCCTGAAAAGAAAATTACAGATTTTCGATTTTTTCCTTTGTATGCGCAACAAGGCCTATTGTTGTGCGAAATTCCAAGTTTGTTCGGTGTCGGGAAGTGCTTCATTATTTTGATGATCTATCAGGGAGTTCGTGGGTTAGTAAGTCAGCCATTCAGTTACAGTTTTCACGATTTTTGAAGTCATTTATCGCGGATATTACTAATGCTTTAGACTTGAAAGGCACCTGTATTTGATTAACTCAGCAAATACTGAAAATATCAAGTCTCTGACTTTATTTGTACTGAAGTTAGAGGGGAATTTAAAAAAAAAACCTAAGTTTGAACCTCAAAAAGGGTGTATATTGACGTGAACTTGGCTGGGCACTACCCAGTCCTTTGATAAAGTAAATATATGAAACAAATCAGCTATTTTGCTCTTGGGTATTCTAGGAATTTAAAATTTTCATTTGTTAGTTAAAAAAGCTTTTGAAGTATCTTAGGTGCTTTGTTTTTTATGTGCAGTGATAATTTCATTATTCTCATGAAAACAAATTGTTTCGCAACCTACTACCTACCTACCTATACTATCATTTCGTACTGAATTGACAATTTGCTATGGTTGGTTTGATTTTTTTGTGGTTATCTTCCCGTGGGTATAGGTGCAAAACCTGCTATTCAGGCTCTATGAGGACCGAAAAACGCGTGCTCATAGAAGTGTGAGATTCTTACTACACTAAAACCACCTCCACTTCCCGATTGCAACTAAGTTGAAACTTATCTAGCAATTTATTTTTAACGAAGTTAAGTAACGTGTTGCAGGTTACTTTCCGGTGAAAGTTCCTGCTTAATCCGCGATTTTAAAGCGGTTTTCCGTTCACCGCACCAAGTCGGAAGGTTTTGTTCTTCGCAGACGGCGTACTAAATTCGACTCGTCAAGAATGTCAATAATCGTTGAATTAGCGTGTTCTAATAGTCGATTTCTATGTTTTCGAGCGAAACTTTTTATTTCCTCCCGCACCGTAGGAATCCCGAGATCCCTATGAAGATCTTCATTTCTTATATACCACGGAGCATTTACAAATGACCTAAGCAATTTATTTTCAAACGTTTGTAAGTTATTTAAGTTTGTATCGCAGGTACAACCCCAAAGTTGTATACCATAAGTCCAAACAGGTTTAAGAACCTGTCGGTATAAAATCAATTTATTTTCAATACTAAGCTTTGAATATTTACCGAGTAACCAGTTCATATCTCTTAATTTACTTTTTCTTCTTCTTCGCATTTCTTTTTCACGTGTGGCTTCCATTTTAATTTCGCGTCTAGAGTCATTCCCAGATACTTTGCCTCATTTGCAAATGGAACACGAGCGGTATTAAGAAAGACGGGTAATCTGTTTATTTATTTATACGTAAAGTCCACGTGGACTGACTTTTGTTCATTGAGTGCTATTCGCCATGTTTTCGTCCACTCATTAACATTATTAAGAGCATTTTGTAATTTAATTGTAGCTTTGCTAATCGTTTTGCCTACTGCTAGTATTGCAGTATCATCAGCAAATAGTGTCATCTGTTTGAGGTATATCGCGTGTAAATAAAAGGTACAGAACTGGACCTAATACACTTCCTTGTGGTACCCCAGCCACTATTTCTTTGAAATTAGAATAGTCATTTCCGTGTCTTACACGAAAAAGTCTTTCATTTAGATATCCGTTTAGAATGTTGTAAAGTCCTTCAGGCAGAACTTGTCTTAATTTGCATTTGAGGCCTTCGTGCCACACCTTGTCAAACGCCTGCGACACGTCCAAAAAGACAGTCGAACAGATTTTCTTTTCTTCAAGAGCTCTCTCAATTACGTCAGTAATTCTATGCACTTGATCAATTGTCGAATGCTTGCTTCTAAATCCGAACTGATGTTCAGGTATTAATTGTTTCTCTTCTATTATCGGTTGCAGGCGCAGGAGTAGTATTTTCTCAAAAACTTTTGATATTATTGGAAGGAGCGAAATCGACCTGTAAGACTTCTTTATGTGAGATGGTTTGCCAGGTTTCAAAACCATTATGACTCCCACAACTTTCCATTGGCTCGGAACATATTCTTACCTCAGAGCGGCATTTATTATGTAAAGGAGGTTAATAAACCCTTTACCAGGGAGCATTTTTAAAATCTCTGCCGTTATTAAGTCATATCCTGGAGCTTTGTTGGACTTAAGCTTCTTTATTTCTCTTTTTAATTCGACAAGTGTAGCATTTCTCGTTATGTAGCTTTCATTAGAGGTAAAATTCATATTTATATTTTCGTTGAGTTCTTGCCCATCAAACGGCTTAAATGTTTCCTCTAAGTAATCGGCGAATACCGTCGCTTTTTCTTTGTCACTTTTAGCCCATTCATTTTGGCTTTTCTTAATCGGAGGCACTGGAAGCTTTGATTTTTTCGTCGTTTTTATAGCTTTCCAAAGTGAGTAGTTGGATTCTTTCCCCGCTGTCAAGCCTTCAAGGTTATTTTCAACTTTAAGGTTCTTGAAATCTGATATCGCCTTTTTTAGCATATTACTCAAGCCATTTAAATGAGCTTTGTGTTGAGGAGCACGGGTTTGCTGCCATTTTTTACGTGCGGTTTGATTTTGATGGAATTGTTTTAAATATGGTAATGGTACTGGCTCAAGTATTCGTTTTGTGTTAAAAAATAAATTCAAATTTCACATTTATTCAAAATTCAATTAATTTTAAATCAACTAGAATTGGCAGCTGCCAAAGTAGTATACAGCTAAAATAGGACAGAAAAGCCTTAGAATTAAAAAAAAAATGAAACCACCACGAAAATTGGTGAAAACGTTTCATTTACCATATGAGAATGAAGAATCCAAAGATTCTATAAAAAAATATTTCACATGGAAGGGTGTTTTTTTGAGGGGTAGAGGGGGGAAGTTGTGGTGTATCAAATGGAAAAAATTACCTATAGTACAACCTAAGCAAATATAACACGTTTTTAAGGTAGTTTTTAATCCTTAATCAAATGATATAAAAAGAGAATCGATGCGGACTATGTTAAAAGAGTTATTACCATTTTTATGTTAGGATTACTATATTTTCAGTATAATTAATATTGTTATTATTGAATGGCTGCATCTATGTATAATAAGAATGTCTTTTTTAACATGTCATATTAAAACCTTGATTAGGTATTTCATTTCTTTTTTACACATGTTGCGCGTAATTTTGCTGCGAAAAAAATTATGAGCAATCTAGTTAAAAAATATAAATTAGTGATTTTGCTATTTTTTTTAATGATTTGTGTTGACTTTTGCTATTTTAATTGTTTATTTAATTTTCTTAAACCATCCATTTTTCAATTAAAAGTTTTCAGTTCGAAAATGTCAAATTTAGCTTAATTTCCGAGTTATACCAAATATTTTGAAAAGTGAACAGTGTGACCTATCCATCATACCCCAAAAAAATTATACCCAATAATAAGGCCCTTAACGTAATTATTCCTTTACATCCCTCAGAACTTAGACCTCCTTTCATACCCTCTATATACCTCAGTAAAATAATTTGGTGATTCACAATCCGTTGGAAATATAGAAATTATGAAAACAAAAGAGTACATAACGTCTCCCATAAAATTCTATTCTTAAGAAAATAAATTAAAAAATAAAACAAACAAAAAAATACATTCTTACTCTAATCCAATCCAGTCCATACACTTAACATAAACAAGACACAAGCACAACTCACAGTTATTATCTGTGTTCCTTTTTTTTAAGTGGAAATGGATATGCAACATTAAAATATTTACTTAAACTAACAATAATTCTGTTCGTAAAAAAATCGTTTTAATTTTCATATTTTATTGATTCCACGAAAACAAAAAAAAAAATAAACAATAGAAACATAAATCTTGAACTCATTATAGGCTGGTTGAATATGAGTCCAGTAAATTTAAAGTAAAACATCAGTCGCAGTAATCAAGTCGTCGTCGGAAGAGTTACAATTATTTCAATATCGTCTTCTTGAAATATTTTTAGTTAAGTTGACATCGGAATCAGAAAGAGTGTTCAATAGTATCGAAAGTTTTTAAATTTTGTTTATTACTTGCTTTTAAGTGTGAGGTTTAACTTTATATAAAAAAAGTTATTTTACATTCAGTCGATCTGAGTATATGGATTTAGAAAAAGGTGCTTGTTTTATCATTAAATTCCAATACTAAATAAATAGCAAAAAACCTTTTTCCTTATTTAAAAGATCCGTAAATCGAATCATTCAAGAACCCATTCGGAACGGTTGTCAAGTGATTTAAATTTTTGAACTAATTTTTGTTGAAATGGGGAAGATAAATTTAAGTTAAGCTAAATATTTAATTTTATTATCGTCAAAAAAAGTTCGTCACCATCCCGTCAAGTCATTCATTGTCAAATTCAGCTGAATGATAGCTCCGATACCAAGGCATTAAAAACTTCTAAAAAATCAGATATGTCCACATTTTATTTTACTGCTCTAGAAAAAGTTTTTTGTGGGCAACTCGTTGACATTTTTGGATGTTTTCAAAAATATGTCAATATTTTGCAGCGTCGTTGTTTCTTGAGCAATTTCAATTAAAATGACACAGGCTTTAGCTGATACAAAATTTAAAAAGAAAAAACTATTTTCAGCAGGGTGTTTACAAAATAATTTTAACATTTTGCAACTTTATTGTTACTCCAGCGATTTCAATAAAATTGGAATAGATGATAGTTGAAACAAAGTGTTTCAAAATAAATGTTGGCATTCCGCAATTTTATTCTTCCTGGAGTGATTTGATTGAAATCAACAAAGCTGATAGTTAAAACAGAGTTACAAAAGAAAACAATTATTTCAAAACAGGGTGTTCAAAACAATGTCAACATTTTCCAACTTTGTTTTTCAATTTCAATTAAATTGACAAAGGTAATAGCTGATTTCGAACTAACAAGAAAATATTTTCAATGAAAGAAAGACACAATTTCTAAATGTTGGCATTTTTTTTTGGAACAATAACCTGTTGAAAATATCTATTTTTTTTTTTTTAATTTATATCAGCTATCACCTATGCCCCTTCGTTGGAAAATTGACGAAAATATTTTTGCCTTTTCTAATTTTTTGTTAGCTCTAATCTATGTTAGCTTAATTTTTTCGTTCTTAATTGAACGGATCGTGAATGGCTCTTCAGTAGGTTCCGACTCGCGAGTGATAAATTTGGAAGAGAGCCATATACTACTAGGTCAATCGTGGTGTAGGCATGTAATTGCCATTTTTCCAATACTTGAAACTTGAACCATGGTTGAACCTCGGTACAGCCGCAAAATTAGTGAGTTTAAACTCATGAACTATGCATTAAATTTTTGAACCAAGTTTGTACAACTGACACATAGGGCGAGTTGTACAAATCCTTAATTCGTGGGACAGAGTTATTTAACTCCCCGACTTCGGCGAACTTACTGAGGTTCGACAATGGCTCAAGCATTAAATTGGTTGATTTGCATATGGGTATGCCAGATGAATTTGGTGGGTTTCGGTTCAAATTCTTTAGGTTCATTATTTTGCTTTCAAAATTTTGCATGTTAAAATTCTGTTTTTCAAAATTCTGCACGACAAAAATTCTGTTTTTCAAAATTCTGTATTTCAAAGTTGTGTTTGTTCATAATTCTGTATTTTAAAATTCTGTTATTTAAAAAACTGTGTTTGAAAATTCTGTAAATTATGTAAAAAGTGACACTTTTTACATTATCAAAACTATTTCTCTTTTTCAATATATTTATAGAGAATTTTTAAATACAGAATTTTGAAAACTGATTTCTTGAAATGGAACTAAATTAAACGTGGTTAAAACAAACATACATAATTGAAAAGATTTAATTAACTAGATGCTATCTTAAGGCATAGTTTTGTCTGTTTTTGACGATGAAAAGCCAAATATAGAAGTTTTTCCAAGAACCTAAGACATTGTCGATGTTTTGAGTCACCAACTAAAAAGCTGAAAACTATCTTCTTTTGGCAAAAGCCCAGGTGAATACAGAAAAAAATGGGGAGCACATAAAAAATAAGTTTTCTAAAAAATAAACAAACAGTGTGAGTCATAGAAAAATGACTTGAAAGCTTTATTGATTATTTAAAAGGAAAACAGGTCGTTATTCTGTATTCCAAAGTTTTGTATGAACATAACTCTGTATTCTATTATTCTGCATTTCCATTATTATACTGAATTCTAAAATTCTGGAAATCCAGAATTCTGAATTTCAAAATTCAATAGCTTATTTTCTTATAGATAACGACAATGTTATTAAAAAACTTTAGTGAAACCAAAACAAATAATTATTTTCGAACATATTTTTATTAGATACGAAAACGAAATGTTTGAAATCTATATAAAAATTAATATGTGATAGCTACATACAGAATATTGTTTATCCAAAATTCAGCAGCCAGCATTCTGTTTCCAAAATTCTGTATTCTTTTGTAAATCTAAAATTCTGTTTTCTAAAATTTTAATAATTCTTCAATACTAATAAAGACTTCCCTCTTTAGAAATATTTCTTAGTTCCAGTTGTTCAAACGTGCTTCAAATTTTGATCCGTGATTCAGCAATTTTTACTGGGTAAATTAAAGTTTTGCTGGAAATTCATGAACCTATCAACTAGTTTCGAAATGGGTTGTAATTGGCTCGTTTCTGTTAATACTTATTTCATTAATAAAATGAATATGAAAATGGTGGCTTGACAGATCGTGAAAGGATTAAGTGACTTACTATACTTTCAACTATTATTGTGCGCATGGCAGGAATCGAACTGAATAACAATTTTGTGCTGAGTCCCAAAGGCCAAAGATGATAGGTACTCTTCATAGCTCTTGAAGGATCTCTCAATTTCACGAATAAAAGCTCCCTGAAAAAAATTTGCTAAGATGCATATGTCCTTCGCCCAGTGGCCCGTTTAAGCAAGAGTGAATTAACAAATGTTTGGAACTCTAGTAATCGAAGAAATTATTTCATGTGGATGAATGGTTTTCCTTGTAGAGCGAGTCAGAGTAGATAAATTTTTATTTTGATAAAGAAAGTATTTCTTAGTTTTTTTAGCGTTAGTTTTTTGTGTCTAAATACTAGGAAAAGAACGCACTTTTCAAAACAATTTGTGAAGCCCAGAGTTTTGGAATACCGAATTTTTGAATACAGAATTTTAGATGTACAGAATTTTGAAATACAGAGTTTTGGAAACTGAATTTTGGCTATTACAGAATTTTGGATTTACAGAATTTTGAAAAATAGGTTTTTGTAATCTGAATTTTTTCACATAAAGAATTATGACCCCAGCCTATTTAAAAACCAAGAAATTAAGTTTAATTAAGGGTATTCGTACAACAATTTGAAGTCGTAGTAAACGTATAGTAAAAAATAAAATTTGGTAAATATGTGACATTAATTTACGTATGAGTTAAAGCAACAAAAGAAGTATAGGAAGGCGTCAAGAGTTTCATTCAAGATTATTCTCAAAATCAAAGTCTTGCAATCATTAACCGGCAATGGACTCCAAGACATTGATTTTTGGAATAGCTTTTACTCATGTTTTTGACGCCTATAATTCTTTTTTTTTTTTTTGCTATCACTCATTTGATTATCCAGAGGTCTATAGAATCATAAAAAAAAGTTTTGTGTAAATGAGAATTTTTTTTAGACAGAATTTTAGTCTTCATTAGCAGAATTTGGGAAAACAGAATTTTGACCAGGCACACGGAAAGAATTTTTGGATCAGATCACGAAAAATGAGCTGCAAATTACGAAAAATGAATCCCGATTTATACCTTGGCTCGAGATTTTGTAATTTACGACTATTTGTTTGCAATTTACAAAACTGAGCAAAATAAGGATATTGATACTCAAAAATCTTAAATCAACACTCTTAAGTATCAAAAATTGCGAACAACAAATCGCAATTTGATCCAAATATTTATCAATCGCCAATTTGTAAATTTTCAAAAAAGATTTGTGATCAACACTTTAATTTCATGATATTGCGACTTTGAAAGATCAATCCTACTTCTTACTCTTCCATTGCAGGTAGGTATACACATTTAATTTAATTCATTTGTAATAAATACTTTACCGCTTGACTCTACTTGGATTTGAAATCACATCCCTCGAGTTGCGGAGCGAGCATGCAACCACTAGGGCAAGGGCGTACGCAGGATTTTGATCAGGGGGGGGGGCAAACTTCTTTAAGAAACGATTATTTACCTCAATATTTTCTATTTAATTTTATTTGGTTAATAACATAGAAACATTTTTTTATTTAATACATAAACTTACCTATACATCCCTAATAACTTATTTGTTGAGTACATTATTTTAAATAACTATAAATAATAATAATAAATAAAATGTATTAGGTAAAGTAATTAGGTATTTCCTGTAAAGTTCTACTATATTTGACTTGAAAAATCTAATTCTCAAACTAAATTCAAGTTTTAACATATGTTTGAAAACAATGGTATCTGAATACTGGGGCCAAATTACCGCGTCAGTGACCGAGTCAGAGTGCCATCAGTGATCGAATGAACGAGTAACCACTTAGAATTTTGGAATACTAGATTGCTCGAAACGTGGTAATACCAAAGTTATATAATTCAGTCACGTATTGCTCGGTAACTGTGCAGTAATTTGCGGTAATTTGCCCCCTTGTTTCAAGCTTAATGAATTTTGTAAGCTAAAAATAAAAGAAATTTTCCACATGGTACTACGAGGGTGGGTCAATAAGTCCGTGACTTTTGGAATAAAACACAGATTTTTTGATAAAAAAATAATTTTATTTTTCAACGTAGTCTCCCTTGAGCTCTATACACTTTGTCCAACGCTTCTCCAATTTTTTTATCCCTTCCAAAAAAAAATGATTTGTCGAGGTCCTCAAAATAGTCCTTTGTTTGCAAGATGACTTCATTATTGGAGTCAAATCTTTTTCCACCAAGCCATTTCTTCAGGTTTGGGAACAAGAAGTAGTCGCTCGGAGCCAAATCTGGAGAATAGGGTGGATAAGGGAGCAATTCATAGCCCAATTCATGGATTTTTGCCATGGCAACTGCACATATGTGCACCCTTGCATTGTCTTGGTGGAAAAGAACTTTTTTCTTGGCCAAATGAGGTCGGTTTTTTTTTCAAATCGTCATTGAATCGGTCCAATAAGTTGGCATAATATTCCCCATTGATTGTTCTTCCCTTTTGAAGGTAGTCAATGTGGATTATCCCGCGCGCATCCCAAAAAACAGTCGCCATAACTTTATTGGCTGACAAACCCACCTTGGCCTTCTTTGGACCCGATTCACCCTTAGAAACCCACTGTTTTGACTGTTGTTTGGTCTCTGGTGTGTTGTGATGGATCCATGTTTCGTCCACGGTTACAAAACGGCGCAAAAACTCCTCCATATTGCGATTAAGCAACGCCAAACCTTCCTGTGAAGTTCTTACACGATTGCGTTTGTGGTCGACTTTGAGCAAACGCGGCACCCATTGAAATCGATGATGCAGAGTCCCCATAGCATTTATCAAGCCTAGCCTTGGTCTCGGTAATGGTTTTTTTTCGCAAGAAATAATGCTTAATAAGCACACGAAATTCACTTTTTTCCATTTTCTCCTCAAATAAGTGAGTAGTCTGATAAAAATAGCTGTCAAACACAAACTAACTGACGCAGCAAGTTTAAATTTTGACAGGAGTCAACTGACAGATGCCTGTTGACAGGAGCAGTGTTGCTGTTTCAGTAAAGAGGCCAGAAATTCAAAAAGTCACGGACTTATTGACCCACCCTCGTATATCCATCTACGCTAGAGCCAAATGGCGTGAGTCTTCAGCAAATCTTTATAACATTTTTTTTAAATTTCCTTCTCATTTTCCATAACTGTTTTCTTTTGTACACCCAGCATACATTATCCTGAAAATTTTAATATTCAATAACATATTTATATTTATCAATTACCATTTAAACGATCTTCGATCATGGTTGAACGAAGCCAAGTTTTGACTCTTCTCAACGAACTAAAAGTCCTTTCAATTGAACTTGTGGTACAAGGTAATGCTAGGGCAAAATGAAGAGCAAGTTTTGTGTTTGGGAAAAAATTGTCTGCTTCCTGTAGAACATCACATAGGTCCAGTTTTTGAAGGCCTTCAGTGGGTAATGTTTTTTTTTTCAAAGATTATACCATAATTCAGCTTCTTCATTAAAATTTTTGAATGCGTAAAACTCGGAAAACTTTTTAATATATCTTTGAAATCGCATTAATTCATTTTCAGCATATTCGCAGGAGTGAAAATCCGACCAATAAAAAGATGATTGTCCTTTTGTGGACTTTAGGTCAGTTACTGATCATATATAAATAAGTAATTGACTTAAAGCTCACTAGATGACAATCATCTTTTTATATAAAAGGTCACAAAATAAGAATACATAGTAAAATAAAAAGTTTGAAAATTACAGTTGTCAAGAAATAATAGTTCTTTTCTTTAGCTAATTAAATTATGAAATTATGCCACCCCTTGCATACGCCCTTGCACTAGGCTAATTTGCTAATCATTAGATACATACCATGTTGTTGTGCCTTACCTCTTCGAGAAGTAAATTGCGATAAGAAAGTCGTGATTTAAGAATTTTTTGTTGGTGATTTGCAGTTATTCTCATTGAGTTGCAAATTGCGACAAAAAAAGGAAATCTGTGATTGAGCAATGTAAATTACTAGATATTTATCGCAAATCAATATTTTTAAATGCTGTTTCTGAAATTATTTTTATTGAGTACATTACGCCAAAAAAGTTGTATTTTGCTATGAAAAGAACAAGCTTGAATCATGTATTTTAATTGCAAATCACGAAACAAAAATTTTGTTAATTGCTACGTTTTGAATGTTAAATTATCAGTTTTTGTATCAATTTGGGATCGAAATGCCTTGATTAACGGATAAAACTTGATTCGTAAATTGCGACTGCATATTTTTCAATTGGTGATTTTTCAATTCTTTCCGTGCAGAATTTTGAAATACAGAATTTCGATTTACAGAAGTTTGGATTTGCAGAATTTTGAAATATAGAATTTTGGTCAAACAGAACAGACCAGACAGAATTTACAAAAAAAAAAAGCAGAATTTTGACCAAATAGAATTTTGAAAGCCAAAATTTCTACAATTGGGTTAATACCAAAATGCATTAAAACAGGAAATAACTTTTTCACGCAATGATTTGAGCTTTGTACTTGGAAAACTCGTCTCATTCCACTCTTGTTGTTAATGAATAAAGGAGCGAGTGAATCAACAAAGTTATCGATAAGTTTTCTTAAAATATATTACACCAAATGAACATATTAAAGTACTCGTACTTTAAACTAAAAATAATGGATTTTAATACTGCAGAAAAGCGAATCGATCAGGCTTACTATTTAGTTCTAAAATTAATAAGTCTTTTTGTTTCGCATTTCTTCAGTTGTTTTTACTGCATTGATAAACTCCAGCTTACTCGTATCTCATTAGTTTATATAAATTATGTTGTTCAGTTAATAATAATAGAACAACAAAACAAAGTAAAAAGAAAAAAGTATGAGTATGAGCTGTTGTACCCAAAATTCTAGAATTGATAGAATCATTATAATTTTATATTGTTTTTAGTTTTAAAAGTGGCGGTTATTCAACATAAGGTATTTTTCAATTGAAAAATGTCTGTCAAAATTATGATTTAAATTTAATATATTATACAACAATGGAATACTTTTATAAATAATTTAGCTTGTTGGATGCCATTTTCTGTTACTATATTTTATGATTTCTGTTAAAATTGTATTTTATGATACAAAAAAGTTACTTAAAGTTTAAAACTTACGAAGTTTACGATAATACGATGCGAGAAGGGAGTAAAGAGATGTGTTTTAAAAGTGCTACTTCCAATCATAGGTTTCAACTTATTGCTTTTAAATCGATATTGCAATGAGTTGTGATCTGTTGATTTGATGCGGTACATGACTTTTCATTAAAAAAAGTTCCTTGGTGTAGTCATGAAATTGCAATATAAAAACAGAACTTTTTTTCTAATGCTAATTTTGCAAAGAACGTGAAGCAATTGGGTTTGATATTCAGTTCTTAAGCATACAAATCTTTTTGCCTCACGTTTTTTGTGTTGGTGAAACTCAACAAGTAAGTATTGTGATCATTTTTGTGCAACAATTATTTTAACAATTTAGGTGAAAATTAAATCTTGTAGAGAACAACATTTTGGAATGAATTAAGGAAAGAAAACTATACTGACACTTAGTATCGCAAAATTGATAATTTTATTAATTTTTAAATAAACAATATTAGGCGTTTTTCTTTGGAGGTGGCAAAGCGCTAAATGAGAAGATGAAAACACTAATCTATGTATAGTACTATCAACTTCACATGCTATCATGTGCGAGTAGATACATTTTAGATGGAAAAGCCATTTTATAAGCTCCACGAAAAATGTTAGTATAGTTTTCATGAGTATGTACTTTGGCATCTCCAAATGAAAAAAAAACTAGTATGTTCCAAATATTTTAATAATTAAGTAAAATAACTTTTTGTTGAACTTTGTAGTGCTGTCTCCAATCATAGATCTCACCTTATTGACTGCATTTGAAATCGCAATAAGTTGTTGTCTTTTGATTTGAAATTTCTCGGCTTGCATCAAACTAAATTTTTAACAGAATACAAAAAAAGTGTATTTTTTCGTCTTATTTCCATCCATATTTCTACCATCTAAATACAATTTTGGAGAGTTAGGAGTGACCATAAAATAAACTTAAATCTATGCCAAATTATAATCATTCATATCAGACTAAGGTTTGCAATTGATACCACTTCTGATTTGATTGATTTTAATTTGTTTTAGTGACTCAACATTAAATCCAAATAAGATTATAAGGAAAGAATAAAAAACTTAAATTTTGTAAAAACATAAAAACAACAAAGAAGTCTTCAAATTAAAAAAGTTAACTATTTTCCTTTTTAAAACATATTCGATAAGATCATATTTGTATTCCTGCAATTGATACAAGGTGCAATATGATTTTATCTACTATGTTTTAAAAAATGATTTCAAAAACAATCCCTGGTGTATAAAAATCAAGTTTAAAAATAATTTTTGTAATTATTTGGTATTGCTGCTTTGGAAATAAAATTTAATTTCATTAAAAATTATAAAATAAGCTATGTGATGATATTTCAGCTTGTATATAAAACATTTTTGTTTTAATTCGTGCACTGTTTTGGATATGGCTATGTCTTAAAGCTTGTAATTGATTTTGCTTTGAGCATAGACTTATTTAAAAGATTGCATTAAATCTCAACGGTGCAAACAAAGCTGGTAAATTTTTATCCCAGCAAACAAAGATTAAGCATCAAGTGGTCGTTGAAAATAAGGGATATATTGAACTGTGGCGGAAAATAATGCCCTAATATGGTCCAGAGAAAAATGTGCTTCTATTATATCTTACAGGTGGTGATTGTTAAATTTAGTTGTTTTATTTTGGCATTAAGTACCCTCACGAAAACTACATTGACAAATCGTATGGGCACCATACAATATGCAAAAAATATAGTGAAAGAAATAAGTGTAATAGATGAATTTTTAATTATAGAATTGGAATTAGAATTAGAACTAGAAAAAGTATCCAATTCAGGAGAGAATAAGAAAACACACTATCCTAATTTCTAAACCTATTTTTATTACACGTTTTATTATCATTTTTGTATATGCATTTTGAAACCACCTTTATCACTTCTTTTGCTTTGAGCTATTTTTGGCTTTTATATTATGGATTCTTTGATATGACATACAAAATAAAATGCACGACGAAGATTATGAGGGTTTAAGAAAATTATATATAAAAACATGGAAATTATGAGAGAAAAATGCTTGAAAGCATGAAATACGACACTTAAATTAGCTACATCAACTTCTTTGACAGTTTGAGATAAAACAGAACGGCATATTAATTTTTGATGAAATATGATTATGGAAAAAAAAATTTCAATCGTTTTTAATCAGTTTTTTGTTAAAATATTTGTATATATCAAATTTTTTAAAATATTTTTTAGGACAACTTTTGGTATGAAAATCTTAAAAAATATTTTAAAAAATTAATTAAAAAATTGCAAAACTTTGTTTTTGAAAATTTTGATATGCAATATTTTTTATATCTTTTTAATAGTTTGCATATACAAAAATAAATCTAAATCTAATCAGCAGATAATGATAAAATTCAAATTAAACAAAAAAAATAAAGGTTTACTATACTAAAAGTTTCCAATTGTAATGTTTTACTAATTTAAGCATACTGAAAAGGTTTTCTAAAAATCGAAGGAGCCGTTTTTAAGAAAACAAATATTTTCCTTGAAGGTTTTTATAACATTTGCATGAATATTATCTTTATTTTTTTCATAAAAGTAATTTTTTCTCTTAAAAAACTTTAAAAAGTGCAAAAAACCATTAAATACCAAGTTTAAAAAAAGTCGCATCCACTTTTATAAAAATATCTATTTTTCAACAAAAAAGAATTTTGAAATTTTTTTAAAAACCCAAAATATATTTCAACATTTTCATATTAAAATTTGCTTAAATATTATTTAATTTTAAAATCATTGAAATCATAAAAACAATTTAAAAAAATTTTAAAAATATTCTTTGGGAGGTAGAATCAATAACCATTTTTTTGAGAAATTGTTCGCTTTCCAAAAGTAGTCTTCACTAATATCGTCGGCTTTCTGTCAAAACCTCGTAAACCGGTTTTGAATTAAATTGAATTGATTAGAAGACACAAAAAATCGGATTAAAAATTAATAAAACGGGATTCTTGGACCGTTAAAGGTTTTGAAACAGGTTGATTGAACCAAAAGGAACCATGAAACAGTTACAAGACATGGATATTTTCATTCAGTGATTTTGATTTAAATACGTTAAAATGGCATTTTAAGACTCACGAGGTTTTAACAGAAAGCAGACGATATATTGAACATTTTTAGAAAAAGCTGTAGAGCCGGTTTTAAGAAAAATTAGTTAAACAAAATTGTATGACAGGTACCGTTATTTTTTGTCCTAAGAAAAAAACGTATGGGCAAAATCATCAAAACTGCATATGTATCTACCAAGTTTTGAAAATTATCCCAACACCATTTATGCTGTAGCTGAAGATAAACAGACAGAATCAGGGGACCTTTTTTCTTCTTTTCTTCTTTCCTATCACCGCAATGACAAGTCAGATCAAAATCTCAAGTCCGATTTTTTTTACGAGTACATCACCCTACTCAGATCACCAAGGATCACTAGTGCTCCAGAGAATGTAGGTAAAAGGAGAGGAAAGGGAGGTAGTGGAAATCTTAAGAGTAGGGTCCCTGAACCATCCAGCGTCCTGGTTGAATTTCAGAATGCTTTTTAGTGGCAAAAATCAGAAGTCGCCCAAATTATCGACAAAAAAATTCTCCGACAGCTGTTTTTCTGGTTCTGGCTAAGCTAGGGCATCCACATAGGAAGTGATACGATCACCCTGCACTGCTTCGTCTTGACACCCTCTACAAAGGTCTGGTTATCTGTACACACCGAGACATGATTAACGTGTCCCCAATTTTCTTCCAGGTATCCCTCGTGGGGAAGTCTGCCAGTGTCACTGGGTTAAAATCTAAGTACGGTGAAATACTGTCCATTATAAAGCTCAGTTTCCAATTTTTACACTTTGTAAGTTGTAGAACACTTTTGGCCACCATCTCCTTCGTTAATAAATTGAGTGGGGTTAGAGAAAGGAATGTTTCTATGGCTGCAGTCGGAGTCACCCTCATGGCACTAATTGTGCCAATACAAGCCAAATCTCTAAATATTTGACATAGTTTTAAAATTGGTTGCCTTTTCCAAGGCTGTCCACCAAACCAAACATGCGTCACGTCGTACGTAAGGATAGGCCTTAAAATGGAATTGTGGAAGTGTAGATTTTTTACTTGCGATATATATGAACTATATGGCATTATATGACGTTATACATTCGTACAAAAAATTTAACTCGAGATTTTAATGACAGTTGTCATTGAGAATATAGGGAAGACGAAATAAGTGGGTCTCGCAATTCTGTCTGTCTGTTCGGTTTTTGGTGATTTTGCCTTCACTTTTCTTAGATTTTTTTAGAACAAAGCAAAACGGTACGTGCCATACAATTTTTCTTTTTTTTTCGCAATTTTACAAAATTTTATTTTTCTCAGAAATGGCTCCACAACTTTTCTAAGAAAAGTTCAACAAATATCTTTTTATTAAAGCTATGTTTGGACGGGAATTTTTCAGAAAAAAATTTCAAAAAATGGTTATTAATGGTACCTCCCAACGAACCAATTTTTTTTTTATTTTCGATTTTCTTCAAAAAGGTACTTCAGATTTCAATAGCTTATTTATACAGAAGCTTCCAAGCAATATAAATGTTTTTTTAACAAAATTTTCAAACTAATATTTTTCGAATTTTTAAAAAATGTTCAAAAATACTGTTTTGAAAATCATATATTTTAAAAAACTGCATGGTTGATTTAAAAAAAAAATTCTGTATTTAAAGGTTTTTCAACACTTTTTAAAATAATTTAAGAAAAAAATTTCATTCGTTTTTTCGTTTGAAAAAATATCACACAAATGTTAAAAAACCCTTCAAGAATTTTTTTTTTTAAATACGGCTCGTACATACTTTTTCTGTATGCTAAAATTAGTTTAGTCTACTATCATAAAATATAAAAATTTACAAAAAGCATCTATTAATAATACATCTCATAGAAGGTTTTCTTTAATTTTGAATATCGGTTAGACAGATTTTGATAAATTTTTTTATATACAAATTTCTAATGAGATTAAAAAATATTGCATATCAAAATTAAAAAAAAAAGTTTTTGAATTTTTGAAAAGAGTTTCAATGATATTTCCAAAACGGGTTGACAATTTTTTTTTTTTAATTTACACTGAAAAAAACATTCGATTAGGGAGATAGTGGAATTTCTCTTCAATATTCATTGAGTCAAGTATATAAAGAAGATTTTGATCAAAGGATTTAAGAAAAGAAACATAGTTATGCGTATTAAATTTCAAAAACATTTTTTTCATTACTTCATTTCACTGATAGTACCTACCTACAGTCGAACCAGGTTTCGACATTCGAAATATAAGTTACAGGTGGGACTTTTCATATTTGTTCCTTAAAGTCAAAATCATAAGAAACAAAACCGGGATATTACTCCTCCCAGCACAACCCCCATACCCATTAAGCCTTTATTTTTAAAAATCGATTCATTTCAATACCCATTACTCTGAGAGAAAAGTTTAAAGGCAAGAAACATTGAGCTTACCATTTTGCACAATTTTTTGTCAAGGGCCGACTCTTAATAGTTTGTACCTTAAAAGATAAAAAGCGGCAAAATCTCCAAAAACGAGTTTTTACATTTTTTTACCCAGCTGTTTTTTGGAAACTTTGTTGTTTTGAAAAGAAAAAGAATTTCGACAGAACTTGTAATGATTTAGAAAGATAAAATACTGTTCTTTCAGATCCTTCTAATAGTTTTGTAAAAATATATTTTTAGGTGAAATAATTAAGCGCCAAATGTACCCAAAAAACGGGTTTTCAACATGTTTATGTTGAAATATCTTAAAAATGTGTGCGTGCTAGAGCTATTTTGACATCGGATTCGGATTGAGCACGTCAAAATCCTTAAGAAAAGTATGATTTTATTTAAAGGCGGTTTTTGTAGCAGATTAGTGCAGTATGTCTTATGTCTGTATTGGAAAATTGCTTAAAAAACACGTCATGAAACCGATTTAAAAGGTAATAAAATGGAATTCTTAGATCGTTAAAGGTTTCAAAACTGGTTGATAGAACCATCTTACGAGACATACAAATTCAATAATTTGTTTTGATCAAAAATACATTAAAATTGCATTTTAAGACTTACGAGGTTTCGATAGAAAGCAGAATATATGTATATAAGCACTCAGTTCCAAGATATTGCAACTTTTAGGTAATGACAACAGGATGAAGATTGTGTTTTCTTATTTTCTTACGTCTAATACTAATGTCAAAAATTCATTCAGCCATTGAATGTTCTAAATTCAATTGCGCTTAAAGATTAACATAAATAATATCTTCATTGTTGTTGAATTTTGAATGACACATGGTTTTTCGAATATGACTAAAGTTTCAGTGTTAAGGTAATATAATTTTTTAATTCAATATTTGTTGCAATTTTAAATTGGAGTTCTGCTCCTATTGTTATATATAAAATAGGGACGAATTACAATTTAAAAATGCAGCAAAATTTTTCACCATTTATAGGCTTTTTGAATGTTAAAAAAAGGTTCTTTCGAATGTAAAACTCATCAAAACAACAACATGAAAAATACATTGCTTAAAACTACTACTGATATTTTTGTAAAAAAGTACAACAAAATCCTTCAAAAATTTGAAAAGATACTCGACATGGTTGGGAAATAAAAATAATCAGTCGGATTCCTTTTCAAAATTTTGGGGGTAACAATTCAACGGATTATAATGGACTGTTTTCATTACCTTTCAACATCAAATATTTAAATCAGAAATAAAAAAAAAATTGATTAATAGTTTTTAACAATTTTTATTTTGTAATTAAGAATTCGTAAACAAAAAAAAAGTGGAAAATCAATCAGTCCACTCTCAGTGTACTTCCTGTTACCTCAAGTATATTTTGTGATTGTGAAGTGAAGTGTCTAAGATTTTATAAAAACAACCATACTTAATATTACAAAGTTGGTTTTGGTGAAGATAAAATTAAGCAAAAAGTATTAAAAAAAGGTTTTATATTTACATACTATTCACATGCCATTTAAGATACAGATACATTATAATAAATTATAATTTAAAATTTTATAATGATTCTGTATCCAAAATGTCATGAATGATAAATGTGGTGATATTACTAAAAATTATGTTTTTATCAAAGTGTTCTTAACTAACAATAAATTAAAAAATAAGTTAAATATTTAAACAAATGATATTTCTGAAAACCTATCTCAATGGCTGGCTTGATTTAATTTATAATATCAGACCTACCATTGAAATAGTTTTGCAGTTATAATATTACCAACAAAATTATTAAAGTGTTAAAAAAAATATTATTAAAATGTATTTAATGACTTTCAAGTACATAAACATTTGTGCCACACTTATAGAAAAAAATCTTTAAGTGAATAACAATGGTTAAGTGTTTATTTTTCTTGCCAAATCATAAAATTTTAAACTTCAGTGAGTATAAAATTGTATTTAATTCAAAATGTTTTAAGATTCAGTCAAAACAAGCATAATACTTACTTTTTTTTACTTAAAAAATTAAAAATACGAATGTCTTATGAAAAACAACGTCCTTGAAACTTGGCACATTTATTAAGAATGGTAAAAAAAAAAACTTATGAATTTTTCTACAATATTGATTATAACCAAAATTTTTATATTTCTTCTAGGCCGTAGCCAGGCATACATATTTCGGGGGGGATATTATTTTTCCACACAAAATTTTATCGATGTAACAGGTAAATAAAACTTTTATAGCGACTAAACAAGTTTTTTTTTAAACATATCTTGGCTTATTATGTTGGTTTAGACATTATGTCAACGTAAAACTGGATTCTATGCCATAGTCCAATCATATTGTCAGAAAAAAACAGCCAACTTACGTAAAAAAATCGAAATAATCAATATTAGCGCAACTTATAATTTTACGGGGGGTCAAAGGCCCCTTTAAATAGGTTTTACGGTATATCTCCCGAACGGTATAACTCCTACAGAAAAAATGTCAAAGTCTAGGTGGTAGCTTAGAAAATTTTCTACAAAAAATGTCAAATCACTATTTTTCCTTAAGAGTAACAGTTTTCGAGATAATTTAATCCAAAGAGTTGCAAATTTTATGTTTTTGTACAAAATTTACTCTCTTACACCACATTTAAGGTTGAGTACAAGCGGAGTTTTTCTTGTGTGGTATCCAACAGGAAATTCAGAAAACAATACTTAAAACTATATACAGGGATTTATTTAAAGGTTTTGGCAAAGTTCCCCATCGATTAATCACGAAACATGGTATTTCGCTTATTTAGGGTGATTCGCATAAAATGTGACAAAAATCTAGAACATTTAAAGTGGCTTGAGAAAGGAAAAAATCGAATGTGGGGAGGTTCAATTCTCCCTCGCTTAATAGGGAAAACGAGGGAACTATTACCTCTTCAGGCCCAGGGCCCAAAAAAGTTAAATACGACCCTGCTTAAGGTGAATAGATGAGATATATAAATGAGTTTTTGAACCTTAAAAATTATAAAAATACGTAAATGGTTCTATCTTGAACCAAATAGCACTAAATGATTGTGATAGTGTGGATAGTCACCTTATACAATATACATATATTCACCTCAAGGCATTATTGCATACAAATAGGTTTTGCATCCAATATAATTATTTTCTATTTTTAGGCCTTAAGTTTATTAATTAAGGGTATACATTTGTGACTCAGTGGCTGTCTTAAGAAGTAATATCAAAAATCGTCAAACGGTGAAATTATTTCACCCCTTGAAGTGATCGGAAGAAAAAAAGTGAACACTTAAAAATCCATATTGACTGTCCTCAAATTGGAGTGAAAACCTGGATTTTTCACTTTTTAGTATTCACATCTCGCTCCCACTCCTTCAGTGAAGGGATATGTGAATACTGAAACGTCAAAACAAATCCACTTTTCAATGCAATATGTTAAAACCGCCATCATTTTGCGTAGTGGGACAATAATTCATGTGGTTTCGTTCAAGTTTGCTTTCAAAAGCGAGTTACGTTTGTGAGCGCACCTCACCGAAGCGAAACTGACAGTTGGTTGGACAGGAATACCGAGCAATTTTCTAAGAAAATTACTTAAAACGGTAAAAAAAAATTATCAAAAAACAATGGTTAGAGTTGCAATGCAACTTTACCTTTTGGTAAAGCTAAAAACCTTGAAAACGTTATAATAGACATGTTTTTTTGGGACTTTATATATAGTACGGTGAGAAATTTCGAACAAAATGCATCCACTGCTGCCTTTATTTTTGGATTTGATATATGGTCCGCCTGAACAGCTGTCAGAACACAATAGTGAATTTAATGAAAGTTCAAAGTAGAAGCAAACCCAAATTATTTATAAAAACCAACTTATATTCAAGTAAAATGGGAAATATATGTAACTATATATTTATATTATTTATGATTTAAATTGAATTTTTGTGTCTCTTTTTTTTCTTTACAAATTCGAAAATTGATTTGGCAGCTATAAAAGCATAAAAAGGTGTAGGGGTGCGTTGGAAGCCTATGGTCAAAGCAAAAAAATCGTCAATTAGTCTGCTATTACACGAGGATTTTTATCGAAATTAAATGAGTGCAAGATGAAGTCAGAGTTTTTTTTTTTTTTTTTTAAAGTTCATAACTCAAAAGTTGTCGTATAATAGCAGACTTTATACACATGGGTTTGATCACATTATTTGTGATAATCTTATAATTATTATAATAAGGACGTGATAGTGCTCAGAACTTTCAATGTTACCTAGTTTCCCATAGGTAATTTTAACCCACAAATGTTAGTGGATAAACTGAGGTGCAACCATATTTTAAGTTTGAGATAGTAGCCAAATATGCTTGAACCATCCATGAACTTCAGTTAGAGCCAGTATTGCAATCGTGGTTCAAATTTGAATCAACGGTTCAGCAAATTTAAAACAACCGATTTCGGCGAGTTAAATAAGGTTAAGCTATGGTTCAAGGTTCAAGTTTGCTGTAATAACCAATAACAAGCTTGAACCATCTTTAAACGTCAGTTAAGCCCACAGTACACATATTAAAGCTAATATCATTTTCATTTTTGTTCAATTCTGTGCATCTGGCAAAATCAGTGGAAAATTGTGAATCCCGTGACTTATTTAACACCAAATTTGTTCTGTGTTGTGTGTTCATTTGTTACTTGTTTATTAGCAACTGCTTATTAATAATATTTTATTATACGAAAACAATATATCCTCCTGGTTTTTAATGTTTTTTAAATTATCATTTCGTGTTTGTTTTCTTTGTGCTACTTGTAATACAGCGGACGGGGTCAGAGGAACGGCTGTCTTGAATTTCATCTGACAGTTCTCATTTCTCACAACATGCGCAAGATACTGAAAGTGGTCAGCCTAAATCGTTGAACCACAGATCAAAATCTTAACCATTTTGACCATGTTATTAAAACCATCCCGCCAAAGCAGTGAGTTAAAATTGTTGAAAATCGGGTCAAAATTTGACTCACGTCTGTACAAACTGCTCCTTATAGGCCTAGATAATAAATGTAAGTTTTACTTATCATTTATGTAAAAATGCTTTTCATATTAGCTGCGAAAAGCACACTGCGAATGATTGTGAGTTTTAACATCCTAGTCACATGAGTAATTTGTTTGGTTGCCAATATATGTATGGCGAAATGAGTGCTAAGGCCTGTTGCTAAGACACAGTTTTATTTTAACCAACTTAATACCAATATAGATGGCCGAAAGCTATGGAGTAGACTTCGTAATTTGGGAATAGGCAAACAAAAGTTAAGCTGTACTAGCGATGTAGATTGTAATGATCTAAATCGTAGTTTTTTATCGGTTCCACCTTCAATTTCAGCTGCGAATAATACTTACAGAAATCCTGTAGTCTTAACAGAGCAACCATTTTTCTTTGCAAGGATTGAAACCACAGATGTAGTCGAAAGTTTTCTGACTGTAGAATCAAATGCTGTAGGCTTAAATGGAGTGCATCCACTTTTCATGAAAGCCATATTACCTTTGCTTCTTCCATATATTACGCACGTTATCAATACCATTTTTACAACCGGGATTTTTCCATGCCAGTGGAAACTGGCCAAAATAATACCAATTCCTAAGAATTCGATAGGTGATGAATTTAGGCCTATTTCAATTTTACCTTACTTTATCCAATTTGTGAACGCTTAATGCATAATCAGTTAAACGAGTATCTTACACGTAATAGTCTTCTGGTTTCAGTTCAATCTGGGTTTCGTGCCAAACACAGTTGTACTACTGCTCTGTTGAGTGTGGTAGAAGACATAAGAGAGAAATTGGATAAGGGCCACGTTACCTTCCTTATCCTTCTCGACTTCTCCAAGGCATTTGATATGGTGGACCACTCCATTCTTATTGATAAATTACGCCACTGCTTTAATATGTCTCCTTTTGCTGTTAGGTTACTTGCATCTGATCTTGGTGATAGAAGACAGGCTGTGTCTCTAGAAAGTTCTTTATCTGAACTACTTCGATTGGTTAGAGGTGTCCCGCAAGGATCCATTTTGGGCCCGCTTTTATTCTCGCTCTACATCAACGACATAAAAAATGTAATTTTGAACTCTTCAACTCATATTTACGCTGACGACATCCAAATTTATCAAAGCTGTCCTCTAGGTCTAATAGAGGATTGTGCCAGCATTTTGAATGAAGACCTTGAAAGGATATCTAAGTGGTCCTCAGACAACAACCTGACCCTCAATCCTAACAAATATAAATGTTTAGTTATTTCGAAAAAGAAACTAGAGTTATCTTATTTTCCCTCGATTATACTCAATAATTCAGCAATTGAGTTCGCAGATACCTCGAACAAATTAGGTATGATATTCAACATGGAATAACCACATAAATGTAATTGTGGGCAGGACATATGGTGTTTTTCGAACTTTATGGACTGCTCAAAAATTTACACCACTAAGAACAAGGCTAGTTCTTGCTAAGACTTTGGTTATCCCAGTACTTTTACATGGCTCTGAAATTTTTCATAATTGTGATGTTGCGAGTAAAACGAAGCTTCAAGTAGCATTTAATAGTATTATACGCTATGTCTATAGTCTCAGAAGATTTGACCATATCTCACACCTAGCTAAAAATTTGTTAAATATGTCCTTGTTGAATTATATCAAGTTTCGTTCTCTGGTTTTATTGTTCAGCATTATGAAAAGCAGGCAACCGATTTATCTGTACAGTAAAATTCAGTTTTCGATTTCTAACAGATCTGCTTGCTTAATTCTTCCACAGCTAACTTCCGAAAGACAATTTTTTATCTCTGCTATACGCCTTTGGAACTCACTCCCACGCATCCTAAGAGAACTAAATGACACACGTCGGTTTAGGTATGAGCTAAACCTCTTCTTTGCAAATCAGAGCAACTATTTTTGACATTACCCCTCCCTTTTCCACACCATTTTTAACAAGCAAACTCAATTAATTTTGAATTGAATTCATAACTTTTTGTACAAGAATTAAAATGTAAAGATTAGTGTTATTTCTGAACTTTGTTTTCTTATGCTTTTTTTTTAATCACCTATCTTACTTTATTTTTTATATTAATGGAAATTATTTAATACGATTTGTTTATTTCTCACAATTTAAAAAGTGTACTCTTACTGTGTTAGAAATGCACACTTCATACCAATAAATACTTGAATACTAAATACTAAAAAAATTTAAAGTAAAGTGTACAATAAATCTAAAAAAATGGATGCACTAAATATTAAAATTCCAGTCCACAATACTTCGACAAAGCCCTATCTTTATCTGAACTTACCTAGGTTCAATAAAGCTGCTGGAGCTGCTTACAAGTTGTTCGAGATGGCCTTTAAAGTAAGGAATATAAGTTAATAAAAATATAATAATTTTAATAGCTCTCCTGATGATTTTTATCAAGGGGCGAAACCAGCTGACAAGGAAAGACCCCAGAGAAATACCACACCACATAAAAGAAAATTAACGGCGTGAATATTATTTGAGCAGACTTATATAACTTTGAATGATAAAATTGTTGCTAAAAATAATATTGCAAACATACATTCATTTGAAATACAATAAAAGTGACTGGCCCTGCTTTGAATTTAAACAGTAGGGTCATTTGCTTTTATTGTTTTTCAATTATGTTTAATTCAATTTAAACAAAAAAAAATAACTCAAACATTTTCTATTTTAAAATAAATTGTTAATTATAGTTAGATCGATCACATTCTTCATTAAGTGACTGAATTTTTTGTTCAATTCGATTATTTTTATTTAAATATTAATTTTGTGGAAAAGCAATATCTTTATTTAATTTTTGAGAAGAAAATGCCATATTTTATGAAAGTTCTACAGCTTTCTTCTCAAAAGACTTTATTAGACCCAAGGAGCAAAATGCCACACAAATGGAACACGGAATAATATTTGTCACACTTACCAACTCAAACTCTTCTGGGGTCTTGGACATAGTAATATAGAAGGGCAAATTATGGCAGATGGAGTGGCAAGGATAAGGTCAATATCAAATAGGAACAATATCAAATAGGGATCAGTTGGAAGGAGCAAAGTAGGAGCTGTCAGGATGTTGAAGAAATAGAAACTATTAAACACCTGCTCTGTGATTGTCGAAACCTCCAAACCAATCGCCTCCGCTATTTTGGAAACAGGTTTGTTGGAGGACTGGATGATCTGGTGCAGGTCTCAATGGCAAACATGAGCAAATTCATAAAAAGTACAGGTTGGTTCGCAAACGGTGTAATTTGACAAGTCCCTTAACTCCGTCAGTATCGATCCATTACTGATAAACTTGATCGATTTTATGCTTCAAACGAAACTTATAAATGTAGAAATGGGTGATCGCAAGATTAGTGTTAGGACGTGTAGGGGTACTCCACATGGTGGAGTCTTATCTCCTTTGCTTTGGCTCCTTGTCGTCAACCGGATCTTAGTTAAACTAATTCTGAGTGGTATCAAGGTCGTTGCATATGCTGATGACATTGTGGCCTCAGGAAAATTTGTCCCCACTCTGTGCGAGCTCTTACAAACGTCTCTGGGCAAGATCAAAAATTGAACCAGAAGTTGTAGACTAAATGTTAACCCACTGAAGACAGAATTTGTGCTGTTTACAAGGAAACATAATATTCCAAACATTAACCCGCCGACCATTAACGGAATTCCGTTACAGATCTCGGATACATGCCAAATATCTTGGCGTTGTTCATGATCGTAAGCTAAACTTGAAAGAAAATATTAAAGAAATAGAAAGAAAGGCTTCAATAGCTTTCTACACATGTACCAGAATTTTTGATAAGAGATGGGGTCCCAGCCCTATAGAATAGATGGACACAGCCATTATAAGGTCAATTCTAACGTACGCCTGCAGCCTTGGATAAGGAAACCAATCTAAAAACCATGACATAAATTCAAAGACTAGCGTGTATCGGCACAACCAGTTCTTTAAGGACCACATCAGCGGCCACCTTAGAAACTTTCTTTTCACTTGCCCCTCTCGATCTGTTCATGAAAGAGCTGGCGGCCAAAAGTGCTTTAAGACTTCAAAAATGTAAAAATTGGAGCAGGGGCCTCAACGGTCATAGAACTAAAGTGAATTTTACAGACATTGACATTCAAACAGACAACGTTTCGCCGCACATTGATTTTTACCCAGTAACCATCACAGATATCCCCACTAGAGAACTCTGGAATGAAGACAGGGTCATAAGTGCAAATCTGTCTGGTAGTCTGGTATCTACTTAAATAACACACCAATAAATAGATCTATAAAGCTTCCAAACTCTTGCAGCGTTTTCCAAGCGGAAGTGCTGGCAATCTGTGAAGCCGCGAAACATCTTTCCTCGAGCAAATTAGCCAACAATAATATTGACATTTTCATAGATAGCCAGGCGGCAATTAAAGCCATTTCCTCAACTACCACAAAGTCCAAACTGATCGACCGTTGCCGGAATAAGCTAAGAGCACTCAACGCAATGAACACAGTTATTCTAAGATGGGTCCCGGGACATAGGAACATTCTCGGGAACGAAATGGCAGATGAACTGGCCAAAAGTGAATCATCTCTTGATCCGTGCCAAATAGAAGCCTTGGTGCTCATGCCATTAGAGCGAGAGAAAAATAGAATAAACCAAAGTTTCTTGAAAGCAGAAAATGTCAGATGGTCATCTATCAACACTTGTCGGGTTTCAATTAACCTTTGGTAATATTTCGATAAAAAAACTGAATACTTACTCAAAATAAGCAGACCTCAATTCGGACCTAGGAGTCCTAACGGGCCACTATTCAATGGGAATCCACATGAAGAGAATGGGTATCAGCTCATTGGATTTATTAGAGGATGTCAAGATGAAGAGGCTGAGGAGGGCTCTTTTCACTTCTTGTGTGAATGTCTCAGTCTAGCTAGAATCAGGAAAGAAGCCCTAGGAGAATTCTTCTTCGACGAAATGGGCGACATCTCTGTCTGGCAACTAAAAAACCTCCTAAAATTCATTCAGAACTCAGGATGGTTCAGGGAGGCCTCCCTCACCTAAAAACTTCCCCTTAACCTTCTCCTTATCCCTCTTCACTTCCCATCTTTACTCTGGGGAGTTCAATTGATCCAACCAGATTATAGTGAGATGAAGCGGCTCGCCATTTTATCACCCCTTCTAACCTAACTAACCGGGTTCACAAACGAACCAGTCTATTTGGCCTATAAGCCTAATAATTTTCCAAAATTGACCATTTTTTAAGCTTGTCCACTCACTTTCCAAACCATTTTATCAGAAAAAACTGAAAAGAGAAGAAAAACTTAAGATACGAGGTACTAAGTCTTAGAAGTACCATGTTGGTACTAAAGACTTGGTTTGTAATTAAACGATTCATTTATTTGAAAATTATTTGCTTAAGCCTTTATTTGAATCGGAAGTTCCAATATTTCTTATTTCTTAAGTCTATTCACAACTTTTCCATTCTTATTTTCTTTCACATCAGGCTATCATTTTAATCCGTATATAAATGTATAGCTTTCAAAAATGTCCACTGTTGCCCTTCTTCCTCACGGGAAAAACAACTTAGCTTTTCCCCGTTAAGACGAAAACACCAGGAATAATATTAAAAAAACAAAATGAAAAACAAAATATATAAACTAATGAAAATTAATCACTGTCGTAGAAAATAAATCACTGACAAGCCAAGGCAGGGTGGGCGTAAAAAATTAATTCGTCCTCAAATGCATTTTACAGCTAGAATATACCAGCTCCTCTAATATTAATCATCATTGTTGTTCTTTCGTGTAAGTCCAGCGGGGATATATAGCCAACTTCATTTCCTCCTTTTGTCGCACTTTTCGAGGATTTCATTAGAGTCCTTGTTATTCCTGAGTGCCATTTAAGATTTCCTCCAACTCTCCAAAGCCAGCCATCAGCAAGCACATTTGCATTATGTACAAGTTGAATACTTGCTAAAAGATTTATTTCTCATCAAGGAAGTGTGTAAGAGAGAGGAAGAGCGCATAAGCATGAACCAAAGGTGTACTGGACTGGTTTTAATTTAATTAGACATTCATTATATTATAGGAGGAAGCTTCATGATTCCTTTTCTGTCACATTTTGACATTCTACTGAAATGATATTTCAAATTGCAAATAAATTACATTTAACAAATTATATATAGCTATGTACAGTTCTACGAGATAAAGCAAGCACTGATTTTTGACAGTTTGAAAAATTATTATTATTGGATATTTTTTGTTGTCGTTGTTGTTGTTGTTGTTATTCTCAAATTGTGACAGGTGTGAAATCCGCACACTGACAGATGAAAAAAGTGGTTTCGCATCCTTCAGTCATAATGTCTAGTTAATAAATATACTTAAGCTGTCGACAGTTTCATTATAATTCTACACCTTACTTACTATGATTGTCTATACAATATATATGTACTTCTTTTCATAATGTCACAAATATCAATCAACAGAATTTAAGTAGGAAAACCTACCGTCAATGGTGAAGTTGAAAAAATAATTAAATTTTCAAAAAATTTACTGAAAGTAGAGAAGAAAATATTTTTCGTATTTACACTACATATACATTTTTGATTTGTATCATGTATGTACATACACAACATACATACATATGCATGACTGCGTGCAGTACCTAACTACCTGCCTACGTACATAAATACAGACGTTACAGTTTATGTAATTTAGAAAACATATAGTCCAGTGAATTTGTGCTCAAAAGAGCTCCAAGCATGCATTGTGTGCAGGGTTGCCAGAACGTGCTCTTTATCGCCAATTGGGCTACTCGAACTTTTCACTCGCTCCATCAAATTGTGATCTGTGGTAAATCGTAAATTGGGCTATTTAATTTTCAAATTGGATAATTTTAGGCATCTTAAAAATTGTGAAAGCAAAAAATAATTTCATTTTTATTTTCCATACTCAGAGAAAAAAAGCAGGTAAAAATAACCAATTTCTGGTTTAATATACCTGATTTTCAGGTTATTATTTTTCAGCTCGGTAGATCAGGCTAACTGCTTAACCAGATATCTGGTTTTGATGTCGTGTTGAATCAACGTAGGTTTCAGGTAATATCTGCATGACATCTTGTAAATTTAACACTGCCTTTAAATGATAAAACTGTAGATTTGTCCTGAAAATCTTGCAAATTTCACCTGTGAATCTGGTTTACTTTACATGAAAATCTAGTTAAAAAACTTGAAAAAATATTCAATATACTGTTAATTTAACATGAAGATCTAGTTAATTTAACATGATTCAATGTTGAATCAACCCTGCATCCGGTAACTATTATATCTTAGATCGATGCGCCTAGGTCCCATCTCTGAAAGTATAGAAATTTATTACTTTGTGATACTTACATAGTTTTGAACTGGGAACCACTTCGCTGTATAAGAAACCTGTGTGAAATATCAAATTGAAACTAATTTTTTTTTAATGGCATTTGTGTGTATGTGTTTTAACACTAGTGTCACGTTGAAATAAACCAGCAGAGTGTTTTTTTAACGGTGTGGGCTTGTGGGTGTGTTTCAACACTGGTAGAGGGCTACTTTAACAGGCGGCCAGGTTAATTTCAAATAATTTTATTTGGATAGTTGTGTATGTATTTTTTAACACTGATGTCACGTTGAAATTAACTGGCAGAGTGTTTCTTTAATATGGTTATTTCCCATGTATGAGGTGCCAAACGTCCAGAGCCCATCAAATAGTGGGTATAACCAACTGCACTCCAAACTCACTGTGAAGTTCGCAATACATGTCCTTTTCCCAGAAACCGGGCTAGCTATGAACCTATCTATCTATCTACAAACATTTTCAAACTGCACTGCTAACTTCATTGTGAAGTTTACATCAGGTGCAAACTTATATAAGGTGCCAAAGGTCGAGAAGCCTATTTGGTGAACTGCAAATTCCGGAATAGAAATGCATTAAAAATCAAAAAAAAAATGCAAATTTCTGCCGTGGACCCAATGGTCTTGCTAACTTCACAGACGTTTTGCGGACATTATTGTGCAAGCTCCTTGATTGCAAATGCAATTGCAACAATTGAGACAGTTTTTGCACATCGTGTGAATAAGTTATTTGTAAGTTTGCGCACGGAAGTACCTCGTGGCATGAAGTTTAGTGCGTAAGACTGTCATGCAAAAGGTCTGGGTTCGATTCCCAGCCGCTGCCACCTAAAACAGAAATGTTTTTTTCCAAGGTACTGCCTCTTGGGAGGAACTGACAAATCCTCCCAGAGCATACTTGTCATGAAAAAGTGCTTCTCATCTAGCCGTTCGGACTAAGCAAAAAATTGTAGGTCCCATCCATTCCTGCCAACAACACGCACACAGGAATGGTTGAGAGTTGTAAGTCACTAGGCCCTGGTTCTCCATGAGCTGTTGCGCCACCAAATTTATTTTTATATTTTAAGTTTGCGAACGGGGCGGGTCGGAATTCTGGTTTTCAAAATTCTGCCTGGCCAAAATTCTGTTTTTCCAAATTCTGCTTATATAGGGTGATTTTTTAGCTGGTTTGGTTTTGGCAACACTGGTTTTGACAGCTGACGTGTGTTTAGTACCTTGTGTCACTGTCAAACAGCTTCAGTTTGGTTTGCAATTTAACCATGGATCGTCTTACAAATGAACAACGCTTGCAAATTATTGAATTTTACTATCAAAATTCGTGCTCGGTTCGATCCGCTTTTTTATCGAAAAATTGTGTTCAGCGATGAGGCTCATTTTTGGTTGAATGGGTACGTAAATAAGCATAATTGCCGCATTTGGAGTGAAGATCAGCCAGAAGCATTGCAACAGCTACCAATGCATCCCGAAAAAGCCACTGTTTGGTGCGGTTTATGGGCCGGCGGCATTATTGGGCCATATTTCTTCAAAGATGATGCGAATCGCAGCGTTACTGTCAATGGTGAACGCTACCGAGCGATGATAAAAAACTTTTTTTTGCCCGAAATGGAAGTTCTTGACTTGCATGATATGTGGTTTCAACAAGACGGTGCCACATGCCACACAGCACGCGAAACAATGGCGCAATTGCGAGGCGAGTTTGGTGAACAGTTAATTTCACGTTTCGGGCCGGTCAATTGGCCGCCTAGATCGTGCGATTTGATACCATTAGATTATTTTTTGTGGGGCTATGTCAAGGCTAATGTCTATAGGGACAAGCCCGCTTCGATTGACGCACTGGAAGCCAACATCCATGCATTCATTCGTGAGATACCGGCCGATATGTGTGAAAGAGTATGCCAAAATTGGACTCAGCGGATGGGCTACCTGAGACGCAGCCGCGGTCAACTGTTGCATGAAATAATCTTTAAACATTAAATTGCAAGGTTCAAACTATCGATTCAAATAAATATTTCATTCATTTTTTCGAATTTTTATGTTTTTTTTTTTTTTAAAGTTCTAAACCTCTTAAAAAATCACCCGTTACAGACCAAAACTCTGCCTTAAGATGCTTTGTATTAAGCTAATTTAAAACCGTTTTAATTAGGTTTGTATGTTCTTACCTCGTTTAATTTAGTTCCATTACAAGATATCTGTTTTTAAAATTGTGGAGATAGTACAAAAATTCTGTAAATAAGTTGTAAAATAGAAATCGTTTTGATAATGTGAGAAAGTGCGCACTTTTTTACATTATCAAAACGATTTCTCTTTAACAACATATTTACAGAACTTTAAAATACAGAATTTTGAAAAGCAGAATATTGATAAACAGAATTTTGGAATGCAGAATTTCGAAAAACAGAATTTTGAAAAACAGAACTCTGACATGCAGAATTTTGAAAGCAGAATAATGACCCTACAGAATTTTGACCCCAACCCTTTGCCGACACTGATATATGGAAACAGAATTTGCGCAATTTTGTACTCGACGTCTGACATTTGTACTAAAAAATGTAACAAATCCAATCAATTCTTTTTTCCCTAAGTGTACAAAGCATTATATGCACATTTTTAATTTTGGCATTTTTGTCTATTGTGCCGTTTTTTATTAAATTGATTTTTAAGATCGAAAAATTACATGATGTTCGTCCAGATAAAAAAATAAGAATTGTGAATATCTGTATGTTATCTCCTCTTGTTTTAAAATAACACTATTTTTTGTTCCAAAACTACCAAATTTTACTATTTGTCCAAATTTTTTGGGTGATTCTGTTCTTACAATTTTAAAATTGGATAGTGTTGGCAGAATAAATAAGGCAATTACTATAGAAAAAATTCAAATATTTCCGTTTCCTCAAAAATGATGCTTAAAAAAAACCCTGAATGATTTAAAACCAAAATTAGGATTTCTCCTAAATGCAGGAATCACATAAAAATCTCGGTACCGAATTTGAAGCAAATCGGGCTTTCTTTTAAAAATCTTTTTTGATTTACATACAATAGACGCAAAAACGCACAGTCGCACAGACGTACATAGATACACAACCCAGCCTGACAGACTTGATGAAAATCTACCTTGTTCGATTTGGACTTCCCCATCATGGTTTTTTTTTTTTGGACACAAATTTTTACAATTGTTCCACCAATATTTGAGTAAATCATAGTTTAAACACAAATTGCCAAATTCATTTCCCTTACTTCATCTCATCTTTCATAAACATCACATTTGGCACTCTCAATCGTCCAGCTTAATTTTACTTCATCGACAATCGCTTTTATTACAATTAAATTACCTAAGTGCATTAAGTACATGACATCCGTTCGTCCTATCAAAAATTAATTTTTCGTGAGAAATGGCAACATGCGGCAACATATATATAGATACATTCATCCATTTAAAGCTCCGTTTGCTAAAATTGGAGTGCCTAGATGTCTGAATGAATGAATCGATAGGGAAACATTAAGACGTGATATCGCCATCGCTGGCATGATGTTCTCTATATAGCTAGCTGGGTCGGCGTAATAATTATTGTTGTTATGGCTGTGGCTGGCGTTAAGGATAATGCTGTCTTAGCTTAATTATAGGTTGACTCTGGGCTACTAAGTGTTTTGTTATCGCAATCGAATCGGTGTCACAGGAGCAAATTCTCCGACTCGTATACCTCAACTCCCTCACAAGATACAACATAGTTTGAACTTGTGGAGGTATAGCTACCAGCTATACCTTGGCTTCTGGTTAATTGTAATAGGACATGCACAAATGACTTGGGACTCGTGTTATATTTTAGCCGAAATTGGTTGTGAGCTAGACAGAGGATTAGTGTTGGAAAATGCGTGTTATATGAGGGAATTACCTGCAAAGAGCTTTACTCAATGAATTTGCGGTTAAATTTACATTTTTATGTTTCCCCTGTGGAAGTGATTTGGTGTGTTGGAGAATATTTGTATATAAAAACTCCAACATTATTCAGTCTAATTTTATTTTAAGCTGGTGTTAATAGGAATTGTATTAAATTAATAGCATTGAATTTAAATAATGGCTTGCTTGAGGCTTATTTAACACACTCTTGAAAACAAAGTGAGATCATCGCCTATTGGCATCACACTTACTTAAAATAGCTTAATTTTAATTTTTATTTTTTATAATTTTCACAGTCACAGGAAAAATGCGGAACATGCTGAAGAAAAGATACGAAATTTAATACTAAAAAAAATTACAAATCATAAATCATTCATTGAACAAGTCAAATTCAGTCATTTTAAAGTATTTTTTTTGCTTGGGTTTTTTTTCTGCAGTTTATTGAATTTGCTAGTTATCGTAGTGACTATGGGGACATAAGATTTTGGAGAAAATAAACAGCACCACAGATATTAGAGTTGGAACAATAATCGCTTAAGCTATTCTAATACAAATATTGGTATCCCTAAGGAAATTTAAACTGAACTCTCCCACAGCCACAATTCTTTATAAGAATGTTTTATATCAGATTATTATTTAATTAAATTAATTAGTTAGAAGGTACTCATACATTTGTTATGCAGGCATTAATAACTGCGGAGGAATCTTACACGTGTAATTACAATTTGAACTTTTCCACGTTTTTTTTTTTTACGGAAAAATCTAAACTTAACTTAAGCTGAACTCAAACCGAAGGCAAAGTGATTTTAAACCAAGCCTTAAATCAATCTCAAACAGAACTCAAACAGAACTTAAACCAAACTCAAATCGATCTTTAAAAAATCTCAAACCGATCTCAAATCGAGCATACAATAAACACAAACAGATCACCAACTGATCTCAAACTGATTTCAAACCGATCTCAAATAGATTTCAAACTGATCGCAAACTGAACTCAAACTTATTTCAAATACCGAACTCAAGCCAAACTCAAACTGACCTCAAAACTAACTGAAACTAATCTTAACCGTATATCTGAAATCAATCTCAATTGTAACTCAAACCAAAGTCCAATTGAACTCAAATTGATCTCAAACCAATCTCAAATCCAACTCAAACGAAAATCAATCCAATCTCAAACCAGTTTCAAAACATATTTCAAACCGTCCTCACACTGAAGTCATACCAGTTTCAAACACCGAACTGAAATCGATCGCAAACCTTTTTCAAAACACTTTCAAACCGATCTCAATTCTCGATTCTCAATTCGAACTCAAACCAAACTCTCACTGAACTAAAACTTTTACTATATTACCTTAAGTCTAGGTAAGTACTCTGGCGAATACTTACTTTTTTTTTGTAACGGACACCAATTTGAATTTTTCCAATTTTTTGCTATAATTAGGCACTGGTAGTGCTTATAAGTCATGGTTATTGACAGCAGTCCAACGCAGTCAAAATCGTTTGATAGATAGTAGCAGAGGCAAAGAGTTATGTCTAAAAGTACTTACTATAAGATAAAACCGAAAAAGCACTCACCTCTATAGTTACTTGCAATACTGCCTCAAACTGTATGATGGGCATTGGCACCACTGCCAATAATGAGGCTGCGTCAGCGATTAGTTTCTCCAGGATTGCTCCTGGGAGAGAGCCAAGCTGATCATGACCGATATAAGCCAACGTAAGCCAAAAAGTGCCTTTGGCCATTTGCAGCCGTCTTGTAGCCGTAATATTTCGATTGCTGAAATTAGGTAGTAAATAAATGCTACTTTTTACTAGAATGCAGTATATAGGATGAATTCAAAAGCCCGTCATCACTCAAAAGAACTTTGTTTAAGTAGTCTTCAGTCTGCATGTCTGAAAGATTTTGGAAGTTTAGAGAGGAATCCGCTGGAGCCAAAGATGCCCTAGATGCATCGTCTTCCAAATATGAAACGGTGAAAGACATACCAGGGTCCTCGATTGCATTGGATGTCCTACTAAGCAACTACCTTAAGCCTTGTACAAGGCCAGATTTTTTCTAGCTTGTTGACGATAGAAATCGCACATTTTTTGACCATCGCATAAGATGAGTTTTGAATATGAACCTGGTGCCAAACGCCATCACTTGTGATTTGAGGTGGTCTCTCATTAAACTTAATAAGCCAGCCGAGTGCCTAATTTTTACCACCTGCTGATCAAAAGACATCGTACCATCAATATTGCTTCTATTGATAACCACAACTACGATTGTATCTTTTATAACATCTCTAAAAGATTTAATAAGGTGTTTAATGGGAGTGCAGTGGTCTAGTGTATTACTAAGAAGCTCTTAGCTAACCTTTCTTAAGCTCTTACTGAGTTACTTCCCACCTTCGGTGTGGCACCAAAGATCTTCAGAATCCTCTCAGCATTCCGCATTTCCTTGTAGCCATGCTTCATGATCCTTCCACCCTTGGGTATTGCCACCTTGCTCTCATTTTTGCATTGCTGTCAGTCCCATGTCCAAATACTCCTTTAACGACTGAGCTTGTATTTGAATTAGGCCCTCACCCAGGTTGATCATAAGCACGGGTTGTATAACACTTTGATCCAGCCCAATGTGGGGGAATGGTAAGGAAATAGTAAGGGAAGGAACTTCGAACAG
Organism: Dasysyrphus albostriatus; assembly: GCA_946251815.1. Taxonomy (NCBI): domain Eukaryota; kingdom Metazoa; phylum Arthropoda; class Insecta; order Diptera; family Syrphidae; genus Dasysyrphus; species Dasysyrphus albostriatus. The sequence goes on from OX276335.1 coordinate 11,801,930, forward strand.
CTTTTTCACCATATTGGTGTGAGAGAAGCCAACGATAGGCAGCATCATCGCCGTACTGCCTAGAAGGAAATATATTTATAATAGAAATCGTTGGACTACTTTATCGCCGTAACACGTTCGACATCATCATCGACGTACCACCGAGAGAAAGGAATTTCAGGCAGCCTCATCGCCGTACCTAAGAGGGAGCAGAACACTCGTTGGACAGCATGTCACCATACCGCTGATGAGGTAGTGTGAAAAAGGAAAAGCAAAGAGTTTGAGGAGCGCCCTTTGGTTTCAAGACTCATCTAGATAAGTTATCTCGAGAATAATTATTGACAATACAATGCTTCTATAACTTGACAAGTTCGACGCTTTGGTAATACGTATATACAAGTACTGTACTTAATTTTTATATATAAATTGACTCTGTGGTTTTTGCCCTACCTACATTTTTGTGCATTTTCCTTTAAAATATAATTTCAATCAAAACATAAGCGTTTTTATTCTTGAGAAGCAACTTTTGGCATTTTGATTTGAAAAAATCCATTAGTTTCTTCTTAAAAATGCGAAAATGCTTACTCATCATAAATAACTCATAATAGTTTTAATACATGTATTTTGTTTAAAGTAAGAAACATCTTTTAAATATGTAAGTATCTTTGTGTTTGTATTTTATTAAAAACTTAATACATAACTAACCAGACATTATTTGCTTACACCCACGCCACGTTGCAATTTCAGCTCCCTACAGAAATGAAGAAGTAAGTATACAAAATTTAAATAGTAGGTTATTATTTTTATATTAAATATCGAATAATATAAAATTCAAAATAATAATATTATATCTGTTCGCGTACCTCCCAAAACTACAAATTTCTACGAACTGTCAAAGCTAATATAAAATAAATACAATTCTTAGAAATTGGTTGTTATGCGGAGTACACGAACAGACATAATGTCAGTAAAGAAGATTTTTACTTGTGATATACATACATACATACATATGTATGTTGGTACTATAAGGCAAGTTTTGGACTCGTTGATATAACAATCAAACTTGACATTAAGATGATAGAGAACACCAAAAAAGTCAATCGCACAATTCTGTCTGCCTGTCTGTTTGTCTACAGTCTGAAAGGCCCGATTGATTATCATCAAACTTGGTAGATAGCTACTGGTTTTTAGTAATTATGCCAACACGTTTTTTCATTTTTTTTAAGAACCAAAAATAATGGTACCTGCCCTACAATTATTTTTTAGCATTTTTACAGTATCGTATTTTTCGCAAAAACAGCATGACGACTTTTCTTAAAAAAATAAAGACTTCCTTTGGGTGGAAACCCATTTTTCAAAAAAATGGTTGTTAATGGTACCTCCCAAGGAACCATTTTTTTTAAATTTTAACAAAAGTTAAAAAACCGAGGAGGAAATTTTTTTTTCTCTAAAACAACTCCTATGATTTTGATTAAACTTTTTCAATATACTAAAATTAGTAATTGAATATGAAGAAAATTTAAAAAGAAAATTCTTCTGTTTGAGTGGAGTGACCGAATTTATAATTCAAGTTAAAAAAAAAAATTAGTATGGTCTACTACAAAAAATATACAACTCTGCACACGGTAGGTGGTTTTAAAAACTCGGCAGGTTCTAGTAAAATGAATCCCACAAGTAATGATGCAGATTTATTGAAAATGATGTCAGGATTCTATATTTTGAAGCAATAAATTCGTATCTGATCCCTTTTTTGAGCTATAGGTATGTATATAAAGGTATATATGCGTGAAGACATTCTGAAGTGACTGGAGAAAAAATTTCAAAAAATCAAGGACAGATCAGAGTATAATATTTTATGTCTTTATGGAAAGCTATGATTCTGTTCTTGTGTTTAATGTTTAGTTCAAGTTAATTTAGTAAACAGTTTTTGAGAAATTTAATTTTAAATTCAAAATTTTAGGATTAATAAAATAGGAATCCAAAAAATTACGCTTTTATCAGTAATTGACAATTTGCACCTTTAAATACTGTCAAGTTGATTGCATTAGCTTCACTTTTATACCAAAACAGTGTCCGTAGACCCAAGAGTTTCCATGAGACAGCTTTGGCAATAGCATATTTATAGCAACAAATAGTATAATAAATAGTATAAGAACAAATACAGGGTGCTAGGCATAGGATGCATCATAATACTCGTACTTAAGCATATATGTGCGTTGGATCAAATGAAGAAAAAAAAAATTATGGAGAGAGGGGGTTATATTACCTCGTTCAGACATCATGGTCAATTTCATAAAAAACTGACTTAACATAGAAAATTAACTGTTAAAAATTAAAATAACATCCCTTGACTGAAATTTAATTGCATATTTTAAAGGCAGAAATTAGCTCTTAAAATTTCTTTATAAATAAAGTTCTTTTAATACATAGTTTTGGAAAAATCTATTTTAAAATGCAAAATTTTGGAAATTTTGCAGTTTTTGTTGATTTTTAACAATGTTGCGTCAATGGATTAATAGGTACTAAGCCAGTATCAGTTACAAAAAATAGTTCAACAAATATCAGAACTAACGGATCTGACGCAAGGTCTGATGGATAAAGTGACTAGACTTCAAAAAAAAAAAAAAAACGCAAACAAACAAACAAAAGCAAGAATATAAAATTTAAGGAAAAGATCTTTGTTTTCTTTAATTTTAGAAACTAAAAGACGAATTGGAATGTGATTTCTTTTATTCAACTAGGAATGCAATTAAGCAATGAATTTTGGAAAAAAAATTTTATCCTATTTGTGCAAACTTTTGACAGAATTTTCGAGACAAAAAATTAATTTTTATCTTAAAATTTGACATTCAAACTGAGTTTCTCAAAAACTTTTTTACTCAATCAACTTAACTTGAATTAAACATAAAACTCAAGAACGGAATTGTAGCTTTCCAAAAAAGATAAAGAACATTACATTGTCATGTTTCGTATATTTTTAACAATTTTCTACAAATGTCAAAATGCCTTCACGCCCTAATACATATACATACTCGTATATGCCTATAACTCAAAAAATGGATCAGGTACGATTTTAAGTTTTCAAAATTTGAATCCCGAGATCATTTCCAACAAATCCGCATCATTAGTTTTGGAATTTGCACCATTAAGACCACCGTGTGCACTTAGCAACTATTAATAGTACCTCTCAGAAACGTGTTTTTTTTTTATTTTCTCATGATCAGCTGAACGGATTTAGATACATTTTTCTTATGTACAAATTTCAGATAAGTTTAAATAATCTTACATACCAAAATTTTCAAAAAAAAGTTTTTGAATTTAAAAAAATAAATGTCAATTTTTTTTTGTAAAATTCGATATTTCAAAAATGGGTTAGCTAATTTTGTTCAGATTTTATTTTTACATACACAAAAAGAAATAGTTTGCATACCTAAGGTTTCCTTTAAAAGTATTTTAAGAGTTTTATATATAAAAGAATTATTTTTTAAGAAAAACGCTAGTTTTGCCCATACTATTTAATGCTTTTATACAGTTTTATCTCATAACTTCCATGTCCTTATATATAATTTTCTTTGACCCTCAGCACAGTCGTGCATTTTATTTTATAACGATTTAACAGTTAAAAGAGATTAAATAAAACGGTGTCCTACAACTAACGCAATATTTGAATTTGTCACTATTTGTGTTGTAGGAAATCTTTGAGAGCTTAAAAAAAATCAAATTGACAACTGAAAGCCTTGGGTTAGTAAAAATGAAACGATTAAGCTGGCCATACACGACCGAGCCATCCAATCCATTTGGCTCGGTTGGATTTCTGATTGGCTAAAAATCTAATTGGATCTGCAGTCGATCCGTCCCACACACGATTGGTACGGGACCATTTGGCTCTTTGGCTCTGTGTTTTTTTTTTTTTTTTAATTCATTTTTATTTTTCAATTTTCTTAAAACTATCTTAAAGCTAGACAAAAATTCATAAAAACTAGCCTACTTATCAATATCTTAAAACTAACTTACTGGCCCCAGTCGGGCGCTCTAAGTTAAACTAGAATAACTTAATGCTAATGCCTTTCGGCCTAAGAACTATCTTAATACTAAATCCAGGTCGGTTTTATTTTTTACCGAAAAGATTTTCCAAAAAAAAACTCGGTTTCTATGTCTTTATTTTTTTTTGTTTTATATAAAACTTACAAACTACATAAAACTAAATTAAAGCTAATTAGAACTAATTAAAACTAATTAAACTAATTAAAGCTACCAAAAACAATTTACAACTAATTATAAACTAATTACAACCTACTTATAAGCTACTTGCAGACTACTTACAAACTAGAACAGCCACAGCAGGCATTTTCCGGTTTTATATATTTTTTTTTTTGTATTTATGTTGATTTCAAAATTTTTTTTTGGGTTTATATATGTTTTTTTTTGGTGCCACCCTCACTGTCCCTACTTAAAACTAACTACCTAAACCTATGCAAGTCGGCCATACAAACGAAAATAGCAAGGTCATCTATTAAATGTCTGAAGGAACTTCATCTTCGTTTTTCAACTACGAGAACTGGTTCTGCTGCTTTACCATATCTCTTCAGTCCCGTTCGGACACAGTCCTACTGAACCGAAGGTGCTCAGCTCTGTCTTGTGCGAGGACGTATCGACTGTAAAGGAGCCGCCGATCTACAGTTCTCCGGCCGACGTGGTAGATAAGCGGAACCGCCGCTCTATCCTGGATCAACCCTCGACTGTCTAGGTGGAGGAATGCATCCGGCGGAATAAAGCCACTTAGACGCACACTCTCGTAGTAATCGTATTTAGGGTAATAAGCCCCAAAAATTAAGCTGTTAGACGAGGACATCGCTCTTGCAATGTGACCTCGAATAAACTTCAGCATGAAATTATCTATCCTGTTTATGTTGACCTCGTTGTATAGAGCCAGGTTGGAATAGTAGTGTTTGTACTCCGACTCTGGTGTTCTGTGCAATCCAAGGCAGCGTCGAAGACACTGCCTCTCAAACACCCGAATCTTTTCCATTTGAGATGGGGCAACGTTGAACCAAACCGGGCATCCATAGGCAATCATCGGCCGGATAAGGGCCATGTAGCAAATCACCTTCACCCTGCTGTCAAGCCGGCTGCTGTAGAACAACCGTTCCGTCAGGGCAAAAGCTCCCCTAGCCCTGGCCAGAGCAGCATTTATATGTCTGTCGAAATACAAATACTGATCCATCCAGATGCCAATTTACCTTACTACACTTTTACTCACCAGTGGATGTCCATTTGGCCCTACGATCACTAGTTTGGTTTGCGTCAGTTCTTTCTCGTATCCCTTGTGGCTCTGAGCAACAGAATCCTAAGCAAGATAGATTCGCAATATTGCTGAATCTTCTCGAAGTCACGCTGCAAAAGAATCCTGATGACCTCGACTTTTGGAGCTGTTCTGTACGCAATTAGATCGTCGGCATACGCTATTGCCTGAGTTAGACTACCTATCAGATCGCTGGTGTAAATGCTGAAAAGAATCGGCGAGTTCACCGCTCCCTGCTGAAGACCATTTTAATATTAAAAGTTGTGGCAGAAGTTACATTGCCACTCTTGACAACAAACTTTCTGCCATTGTGCATATCATGAAGTATATATAATAGTGGTTTACTAATGCCAAGTCTGGTTAGCTTTAGATAAAGACCCTCTAACCATACGGGGTGTCTCTTTTCGGGAGAGGATGCACAACAGCTGTCTTCCACCGCACTGGTTAATACGCATTATTCAGAGCGTTGTTAAACAGAGTGGTATAAATGTCTACTGCTTGTTGAGGAAAATGTCGAAGTACAACGTTGGATATGCCATCGACACCTGATGACTTCGTCTTCTTTAATGAATCGAAGATGAGCATTCACCTTGTACACTTGCTGGAAAGCAGACCCCACAGCCTCCACTTTCTCCTGCGGATCTTCAACAGTAAAGAGGTCATCGTCCAAGACGGCGTCCTCTGGATTTATTCCTGCTGTGAGAAGTACGTCTCTGTTGTATGTCGTTCTCTGAAGCTAGAGACACGGAAGGTCGTTCTGATCATTCCTTCTAAATATCTTGTTAATTTGCGGAAACATGCTCGGGTCGCTAGCATTAACGGCCTGAATTTTGTTATCCCAATACAAATTAATTGACAACCGATAGTTCTCTTTAATTAGTTGGTTGATGTTCTTGATCGACGACTTCAGTGTCCTAATCTCCAGGTGGTGAGGGTCAGTAAACCGTCGGTACAAGAGTTTTAGTCTTGTCAGCAGTCCACTTTTTTGTCTGTGTAGTGCGTCAATGGTCGCGTTTCGATACATGTCGGTTGCGTCCCGTTGCTTGTATTTCGGTATTGTTCTGTTCATTGTTCGTTTGATTGTCTCGTCCATTTGTTCCAAGTATTGGTCTATTTCGTTATTTGTCAAATTCCTGTCATTTGGTGAGGTATATTGTTTGAACTGATTTCGCTCGATAAGGCGTTGGTGAAGCGTGGCCAGCGCACCTTACTGTAATTGTAAGTATGCACAGGTACATATTCTTCCAACTCTACGAGCTCGTTCGGAAGCTGTATTACGGCGGCGAGTCCGCAGTGATCACCCAAGTAACATCGTTGGAGCTAATAGAAGCAACACTGTTCTTTAGCAGCTTGTAAGCAGTGAAATCTGATACCATAGTTCTAAGACAGATTATTTCACAGCTCCCAACATTTATTTAAAAATTTTGTTCCATAATCGAGTTTCCAATACACATTAAGCTCCATTATTTTTATAACGTCCCAAGATTTAAAAATATGCTCATTAATAACGTTCAATGTTCTTTAAACGAGCAAATTATTAATATGAGCATATAAAGAAGCGTTATAGAGCTTCTTAAAACTCATATTTAAAATACTATTGCACGATTCTATAGAAATGTCAAAAAATAGCTACACAGTAGTTAGTATTAGTAGTTAGTATTAGTAGGGTGTTTCACAATAAAATACAATAAAGATAATTTCACCGAGAAAAGCCAAACCAAAACTAGAAAATAAATAAGTTCCTTTATATTTCTAAGCAATACCAAGTATGCACCGTAATTGTCGAATTAGATCCGAAATTTCTAAAAAAATTTTATTAAAATCAATTGAACAGTTTAATAAAATGTTTTAAAATAAAATTAAATCAACGGTTGAGTCGCACAAGTGTTTGCTTGCTGAGAAACCATAATGCACTTCAATTGTTAATAAATAAATAAGAAATTTTTTCCACGATTTAAAATTATTCAAAACTTTCAATTTTCGAAACACCCTTCTTTCTTAGCCTTGAACATAAAACTCTCATTTTGTGGGAACTAGCTCTACAATATCCATATTGCAGCTCTATTGAAGACAAACTATTTTCACGATAAAAAATATGGTGACAGAAAAAAAAACATTGAAACAATTTTCCTTATTTTATTTGAAACGAATAAAAAACCTTTATTTTCAATATAAAACACAATAAATATTGCAAATATTGCAATGAAAACTAAAATATTTTATTTCAGATATTTAAATTAATTTTTGTAACAGATTTCTGTGTTGCTTAAGTTAATTTTTTAAATATTTCACTGCGTAATATAAAGAATTTCGAAGGCGCGTTGTAATTTTGCGAAGTACATTCAGTACATGTTTGATAAATCTAAGCGCGCACTAAAAATTCACTAAGATGGAACAGTTAAATAATTAATTTCATTTCTCACTTATATTTTCTATAGGAATATTACTAATTTGCGACATCACAACACATAAAGTTCGCAAATGTTACTATCACACATATAATACATCGTTCCAATATTATTTTACTTTGTAATTTGTATTACACAAACCCAAACTAATACAAACAAAGTGCTGTCAAAAATGTTGCTTTAAAGATTTCTAAATAATATACCTAAGAGCTGCAAGGCCTTACAAGCCACTGATAAGAGCTGGTTTCGAGCAAATATTAGATCTCAAACTCAATGAATTCGCTGTAGGCAAGCTCTGCACTTGCTTTAGAAGTGTATCTAGAGCTTCTTTTGAAATCAACGAGCTCTAAGATTAGCTCTACAAACGCTTTTAGAGCAATTAAACAGCTAAAATTGTTTCTTGGGCACTGTCGTACTTGATCGTTCGTAACCAGTTTCTGGATCTTTGACCCACCGTGTCAGTAATTGTCAGTCTTGCGTCTAATAGCAATGAATCCATATAGGCACCGCTTCTTTGAAACGATGGTCGATCCGTAGCCAGCAGGTCGACACATTAAAATCACCGGCCATGAGAAAGTAATTTTCTTCCAAGCTCATGTGTAGACATTCGAAAAGTTTTTCAAGCTCTGTCATAAAATCAGTTGGCTGAGGTGATTCCGGTGCATAAGCCGCGATCACATATATTCGCTTCCCCTGTTGGAGAGGAATGCATACGACGCATCTAACAGCCAAAATCTACGTAGATCACTATTATATAGTTATAACTTTATGATTTATGCCTTCTCGTATGAAGATTGCGACGCCCGCCCCTTGAGTGGAGTTGGGTCGATCTCTTCTAACGATTTTGTAATTGTTGTTAGTCAACTTATGTTTCTGGTTCAGCTTAGTTTCGCTGGCCATAAACACATCTGGACTTTGTTCTTTCAACAATTGGAAAAGATTAGCTCTACGTTCGGTCCTAATCAGTGAATTTACATTCACAGCAAGGATCCTAAGAGGCCTCACCGACAGCGCCTTTAACCTCTAATTTGCGTTAGTCTAGGCAAAACAGAGTAGAGATAGTCTACCCTAGTCGCCTCTGGCTGCTGTTCCATAACCATAACCTTATTTTAACTATCTAAAGAAATCAAACCGTCAAACTGTTATTATTTTTGAAAAATTGTTCAACAGTGAACATTTTTAATCACCCCAAACTGTCTTTTGTGTCATCGGTAAATTAGTTTGTGTAAACTCCCAACACATAAACAATTTGTGGTAAATTCAAATACTGCGTTAAATTTGGGGCAGCCCCTTTATTAAAATTGTAGAAAATTTCTATTTAATTCTCAACACCGATCCAATCGGTATTAAACTAAGAAATTTTCCTTCCTGTGCTATAAACTTATATAGCTTTAATCACCATTGCTAGAATAGTGAAAGAATTATATTCTTTATCAAGCTAACAAATAACTAGCAACAGTTATGTAGCTATCTTAACAAATACACTCTTCCAGGTATATTTTTTTTATAAATTTCTTTCTTTTAACCCCTAAGGTACTCTTGCAACAAAACGGTCGAAAACAATACACAAAAAGGTAACTTTATCTTAAGTTTCATAGTTTTTTTCTGTTGATAAACTAAAGGTCTTGTTAGCTGTGTATATAAAGTTAAAGAAAAACAGAAACACCACAACAACCGTATAAAAGTTCGTGAAAATGATATCCTTTTTAGGTACGACGGAACTGTTGAGCTCTTTTGAACGTTAATTATAAAGTGTTGCTTTGAAGTGTTGGGAAAATAATTGTTTTACAACACTATGAAAGGAAGTCCTTGATGATTTTTTGAAATATAAAAACATATACCTAGCATGTATTTATTTATAAACATTGTGATCGTTATTTATTTAAACTGCCTAGTGGTCTTCTATAGTCCGAAAATTAACTAAAAGGTTAATCAAAAGTTCATTTGCGAATTAAGGTTTTTTTTTTAAATAAACTGCTTATTCACGTAAGGTATACCAAAATCTTAAGGAAAATCTTAAAATAAAAATGAATTTATACTCAGACCAAGTGAAAACTTCATTCGCCGGTAACTCCTTACTGGAGTTATAAAATCATGTTATAGATATTAACTAGCCTACTACTCCTTAAAGTTAATATAACACTATATAGGTAGGTACAATACTTAAGTAGGTATCCTTATCAAATAAAATCTTTTATGATATAAACGACATGTTCAAAAGCGTATAGAGTAAAAATACTTAGATAAACTTAATTTTCTGGATTAAAAAGAATAAATCAAAACCTCGCTGCCGGGCACAACACAACTAGGTATTATATCCAGATCCACCTCTCTCCCGCATGCTATTATTATTATTTCTTACGTTTGATTTTACACACACATTTAATGTGCCTATCACAAAAGCATTTTGTCATCCTTAAAGATTAGTTACAAACGTCAAAATCCCTGATGGATGTGACATGAGTTTTCATATCCATTATTAATGGTCCTGAAATCCGTCGGCTGACAAAAAAAAAAGGACAGTATAAAACTTTTAAACAGGATAACAAAATAATATGAACAGATATCCCATATGGATACATATACGAGTATATGGCAGGATCAGATATAAGAAAAAAATTAAGTTAAAATTAGGTCCAATACGTCAAGAGACATAAACCAACATATTTGCTGTTTTGCCCTCGACAAAATAAATTAATCATTTTCCTTTAGCATCAGCAGCTAGGGTGAGATTTGACATTAACACAATTCAAACTTACATACGAATTTTTTTTTACACTTGAATTTATTTAATATCCCTAAGGAATTTTAGTTGCTTCTGTGCTGGAGTAGATTTTAGAGTGGGGACATGAAATGAGATTAAGATAAATTATTTAAAACTTTAATATCAAATATGGTTTATAATTGATCAGTCACACATGCTTCTATAGTGATGTCTAAACAAGATTTCGAAGCACAAAGGAATAAAAAGTCACATAAATATAATTAGGAGTGTCTCCCAGTTTTTGAAAAAAAAATGATTTTTTAAAGTTTGTTTCAGATATGTAGTACCTCGTGGCATGTTGGACTATCATGCTGAAGATCTGGGTTCGATTCTCAGCCGCCGCCACCTTGCAACAGAGACATGTATTCTTGTCATGAAGTGAAGTGCTTCTCATCTAAACGTTCAAATCGGTAAAAAATTGTAGGTCCCCTCCATTTCTGCCGACAACACAGGAATGGTAGAGAGTTGTAAGTCAACTAGGCCCTGGTTCTCCACGAGCTGTTGCGCCACTAATTTAATTTTTTGTTCAGATATGTTCAATTTTTAGATGGTTATACAAAAATAAAAATCTTATTTTAGGAAAAGAGGTTAAGCTTTGATAAAATAAAATGAATGACTGTTTCGCACGTACTCGATCTTATGTTCAAGACGCTGCACAGTGCGTCGATTGTATAAATGGTGGACAAAAGTCAGTTTTCCAAAACTAAATTGACTTTCCAAAATAATTTGTTGTACATATAATAATAGAATATTCATAAAATATAAATAAAAATGTATTTATTTCGCGCCTCCTGCCACGCCCACTTTTGTATATATTGTGGGGGTGTTTTAGGTTTTCCAGCCGGGGTATGCTCACGGTGTCCAGGGTTAGTTAAATAAAACACCGAAGTTTAACATCAAATAGGTTTTTGTCTTTATTTGTTATTTTCTTTTATTTTGTTTCACAATCTGGGGTTGAATTTATTTCATATAACTTGTTAAATTCTTCATGTATAATTCCGGTTTTCGTAGTAGCTCTTCCCACCGAAATCTCGGCCTGCGTTACGGGTCCGGTGTAGCCTTTGCGATAGGTGTCGGCCAGCTGATGGCGTGGGGCACGGTTGAAACACGTCTCTTCCGTCGATTCGGTCGTAACTGGCGCAATCGCCGTGAAACAGGTAAATCGCCACTTGTCGTAGGTAAATCACAGTCGAAACTGGTAAATCACCGTAAAACGGGTAAATCACCACTTATCGTGGGTAAATCACAGTCGAAACTGGTAAATCACAGTCGAAACTGGTAAATCGCCGTAAAACGGGTAAATCACCACTTATCGTGGGTAAATCACAGTCGAAACTGGTAAATCACAGTCGAAACTGGTAAATCACCGTAAAACGAGTAAATCACCACTTATCGTGGGTAAATCACAGTCGAAACTGGTAAATCACAGTCGAAACTGGAAAATCACCGTAAAACGGGTAAATCGCCACTTATCGTGGGTAAATCACAGTCGAAACTGGTAAATCACAGTCGAAACTGGTAATTACCGTAAAACGGGTAAATCGCCACTTGTCGTAGCTAAATCACAGTCGAAACTGGTAAATCACCGTAAAACAGGTAAATCACCACTTATCGTGGGTAAATCACAGTCGAAACTGGTAAATCACAGTCGAAACTGGTAAATCGCCGTAAAACGGGTAAATCACCACTTGTCGTGGGTAAATCACAGTCAAAACTGGTAAATCACAGTCGAAACTGGTAAATCACCGTAAAACGGGTAAATCACCACTTATCGTGGGTAAATCACAGTCGAAACTGGTAAATCACAGTCGAAACTGGTAAATCACCGTAAAACGGGTAAATCACCACTTATCGTGGGTAAATCACAGTCGAAACTGGTAAATCACAATCGAAATTGGTAAAATTCGATTAAACTTGAATACTTCACAAGAAGCCCCTTACCACTGGTGGGGGAAGCCTCTGTTAATATCCAAATTACTTACCACTGATCCTTGCTTAACGACGATCGAAATCCGACTGGCTCCTACTCCAAGAGTTTAGGCGTATTTATATGCGCGGTCTAGTTCCCTGCTTCTGCTTGTTTCTTTTTCTACTTTTGCTTCTTTTGCTTCCTTTTTTGTTGGTCTTATTTGGTTCTACTAGGCAACCCTTTGGTAACAACCAAGTGTGAATTATACTCTCGCGAATGACGAAATAACCTTTGCAAATTAATGTCACCGAGTTTTGGCTATGTTGAACTGAGTGTGAACTCAATGCTCGGTGTAGTGAAAGAACGCATGTAATTTGTTCGTGTTTTCGTTGTTGTGCAGCTTTGTAATGCGTCATTACAATATGATTATTATGTTAAAAGGGTTTGCGCGATTTTAATGGAATGAATGAATGAATGAAGGATTTGGGCAATAAGTATAAGTGCACTGCGACCATTTAGATCTATTGTACCCCCGTCTAGAGCTGGATGAGGTTGGTCATACTACAGCATGTTCTCCAAATTTGTTTCCTTGAGGAACTTGAGTATTTGGAGTGTTTTTAGGGAGGGTAGTTCGCTCTGATTTCCCAGATACCTGTGTCTTTGATGCACCAGTGCATCACATCTACCTAGTATATGGTCCAGTGTCTACTCATGAGCATTGCAGAATCTGCACGTGGCGCTGTTTTCTAGGCCAAGAATGTGGAGGTGTCTCCAGTGAGGAGACCCGTTATTATTCTAAGTTTGTTCCTGTTTAAGCTCATACAGGACTGACTTTTCACCTCCTCTTCTGTTTTGATTTTATGTTTTATTACGTTTTTTCCTATTCCGCAATAAGGCTCTGGTCCTTTTAGGGGTGTCATTGCCCCTATTTTTGCTAAGGAGCCTGCCTCTTTACTGCCTTGTATGCCAACGTGGCCAGGTTAGGTTAGGTTAGGTTAGGTGGGGTGATGATGCGGCAAGCCGCATTACCTCACTCGGATCTCAGTGGATCCATTGTGCCCCCCAGGGTGGGGAAATGAAGGAATGGGAAGTTTAGGAGGGAAGGTTAAGTGAAGTTTTTAGATTTGAGGTGCTTCCCTAAACCATCCTGATCTTTGGATGAAGTTGAGGATGTTTTTAAGTGGCAAAGACGAGATGTCGCCCAAATCGTCGAAAAAGTATTCTCCGAGGGCATTTTTCCTATTTTGAGCTAGGCTGGGGCATTCACAAAGGAAGTGAGATGAGCCCTCTTCCTCCTGTTCGTCCTGACACCCTCTGCATAAGTCAGATGTGCTGATGCCCATTCTGCTCATGTGGGTTCCCATCGAGTTGTGACCTGTAAGGATTCCAACCAGGAGAGACAGTCGAGGTCTGCTAAGCTTCAGTAAATATTCTGTTTTTTTCATTGAAGTATCTGGCCAAAGACTTCTTGAAACTCGACAGGTATCAATAGTTGACCATCTGTCATTAGCGGCTTTGAGAAACCTTTGGCGAATTCTGTACTTTTCTTGCTCCAGTGGCATTAGTACCCAGGGTACAATTTGGCTCGGTTTAAGTGATGAACCGTTTTTGGCCAGTTCATCAGCCATTTCATTCCCATAAATGTCACGGTGTCCTGGGACCCATCGAAGGGTGATAGAATTTGTTACGCCGAGTAACTTGTATTTATTTATTTATTTAGCTTAATACAAGCGTGCACTAACATCTAAACTTAAATCTAAACTTAAAATCTATGGTGGGTTTTTCGTTTTTTTTTTTTTTTTTTTTTTTTTTTTTTTTTTTTATTTTATTTTTTTTTTATTTTTATTTTTATTTATATAATAATCTGGGCCCGTAGGCCCACCCACCAGTTTTTTATATAGAAAAAAACTTTTAAAAAATGGAAGGCAAGGTGTTGAGAGCTAGAAGGGAGTGTTCAAGGCAGTTCAGGGATTGTATAGTTAAGGTTGGAATAGAGCGAGATTTTGAGAGAGTGTTTGGAGGTGTGAAAGTCAAAAGAATTTTGCATAAGGTTGGAGGTACGGAGCATGCGTGTCAATGGTTCGTTACTACCATAGTTAGTACGATGGAAATTGACATCAAAGAGAGACACCGATCTAAGACTTCTAGGGTTAGTGTGCAAAGAAATTTTTCGGAGAAGCGTAGGACAATCAATATTACCGGCTAAAATTTGGTGAATGAATACAATGTCGGCTACTTTGCGACGTTTATCAAGAGGTTGCAGATTAATAAGTTGAAGACGATCTTTATAGGGTGGAAGGTGAAATGAGTCAAGCCAGGGAAGCCCGCGAAGTGCGAATCGAAGGAATCTTCGTTGAACGGCTTCAATACGAAGGGAATGGGTAACATAACATGGTGACCAAACCTGGCTGGCATATTCAAGAAGGGGCCTAACAAATGTGAGATAAAGAGATTTCGTAACGTAGGGGTCTGAAAATTCTTTTGACCAGCGCTTAACGAAGCCAAGTGCAGAGTTAGCTCTATTAATAGATGTGGTAATGTGAGATCTAAAATTAAGTTCTTTATCACAAAGAATACCTAAATCACATAGTGAGTCAACTACTGTGACTGCCTTATTGTTAATAAAATATGTTCGAGGAGGGAGAGGTGAGCGTTTACGGGAATACGTTATAGCTTGACATTTACTAACATTAAGTTCAAGAAAGTTCTTCTGGCACCAGATAGAAAATCTGTTTAAATCTTGCTGAAGAAGAATGGAATCGGAAGGAGAGGAAATATGTCTATAAATTTTTTTATCATCAGCATAAATAGAAATCATAGAATCATTGATGACGCAGTCTACATCATTAATGGTCAAAATGAAAATCAAAGGGCCGAGATGACTTCCCTGCGGAACGCCAGAGGTTGCAAGGATAGGATTAGATTCGATACCTCTAAAAAGGATTGTATACTGCCGATCGCTAAGATATGAATGGATCCACGCAATGAAGGAGGGAGGGAAGCCAAGTGCTTTGAGTTTGAAGAGAATAAGGGAATGTGAGATTTTATCAAAGGCTTTGCTGAGGTCAGTGGCGATGACGTCAACTTCTTTCCCAGACTCCATGGCGCATGTAGAATCAGAAACAAAATCAACTAGGTTTGTAGTAGTTGATCTACCGGTAAGAAAACCATGTTGATTGGGGGAAAAAATATGTTTACAGTGGAAAAGCATAGTGTCATAGACTATGCTTTCGAAAAGCTTAGGAATACACGACAGCTTAGCTATGGGACGGTAGTTAGATATTTCTTTTTTAGGGCCTTTTTTGTGGATCGGGATAATGTAGGAATATTTCCAACGAGAAGGAAATATTCCTTGTGAAATTGAGAGCTGAAAAAGAGTTGTCAATGGCTTTATTAAAGTTAACGAACAATTTTTTAATATTATTGAGGGTAAGCCATCAGGACCACCAGTATATTTAACCTTGAGTTTTTTAATCTTATCTTCAACGATAAAAGGGGGAATGACAATTGAAGACAGTGACGTTTGGGTGCAGGTGTCTAAGAAGGAAAAGTAATCGGAGTCTGGTGGGGAAGTGTTATCAGAAAAAGATTGACTGAAAAATTGGGCATAAAGGTTAGCGATGATTAAGGGATCGTCTGAACTGGTATTCAAATAAGTAAGCGTAGAAGGGTAGTTATCAGACTTTCTTTTAGCATTAATGAAGTTAAAAAAACTTTTTGGGTCAGATATAATGTTAGATTGAACTTGACTAAGGTAATTATGGTAAAGAGACTTGCAGAGTTCAGAGAAATTATGGTTTGCACATTGAAAGGTAGAGAAATCGAAGCCAGTGCGAGATTGCAAGTACTTACGCCAAAGTTTGTTTCTTTTATTTCGGAGAGATTTTAATTCATTATTATACCATGGAGGGCTTGAAGAAATATTTTTTTGAGGAGAAATAGGGACTGATTGGCTAAGGCAGCAAAATAGTAGAGAATAGAAATTATGAAGGACAGAATCGATGTCGTGATTTTCAAAGATAATATCAAAATCGACGGCACGAAGTAAGTTATTTAGTTTGGGGAAATTAGCCTTACGAAAATTAAAAGCCATTACTTTTTCCGGAGCAGTAGCATTATGGGAGGATTCATAAGAAAAAGAAAGGAAGATAGGAGGATGGTACGGGTCTAGAGTAGAAAGAAGATGATTACTCGCTGATACTACACAATTGTCCACATCAGAGGAGAAGATAAGATCGAGTTGGCGGTCTAAATTATTTTTGACACCACTCATTTGGTAAAGATCAGAGTCAGAGAGACAATCGGTGAATAAGATTTCCTTATCAGTCATGGCATTAGAACTCGTATAATGTGATTCATCATCAGATAGAGTCCATTGCAGATTTGGGAAATTGAAATCACCTAAAATAAAAACCACGTCAGATGGTTCAGCTGCTTCGAAGATAGAATCTATAGCATCAACTGCGAGCTGATAACATTGGATAGGCTGGCAGGGTTTAATATAGCAGCAAGTTATATAAAAGGTTACTTTGGCGATTGTTGATTTCACACAGACATACTCAAAGGAGGAGGAATCAGATATTTTGAAAAGGGTCGAATCAAATCGATTGTGAACCGCTAATAGAACACCGCGTCCAACAGACACATCATCATGCAAAGAGCCGTCTACTCGAAAGACGTTGAAGTCAGGGTTAAAGAGCTCGCTATCGTTAATACTAGGTAAAAGGTTAGTTTCAGTTAGTGCAAAAATGTCATAGGGTAAAGTTAATGAATTAAGGTAGACTGCAGAAGTTTTGGTACGAAGCCCTCTGACATTTTGGTAATAAAGGGAAAAGCATTTTGGAGGATAATTAGAGGAGATTGGAGGTTTAGGAACGAAAAAAACTATTAAAGTTGGATCTACTCCTCTGCAAATGAGTGATACGTTTAGAGTTTACATAAGAGGCGAAAGACGATAAGTCATTTGCAACATCTGCGGGAGTAAGTTTGAAAGATTCATGAAAACGAACGAATATTTCCCTAAGTTCAACGGGGTTAGTTGGGAGACCTTCTTGCTGTATGGAAACCATAAGATTAGTTCTTGTAACACCGTCAACACAAACAGAGTCATGTTTGTCATGAAGGTATGCAAGATAAAGGCGAATGTTAGAGTAGATTCTGTGATCTCTAAGTCGTGAGAGAACATAACGACCATCATCATTAAGGTCAACAAATTGTTTGGTAAGTCTAGCAGTAGGGGGGGTGAGAGGGTCTAAAAATGGGGGCGAAGATCCGTGCGTATGGGCATGGTATGGAGCGTTAGATATGGGGGGAGATTGGAGGGAAGTTAGCTCAGGAGATGTTAATGTGGTGGAGTAGTGGTTAGATGTGGGTGTGGTGATCAGAGAAGGATGAGAAGAAGAGGGTGCTGGGCGTTGTTTTACTGTTGGTGGAGTGAGGGGGTCAAAAGAGGGATAATTAGTTGTTGGAAGATTAGTAGAAGGGGAGACATTGGATGTGGTAGGAAGGGGTGGAGAGCCGGTGACGGGAGGAGTGGATGAATGCTCGGGATTAAGAACGTGGGAATGGATGAAATTAGGGTAGTAGGAGCCACGAGGGTGATTTAAATTGGGAGATTGGTCAATCAGTTTGTTAGGGATATTAAAAGACACTCGTTTCTTTGGAGGGACTGCGGGAGGATTTTGAAATAAGGAAGGTCTATTAGTTCGGATGGGGTTATACATATTATTCTTATGATGTAAGGAGGGGTTAGTAGAGACTGGATGAACGCAATTAGAAGAAGGTAAGGAAGACACAGAAGGAGAATTTAGAATTGGGTGGTGGCTTTTAAGGAAAGATGAGTCATGGTAAATAGAGTGAGAAAAGTTAGGAAGAATACCTATTTTAAAGTTCCAGTCTGATTTCGAGTTAATACCGGATTGAATTTTGGCTTTAGATTTGCGCGGCTTATTCTTACTTTTTGGCGACAATGATGATGATGTTTTATCAATCCATTTGAATAGCTTCATGTCACCAAGCTGAGTGTGCCCATTACAGTGGGAGAATAACCATTCGTATTTCGATGGGATGATGATTTTGAAGCGGCAAGTAGATGTACGTTGGCAGTCGATATCCATAGCGAAAGTTCGTAAGAAGTAAGTCCGGACCCAGGAATCATCAGCAGTTCGAGGCGCATTAATCAGGAAATATGAGCTCTTGTTTGCACTATTGAGCTTGGACAATCTTAAGTTCCACTCTGGGATTGACCATGAAGTTCCAAATTTAATAAGGCTAGGAGCACTTGCGGTCAAAGGTGGTGAAGTAGAGGATGGATGAGTAGTAGAGACGGGAGCAGATGCATGAGGTGAATCAGTTTCAAGAGTGGCTGAGTGGTTGGATGAGTTAGTAGTGATGAATACACAAGCAGGAGAGTCAAGGCCAATGGTTGAAGGTGGTGATTCCGTGGTAGACATAATTGAAGGTAGAGGAAGTGGCTGGTGAGCAGATAAGGGTACGAAAGGGGTGGCATCCATTATTTCAGCAAGAATTGAAGTGTTGAAGACAGATTGGTTTAACTGGAGCTGATCCGGTATGCTGTCGATTTTGCAAGTTGCTGTTCTAATGTCATCAGAAAGATCAACGATGCTTAGCCTTGTTGCCAAAATCTCGTTACTCATGGAGTTGATTTTGCCTACTGCATTTTCCAGAAGAGCAAGTGGATGACGAAGGCCGGGTATCACTAATTTTGAGGTGCTTTGCATATACTGGTCAAGGTCGGAGCGCATGGTGTTTATGTTATGAATTATTGAGTCAACAGAGTCAACAGTTTGATAGCTACTCACAACCGATTTAAATTCGTCTTTGAGCGATATTATGCATTGTTCGATACGATCGTCTCGTGAATAGTCTGACACCAACTGCGTAAGTGTAGCTAGTTGCTTATCTACCGATAAAAATTTATCAGTACACCTTTTGCTGAGGTAGTCAACAGTGTTACTCAAGTCGTCCATAGATTTGCTAAAAACATCCAACTGTTGAAGCTGATCAAGAATGTTTTTATGAAACAGTTTATTATCAGCTGGGATGCAATTCATTGAATCACTTAGACACTTTATTGCACGGAGCACATGCGCAAGAGAGAAATCTCTGCACTCATCGCAGTAAAAGAAAAAGTGCTCCAAATAATCTTTCAGATACGCACTAGATCTCTTGCTTAATCCTATACATAGTGGGTGAAAAGATTTACCACAAAGGCCTCTACAAGGCACCGGGTCAGCATTTTTGTGATCATTGTCTTCGCAATGGATAAAATCACATCGATTCACCATAATTATTATTTTTTGTTTATTATTTATTTTTGTTTATTATTAGTCAACAATGTGGAATGGGGGCTACCGCGGCACAATTGGTTAAGAAGAATCAAAGTAAACACAATAAACTGTTACAAGAAGTTAACACAGGTAAGCACAATTTTCAAATCGAATTGACTGCGAAGCGGTAATGAAAGAATGTTTTAAGGGCAGAAAATTGGGTCAGAGAATTTGCAAATGAAAATGCAGGGCTAAGCAAACTGAGTTATTATTAAAAGAATTTTAATTATATTTGAAAGGTAATGAGGAGCGAATTTAAACACGTCTGTGCTTGGCGACGTTAAACGAACTGAGTAATTTTAATTCATCGACTAGTTTGGATATATGATTTACTTTTAGGACCCGGTTTTCCTTCCATAATTCCCTTGTTGGAATATCTGTAAGTGTGACTGGGTTAAAATCTATGTGCGGTGAAATATAGTCTGTTTGAATGTCTATGTCGGTGAAGTTCATTATAGTACTGTGACCACAGTGGCCCTTTTTCCAATGTTTGCACTCTTTAAGTCGTAGAGCACTTTTGGCCGCCAATTCTTTCGTGAACAGATCGAGTGGGGCAAGTGAGAGGAAAGTTTCTAGGGCTGCGGTTGGAGTGGTTCTCATGGCACTAGTTATGCCGATACATGCCAGTCTCTGAATTTTGGTCATGGCTTTAAGATTGCCTTATCCAAGGCTGGCCACCAAACCAGACAGGCGTACGTCAGGATAGGCCTTACAATGGCTGTGTACATCCAATGAATGGTCTTGGGGCTGGGACCCCATCTCTTCCCAAAAATTCTACTGCATGTGTAGAAGGCTATTGCAGCTTTTTTTTTCCTTTCTTTAATGTTCTCTTTCCAGTTAAGTTTACGATCTATAACTAAACCAAGATATTTCGCCGTACCAGTTATATGGAGTGGCGTCCCATTGATGGTGAGGGTATTTATATTTGGAATATTTCGTTTTCTCGTAAACAGAACCAGTTCTGTTTTCAGTGGGTTGACATTAAGTCCACAGCTACTGGCCCAATTACTGAGCTTGTTAAGGGCTGTTTGTAGGAGCTCGCACAGAGTGGGGACAAATTTTCCTGATGCCATTATAACTATATCATCAGCGTACGCCACGATTTTGACGCCACTTTGCCCTAAATTGACTAAAATCTGGTTAACGACAAGAAGCCAGAGCAGAGGAGATAAGACTCCTCCCTGTGGTATACCTCTACACGTCCTAACTTTAAGCTTGCTATCACCCATTTCTGCATTAACAGTTCTAGTTTGAAGCATGGAGTCAATCCAGTTTGACAGCATCGGTTCAATGCTGACAGAGTCTAGGGCTTGTCGTATTGCACGATTTTCAACGTTGTTGAAGGCCCCTTCTATGTCAAGGAATACTCCCAAGGTATATTCTTTAAAATGGATTGATTTCTCAATCGTGGCAACCACTTCATGAAGTGCCGTCTCAACAGATTTGCCCTTTACATATGCGTGTTGGGCCTGTGAGAGAACACTATCATTAAGCATAAGGTGAATGTGCGTTTCTATTAGCCTTTCTAAGGTTTTGAGAAGAAAAGAAGATAGGCTAATAGGTCTAAAATCTTTCGGTTCAGTGTGAGTGGGCTTGCCAGCTTTCGGAATGAAAATGACATTGACTTCCCTCCAGCTAGATGGAATGTAAGTTATGTTTAAACATCCTTTGAATATTTCCACCAGAAATGGTACAATGTCGTCTTTAGAGCTTTGGAGCATAATAGGAATTATTCCATCAGGCCCTGCAGACTTGTACGCTGAGAAGGAGTATATGGCCCAGGCTACTTTTCGGCTATCTACTATTTGACTGCCAATGCTAGAAGTCTGGCCTATGGTGGGGCCCCTATCCGTAAAAGATGCATTAAGCACACATCCTGGGAAGTGGGTGCTCATAAGAGACTCCAGGGTTTCAGAGCAGGAGTCAGTCCAGGTTCCATCCGGTCTTTTAAGAAAACCAGGGGGTGTGTGGACCTTTGACATGACTTTCCTGAGCCTAGCAGCATCATTTGTTGACTCTATGTCTGTACAAAACTTCCGCCAGGCTGCTCTTTTTGCATACGTAGTTCTGTTTTTATATTCATTTTTGCTGATTTTGAAAATATCCCAGTCAGAAGGTTCATTACTATGTTTAGCTCTATTGTAAAGCCTCCTAGATTTTGTCCTTAGAGTGGCCAACTCTTTAGTCCACCAAACGGGGTTGAGTTTGCCTATCCCTTTGGTAATGGGGCAAGAACCTTCGTAAGCTCTGTGAATAGCTGACGTCAGTTCCTTGACATGTTTTTCAATGTCCGAAGAGTTTAACAGAGGCATATTTTCACAACGGCCCAAAGATGAGGCCAGTCTTTCATGGAAGGCTACCCAGTCTGTTTTTCTGGGGTTTCTATAGGGCTTTGGGCTGTCTATTTAGTGCTCCACTTGGAATGTTATCATTCTGTGATCTGAGAATGTAACATTGCTTGAGACTTTCCAGTTTTTGACTACAATGGAATCAGAATTTGTGGAAAGCGTCACATCGAGCACTTCCCTTCTTTTTCTTGTAATGAAGGTTGGTTCATTACCTCTGTTTAAAATCAAAACATTTTTCTTTATAATATATTTAAAAAGTGACTCACCCCTTGCGTTAATATCAGTGCTCCCCCACCTGTAACGTGGCCAGGGACCCAATAAAGTGTGACAGAGTTATGTTTGCCCAGTTCGTATAGCCTGCCTACACCCTCCCATACCAGTTTAGAACTGATGCCATATGAGCTAAATGCTTTGAGTGCGGCCTGGCTATCCGACATGATTGCAATATTTTGGTTTTTATATTTTCTTTTGAGATTTTTTTCGGCACATTTTCCTATGGCGTTAATTTCTGCCTGAAAAATACTTGTAAACTGTCCCATCGGTATTGAAAGTTGGGTTCTAGGCCCATAAATTCCAGCACCAGTCCCTTCCGAAGTTCTCGATCCATCAGTGTACCACTTGATGGCGTTTGCTTTAAGAGTGTAGTTCACGGTTTCATCCACCCATCCTTTTTTGCTACTTAACTCCACATGGAAGTTTTTTTTAAAGTTATACTTTTTAATCATACCATCTCTTGGGATATAGAGAATATTCGATTCTATGAACTTACAAATCGAGTCTCTTTGCCTGAGACTAATGACTTTGCCTGTCCCATTTCCCTCTTTTGCAAATCTCTCTCTTTTTTATTTTAATGGGAATAAGGGAATTTGATTTTCTAGGTGAATTCAAAAGTACAGAAAAAATTCAAAACAATCCGCCCACTGCCACGCCACTTTCCTTTTTATAAAGCGTTTGTAAGATTTGAAAATATTTCGGAAACTTAAATTATACTACGTTTAAGAAAACAAAATATTGTTAGTTTTTTTCGCCTCTGCCACACCTCCTTTAAATTGCATTATTTGCGTGAAAAATACAAAAAAATACATGATTTTAGAAAAGATTCGCAAATCTTCGGTTTTTCGTTTTTTCTTAAAGCTTCTAAAAATACGTTATGTTATCTTTTTGACTAGTTCTTGGTTCATAAAGAGGCAATACATATTGCAGATGGGTTGAAATGCTACTCGGAAATGTTGACACGAGCCTCATGGCAAATTTTGAAGAGAGCATGATTCCTTGGACATTGATTCTATTGTCACGTCGTTCAAGGTTTGAGTCAAAAAACTCAATTTTTGGTTTGAGTCAAAAAACTCAATTTAAGATTTGATCTTGTCCTACAAAAAGTTGTATATTTTGAAGGTTAGCAAAAAGTAGGATGAAAACTATGAAGAGGAGTTGGACCACACATTTAGAAATTAAAAATACTTGCATTGTGTTCTTCCACAAGAATCCATTATTTTTTTTTTGTGTCACAGTATGAATCGTAACTCCTCATATAGAATTATTTGGGGGATATTGGCAACTTTGTATTGCTGTATTTAAGATATTTTTTACTACACATTAAATCTAAATATACAAAAATGTAGGAAATTACGTGCTCTACAAACAATTATTTGAGTAATTTTCCGCTCAGATGAACAAGAGACGAGATTAACTCTAAAAACCATTTTTCACTCAAAAATTTTGACAGTTTTTCGACTATAGCTTTTCAATCTGAAGGAGATGTCAAAAATATTTGTAGAAATAAGTTCTATAAGACACTCTTAACTTCAAAGTCAAATAAAAAAATATTGCTCCCCGTTCAATAGAAGCCGAAATTTAGGTCTTTCAAAGCTTTTTTCAAAATGCTGGACAACGCACTACTTTTTTGTTAAATCTATGTGAATTTAAAATCCCCAAGAGGTACTCTTTATGAAGTAAAAAAAAGTCCGACCCAGTATTTTGTCTAGGTATTTCGGATTATTTAATTTAATTTTACAGTACTAGCTATTTATACCGAAATCAAATCCATATTCCATACGGCTACTGTGGTGAGCACAAATTAAAGTCCTCAGTAAAAATTGCCGAAAACCAATTCAAAATAATGGTTCCTTGGCAAAACTTGACTACAATAGTTCATTTGTCTTTAAAAATCCATAAAAATATCTATCGTAAAGGGGTGTGGTAGAATATTAAATTTTTTTTTTTTTTTATAATAAGCACGCACTACAGGGGTTGTGACTACCCTTAAAATGATTGCACTGCACACAGTGCGAGCGTTAGGAAAATAGGGAAGGATTCAAGAGGAGATACCGATGCACATTGGTTTTGTAGTTCTGAATATCAAAATGGGAGGGAAATACAGAGTCAGGTAAGGCATTCCACATTCGGTTAGTGCGACTAGGAAAAGAATCTCTATACTTAACAGTACGTCCGAAGTTGGGCTCAAGGGTAAACTGATGAGCATTCCTAGAAGTACGAGTATTACGGCGGAATTGTTTAAGGGGAGGAATGCAACTGGCTAATTCACTAGAACATTGCCGGTAAAAATAGCGAGAGAGATGCAATTTTTTCCGTTGTAGCTCTATCACCTATCATTTTTAAAGCTCTATTTTGAATTCAGATATGAGAATTATACTCAAGCTTTGGACAAATGAAGGCTTTATAAATTGCAGCCAGATCAGAAGAGAAGAAAAACTCTTTGCATCTTCGAAGAAAACCTCATTCCCCATCCCATTCTCCCCATTCGACAATGCTGTTAAGATCAGAATTTAATGAGCTTATCATACGCTGCCGTTCAAATTCAATTCAACATCCGAAGAAAAAGGAAGTGAATCTGGAAACGAATATGAAAAGCTGAGGGTACTGTCGTCTGCAAAACAATTTAATGGATTGGAAGTTTCAGACAAAAGATCATTTATGAAAATGAGGAAGAGAGTCGGAGACAAAACGGAGCCCTGGGGCACACCGGCATTTATTTTATGAATGTCAGACTTGAACCCATCCAACACAACTTGTATTCAACGGCCCGAAAGGTAATTTCCAATCCAACGAAGAAGAGATTCATCGATACCAAAGGCACGCATTTTCGATAAGAGAGCTTGATGCCAAACTCTATCAAACGCTTTTGAAATATCAAGTGCAATAATCTTACTTTCTCCAAAACGATGTAAAGATTTGTTCCACTGCTCGGTGAGGTATACCATCAGATCACCAGTGGACCTATTGCTACGGAAGCCATATTGCCGGTCATTAAGAAGCTTTCGTTCTTCAAGATATTTCTTAAGCTGATGATTAATCAGCGTTTCCATGACCTTGGAAAGAAGGGACGTTAGACGATAGTTAGAGGGAGAAGAAGATACGCCTTTTTTAGGGACAGGCTGGACAAATGCTGTTTTCCATCCACTCGGAAAGAGACCAGTAGAGTAGGAAAGATGGAAAAGCTTACGCAGTGGCTTTGCTAGCGTTGAAGAACACCTCTTCAGAACGATAGGGGGATACTATCCGGACCAGTGGATTTGTGTACATCAAGATCTTTTAGAACTCTTGCCACTGCACGAGTGCGAAAGAAGATTCGTCCCATAAAATCGTTGGAGCTCTCAAGTGCAGGAGGAGTCATGACACTCTCTGGTAGCGTCGAATTAATAGCAAACTGTGCTGCAAGCAAATTGACTTTCTCTGTTGAGCCTACGTAGGGAGAGTCATTGAAGACGAGCGTTGGAACCGAAGACGAAGTTTTACTTCTAATATTTTTACAAATTACCAAAAATTTTTATTATTATTGTTATAATTATTATTATTTTTAACAATTAATTTTCTTTAAAAAATTTATTGATTTTAAAATCAAATTCTTCCCTTCCAAAAACCCCAAAACACCACCTTTCAATAATTAATATTTTTTTAGACTTCTTTAATTCTTCATTCTTACAGTAAATAAGTATTTTTAGCAAGTTTCATGGGGGTAACATCCCTTTCAAAAGTTTTTGAATAATAAACCCACACTTCCCTCTCTTCAAAAACACCCTTCCAAGCAAAATATTTGTATGGACTCGTTTTTTTTTTTTCATTTTTATGTTAAATGAAATGTTTTTTCTTACCAAGTTTCATGATGAGACAATTTTTTTTTGTTTTAGGCAGGTACTCGTACTTTTATCCCATTTTACCTGAACTAAAAGGTGATTTTAATTTTCTTGTTAAACCTTGAACCTTGAACCTTCATTCCTTTTTAGACGTCTCCTGATGTAGTTTGTATTTTGTATAGGTTCCTTATCACTCCTCAATCAATTATTTTTCTGTTTTTAATAAATTTTCCATTACCAAACAAGTAGGAGTATATATATATTTTTGTTATTAAGTCAGCCTCTGTTTATTTACTACCCTAAAATACTGCACGAGCAAGGAGATGTGAAATTAAATTTTTCCCCTTGTTTTTATATTTTCAACAACAGCAAACATTACCTTAAGTAATGTATATATATTTTTTTTCCTGTCTGATTTTAATATTAAAATTCAAAAATAATATTGTTGAAACACATAAAAACGTCCTTCATTATGACATCTAGTTAAGACGGAGATAAAAAAAAATAAACAAGAGAGAAAGGCAACAAATAATCCCCTCCAAGAATTTACCAAGCTTGTGTAGTTTTATTTTTCTTGGTTAAACCTATACCAGTTTAAATTTAGAGCCCAGATATTCTCTCCTACACCTTTTACCTTTTGTGATCATGACCATGCCTAACTTTAGATGAGTTGCTCTGAAAAATTAATTATAATTTAAAATATAACAAAAAAATAAATATACATAGTTATAGTGAACTGTAGAAGCGTTCATTGTATATAAGTGTAAGTATATGTATAGGTACACGTATATGTATCTATATGATAATGAAGATTTCCTTGCTTCAATAAAAAGGCATTCGTTGTTAGATAGGTTATCTGAACCTTTTTCTCACTAAATAAAGTCTTAGTTATACCAACTAAAAAGTTGACAAAGCAAGGACTTACCCTTAATGTGTTCTAAAAATAAGAAAATCATGATAAACTAGTGATTAAGAGAAAGAATGCTAAATAAAAACTTTTTTCAGATGAAAAAAAAAGCTGACATTTTTCCCGGATCATAAACTAAATTTTTATTAGCTAATACAGCACGAATAAATAAACGAATATGCCAAGCGCATTTTTAGTATTTTTGCATTATTAAGTGTTTTTCTAACGCCTCGTCTGAGAAGTCAGCATAACAATGGCTCAGTTTAAATGGAATCGTTTGGGAAGGAGTTTGGCGTATCCATCAGTTATGTCCTAAATCACCAAAGAACATTTCTACATTTGGTGAAACAATGACATAAATACAAATTAGGTTGGATTTGTAATTAAGATTCTTTAGTCCAAATGTCTAACGTCGAATACAAAATTGCAAATATATCGCTAATTCTGTTTCTATATCAGTGACCGCAAAGGGTTGGGGTCGAAATTCCGTATTCTGCTTACAAAATTCTATTTTTCGAAATTCTGCATTCCAAAATTCTGTTTGTTCAAAATGTTTCCCAAACTCAAAGTCTTGCAGTCCATTACCGGCAATGAACTCCAAAACTTTGATTTTTTGAATAGCCTCTTCCCTCATGTTTTTGACACCTGTACTTCTTTTTTTGCTATCACTGACATCCCAAATTTGATGTGGGCTCTGGGTCATAATGGAATTATAAGAAAAAATTATGTAATAAGAATTTTTTTAGACAAAATTTTAGCTTTCATAAACAGAATTTTGGAAAACAGAATTTTGAAATACAGAATTTTGCACATGCAGAATTTCGATATACAGAATTTTGCATTAACAGAACTTTGAAATACAGAATTTTGGTGAAACAGAATTTCGTCCAGACAGAATTTACTAAAAAAGGCAGAACTTTGACCTTTGAACAGAATTTTGAAAACCAAAATTCCTATCCGATGTGTAGAAACTGTCCCAAAAGTTGCAATTGCATTTGCGATCAAGGTGCTTACACATCATGTGTCCGCAAAATGTTTGTGAAGTTAGCAAGACCATTGGGACCACGACAGGAATTTGCAGTTTATTTGCATTTTTAATGCATTTCTATTCCGGATTTTGCAGTTCACCAAAAGGCTCTCGACTTTTGGCACCTCATATATGGGAAATTTGATATTTGAGAATTCAATCTAATTGGTCAGTAATTGGCCAGAAAAGGTCAACTTGTCCTAAAAATTGGTCAGCTCTAGATAACTTGTAATAAAGGCTTAAAGTTTCTCAAGGTCACTCAAGATCACGTGCGAGTTTTAGCACCTCATTTAAGGGAAATTTACTAAAAAAGTATACAATCCAAAAGATCTCTAGATCGTGATAAAAGGTCAACTATTTACAGTAAACGGTCATCCATAGTTTTTTTTCTATAAATTTTCATAATTCGTTTCAAGGTCACAAGAAACTTTTGAAACTATATTTGGGTCATTCCAAAAAGCTAAGTATGCCATTTGAAAGACCACTTCATGGCCATAAAAGGTCAGCTAATTTCAGTAATTGGTCAACGATAGATTTTTTTAAGAGAATTTTTAAATGTTTTCGAGGTCATAGCGGTTTTTGGCACCTCATTTATGAGAAATTTCCAAAAATTGTATACCTTCTGAAGGATTTTTAGACCTATATAAAAGGTCAGCCAGCAAGTTTTAGTAATTGGTCAGCCACAGATTTTTTCAAATGAATTTTTAAGTTTATGTTTAGGGTCATTGCGATTTTTTGGCAACTCATTTATTTTTTTTTGGATATGTGCTAAAAAATAATACCACCTGAAAGGCCTTAAGGTGTATATAGAAGGTCAACTAGTTTTAGTTATTGGTTATCTATAGATTATTTTTTAAAGTCAAAAAAGACCAATTAATGAAACAAGCTGACCTGTTACATACATTTTAAGGTTCTTGAATGAGGTGCCAAAAATCGCACATGACCTTGAGTGACCTTTAGAAACTTTAAGTCTTTATTATAAGTTATCTAGGGCTGACCAATTTCTAGGATTAGTTGACCTTTTGTGACCAATTAGATGGCATTCTTAAATATTAAATTTCCCATGTATGAGGTGCCAAAGGTCCAGAGCCCACCAAATAGTGGGTGTAACTTCACTGTGAAGTTAGTAATGCATGTCCTTTTCTCAAAACCCGGGCTATCTATGAATCAAAAATAAAGTTCTGAATTTGCAGTTTAATTTGCATTTCAAGAAAAGAATAACCCCAAATTTTGAAGTCCTTAAACACAAACATTTTCATACTGCACTCATCCTAACTTCACTGTAAAGTTTGTATCAGAACATTCGTTTTTTCAATAATGGAGCTAGCTAGAAAATTGCATTTAGGCTCAAAATTTTTAGTTTAATTTGCATTTTAAGAAAAATTAACGTCCAAATTTTACTTTTTTTTAATTTACTGAAAAAAATATGTACTGCTAAATTCACAGGGAAGTTAACGGTGCAAAATGAATTTTTCAATTTTTTTTGTCAAATTTGTGTTCAAAATTTGAATTCAGTTCTTTCTTGAAGTGGCTAAGAAACTGCAAATTTGGAGCCTCATTGCAAATTTCTTTCTTGCTCCATTACTGAGAAAAGGACTGTTTTGCTAACTTTACAGTGAAGTTAGCAGTGCAGTATGAAATTTTTTTGTTAATAAGGGCTTACAAATTTGGGGTTATCCTTTTCTTGAATTGCAAATTAAACTGCAAATTCAGAGCTTTCTTTTTGATTCATAGCTATCCCGGCTTCTGAGAAAAGGACATGCACTGCTAACCTTACACTGAAGTTAGATGTGTGTGGGTTACACAGCTTAAAATTGTTCTGCTAACTTCACAGGCGTGTTTGCAAATATGCACTAGACAACCCATGCGAACATTTATTTCTTAGACAGTACCTAAAAAAACTGTATAACTCTCATCTGCTACCTTAATGAGAGCAGTTTGCCCCATGGCGGAATCTTCTACTTATTCATACCTACATAGTTTGATGTACCTTTTATCTAAGGCCTAGGTAAGCTCACCGGTTTTCCAGGGTTCTTTATTTTATCTCTCTTATTAGTTTCAAAACCAAAACTGGGAAAAATATTGCGTAAATCCGGTAATATTTAGGGCTGGCCACGATACCAGAAAAGTCTTGACATCGTTTGGTATCGGTATCGGAAACCCAACCGATACCAGCTCCAAAGGCATTCGAAACGATACCGAGGCGATACCAAACCGAGAATTTGTTTTACGAGACCAAACAAGACTGACTTATGCGAGACCAAATTTAAGAAATTGTATTGGAACCGAAATTTACCGATACTTTCGGGAGTATCGTCTGGTATCGGCGAAAAAATTGATTTTTGAATAATATAATTATTTTATGCAAATAAACAATTCTTGTAATTGGTTCAACTACAAGGTCAAGAACATGTAACGAAGTCGTGGATTTTGTTTTTGTTTATGACTGAGACGAGACTGAAACCAGACGAGACCGATACCGGTACCAAGACAATACTGAAAAATTTTCAATTTTAACGATACCGAGACGATACTTACCAAAGCGTTGTAAGTGTTGTCAGTAAAATTGGAAGAAATTGCTGTATAACTGATAAAAATCTCGAACGAATCACAGTAAAATTGGTAAAAATCAAACGAATTCGATAATTATCTTAGTAAAATTGATAAAAAAATCTCTCGCTTATAATCTCAGAAAAACTGGTAAGAATGTAAGTATAACAATAAAAAAATCGGACAAACCTGGTTAAACTTCACTCTAGAACTAGTAAAAATATTGAAACAATTCCGGTAAAATCGGTACTTGGTTTGAGGATTGCCATGTCTTGAACAAGTTCGATAGCCCAATTTAGATTTTTTTTTAGCCAAAATTGCAATTTATTTTTATTTTAAAATACAATGAAATAATAAAATACATATTTTGCTCATAAAAGAAAAAAGAATTTAAATGTAAAATCTGGAAACAGCAGAAAAACTGAATAATTTAAAAGTGAGTTTGTTGGGGTTGATTTGAAATGTCAAAACCAATGCGTATTCGTCCCCTATTACACGACCCTTGCATCTGACTCTTTTCGAATTTTTATATCTGGGTCGAATTGCCAAAGTAACCACGTACTTGATTGTTCGAACGTGAGCCGTAACTCCAAAGTCATACAAAAATATTCAGTCACGTATTACTCGATAATTGATGTTGTAATTCGGCCCCTGCTTTCACCTTCGCACGAATTGAAAAGAGAAGCAAAGAGTCATCACTTAATAGAAGATTATTCAGTGAATAAAAAGTGGTGCCAAATCGTGGAATTCTTAAGGAGTATGTTTAAGGGGAGAAAAGTGTTTTATTGATTTATTAATTTAAAATTGCGCTAGAATAGATTTGGGCTATTAGTAGCCCAATTATGATTGGACTCTGTCATACTGAAATAATTGCTGTCAGCAATTTTGGAAAAAGAAAGCCCAATTTGCGATAAGTAGCCCAATCTGGCAAGCCTGCTTGGTTTCCTTTTGCTAATAGGGTTTAGTCTTTAATTTATCGGACTGATTGTAAATACTATCGTTGATTGTGGTTTACTGACGTCTGTGAAGTTAGCAGGACAATTTTCACCCACGGAAATGAGACCTTGACAGGAATTTTGCAGTTTTTTTTTGCATTTTTTTTTTGCGTTTCTTTTCTCGATTTTGCATTTTGACGTGTGTGTGGGTGAAAGTTGCCCTGCTAACTTCACAGACGTGGTTTACTGACTGATTTTCCAGCTTGTATGGCTGACTCTTATAGCTCATTTCGGCTTTACTATTACGGGAGTTGTTAAGCTGCAAAGTGCACACCTCCAAATGAACCTTTTGTTTTACCCCGTCATTACCTTTAATCCTTAAGAAATATTATTTTCGTCCATGTAGACCTGGTGAAGGTGAGGTGTGGAATATTTATATGTCATTTCATTATTGTTGCAAAAGTTGAACGGTAAAAGGTTGGTCGTTTGATATAATTCTAGATCATCGTTGTTAATAGAGAAGTAGAGGTAGCATGAGTATAATTACTCTTGGATTTCTTTGTCTTAAAAACCTTTCAATAAAGTCAGTATCAGTATCAAAGTTTCAATAGTAGTAAATTTACAGTATAACCTCGAAACTACACTCTAATCTTACTTAAAATTATGTAAAATGTTAAATCACCTCGGAAATGAAAAAGTCACGAAAAATTTATTTTTGGTAAAAAATGTTTCTAATTTTTCTCATAAAATTTCATACAAAATCTAAAATTATCTCTGCGTGATTGACGAAGGATGCTAATATTCTCCAACAAGATATGCATCTATTAGGTACATGGATCGTGTCCTATCAAATGTATGTCGGATATTAATGTCACAAATAAAATAAATCACAACACCAAAACAAACCCACTCCCACCTTCTTCACACAATCTAAAATCTATCCTTCTTTTTGGCATGGTTTATCCTCGTTTATTTCAAGGTCTCTTTCTCTATGTTCCAAAGTGACCCACTATACTCCTTAGCCAAAGAGTCGATTTATCATTATATGAGAATTTCCAATCCATAAGCGCAATAAATTTAGGCAGTTTTTTTTTATTTTCTTATCCATTCGTATCGTGTTTTGGTGTAGTGTAGGTATATCCGAACTTGTGTGGTTGGCCACCCGAATGTGTTTTAAGCCGGGTTAGGTCAAATTTCACATAAAGAAATTTATCCATTCAAGTAGGCACGATTCGATTAAATTTCCACCCTAGAAACTCGCACTCTACAGAGATAGCACCGAAATAGAATACGAGAAGACATAACATAATGTAAAAGGACTAAAGCAAGGCAAAGTGTATGTATGTATTCGGTTTGATATGTCCTCAAAGATGGTCTTGGAGGCAAAACTGTTTTCTTGAATCTTGAATCTTGAAAATGTGTATTGTACTACGTTGTCGCATTCAATTTGAAGTTCTTGCAATTTCAGATTTCTACTTTCACTCTCAATGGTCTACTTCAAGGATGTGTCTATTGATAAATTGTGATTGGTTTTCGAGACAGTCCTCCTCTTACTTTGTGGTGTGTGCTGCTCATCGTTGTTAGTTATTGATTAAGTTTTGGGTTGACGGTTAATGGTGTGTGATTTATTAAGTGCTGTGTGGTATTTGTCGTGCTAAAGATTTCAATTAATTATGGTCCGATAAAGTCTCTAAGAGTTTGCATTTAAGTATCTATTGAATTCAAATTTTGTAGTCGTTCCTTAGGATATTTATAGATTGTCCTTTTGGGTGCTGGTGTGCACAAGAATTAGTGCTCGATCACCTAAGGGTTAAAGAAAAATTTCAACAGGTTTTTCATCTAAAAGGCAAGAAGTGCCAATTCTATTTAAAAAAATGTCGAAGTTGTACAAATCAAACCTCAAATTGCTGTCATGTTGCGTTATTTTAAGAAAATAAATTCATCATTACGTATTAAACATTTTCTCATTCGTGTACGTTTATTAGATACCGTAGCTTATGGCATTTGAGAATTCCTGACCCGAAGGCTGAATGCTCATGAAAAAGGACAAATTTGAATTTGTTTGTCAAGTTTCAAAATGGTGTTTATATACATATTTCAAGGCAACCATTAATAATGAAAAACTGCCTGTTCACTTTCCTATATATTAAAATCTCAGGACTCTGCCAGACATATCAAGTAATGAATAATACGAACTTTGAATCCGGTTGCGTTTTGGAAGCATTAAGTGCTAAAGGTCCATACAATTGATGCCGATTACGTTATTTTATGAAAGCTGATTTTTTGACATGTTTTAAGGAAAGCTATGAACAAATTATTTTTATGCTTGCCAGGCACCTAGGTATATGTACATAATTTGCCAAAATATGTCGCTGACATCACCAACATCAATTTCAGGGATCAAAATTAAAGAAATATTCAAGGTCAAGTATTGAAAAAATTGGCTTTTGGCCTATAGATTTTAAACGGTGAAGGATATCGAAAAATAATATGAGTAAGCTTTATGGGTCAAGCAATTTTCTACAAAAAACCATGAAAAGCACATTTTTCATCAGACTATTCTTTAAGATGACAATGTGACTTGATATCAAGTTAGCAAAGCACCCTGTCGAAAATCAGTAAAACCTTGTTATACCTGATTTTGTTTGATGGCTTGATAATTTGCTGTTAATTAGTCGTAAATTAGCTGTGACAAATTTAATTTGATCGTTCAATGTTTTCTGTTTTTTTAAGTGCTTTGCTAACTTGATATCAAGTTAGCAAAGCAACTCAAACGGATCGAAAAATGAATAGGTGCATAATATGTCGTTAATTAGTCGGTAATTAGTTGTGACAATTTCTGATTTTTAGTTCTATGTTTTCTATGTTTATTTTTTTAAAAGTATGTAAGGAAATAATTTGCCGTTAATTAGTCGTTATTTAGTTGTGCAAAAATCAATTTATCATGCGATGTTTTCTATGTGTTTTTGGATTATTTGTTTTCTATGAGTGTCGAGTTATCAAAGCAACTTTGACAAATAAAAAAATTGGTAGGTGGATTATTTGCTGTTAATTAATCGTTAGTTTGTTCTGACAATTTTGCATTTGTCGTTAAACCTTTTCTATGTGTTTTTGGGTGCTTTGCTAACTTGAAATCTTGAAAAGCGCTAAAAACTTCTTATACTTAATGTTTTATGGCTAAGTAATCTGCCTTAAGTTAGTCATTAGTTAGTTGTGAAAAATATAATCTAATCGCGCTATGTTTTCTATGCGTCTTTTGCTAGCTTGATATCAAGTAAGCAAAGTATCACCTAAAAAAGGGGTAAGAACTGCTAATACCAAATGGTTTATCGCTCAATAGCTTTTTCGTTAACAAGTCTTCAACCAGCGGTGATAATTTAGAATTTGTAGTGCAATGTTTTCTACGTAATTTGCACTCTTTGTTAACTTCACGTTCAAGTTAGCATATCACTACCTCAAAAAGTGGTAAAAACTGTTTACACCGAATGATTAGTGACTTAATAATTCATAGTTATTTTCAAAAAATAAACATAGAAAACATAGAACGACGAATTCAAAATTGTCACAGCTAATTAATAACGACAAACGTGGAAAAAATCTATATTTTTTGTTGAAGTGAACCCGGCGGAACTAATAGAAAATAAAAAAGACCAAGACACGATTAAATTATAATAGTTTATTTAGTACTTTAGTAGTTCAGGGTTAAACTATGACTGCAACGTTTATTTAAAAGCAAGTTACTATAAGTCAATATATCATTTATAATAGATAACATAATAAGAAAGAGATAGCTGCTATGCATTAGTACATAATTTTTAACATCCTCCGGCCGGCGAAGAAGAAGATAGCTCCAACGGGTATAATAATTGAACTGGTCTCCGGGTTCGAGTTTTATCCGAATATCGTATCTCACACGCTCTTACTTTACCGTCGCGACCAGGGAAAATGGTTTCTATGACAGCCATTCTCCAGTTAATCCTTGGCTTAGCGGAATCAAATACGAGTACGACATCATTTTTCTTTAATTCAACCGATGAACTGCAATTGTTGTGGTGAAACGATCGTAGGAACTGCAGATATTCGGTCCGCCACCGCTTCTCCAGCATACTCATACACTTCATTCGCTGTTTCCAGAGCAATTGTATCTCTAATGAATCAGATACCACTTCGTGGACAGATAGACCACAATTACCCATCAAAAAATGAGATGGAGTCAATGGAACAGCATCTAACGGGTTGCTACTTACGTATGTTAGTGGGCGAGCATTAACCATACCCTCCGCTTCGACGACCAATGTTCTTAGTTGCTCAAAAGAAAGCTTTGCCTTACCTATGGCCATTTTGAGGACGTTTTTGATCGTGCGTATAAGGCGCTCCCAGAAACCACCCCACCAAGGAGCTCGTTCCACAATAAACTTCCATTGGACGCGGTTATTTGACAAAAAACCCTTGAACTTGGTCTTCTTCAAAAAAATGATTGACAGCACCTAGTTCCAAAGCAGCTCTACGAAAGGTTCGGGCACTATCGGAATATATTACAGATGGAGTACTCCTTCGAGCCATGAAACGTCTTAATCCCATCAGGCAACTTTCTGTGGTTAAATTTCTTACCATCTCTAAGTGCACAGCACAAATGGCAGCGCACGTAAAAACCATCAGATACGTTTTACTCATCTCTCCATTTGAGTTATCGAAGCAGTAAAGGGGACCGGCGAAGTCGACGCCAACGTTGTCAAAAGGCCTTGAAAGTGTTAACCTTTCGATGGGAAGTGGTCCGAATGGCTGTGAAGCTGGCTTTCCCCATAGTCTTCGGCAATCAGGACACCGAGACACCAATTTTTTAATCAATTGGCGTCCTTTGGGAATCCAAAATCGAGAACTCATCTGTGATAAAACCATGTTGACTCCACCATGTGTAGTTCGTGTGTGATAGTCTTTTACTAAGAGTTCAGTGAGATGGGAATTTTTCGGCAGTATAATGGGGTGCTTAAGATCGAAAGACTCCTCTAAGCACTGAAGGCGGCCACTTACTCTCATAATGCTATTGACATCCAGAAAAGGACACAATTGGGCAATTTTGGACCCCTTTGGTACTGACTGTTTCTTCTGCAAGAAACAAATTTCGTTAGAATAAAATTTGAATTGAATATACCTGAGCCAATAAGCTTCAGCGAGTTCCAGATCTTCAGCAGTCAAATTAAAAGAGATGGCTCTTTCCATATTCTTTCGACATGTGTCCCAGAAGCGCAATATATAGGCTGTAATTCGTATTAAACGCTTCCAAGTGCTGAAGTCTTTGTAGTTGCAAATAATAGGCTCGAGTGGTTCGCACAGCGGAACGGAGGTCTGTGTTAGTAGTACCAATTGAGCTACGTTGTTTTGTTCTGTCGGGATGTCACCATAATTTAAATTTTCACCAAATTTTAGCCAGGCCGGTCCCTCGGTCCATAGGGAAGAAGTTCGAAGATTCTCGGCTGATATACCCCTTGTGAGGAGATCCGCAGGATTTTCCTTTCCGGAACAGTGCTTCCAGTCTACGGTGGATGTATGACGGCGTATTTCGAAAACACGGGTCTGTACATACGGTTTCCATCGATTTGCTTCTCCTTGTATCCAGCTTAGAGCTATTTTTGAATCTGTCCACATATGGAACCTTCGAACAGAAACCTTTAAAGATAGATTCAAGTAAGAACGTAATCGTGCTGCTATTAATGCTGCGGTTAACTCCAACTTGGGCAGCGTAAGTTCTTCCGTTCCATCCTCCTTCAGTGGAGCCACCCTGCTCTTTGCACACAGAAACGAAATATTGTTTTCACCTGTTACACTGCTGCTCTTGATGTATGCCACGGTACCGTACGCTTTCAGGCTGGCATCAGCGAAAATGTGTATATCCACCACACTTGCAGAATTGAAGACAAATACCGATCGCGGAATAGTGATCTCTTTCAAAAGAAGTAGACTCCTGGCACAAACTTCCCATTTCGTCATTAAGTCTGATGGCAGAGCTTCATCCCAAGCCAGCTTTTCCCTCCATATGGATTGAAACAGGATCTTGACTTTTATTACAACTGGGCAAAGCATTCCTAATGGATCAAAAATTCGGGCGATCGTTTGAAGTACGTTACGTTTCGTGCCTCTTATCAAATTTGAAGTGATTAAACTTTCGACAGACTGCAACGGCACAGCAATTTCATCACTAGAAACATAGCACATTAGTCCTAAAACCTTCTGCGTATTCGGAGCATCAGCTGAACCAAGACACTCTCAAATTTGACAACCATTGGAGTTCCATTTTCTCAAGTTCATTCTGGCCTTGTTAATGATTATGACAGCTTCTTGGCTAATTTGCTTCCCTTCTTTTTCGGTGTTAACACTCATCACTAAATCATCCATATAAAAGCTTTCCTGCAGCACTTCGCATGTAATGGGGAAACTATCTTTTTCTCTAGTTAAATGCATACGTATGGTTCCAGTCAAGGGAAATGGACTGCAATTTACTCCAAAGGTGACTCTGGTCATCCTGTAGTCCTTGTATTTGGGCCTCTGATCTGATGATGTCGATGAAACATACCAAACAAAACGGTGGCTGTCACAGTCGTTAACATTCAGCAATATTTGTAAAAAAGCCTTCTCAACGTCAGCCACTATCCCATAACGTCCTATACGAAAGTTAAGTAGCACCTTTAGAATATCTGGAAGCAGGTTTGCACCCTTTTGTAGCAAATCGTTGAGTGATGGAGAATTTTCACTACCTGCAGAGGCATCAAACACAATCCTCATTTTTGTCGATGTGCTTTCTTCCTTGTAGACAGGTCGGTGCGGAAGATAAAAAATTCGCTTTGACGAATCAGTATTGTTTGCAGGAACTGCTTCAGCGATTCCATCTGAAATCATTTTTTGAATGGAATCATCGTACTCTTCAAATTTTCCGGGGGTTCTTGATAAACGCCTCGTTAGTGAATCAAGTCGCTTGAGAGCTGTTATTTTTTATCATGACTTCTGGATTCTTCCACGGCAGTGTAGCTTCAAAGCGAGAACCCTTTTTGCTAATGCATTTGGCAATGAGATGTTCCGATAATTGTTGATTTTCAACATCTTCACTTTGTATACCTATAGCTTCCAATGCCCAAAATGACTTGAAATCATTGTCACCCAGAGCAGGCAGAAGAAAACTTGCACTAGAAATAGATGAAGAGCATAAGTGAACGTTCGAAACAAGATTCTTACCGGTAGAGGTATGATTCCCCTGCAGGGTCCAGCCAAAGATGGTTTCAACAGCTCTTAACGAAGGAGTAATGTAGCGTTGTTGACCGGTTACTGCTGCCCAATAATAATCCGACCCAATGAGAACGCTAAGTCCATCCTCTGCTTCGACGGAAACATGATGGGAATCTGCAAGACATAGCCCTTTGACAGCTGTGCATGAAATGTCAGGCACTTGTAAAACGTCAATACAGATATCTGGTACAACGACTGCTTCAATTTGGGCGTATTTGTTGCTAAACTGGCTATTTATGACTAGATTCACCTTTTGCAGTTTTTGGCATGGAGATTTAACTTTGGATCCAAAGGGGATCACTGAGATGTTCACCATACCCATGGGAGCGAGATTTAATCTGCGAACTAAGCTTTCGCGAACGAAAGAATGTTGACTGCCGCCGTCGATAATAAAGCGAATTAATAATTGTTTTTTCTTGCCCGGGGCTACTGCAATGCCTCGAGCTGTCTTTAAAAAGATCGTTGAATTTTGAGGAACTGAATTACAAGCGCACAAATTCAAAACATTCTCCACTTCATCACCTTCTGCTGTTGTGATGGCTGGAGCAACCAAGGCATTTGATCTTCCCAAGGACGGATCACACATGGATGTAAAATGTCTTCCTTTGCAGTTCTTGCATGAAATAAATTTTGCGCTGCGGCATTTTTTAGAAGAGTGGCCAGGCTTTGCACAGCGAAAACACCGGTTACCTTTGCGCAGTATGTCTCTTTTATTTTCGAGAGACATCTCACTATCACACTCCTTTGTAGCATGTCTGTCCGAAGAACAAAATAAGCATTTGTCCTTATCACCTAATGAGACCAAGCTAGCTGCAGTGTTGGCGGTTGAAAATGAAGATGATGGTTTGACAGTTCCAGTGACAGAGAAAACACTACTTTTTTCTAATGACTCTACCTCTCGCTTTAAAAAACGCATTAGACTTTGTACTTGCTTGTCACCAATGTGTGAAAGAGTTGAAGTACTTCCTGACTCCGATTTTTCAGTATCTCCAACATCACTGTCTCGTTCTGCTAGGCGATGATAATCAACTCGAAGGTCCACTGGCAAGCACCGTAGCAAAATGGATTTAAGCATGACGTAGTATTGGTGCGAGGGAACTTGCAATGCAGTTAGAGTTCGACTACAAGCTGTAATACTGTTGTACAAGTTCCGTAAACCTATAGCATCTGTTTTCAATAGCACGGGGCGAAGGGAAATCAACTGCTGCATGTGCTTGTCTACTAGCCGTTCAGTGTCTCCAAATTGCTCTTGTAAAAGTGAGACAGCTGCATCGTAGCACATCTCTGAAGCTGTAAAACCAGAAATTACTTTTTTTGCACTACCTACTAACACCGATTCAAGGTAGCTAAATTTATCGGATGATGTTAAACTGTTATTTTCATGCACGGCCGTACGAAATTGTTCCCAAAACGGCAACCAGTCTTGGAAATTACCATCAAATTTTTTCAACTGTAATTTTGGAAGCTTTAAAGAACAGTTTGGCACAGAAGACAATGACGTAATAGGCTGACACTTGTCAGTGGATGGAGTTTGCTTTTTTTTAACTTTTTTCACACGAATGTTTAATTTTGCTAGCACGCCTATGGCCGAATCTTGATAGTCAGCAATTTTCTCTAGCTCTTTATCAAGATCAGCGCCTTCCACTTTGATGAGATTTCTGGTGGCTATCTCCTGATTCATGGACATTAGGCTTTCATGTGCTGCGGTCAATCGTTCGATGTATGAAATGAGCTCCTCTTCTATTTCGTCATACTTGTCTGGATCATTCAACTGGGACTCTTCTGCGTTTAGAAACTCCGAAGCCGCTTTCAAGATTTTAGTAACTTGCCCTCTATAGGCCGATCGAGCAGACAGTTCCATCGCGACTTTTATCGTTTTTCTTTAAGAACTTGCAAACACGAATCTTTTGAGTCACCGATACCTAGTTTACTATTATCAGTTTACTATTATATTTATGTCTCTGTTCGCCTTTTTTCCCGGGTTTCGGCACCATGTGGAAAAAATCTATATTTTTTGTTGAAGTGAACCCGGCGGAACTAATAGAAAATAAAAAAGACCAAGACACGATTAAATTATAATAGTTTATTTAGTACTTTAGTAGTTCAGGGTTAAACTATGACTGCAACGTTTATTTAAAAGCAAGTTACTATAAGTCAATATATCATTTATAATAGATAACAGAATAAGAAAGAGATAGCTGCTATGCATTAGTACATAATTTTTAACAACTATCCATTTTTCCATCCGTTAGAGTTGCTTTGCTAACTTGATATCAAGTTAGCAAAGCACCCAAAAAAACATAGAAAACATAACACGAAGAAATCAAATTTGTCAGAACTAATTAACGGCCAATTAACGGCAAATTATGAAGCCATCGAACATCAGGTATAAGAAGTTTTTACTGATTTTCGACTAAGTTCTTGGTGCAAGATGTATGTATTCTAGGGTGGTCCTAATATTGTTTTTTTTTTTTTTAATTCTGAGATGGATAGGCATCAACTGGCTCTACATGGAAAATAAATTTTTCCTAATTTTTTGTCTCCTTATTTTCACTTTAAGGTACTAATCTAAAGCAACGACAGAGCAATATTACGGTGGATAGCTGAGATGAGATTGCTAAATGTCTCAAAATTAATCATTAAAGTTTTCAATGATGAGTTTCAATGATAGCTATAACTGGCGCCTAATGGCGGTAGAGAAGAATATGCTAAGTTAGGGAAGGTTGGGATAGATTCCCTAGTTTTAACGATGACAGTGGAGAAGAGAAGTCTTAGACAGCGAAGGTTAAGATATAGTCCGTAGTCGAAACTTCTCGGAAGCGGGAGGAGGTTAAGACAGTGAAGGTAGGGATAGGGTTCCTAGGCTTAACCATAGAGTACCTAATTTATCTAGAGAACCGACTTCAGGGCTTTTTCTCTTTCACCCTACAAACTGCACTGTGAGTATTTCCTCCACATGGCTGAGCATGTGTTAGCTGCCCAATGCATTTTAAATGGAATCACACCAATGCTATGATAACTTAGTGGATTTTGGCTCATTATACTGAAAACAACAAAAAATTGAATAGAAAAATTGAAAACGTCACATTTAGAGCTATCACACGTATTCACGGACAGGAAATTTAAGAGAGTTTTCTCTTAATGTACTCAAATTAAATTTGCGGCTGTTTTAGGCAAGGAGGTACGAGTCGCGACTCTAGATAATATAGGTACTCTATAGGCTTAACTAAGACGGGCGGCGGAGGAGAAAAGGCTAAGACAGCAAAGGTTAGGATTTCTTCTTCGGTTTCGGCATCGTTTCATTTCTCCATGACGTTTTCACATTTTGAACACAGGTTTTATGTGGATGCATCTGGTGGGAGTTAGGATGAACCATCTAAAAGTCCCTGCTCAGGCGCCAAAATGTGATACCTTTTGGCCAGTGAGGAGACCCAAGGCCGAAGCCAAGGTCTGGTACGGCTTATGACTGTGACTATATTAGCAAAGTTTTGCTTTCCATAGCTTCTATCGAGATTAAAAAAAAATGAAAAGCACTTGTCAAGTACTGCTGTAACCCAATGCTTGGTACTTGTTACGAAATTCTTGAAAAATACTGGCCCTTGCCTTTTTTTAAGCACCTGTGCCCAGTGCTGAATTATAAGCACCAGGTTCCGTTGATGGCATCACTGTTATTGGTACTTGTACTAGATACAGCTAAAGTTATATGTAAGCCAAAATATCTGCCTATTGCCTTGTCAGCTACTTGCTTCTTTAATGTTTTGATTTTAACTGTGAAGGTCATTGGATTTACAAATAATAAAAATGAAAGAACCCCAATAAACTCGTTCGTACATCATCATTTCCACTATGCCGAAAGCTCAAAAATGTCTAAGTGCTTTTTTTCTTAAATAAAAATATCAAAACGAACATAAAATACCTTTGTAAGTTATACTTTATAAAATAAAAACACATTTTGTTCTTGGTTCGTTTGCATTTACACTGCACAAAAGGTATCCTCATGGAAAAAAAAGTAAGTTTTTAATGAGTTCACTAAAAGCATATTAATAAAGTTTCACATTGGAAAGGCTTTCGCTGCATTAAAGCAAATGAGTAGAGAATAAGTTCACTTACCTTGCATTTAAGTTAATATAAACTTGAAACTGGTTGTATAGAGCAGAGGACATGCTCTAGTTTTGGTTTTGCAATGAAAATAATTTACTTAACATACAAAGCAAGTTGCAATGTGTAAAGTAGATAGTCACAGAAGAAACTTGTATATAGGTAGAAACTATTTTATGAAATTAAAATTTCTTAATATAGTTCAGGTGCTTGAAAAAATCTCATTTATTCCAGTTTAGTGATTGGGATAACTAAATATATGCTACCTAAAACAAAAATCAGAAAAATTAAATAACATCAAAAACTCAGGAGATCAAAATCTGAAAACCTGGCTTATAAATTCTAATATGATTTCACTTTGAAATTAACGGCAAAAATGTCCGTTCCTCAATTTCCACGGTACTTCCGGAAAATTATCGTCATTTGACTGCATATATACAGACACCCGCTAATCACAACTCTCTGCCAGTGCTGTAGAAAAAGATTTTATAGTACGTTTATATAGTGTTTTGAAATGTTCGCAAAGCGTAGTGGAAAGATTTCTCTAGGGAAGAATAGGGTTTAAGAATGGACTTGTCTTTAATTAAGGAAAGCAACTATACATTCCAGATTAAATTATACCGAATTTTTGTCAATGTTTGGCTATCCTCCTTCACCCTTCTCCCTCGGTGGTACACCAGGATGCTGTCCAACGTGTGTTCCGCTTCCCTTTTAGGTGTGGCGATGAGACTGTCCGACTTTCAATGAACCAACTTTCGTTATCAGAAATAGACAAGAAGTTTTAGACATAACTCTTGTCTCCTCTAACAGCTATCAAATAATCTCAAATTGGAAAGTATCAAGTGATCACTCTTTGATCATAGATACATCCAATTCAGCTTGAACGATGAACCTCCTAGCCAAATAGCTTTTCGAAATCATAAAGATTGATCAAACCTGATCTGTTCAGTGCTCCACCTATAATAAAAATGATCTTGGCAGTAAAGTCAACGATCTTACCTTAACCCTTAACAAATCGCTAGAAACCTCCTGTCCTCTTATTCAAATAAGGGATAAAAGATAGCTTCATTGGTGGACTTCGGGGCTCGAACCGCTCAGGAAAAATTGCAGGAAACTTTTCAATCGAGCTAAAAGTACTAGAGAATTGTCCGATTGGGATTTCTATAAGGAATCACTGACATCGTATAAAAAAGAATTGAGGAAAACCAAAAAATCTTCGTGGAGGATATTCTGTGGAAATATAGAAGAAGCCTCCCAAGCATCAACACTAAGAAAAATCCTCTCCACAAATCCAGTCATGTCTAGTTGCCTCAAAAATATTGATGGCTCCTGGACTAATTTTTGCGAGGAATCACTTAATTTGCTACTGGATACTCATTTTCCAGGCAGCTCACAGTCTATTAATAGTGCTGCTCTACACAGGATAAGCAGTAACTTAAGTTTTTCACAAGGTCTGATTACAAGGGAAAAATTACAATGGACACCAAACAGCTTCGAACCTTAAAAGTCGACAGGACCGGATGGCATCATTCCAGCTGAACTGCAGATTAATTCAGAAGTGATTTTGCCAATTCTGGAGGTCATCTTCAATGGCTGCTTGAATCTGGTTCATATTCCACTTCTATGTAGGGAAGTTAAAGTTGTGTTGATACCCAAAGCCGGCAAATGTTCGCACGTAAACCCAAAAGGTTTGAGACCTATTAGCCTATCATCATTTCTTCTAAAAACTTTTGAACGACTACTCCGCTATTCTGAATACATTTGGATCACTTCCAAGTAACATTGACTACACAATTCCAGTATTGAACTTCGACAAAAACTTTGAAGTTACCATACCTTCCAGATCCACCTGGGAGGATATGGTATTATTTAAAGATGAATCGATTCACATCTACACCAACGGATCGAAGACCAAAGATGGAATTGGTGGAAGTGTCTGATAGACTAAATTTAAGTCTCTCACTCCGCCTTCCTAATCACTGTAGCATATTCCAGGCGAAACTTCTAGCGATAAAAGAAGTATTATCTTGGCACAAAGAAAACGTGATAT
Organism: Dasysyrphus albostriatus; assembly: GCA_946251815.1. NCBI lineage: Eukaryota > Metazoa > Arthropoda > Insecta > Diptera > Syrphidae > Dasysyrphus > Dasysyrphus albostriatus. The sequence continues at coordinate 11,846,928 of OX276335.1, forward strand.
CAACCTCAGATATCCGCATCTTCTCAGATAGTCAAGCCGCTATTAAGTCTCTGGACTCTGTCTCTATAAGCTCTAGAACTGCTCTTATCTGTCGAGCATCTCTGGTGAGTGGCGCAACAGTTTAATATTCACCTTTGTCGGGTGCCGAGCCATAGTGACATTTCAGAAAATTGTAAAGCTGATGAACTCGCTAGAAGAGGAACATTACTACCCATTTTATCTGAAAGGACAACTATTGGTACACCAGTCATGCCTTGGAAAGAACAAACATTAGGTGGAATAACATCATTACTTGTTTGGCGACAAAACTAATATGGCCAAACCTTGATTTAAAGCGCTCCATGTGTTTAATATCTCTAAGCAGACTGCACATCAGCTCTGTTGTAAGTGTTATAACACTGTTTAATAGGCAGGCACGCAAAGCGGCTTGACATACCTTCAAACAATTTTTGCAGAAGCTGTATGGACGATGAGGAGGAAGAAACGATTCCTCACCTTCTCTGTACATGCCCAGCACTTTCCAACAGACGTAGGCCCCTTTTAGGAGACTACTTCTATAACGATAATAGTGATCTGGCAAACATCGACATAAGTAGTATCGTTCGCTTCGTCAGAAGCTCCAAGTAGTTTAACGAAAAGGAAGGAGTTCTCCAGATTCATGTGGCATCACAATGGACCAACTCTGGTCTAAGTGTGAATGAATGAATTAATAGGAGATAGGTGCAGTCCGACCTAAAGATCTATGGTGCCCCCTTTAAGAGCTGAATGAGATAATTCATTCCGTAATCCTCCCTCCACACTGGTTCCTCTTAGGAACTCAAGTATGTCGGGTATTTTCAGAGAGGGGAGCTTTTTCTCGTCTATCTGGTGATATCTCAGGTATCTGAGTCTTTGGTTCACAAGTGCATCACATTTTCCTAATATGTGGTCTGGTGTTTTCTTATAGAATCTTTCAGAATCTGCAAAATGCACTACTCACTAGTCAAAGAGGACTGAGTTGTCGTCTTAGCTTGTAGTGCCCTGTGAGGATGCCTGTTAGTTATTATTCTAAAGTTGTTTCTTCTTCTTTTTTTTTATGCAGGATGTGTAACGTGCTTGGTTATAGTTCCCGAGTAATATAGTTTAGCCAGCCTCAATTTTGGGAGTTCTTTCCAGAATTTTTATCTTTTGGTCTCCTCTTCTTATTTTATTGTGTATTTGATCACGTTTTCACCCACACCGCAATAGGGTTCAGACCTCATAAGGGGGTCTGTTGCTCCTCTCTTGGCTAGGGTGTCTGCCTCCTCGTTTCCCTGAATACCAACGTGTCCCGGTTCCCAAAAGAAAGTGAAAGCGTTATTCTCGCCTAGTTTGTTCAGCATACGTATGCAATCCCGAACTAGCTTGGAGCTAATGGCGTAGGAGCCTAGTCCTTTTAGTGCAGGTTGGCTATCTGTCATGATGACGATGCTATGATTACGATATTTTCTTTCGAGGTTTTTTCAGCGCATTGCCCAATGGCATTAACTTCCGTCTGGAAAATGCTTGTGGATTGACTCATTGGTACAGAAAGTTTGGTTTTTGGCCCAAAGGCCCAGTCCCTCCAGTCCTCAAACCGTCAGTGCACCATTTAATGGCATTTTCTTTGAGGACGTAGTTTGTCGTTACTCCTACCCACTCTTTTTTATTACTTAACGTTGCGTACTATGTCACAAAGAGTTTCTTCAAACTTCCCAAGGGCTGTTATGACAATATAGTCCCTGAAACCTAAACAGCGTATACCCTGAGAGTTCTAGTAGCTCATTAACAACGATACTCCACAGCAATGGTGACAGTACCCCTCCCTGAGGACAGCCTCTTGTTGTGGTGATTTCATGGAAACTCTGATCTGTAACTGCCTCTGCAGTTCTTGTGCTCAACATTTGATTAATCCATCGGGTTTAAGTGATGGGAACGCATTTTCTGAAGAAAACTTTATTTACTGGTTCGTGAGAGGTGTTATCGAAAGCGCCTTCAATGTCTAAGAAGGCACAAAAAGCGAATTCTTTACCATTTAAGCAAATTTGAATGGTGTTGGTTAGGTCATATAAAACAGTCTCCGTAGATCTGCCTGTCCAATCAGCAAACTGGCGACTGTTAAGACTGTTATTCATACCCTTAGTACCTATGCATTTTTTTTTTAAATAAAGCTCCATAGCATAATTTTTATTATTATTTTTGTTTTTGTTTCTACCGTTCATGATTCTCCCTCTGAATTTCCAACTATCCCCTCTTTGTTTCATCCAAAATTTCGCCAAATAAGATGTCTCGTTATCATTAACATTTTTCGTAAACATTTTATTATCAATTTTGAAAGCACTTTCTTTGTTTCCTTTATTCATTTCATATACTTATCCACCTGACTGTGTATTCTTTTGCTATCTCGTGGGTTTCGTTGACTATCTGTATACAAACAAAAAGATAATGGTAATTCCCAACACGCAAACCTAATACCCATTCAACCGTTAGTTAGTTGTTGATGTTTGTTTTGGTGTTTTTTATAGAGAGCTGCGTCAAAATGTGCGGAAATAATTAAGACAGGAACAGGATTATCTTGGCGGAAGGTGCGGTGTTTAACTGTTTAAAAAATCGTTTCGTAACTTATATTATATAGGAAGATTCTTTGTGGAGAATTTTCATCGACTATCTAATCCCAGAGCACAAATCACAATTAGGTCAATAGACTTATGTAGATGAAAATAAAAGCGGAAACGATTGTTATTAAATTTGATTATTTATTTTACAGCACTCACTTAATTTTAGGCACCTTGAGGTTACATAAGAGCGAATTAAGTTAATTTGATTTAACATTTAATTAAATAATAGGAAAAATAGGAAAACGGAAGTGAAAAATCTTAAAGTGTATATTGAAAGAAGCTAATTGCAATGTTTAAACACTAACAGCCCTTTTTATTAGATTTGACTAGTTTGGCAGCTTTTTAAAGTACTTTACAGTTGGAATTATGCTTTATTTATTTAAATAAAATGTCAATTTAGACTAAACTTAGACAACCTTTGTCCAAGTGAAACAACTTTGGGACAACAAAGTTTGTTAATAACTATATAGAGTTGAGCGACTGTCTTAAGTTAGGCAAAATTTTTAAATACGACTGTTTAGATTTAACCATCTAGGCCAGAGCTCAATAAAGAAGGTTTAATTATCGTTCGCAAAAGTAGAACAATTTGTTTTTGACCCATAATCCAAAATATTACTAAATGATTCCTTTTAAATTAAAGATTTATTATTATTATAAAAATTGCGCTGAACTTTTTTTGCAGCAAATATAAGGACAAGACAACAAAACAAACAAAATAAAGTAGAGACTAAAAAAGAGTTCAAAGAGTCAATGGGCTATACCCATTTGAACTTTACCATTTCTTATAATTTTTTACAGTTTGGGCTCGAAAGGGGCTTTCAGTACAATATGACAAATTTCACATTCGTAAAAATATTCGAACTCAAGAAAAGGAGGCAATTTCGCTATTTAATTTTTCAGCCCTTTTTAAATGCTTCTAGACCTACAGACCAAGCGACTGGTTCGATTGATATCAGACTTGGTACAGAGTGCAATGGAAAGTTTTATATTTCATGTGGTACCAAAAAATTGCCTTTCGATCATAAAATTCGAAAAACTATTAAAGAGTGTTAAATTTAAATGGCTGCATCTCCGACGGTTTTTAATTAAAATGGTTTTTTTTTTTACATGTAATCATATTAAGACCTTAATTTATTTCGTTGCATTACTTGAGCTTATTTTTGCCTCAAAAAAAGATATGCGAAATTTAGAAATATGTAATATAATATAACTAAAAAAATTGAAAAAAAAATAAATTTTAGAATTTTTGTTGTTTTTGTTTTTTAATTTTGAGATTACTAACGATTTTTTAAAAAAATATTAGCTCGATTTAGCAATAATATAAAAGAACAAGTTTTAAGATTTTAAAAGCTTTAGCACAGTATTTTAGGTATTCCCGTTTTCTTTAAATTGTTATTTTTTCAATTTAATTCTATGGCTTAGAAATTTATCCCTCCAACATTAAAGGCGGGAAGTACACACCCTCTTTTAAATTTTTTTTTCTCACAACATGCCTTACATGATTTCATGAAGTTTTGTCTAATATCTTGCAAACATCCTGTATACTTATTCTTACCATTGAAGAAACAGTGTTTTTTATTTGAAAATTAACACTGTATCTAATTAGTTAAATGAGGACATCTCAAACCCAAGCGTCTTTCTTAAACCACTTACTTCTCTCTCATCATGTCAATTAAATGACCATGAGTCATTCATTTTTTCCGTTATTTCAGGGTAAATCGATCAAAAAAATTAATTAATTGCTTAAGACAATAACGCTGTTTTTGAAATTTTTGACAGTTTCGATCCTCGTATCTTTCTTAATATTTAACCTACCGAAAAAAATGTGTGTATAATTTTTTTTATAGAAAATTCAATATTCTTTCATTTTGTCATGCAAAATTTTCCTATAATATGCTTAGTTTTCGAAATAGAAATATTTACGAAAAACTACAAAAGGGGACATTCACCCCCCTTCCTGCTTAAAGTTCGCAGCCCTTGGCTGGAGACATTTAGTATGTTATACATTGGGGTCACCCCTATCACATAAGACAATAACCCAGAGAGCGTGATTTATTGCATTTATTTTATAATTTTGGGTCTTTGTTGACTGGGGCTACTAATTAATAATAGATAATTATTTATTTATTTATTCTTTCATCAAACAGAGCATACAAATTTCTTATAGACTACTAAATACATAACAATCATCAGATACCTATGTACATATTAGACGAACATAGATTTTATCCATCAATTATCAAAAGAGATAACATTTTTTTTTAAACAATCTCTCCTTAATAACATATTAATTTCAAGAACATTACATACAGAGGTTGCCTGCCTTAAACAGCCCATTAATGGCTCATTTTTTCCATAATTTACCCTGTGGAAAGGGACATAAAAGAGACAATGCGAGTGGGACTGTCGCGTTGGTGCGTAAAAACTTACCAGCGATAATGACACGTTATCATAATCCCTTTGTTCTTTGTAAGGATTAAATAATGATCCACAGGGCGGTTCCTAGTCCTTAGAGCACTTGAAGCAAGCTCAGAAAAGCCGCCTTTCTCCCTAAAAAGATTGGTGTACAGAGTAAATAAAAAAATTAAATAATAAATTATTTAATTTTTATTGTATTTACACTGACTCCAAATTAATACCAACATAATTTCAGTAGGTTGCGTGCGAATGACAGAAAGAAAACAGTTCGAATATCGGTTTATATCGACCTTCTTGTAAGTTAAAAAAAACTACTTTTTTTACTACCTACTCAATAAATATTACCTTTTCGAAGTCTCGACTTGGCCTTAAAAAGTCGAGAAAAGGATCAACTTTTATCGACTTATCGATATTTTTTACCAAGACTTAGTACAACCTACAAGCAAGTCGACATAAATCAATATTTAAGCCTGTTGATATTTTAAGATTGATTTCAACATTTTGTCGATAGCTTTTTCGTACAAAACTGTTAGACGAGGACATCGCTCTTGCAATGTGACCTCGAATAAGCTTCAGCATGAAATTATCTATCCTGTTTATGTTGGCCCCGTTGTATAGAACCAGGTTGGAATAGTAATGTTTGTACTCCGACTCTGGTGTTCTGTGCAATCCAAGGCAGCGTCGAAGACACTGCCTCTCAAACACCCGAATCTTTTCCATTTGAGATGGGGCAACGTTGAACCTAACCAGGCATCCATAGGTAATACGGCTGGATAAGGGCCATGTAATAAATCACCTTCACCCTGCTGTCAAGCCGGCTGCTATAAAACAACCGTTTTGTCAGGGCAAAAGCTCGCCTAGACCTGATACAAATACTGATCCATCCAGATGTCAAAGTACTTTACTAAACTTTTACTCGCCAGTGGATGTCCATTTGGCCCTACGATCACTAGTTTGCGCCAGTTCTTTCTCGTATCCCTTGTGGCCCTAAGGAACAGAATCCTAAGCAAGATAGTTTCTGATTTCTGAAAGTTGATTTTCAACTTCCAGTCATCGCAATATCGCTGAATCTTCTCGAAGTCACGCTGCAAAAGAATCCTGATGACCTCGACTTTTGGAGCTGTTCTGTACGCAATTAGATCGTCGGCATACGCAATTGCCTGAGTTAGACTACTTATCAGATCGCTGGTGTAAATGCTGAATAGAATCGGCGAGTTGACCGCTCCCTGCTGAAGACCATTTTTAATATTAAAGGTTGTGGCAGAAGTTACATTGCCACTTTTGACAACAAACTTTCTGCCATTGAGCATATCATAAAGCATATATAACAGTGGTTTACTAATGCCAAGTCTGGTCAGCTTTAGATAAAGACCCTCTAACCATACGGTGTCGAAGGCCTTCTCCAAATCAACCAGACAGGCACCCGTACACTGCTTCTTAGATTTGTTCCATTGGACATCAGAAACGAGTTTCGACGCGGCATGAATAGTGTCATGTCCCGCCTTAAAACCGAACTGATTGTCCGGTATGATATTATTGTCCTCTGCCCACTTAGACAGAGCTCTATTGATAACTTTTTTGAATACCTTGCTGATACTCGGAAGAAGACTTATCGACCGGAGATTCGCCGGGTTGGAGTTGTCCTTTCCCTTTTTCGGGAGAGGATGCACCACAGCTGTCTTCCACCGCACTGGCATGCACACATGCCCCGTTATCCTAACACCTTTGTAAGAAATAGGAAATAAGGACGAACAAAAATTGATCTATTTTAAGATTTCCTTTTGATTGAGTGTTGTTTTTTTTTTTGTCTTTTAGTAGAATGCAAATTCCTTGCATCTTCCCATAAACGACTTGTAGAATCTTGGTATACATTCAATTATTCAATCACAAAACTGAAGGTTTCACGAATATTATTCTTCATTTTTGATGAACAAAATCGGAACCTTTATAAAAATGTGTGCTGGGTACATCCACCATACAGTACAGGGCCAGACAAGCTATAAGTGCAAGTAGCGCAAATGCGCAGGGCACTGATTCCAATGGGTGCCTTGAGCAAGCTTTAAAGAAGCCACTATTTCTTGTATTTAACTTACCTACTTTTAATTTTCATTTCTTTTTAAAAGCACCAATTTTGGTATTCACTTGCATTTCATAACTCCTAGCTTAAACAGGAAAAAAGCTTATTGTTTTTGTTTTACGTGTTTGAGTTCCTCTCCCTCTAGACGAACATTTAGTTTTTTTAAAATATCGCCGCCTGAGTACTTAAATGCCCCATAGACCACTTTTTCGGGAAATTGAGTTAATGTTGCAGTTAAACTAATTCGAATTTTCTCTATTGGTTGCTGTCTATCTCTATTACTAAGCAAGTTACAAAAACCAAATTTGCTGTATAGACCACATATTTTTGAGTCCTCTATGTGCTTATCTGACTCATACCAAAATTTACACTAGGTGGGGCAACATTTTTAGAAGAAGTCTTGAAATATAGATTCAGTACTTAAAAGCCCCATATCCAAACCAAATTTTTTTAGTAAAAACTGAAGTGCTATAAAAAACACTAAACGAGAAAAAAATTCAAAAAATTAATTGAATTTAAAACAAAGAATATGTAAAAGAATTTTTATAAGCAAAACCGAATGAAATTTAATATATTTTTCTGGTTTATTTTAACGACCAAAGTATATTATTAGTTTTTTTTTTTCATTTATTTAAGGGTTTTTAAGACTTTAGAATAATCCAATATGATATCAAGTATAAGTCCTAGCCACCGAATTAATATAACCTTTTGTTTTATGTCTTTATCTATAAAAATAAAATTATTAAAAATAAGTACCTAATGCCGGTTCTTTTGAACTTTATTGTTTTTCTTGCTAGCATTGAATTCCGAAGTTTCAGTGCACCAAAGTTCTATATCCATAGGAAACCTCAAGTTTTTTTTTTTTCATGAGCTTTGTATTCGTATGGGAGAGGGTTCTATATCCATTTCTGACTTTTTTCATACTTTTATTTTTTTTTAAATAATCGAAACCGTTTTTGACTTCATTTCTTCAAACTACCACAGAGATATCTTCAAATAATATATATAAAAATTCTGTCATCATATTTCTCAAGATGAAAGTGAAGAATATATTTTTCAAACTTAAAAATTCGTTTTCCGGGAATAATTTTGTTTGGATATGGGGCAATGGGTACTCAGGCGGCGATATCTCAATTCGCTTTTTTGAAAAACTCAAATTTTGAGATAAGCCACTTTGCTTCTGAGGCGACGATATAAATATACTTCGTAAAAAAGGCATTGCAAAGTCTACTGTTTGGTTAATGAAGAATTGAATTCTTTTACCAATTAAAGCAATTGGGGCGCTAATGATGAAGAACGCTCAGGGCGCTAATTCAGCTCGGGCTGGCTTCGACGGTTTTCAAGCATAAATCGGCTGATACTGCCGCAATTTCACGTTCGATATTGGTACGAAGTTCATCAATCATCGCTGGCTTGTTGGCATAGACCATAGACTTGACGTAGCCCCACAGAAAATAGTCTAACGGCATCAAATCGCACGACCGAGGCGGCCAAGCGACTGGACCATTTCGTGAGATAACACGTTCCCGAAACTTGGTTTCCAATAATTTGATTAAGACATTCGTTGTGTGGCTTGTGGCGCCGTCTTGTTGGAACCACATGTCCTCCAAGTCCATATCATCCAATTAAGGCCAAAAAGTACGGGCAAATGACGCCGCCGGCCCATAAGCCACACCAAACCGTAATTTTTTCAGGATGCAATGATGACTCATGGAGTACGTGTGGATTGCTGCCTGACCAATACCGCATATTTTGTTTATTGACGAAGCCATTCAGCCAGAAATGAGCCTCATCCCTCAAGATGATTTTTCGATGAAAATCCGAATCATTTTCAAGTTGTTTCTCAGCCCAATTCACGAACATACGACGCTTCTGGTGGTCAAGCGGCTTCAGTTCTTGCGTCAATTTAATCTTGTAAGGATGTAGGCCAAGATCTTTTCGCAAAATTCGCCACAACGACGTCACAGAGATGCCCAACGCTTGAGAACGACGTGTGAGAGACATATTTGGGCTTTCTGCAACTGAATTCTTATTTTATTTTGATCTTGCTAATTAAGTCAATGATGTTGTTCGTAATAAAATCGAAAAATCCAAAACCGATTACCTTGATTTTTTTGTTTGACCTTATTAAACAAAGAATTTTTGTTCTCCATCTGCAAAAGGATTTCAAGAATATTGTATTCTCTTTCCTCTCAATTGCATCACAGAAATTCGTATGCTCCTTTCATTTGCCAAAAAAGCAAAGGTAGGTAATAGAATTTATTTGTGTGTTCTAGAACTGTCAGAGGGAAGTGAATAAATGCCACATTATTTTAATCTGTAATCCTGAATGAGATGGATGACTTTGTATATAGAACAAGGATTTTACAAAACCGAAACATTAAAAAAAAAAAATAAGAGCCTATAGCCAAGAAGTATTAGATGTAGAAAATTTGTTTTGCTATATTGCTTGAAGGGAAAAGGAAATAAACAGGAAATAAAAACGCTATTTGGGTTTTATTTTAAGAAGAACAAGCACAAATTGGGGAGGAGGTTCTTTCACATTTGTTTTTTATGTTGAAACAATAATGTTTTTTATTTTTCCTTAAAGTGTGTCATAAATCAATTCAAATTTGAAATGAAAATACAAGCGATAACATTTTTAAAGGCGATAAAATGAGAATACTTATAACTACACTCTGCATCAATTGATTAAATACTTTTTTCAGTTGAATACAAATTGGAATTTTCTTTTATTTGACTAACTTTACTGTGAACTTATAACCCATTTACCACATTTTTTTATAAATTTCTCTTATATCAAAAAAATAACAACTTTTCAGCTTTACTTTGTTAAAAATTGTAATGGTTGTTTTTCTTTAATAATTGTGTATGGTTAACAGGATTTTGAAATAAAACACTTTTATTGGAAGCTTATTCAGCCTCCAGTATCTGATGCAATGTTACCGAACATACTCGAATTATGCATTCTGGACATGATACGCGCACTCTTTAGCTGATGGGGGCACCTTTCAACAAATAATATTAGAAAAAGTTGGGAGTGCAACTATACTCTGGAAACCGAATGCCCTGAAGCTTCTGAAGTATCTCTATGCGTGAAACTTCTATGAGTATAGTTTTTCAATGCATTTATTTGTTGCTAAAAGAACAAAAGCAAGATAATGTTTGTACTGTGTTCTTTGGTTCGCTATATAGTTTTATATCAGAACAAAGGCCTTACAATACAATTTGGAGCATCATTCGCATGACTTGCACGTCATACGGTTCAACTCAATTCGTATATGTATACAACACAATACACATACATACATACATACATATAACTCAATCAGATATCAACAACAATCCTATATAAATATGTATAAATGTATGTGGTACATACTCATTTTATGATTTGTGTCATTCAGGACGTCCATCAGGAGTAGTGTTGATTCTGCTGCGAATAAAGGCTCTTCACAATGTGCATAATGCGAAATAACTGCATTAACATCATAATGCTTCGGTGCAATCGTATGCATATTCATCCTTATAAATAATATTCCTCCATTGTCGTCAAATAAGTTTGAGTTTTGTGTCAATCATCAGGGGAAACTGATTAATGACAGCAAATTGCAGCAAAAACTTAATAAAGAGTGCATCCTGAGAGAGGAAAATAATTATTATGAATCATATGAATCAAATAAAATAATAAAGGAAGGTGAAATTTTAATGTTTTCTTTATTTGCAAAGCAATAACATACGGGGAAATTATAAAAAAATAAAATAAATAAATAAAACAGCTTAAAAAGCTTAAAAAGATTGAGGATGATTTTGAGATTTGAATACATGAAGATGCAAGAAAAAAACTAATATTCAAAAACAAGAAATCAATCTCCCCCCCCCCCCCCTTGTATGACTAACGAATTGTTGGCATACGAATTGGTACATGAGAAGAACCCAGCAAACATTTCATATCAGAAATGATTTATAAATGATCCACAAAAGTGGAAAAAACCTTCATGTTTGTACTCATTTATAAACCATTTTGGATCAAATTTACTGGGTAGCATTACTTCGAATTCGAATCGAATTTTACTGTTCATTATTGATGAAGTAGTTCTTCACTTAAGTGAATGTAAAAAGGACGCTTATATAATCAGTTTACTGAACAATTCATGATTCATTTTTGAAACATATATAAATGGGACAAAAGTGATTCATATGAATGAAGAAAAACTGAGTTATTCCGTTCAGTGGAATGAATTTAAATGGAATCATATTTGATTCATTACAAAGATAATTATCCAAATGTATACCATTACACCGTCTGAACGTCTGTGTTAGTAAAAATGCTAGTACCCAGCAAACATTTTTGTTCATAATTTAAACATAAATAAATCAAAAAAGTGAAGAAATTGACCGAAAAAGAATTCACTTATGATTCAATTTGAATCCTTTTACCTGGGCAATTAGACACCTTTTTATAACATTTCAGTGTTTCATTTTTGATTTGAAAATTCTTCATTTAAATGAGCGTATATAAGGGTTCTATATACAGTATATTAAATTATTACTTCATGCATGGTATATACTAAGAATTCCTTTAATTGTGCGAATTAAATTGAAATCATTTTTATGATTCAGAAAAGGTGCATAAAATAATCATTTAATTGAATATATAGAACCCTTACGCTTACATTAAACACTGAACTATTACACTTTTCTGTTTTCCTCAACATTCGATTTTTTTTTAATCTAAAAACTACCGCGTTGCATTTCGATTCCTTTGAAGATAACAAAAAGTTATAGCTGTTAGCATGGGGTACTTGCGCAGAGCAGGAATCTTTGAAACTGCTAGTATGTAAATGAGAAATCGTAATAATTGTTGTTTGTGTTTTCGATGAAAAAGTAATGTGTCTAGAGAGATTTGTTGAATATATGTACAATGACTACCTAAGCAAAAAAGATCCATTACTTTTTTATAAAAATTTTTTTTTGCAAAAATAGATTATGTCCAACAGTGAACCAACTTTTAAAAATTACACCAAACCATGGTGCAACTATAGAATTATACTTAGCAAGAAACAAAGGCACATGAACTCAGAGATAATTTTTTCTTATGACTTTTTATTGATTATTTTTTTATTTTTGTAAAAATAATAATATGTCTTTTATGTTTCTCAATTAGAGACTTGCAGTCTTTAAGTCTTCAGTTACTCTAAACAGAAAAATAAGAAAGGTACAATGTTCCTAAGCAATTACTATTATTATATTTTGAAAAACTTTTCATCAGCTTCCTCACCCCCTCCCCCGTCCATAAAAAAAGTATTGAGGCCACTTATAACTGAGACTTTATACATATATAACACTAACGTCACTATCTAGTATCTATCACTGGCAGTAGCCTTGGCCAAATTCAATAACAATGCCTTATAGAAGTAGTAAGTTCTTCAAGTGCTGTATGCGCATCTCATTTTTTGGGGGTGTATGGTTTGTATTTTAACACTTATCTGTGGTGTTTGGTAGAAACCTGATAATTCCATGTGCTTAATCCTTAAAGGGTTAATGCAGATATTATATTAATTTGAATTACATATGCTATTATTCTTTGAATAATTACATATATTCAAAATTTGAAGAAATCGGTTCACCCACCTTGGCTCTAGCCTAACTCAATGTTAAAAGGACGTAATGTCTAGAATTATTTTATGGAGCTATCATTTTTCCAAACACCACAGATTATGCAAGACGATATTTTTTTTTTGTATCATTCGATGGAAATCTTCAAAAGACACTCGATAAGAATCGTTCTCAGTTGTGTGGGACTCTTACCGCACCAAAACTGAATCAGGACCAATCTATGAAAGATCGACAGATAATTTTTCTTTCCTAATTTATAAATCACACTGTGGGAAGTTTTAAAGTTATAACACATGAGACTTGCTTCTTCTTAATCTCCAAACATTGTCTAGTACATTTAAGACGGTCTCCACTTCGGAGTTAGTATGACTTTGCAGTCGCTAACTGTGGGATAAAGCGTGTTTCTTAACCACTTCAATTTGAAGGTCACGATGTACAGATCGCTATTTCTTATATACCAAGGGGTATTTATTATTCCACGAAGGACCTTGCTTTGGAATTTTTGGATGGGTTCAGCATTTGTTTTCCTTGTACAGCCCCATAGTTGGATGCCATATGTCCAAACGGGTTTCAGTACTTGCATTAGGTTGTTCTGGATAGATAGGTCAGAGTTCTTTCCTAGTAACCAGTACATTTTTCTGTACTTCAAGTTTAGTTCGTCTTTTTTCTTTTTGATGTGCTCTTTCCATTTAAGCCTTGCATCCAAAGTCATTCCAAGGTATTTGGCAGTATTGGAGTAAGGTGCTGGTGTACTGTTTATAAGAATTGGAACATTGTTTATCCCTATGCAGTTTGAACTCAATTCCCAAGTGCCAAACCTTGTCAAAGGCTTGAGCAACATCGAAGAATATAGCCGAGCATACTTGTTTTTCTTCAAGTGGCTTATCCACAATATCCGTAATCCGATACACTTGATCTATCGTGGAATGTTTATTTCTAAATCCAAACTGATGGCTCGGAATTAGTCCTCTTTCTTCTATTATTTTGCTTAGTCTTTTCAAAAGCAGTTTTTCGAAAACTTTTGCCATGATTGGTATAAGCGATAGAGGTCTGTAAGATGTTACTTCTGTTGATGGCTTACCTTGTTTAGGTATACCAAATGACTTCTGCAATTTTCCAATGGTGTGGCATATATCTTTGTTTAAGGCATGCATTTATTAAAAGTTGGAGTTTTTTGAAGGCTATTGAAGGCATTTCTTTCAAAACCTGAGCAGTTATTAGATCGTACCCTGGTGATTTTTTGTTAGACAACTTATGTTGACACATACTTCTCACTTCTTTGAGCGTGACACAAGGAATTTTACATTCGTCGTTTCTATCAACAAACTGTAAGGGATCTATAGCTGTGCATGCTGGAAATGGCTTAAAAACATTCGCGAGATGTTCAGCGAAGAGATCAGCCTTTTGTTTTGGGTTTCCGATCCATTTACCATCTTGAGATTTTACTGGCGGCTTTGTGCATTTCTTTTTAGGCGCTAAGCTGCTTTTCAAAAAGAGTTTTCCGTAGAGGCATCCGTCGTCAGACTATCCAGGAATCTACTAAGTGAATCACTTTTAAACTCACAGATTCTTTTCTATGGTTCATTTTTAAGATGGTTAAAAACTGCCTTGTGCCTTAGCTTGCCATTTTCTTCGAGCTCTTCTTTTCTGCAAAATCAGCTCCTTTATTTCGACAGGATATCTTATTTCTTTTTCTCTGAAGTTCGAAATTGTTGGAAAACTTTTTTTAATTTGTTCAATTGTTTGCTTAGGGGATCTAGGGTTAATAAAACCTTCATATAAACGCATATAAACTCTGAATATATAAACTCTGTATTCATTCCAGTTTGTTCTTTTATTCACGAGCTTATGATTACTTTTTTCTATTATTTCTGCTTCACTCAGTGATAATATTACTGGAGTATGATCTGACGATAAATCGTAATTACCTTCGACACTTATATGGTTTCGTTTAATACCTTTTACTACGAAAAAGTCTATAAGGTCTGGTATTTTATTAGAATCAGATGGCCAATGTGTTGCCGAGCCAGAAGAATAAAATTCGCAGTTGTATTTGCGGCCTGCTTGATATAGCCGTTTGCCTTTCGTTGTTATGAGCCTAGATCCCCATTGGGTGTGTTTAGCATTGAAGTCGCCACCAACAAGGAAGATATGTCCTAACAAATTTAGGAGTTCTGCATAGTCTTCTTCAGTTGGAGAGCGCCTCGGAGGGCAGTATATAGATGCTATCTTAAACTCTTTCTTTTTTATACCAATACTTATTGTGGTTACTTGCATGTTTTCATTAGTAAACTTCGGCTCTTCATAGTGTGTTAAGCACTTTTTTATTAGTATTGCTGATCCTCCCCTAGCTTTGTCAGCTGGGTGCGGAGCGTGATAACACGTATAGTTAGGTAATTTATTATCAAGATTTTGTTCTATAGCGAGGTGAGTTTCGGACACCAAACAAATGTCTATATGCTCTATGTCGAAAAAGATGTTTAGTTCTGATACATGTTGCAAAAGACCGTTTGCATTCCATGTTGCGATTTTGAGTGTTCTGTCCATCATTGTTTCTTAAGAGCGACTTCTTCGCTTAGCTGTTTTATGTTTAAATCTTGTTTGTCAATCCTTTTCAGGATAAGTTCAAGCATTTCTTTAATAGATATTTCTTCGTTCTTCCGCACATTCTTAACAATCTGGGAATATGATTTATTTTAATCAATTTTGCTTGGTGCAATTGCTTTTTGCGGTTGACTTTTAGTTTTGCTTTCAACGGCTACTTTTTTGCTTTCAACTATTGCTTTTATTTTTGTTGGGTTTCTTGGCGACTGGACATTCTCTGTAACTTGCAGGATGGTTGCCTTGGCAGAGTTAACACATTTCGCTTTCTGTTCTCTGCCCATGAGACAGTTGTTATTTATGTGCTTGCCTTCGCATTTAACACAAGCAAACTCACGATTGCAGTATTTTTGTGTATGCCCAACGGCCTGACAGCGTTTACATTGTGGAACAATTTTTGACTTTCGCAGTGGTTCAATTTTGACAACTATGCCCATAATTGATTTTATACTGTAGATCTTATCGAGACTTTCTTTATTTTCAAAGGTGAGTATAAACAAAGGAAGAAATCTCTTTGTTGTAGTTGATACCCAGTGGAGTCTTGGTTACCTCATTTTTAATAAGATTATTCGCTTCGATGTTGATAGAAAAAAATCAGTGTTTTGTTGTACGTTGGGTACTTTCTGGAAGAAACAAAATTTGCCAAGAACCGTTATTAACGGTACCTGGCATGTAACGTATTTTCAAGTATTTTCCATCAACGGCTTAACTGATTTTAATCAAAATTTCTACGCAAATAAAACCCATATATCAAATTTTTGAAGAAAAAATAAATTTTTGATTTTTAAAAAACAGTTGAATTTTTTTTGAAAATTCAATATTTCACGGGTTGATGTTTTTTTTTTTGAAACAAGGTTCATAAATGGAAAATGAAATGCCAACATTTTTTTAAAATGTTGCGTCCAACGATTTTATTTTTTTTTTATATTCATATTTTTTCAACTAAGGTGGGGGGAGGCAGGTTCTTTCAAAATAGTACTAGCATAAAAATCTAGCTTCGACATGCATTTAAAAAAAGACAAATAATGTAAAATGTATGAATCTTATTAGGGAGAGGCAAGCACCCCTTTTTGCGTTCCTTTGCATTCGTCCTTGCTCTGTTCAAAAGGAAGAATCATCATCCTTTGGAAAATCTATTGGAAAAAATCTAAAACGAAAAAATAGTTCCAGTAATAAACAATCTAGAAGCAATGTTCAATAAGTGATTTTGCCAAGAAACCATCTTAAAAAAGAACTAATCTTATTAATTAGGTGGCAAACTAAGTTTATAAGGTTCGTTGTTTTCTCTATGAGCTCCCTACCATGTATAGTAGGTGTAAGGGTTAATGCTTAAATAGAAGTAGATTGTGATGGTTGTTTTAGTATCGGTAGTTATTTTATGAAGAAGATTAATTTTGTGAATTCTAGTTTTATATCCTTAGGAGAGAAGTCGGAATTTGTTTCATTTTCTTCATCTTCAACATTTATGGGGTTTAACATTTTATATCCGATTTCAAAAGTTTTTATTAGTTTTCGTGAACAAAATTATTATAAATAAAAAAAATAGAAATTGATCCTCTATTTAAACTTGAGTTTTTAGTTTACTGACCCTATTGAAATTATAATATATGACTTTTTTATCGCATTCTGAGTAGCTAACATAAAAATAACATTAATATCAACGGCGTATACAAGGGGGGGGGGGGGTCACGGGGTCATGACCCCCCCCCCCCCGAGAACTCAAAAGATATACGCAAAAAATAATAAGAAAAGCAAAAAATATTTGCAATCTTAAAATATAATTTCAAAAAAATTATTTGTTTATAGCTTAGGAATAGACAACCTACTCATTATTGGTAAAGATTATTTACCTTCTCCTATCAACATTTATATTGCCCGAATAATACTATTGGGGTTTTATTGTCGAAACAATCAATTTTTTTTTTTTGGTTAAGATTTATCAAATAGACGATTTTAACCACTTGCAATCAATTTGGTAGAGCTACGTTTTTGGCAGATATACACTCTTTAATTCTCAAAGTATTTTCAATATTATTTTTGATCCGTTTAACTTACTTATTTTGTGAGAGTTTTGTTCAAAAAATCAAAGAAATTATCTTCGATAAAAAAAATAAATGAATGAATGAATGACAAAAAAAAAATAACAGACGATATTATACGAATATTACAATGAAAAACAAAAATTTTACTTTAAACCGTATTCCATACACCAGGGCCGTTCCGACTCAAACCCAGTACCAACTTGTTTCAGTATAGGTTACGTACGAATTACCAGCAAAAAAAAAAAACGATTTAACTAGTTGAAATGTCGGTTAAAATCGACTTTTTTGCATGTAAGAATACTTATTTTAGTTACTAGTTCATTAAATTTTAGCTTCGAACTCAGACAAAAAGTCAGCAGCCTAAAAAGAAAGTCGAGAAAAGGATCGACTTTGATCGAATTTTCGATATTTCTTCCCAATATTTAGTACATAGAAAAAAAGTTGACATAAATTGATTTTTTAATCTGTCGACATTTTCGTTTTTAGTTCGATATTTTTTCTATCGTTAATTTCATTCCAACGCAACGTAACTTAAAATACATCGCTCTGCTTGGAATGTTTGAATGAAATCAACAAAAACTTTAATCATACATTCTTGTCTGACTTTTAAACACGAATTTAACAGTTACTATTAATTTTGGATTATGTTTAAAATATATTTTCTTTTGATCGTATCGATCGTATATTCGATTGATGACAATCCAACGCAAGTTAAGCGTGCTTTTAAACATTATTCCCTAAGCTATTAATTGATCACAATATCGGTAAATCAAAGTCAATTTGTTCATGAAATGATCGTCGTTTTTTTGACGCAGAAAGCGTCATGATAAATAATATGTATTCGTCCTGTTTGTTGAAAATTTGTTTTCATCAACGCCAGTCAATTTACTTGCTAAGGCTTTTGACGTTTACAAACAAGCTCTCTGCCTTTTCAATAATCATCAACTCAATTTTTGTACTGCTCAGTTGCACCGTAGATGATGTATTCAAATTCGTGACTTTAGCGAACTTGACTATTGAACACAATACTAACGCAGTAGAATTTGTATTGGCATTTTGCGTATTTTGTATGTTTCAATTATCATGAGAAAACCCATTGAGAAGGTTATTTTAAATGTACACATATTTTAAACATTTTTGAAAGTTCGAAGACCATTTTGCCTCTGCATTCAATTTTTTTATCTACGACCAATACTTCACATATGTTCATTTTCAGGCATAAATAAAAACAAATTGTGAAAGCTAAGAATTTTTGTCTTCAATAAAAGAGTGGTTCTAACTACCACAATTTTTTATTGATAAATGAGAAAATTGTCCCCTCATTATTATTCCCTTATCAGATAAGAAAACAAATGAATGCAAACTGCCCTAAAAACTGTCTTCAAACGTAAGATATTAAGAAAAATATTAAAAAATATTAATATTAAGTAAAATATTAAGATTAACATCTCCAAAAAATCCATACGAAATATTTTTGGTACACAACCTCAAGATCATATTAAAATTTGAGAATGCATCAAAATTTTGTTTCCAAAACTCAGCTCTACAAAATTTGTGTTTTACACAGAAAATTATAAGGCTATTCATGCAACGTCATAAGCTTACAAATTGTGTTAAAAGTTTGCATGAACAACTTTTGTTATACATTTGATTAAATGCTAGGTGATTCAATCAGAGATAGAGTCACAATGACGTCGTTTAACCAGTTTGGTTTATTTTACGCAACAAAATCCCTTGATAACTTTAACAAAATCGTATAAATCATTTCCCATTCAAAATTTGACAGTTCATTAACCAAAAGATAAATTTAACAAATTTGTAAACTTATCTACGGTTTTACGAAGTTGCATGAATACCCTTAATATAAAAATTTTTAGCTTTGTCAGCAAATAATAATACAGTAGACGCTGAATTTAGTAAATCTAAAAAAATTAACTATAGTGAACACACAAAATTATTTATAAAAACATATTTTTTTTTACAAAAATGTCCCGAAAGAATTTAACATTGCTTAAGGAAACTGAACAAGTGTTTCTTTTTTTTAAACCTCATTGAAAGCTTTGTTTAAATCTTCAACTCCTGAGAAAAAGGAAACAATCTCGAAAGAGTGAACAGGCTGGTTTTATTACTTCACTATATCGAGCGTCTACTGTATTTTATTTTAAGATGATTAAAAAGGTAATTGAAAAAAGAAGAAAAAATTACGCCCTTTTTACATTTTCCAAACTTCTCTTTATTTTGTAAAAATTATGTAAACGGACAAAATTTTCGACCCCAACTCTTTATAATTAAAAAAAAATGGTAACATTTGTGGGACCAGCAGAAATTAATGCCAAAAAAAGTACAAAAAGCGAAAAAAATTGAAACCGTGTGGATCAGTCTTATAAGAACTGAATTGGGTATTTGTTTTGGTATGACCCCCCCCCCAAGAAATGGAGCTGTATACGCCGCTGATTAATATGTTCATTAGTCTTATTTATTATTCTTTTCTATTTATTATTATTGTCAATCTCATATACGTAGGCAAAGATTGACAAAATCAAATAAATTGTGGCACGCTATGGAGAAAAGAGGATACCGAGTATGAACGACTTTCTTTTCAATGTTTTTCTTACAAATTTCAAAGTTCTTTCATGTAAAAATTCATTGTATTATTAAAATTTAAAAAAGTTCATAGTACCAAGATCTAATATAGAAACTCTAAAGTTTTAAGCTACACATAATGGAGGATGATAAAAATAATTTTTCAAAAAACTACCACTAAGCGTTAAGTATCCTAATACCTGAGCAGGGATTTCCTTAATATTCATTACCCTTTAGCGACACAATGGAGTTTAAGTAAAAACCAAATTAACTTTTTGAAAGTCGAAAGTTTACCCAAAGATTTTTTTTATATACATACGTTCTATAATATATGTATACATTTATTATGTAGTATACATAAGTATGAAATGTAGTTAATGTATCCACATTGTGTATAATGCGTAAAGTTAGCTAACTCTTAAGATTCCTTGTCAAGAGATGTGGTGGAAGTTAAAACTTGCATTACTTAAATAAAATGTGCAGGTATTTATGGATATAATTTTTAATTTGAAAAATTCTGTAAGTAAGTTCTAATAAATTAAACTCCAATTATAATAAGATTTAAGTTCAAAACAAATCTAAAGCAAAAAATTACGAACGACTTTTAGTCGTTCACTTGGGATTGCAAATATAAGGGTTACTATTATAGGCCCTCGAAGGAAGAAACAACTGACCTGAATACGTATTATGAATTGCTCCTACGGCTCAATACACACGCTGCACTGTTGTCAAAAAAGGGTTTTTTGTAGGAATATGACCAAATGTACACATAAACCCTATTCAATTTATGTGCTGAAAGGGAGAATTTTTTCAGTTGTTCAAACTATTTTTTTGTTCATCGTGGAACTCTCTCTTGTCGAACTAGATAAGTAGGGCTGTGAGTTAATACAGTGGGTATAAGTATTCCCAATTTACCACCAAAAGCCAATCTTCTTTACTATTTCCTTAAAAATTCTCAGAAACAGCTTTACTGAATTAATTGAATTTATCAGAGTTGAATGGTATGCTTATGAATGATTACAAAAATATATGCCCACTGCCACGCCCACTTTTTGAAAAAGTAGAAACTGTTAGGGCGGTTTTTGTTTGGATTGGTTTTAGACTATTGTACGTACCAGACATTATTTGTATGAACAAGAAAAAATTAAGGCGATTTTTTAAGATTCATCACAGTCAGGTTTTAGGGGATTTTATTGGAATCAGAAATAATTTGTTTATATAAAAAGAATACTTAAATG
This sequence comes from Dasysyrphus albostriatus, assembly GCA_946251815.1. Lineage (NCBI taxonomy): Eukaryota > Metazoa > Arthropoda > Insecta > Diptera > Syrphidae > Dasysyrphus > Dasysyrphus albostriatus. The sequence continues at coordinate 11,868,121 of OX276335.1, forward strand.
CATGTGATTTTTTGAAAAAGCGCAAACTTTTGTAATGTCCTTATATCAAAGAAACAGTCCTAACAATCCAGGTGAAATTTTCAAAATTGATTTGTGTAGTTGATTTTTTTCTGGATCCAACTCTGGTATAATACTAAAATATACAAATTTTAATCAAACATTTTTCTTCAATTCCATATTTACGTATTTTTATAAAATATAAAACCACTACAGTCCCAAGTAACTTAAACCATAAGGACAGATCATGTTCAGCCCGAGTGGGTAGTCGGTAGTAGGAAATATAAATATTACAAAACCAAAACCTACCGTACAAGAAAGTCATAAAAATAAAAGTTATAGTTAAGTGTTTCCATTACCTTACTTCACTGATAGTACAGTCAGGCCAGGTTTTCGCATTGCAAAAATTAGTTACAGGTTCGAATTTTCACATTAATGTTCCGCAAAGCCTATACCATAATAAGGAAAATTTGCGTTTTCCCCCTCCCACTGCTTCCAACCCCATTAAGGTGCCTCTATTATTTAAATCGACTTATTTCAATAGGTACCTATGAGAGAAAAAATTGTGAAAAATAAAGCTTACGATTCTAAATAATTATTGCTGTGTAGGTCCGACTTTCTGAATAGTTTTAGTTTTGTGTGTTAAAAGTGAAAGCGGCAAAGTTTCCAAAATAAGTATTAACATCTTTTTATTAGAGTGGTTTTGAAAACTTTGCTGTTTTAAGAAGAAAATGAATTTTGAAAAAAAACTTCAATGATTAAGAAAGATGAAACGCAGATTTCAGATTCTATCTCAAAAACGTGACGTGACGAAGGTAAGTGTGGTTACCCATCACCCTATAATCTGAGAAGAGTTCTAACAAAAAAACCACAAAAAAATTTGCCTAAAGTGCATATGATGTAAAAAATTATGTACTCAGATTTAAAAAAATTAAAAAAAAAACTTTTATCAGTTTTGATTTAAATATGCGATCTGATAATAAATAAGAATTATTTTTCACGATGAACGTTTTTTATTTGCAATTAATTGTAGTGGGGTCATGACCTACCCTAGTTGCTATTCACGTAGGAAAACAAAGCCTTGCCTTCAAAAGGTTAGGAAAAAAATGGTTTGGTTTATAAGCGGTTTTCGTTTAAAACTAGCTGTTTTATCAATTTCACTAGTCGAGCAGCGTACTAAAGAACGAACACTATATAGCAAAATTTTTCGTTTATGATTTTGTTGGGATTTCCTGGTTTGCATTTCATTGAAATTTTTTATATAAAAAACTAGTTTAAGAGAAAACCGCTTCAACGATTTATATTTTTCGCTTCCTGATTCGTTTTTCCCAAGGGTGACTTAAAACTAATGATGGCAAGGATTATGTTGAGGAGACCATTACGCATAAACTAAGTATTGCACACAGTGATTTTGAAAAATTCGCTTAAAACGCACCTAAGAAGGGGATATTGTTTAACAGTGAACCACTTTTTGGTCGACTTGATATAATTTTCAAACTCTTGAGACTTGAGTATAGACTAAATTTTTTTCACTGTTACTCAACTTGAAGCAAACTCTCAAGTTGACCAACCTGAGAGTTAACTTCAACTTCAGAGTTGCCAGCATTGCCACAAAGTGCCAAATCGGGCCTTTTGGCCCCTGTTCTATAATTTGGCCGTTGGCTCGGGCCTATTAGAAATGGCCCCTCAGACTTTATGATAGAAGATCTAACATATCAAAATTATTATAGTGCTTATAATAATCAAAAAGTTAGTACAAAAATAAATATAAATCTATGCCATTTGTAGCGAAAATGTAATAATTTTGGACTAAGTTTTGTTGAACTAATAACTCTTTTTATAAAATTTCAGAGCTTGCTCATTTGCACTTAATATAACTATATTGGCTGAGGAGCTACAAAATTGTTCAAAAGAAATAAGTAAAGGTTACGGTATTGACGCTGTTGAATGTTGGGTTCAGTTTATAGATTTGAACATTCTTGCTGGGTGATCATTTATTCAAAAATATTTCTCCTTCTGCAATTAATTTATTAACTCACTGAACAATATTAAAATGGATAATCGAAATAGATCGCATAAAATTATTCACTCCTTTATGAGCTTTAAAGATTTCATCCAGGGCAACTGGGGTTAATTGCTTGATTTTATTCCAAACCTGGACTAAGATATACGTAGGTACTTAGCCTAAAATATTGCAAAATTTTAAGTTGAGCCCAAAGCCGAAGAATGTGTTTTAAAAAATTTGATTCTTGATTTTTTTTTAATTATATTGAAAGATTTTATGCGTTAATGAAGTATCAACATAATTTTTTTTTTTGGAAGAATTTTTATGTAAAATATGTGGCCCCAAAAAATGTCAAAAGGCCCCCAAAAAATTTTGAAGAGGCCCTCACTACGTTTTTCTTTACGCAACGCTGGCTTAAACGCAAGTTAAAATTTAATTTTATTACTAATTTTACTCTCACTTACTCTTACTGTTATATTTGTGAAAATAATTCATGAACTGTCATTTTAATATTTTATTTTAAATCAATTTTGAAGTTTGGGTGTTATTTTTGTGTGAATTGGTTTGTGTAGGCGTATAAAATTTATTTAGTTTATGGGACCATCCATCAGTTTTGTTTTTATTTCTTCTTGCATAATTAATGTGAGCGAAGTAGAAATAATAGAAAAAAGTAATCTTAAACTCGTGAATAAAAAACAAACTGGAACGAATTCAGAGATAAACTTGAAAGTTTTATAAACCTAAGATCCCCTATGCAAACAATTGAACAGATTGATCATGAAGTAGAACAATTTATTGCTGATGTGCAACAGGCTGCAGAAGAAAGTACTCCAACAATTTCGAACTCAAGAGAAAAAGAAATAAAATATCCTGTCGAAATAAAAGAGCTGATCTTGGAGAAAAGAAAAGCTCGAAAAAAATGGCAAGCTACGAGATTTCCAGGTGATAAGGCAGTTTTTAACCATCTTAAAAATGAAAAATAGAAAAGAATCTGTGAGTTTAAAAGTGATTCACTTAGTAGATTGCTGAATAGTCTGACGACGGATGCCTCTACGGAACACTCCTTTTGGAATGCAGCTAAGCGCCAAAAAAGACCACAGGCACAAAACCCGCCAGTAAAATCTCAAGATGGTAAATGGATCGGAAACCCAAAACAAAAGGCTGATCTCTTCGCTGAACACCTCGTGAATGTTTTTAAGCCATTTCCAGCATGCACAGCTATAGATCCCTTACAGTTTGTTGATAGAAACGACGAATGTGAAATTCCTTGTGTCACGCTCAAAGAAGTGAGAAGTATGTGTCAACATAAGTTGTCTAACAAAAAATCACCAGGGTACGATCTAATAACTGCTCAGGTTTTGAAAGAATTGCCTTCTATAGCCTTCAAAAAACTCCAATTTATAATAAATGCATGCCTTAAACAAAGATATATGCCACATCATTGGAAAATTGCAGAAGTCATTGTTATACCTAAACAAGGTAAGCCACCAACAGAAGTAACATCTTACAGACCTATTTCGCTTATACCAATCATGGCAAAAGTCTTAGAAAAACTGCTCCTGAAAAGACTAAGCAAAATAATAGAAAAAAAAAGACTTATTCCGAGCCATTAATTTGGATTTAGAAATAAACATTCCACGATAGACCAAGTGCATCGGATTACGGATGTTATGGAAAAACTATATTCTTAGATGTTGCTCAAGCTTCTGACAAGGTTTGGCACTTGGGACTTGAGAAAAAATGATCCCCCCCAGTTGCAGAGTCGCTTAAATCCAATTGTTCCAAGGATTCATTCAAGTTGGAACAAGTTTTGGATTTTCGATTTTGGAAAAGGGGGGCCGGGGGAGCATTTTTTTGAAAGTTTTAATACTAAAAAATTAATTTTAAGAAACGAAAGCTCGGAACAATTTAGAAGAGCCCTAGAACAACCTGGAACAAGTTTTTGAATTTTGGATTTCCTAAAAGGGGGGCCAGAGCAGGGGTAATTAATATTTTTTCAATTAAAGTGTTTTTTTCAGGTTAAAATTTACAGTTTTGAATATTTTTGAATGAATCCTTGGAACAATTGGATTTAGGCAATTTTGTACTGGATTTGGGGAGCCAATAGAGGTTTTTAAATATTCAAAAACTTGAAGATGTTTTTTTAAAGCTCGGTTTTAGGCAGTCTTAGCTAATGTAAGGACACCATATTTCCTCAAAATATGTATATGTAATTTTGTATTGAAAATAAAAAACTTAAAAAAAAAAAATTGGGGAGCCATAGTTTACATTTTCGAAAAAAAGTTTGAAAGCCTATATCTTTTTAAATATTAATTCTACAACTTTAATTTTTTGGAACAATGCTTAAAACACTTTTTCAAACCAAAAAAAATTAAAAAGTAAGAATTTCAAAATTTTTTCGAATTTTGCCCATAACTTTTGAAATTTTGAATATAGAGGTCCAAAAATCTGGAACAATTTTCAGAACAACTAGAACAATCTGGAACAATTTTTAAAATTTCGATTTTTGAAAAAAGGTCAAAAACGGTTTTTTGGGTCTAAAACCCCCATTTTTGAATATTTTTCAAAAAAAATTTGGAACATCTGGAACAAACCGAGAACAATCTGGAACAACTTTCAAAAATAACAAATTCCAAAAAAGGGGGGCTAACTTCACACACTCAACTGCATAGGGATCTTCCCAGGCAGTACTACGAAATACTTAAATCCTACGTTACGAACCAACTCTTTAGAGTACGGTACGACGAAAATTACTCGGAACTTGGTGTACCACAAGGAAGTGTCCTAGGACCAAGCCTGTATCTGTTATATACAAGGGATATTCCAGTTGACATCGACGCTATCATTATGATACTGCAATATTGGTGCCAGATAAATCTGTTACGTATGCTACATCGTTAAATGCAGTCGATTAAGTTAGTGATTGGACGCAAAAATGGCGAGTCAAATTAAATGAAACAAAATCGACGCATATAAACTTTACAATCAAAAAAATTAACAATGTTCCAATTCTTATAAACAGTACAGCAGTACCTTATTCCAATACTGTCAAATACCTTGGAATGACTTTGGATGCAAGGCTTAAATGGAAAGAGTACAGAAAAGAAAAGAAAAGAAAAGAAAAGAAAAGAAAAGAAAAGAAAAGAAAAGAAAAGAAAAGAAAAGAAAAGAAAAGAAAAGAAAAGAAAAGAAAAGAAAAGAAAAGAAAAGAACTAAACTTGAAGTACAGAAAAATGTACTGTTTACTAGGAAAGAACTCTGACCTATCTATCCAGACCAAGCTAATGTTATATAAGCAAGTATTGAAACCAGTTTGGACATATGGCATCCAACTATGGGGCTGTACAAAAAAACAAATGCTGAACCCATCCAAAAAAATAAATGCCCCTTGGTATATAAGAAATAGCGATCTACATAGTGACCTTCAAATTGAAATGGTTATAGAAGAGGTTAAAAAACACGCTGTGTCACACAATCAGCGACTGCAAAGTCATACCAACTCTGAAATGGAGACCGTCTTAAATGTACGAGACAATGTTCGAAGATTGAGATGAACCAAGCCTAAAAGCTATGGGAAAGTGTTATAGCTTTAAAAATTCCCACAAAGTGATTTATAAATTAAGAAAAAAAAATCATTGGTCGATCTATCATAGATTGGTCCTGATTCACCGGTGGTTTTAGTGCGGTAAGAGTCCCACTCTATTCAGTACCGATTCTTACTGAGTGTCTTTTGAAGATTTTCATCGGATAAAAAAAAATCCTTGGAGCCATTTTTGAATAAATGTGTGACCAACTCTTTAGGTATTCTCTATCATCAAAACAACAAGTTTGATCTAAATCTCAAGTTCGATCAAGGGTTTATCTTTAACACTACAGAAATGCGTTAACTTCTTTCCTCTCGTCGATGGTTACCGTCGTCTTTATGTATTGTTGTAATATTTTGTTGTCATCGTTATGTTTTATAGTCATTCTAGTCTTGTAAGGCCTGTCTCTTTTGTAGTCATGACAGGTCCGTATCTTACATAAGTAAAAATTTTGAAAGTTATATTTAAAAAATGTAAGGGGACAAAAGTATTTTGACAAAATTAAAAGGCTTAAAACTATCCCAAAAAAAAAACACACACACAAGACAATAACAACAAAAATTCCCAAGTTTTGTGGTATTATTTAATTGCTTGGGACCAAATTTCATTCTTGTTTTTAGGGCGTTATTTCCTGGGAGTCTTATTTCGTGGAGCTATTTTCTATAGCTCTAAAAACACACCCTTTATTTTCCCAAATGACTTTTTCTTATATATCTATTCCTTCCTCATCAAATGCCAACACATATAAATAAATCAAATAAATTATTTATGATTTTTTTCAGATTCTTCTATAGGTACGGTAAATACAGGTCCTTAGTAGTCCACAAGTATTTACCGATTCCTTTCCCCCCCCCCCCCCCAAAAAAAAAAGATTATATAAATAAAGTTAATGCCCAGAGTCATTGACTACAACTATACATTAAAAGACAAAACACTACAATCAGCAAGAAAGTAACAATAAATTGCCCATCATTGCTGGTTAATATAAATCCATTATGGATTCCATTAACTTAAACGAAGCTTCGTATTATTTCAACAACAAAAAAAAAAGCTGAGGGGTTGTTTTTCAAGAAAAAAAAAATGTTATGGAGTTTTTATCTACAGCATACAGCAATGGAAAAAATTAATTCAACAATTCACAGTGGTCCCAAAAATTAAGTAAGGTGACCATATTTTTCAAAGTAACTGCCTTCTTAAATTGCTTGATTTAAGGAAATTGCGATAAAATTTACTAAGTATAAACTTTCACAAATATTCCATAAACATTAAAGAATAGAACATATTGATGTTTTTGGAAAAAATTTTACTCATATGAATCCTCCAAAAATTGACCAATTTAAACTTATTTTGAAAACAAAACTTTCCTTATACAAACCAATATCGAATGTCTTGAGCTTGCCCAATCTAAGAAACTAAACCCGAAATATACTCTTTCATTTGTTTAAAGTGTTGAATTAATTAGACTGTACAATAAAACACTAATAAAAAAAAAGGAATGGTCACCCTAACAACTACCTATTGTCATATATGCCAAAAGGGATTCTGTGTAAATATACACCTGTTATTCAATCACGTAAAGCTTGGAACTTTCATCGCCGTGAGGTCACATAAATTAACATCATTCACCCCCGTCCACACAAGCAATATTTCTATAGAAATACTAAATTAGTCGGTGTTGGAAGGAAGTTCAAGTCACCTTGAAATAATCGTGCAAACATTTCGCTACTGGATCTAATAAAACAGAAAAACTATTATCTCGGTTAGGCCTTGAGAGTTATTTGCTGATGAAAGAAAATTTTGGGTTATGGCATGTTAATTGCAAAATTATTGATGATTCGAAGAGCACCTAAAATTGGCGTGGAAACATCCGGTTTTTGATTGGGGTTGAGCTTAAGGTATTGCATATGGTCACGCATAACGAATGAGGATGTTTAAAAGTTCAATTAATTTTGACTTCTTGTTAAATGAGAATTCAAACAAGGTATTGAGTGATGATGATTTGATGAGTTAGTTAATGGGTGGGTTTTATCATTAATTTATTATTATAAGAGAACCAGAGCCTAACAACTCCTTTTGATTGGAAACGTAATTTTCTGATGACAAGACACAAGAGATTTTCTTGTAGGATTCTTGAAAAAAAGACAGTAGCTCATATCTTGGATTGTTCTTAGAAACATAAGCTGGTATTTGATATCATACCTCCGCTGTGACAGCATATAAGGGATTTTAATCTGTATATTGGGGTTGTTTGGTTATTTAACTAGCCTCAAGGCAAACTTCCAACTTCCTACCATTATTTTAAATTAAAAACACTTTGTATTTTCTTCAAGAACTTGAATTAAATTCGTAAGAAGGCAAGTTAGCAATCGTTTCGAATGATTAAATTTCATAGAAATTAAAAAAAATTTCCAAAAAAAATAGTTAAGGGTCAACTTAAAGTCAGTGATTGTGAACGATTTTGCCTCTTCATTATTTACTAGCTGACCCAGCGAACTTCTTACCGCCAAAAATTGATATTAATGTATTTTATTTTCAGAATACATTTCTACAATTTTCTGTGCAAAATGCAATACAATTCGTGATTAAGGCTATACTTGCAATTTGAATTCATCGAATTCTTAAAATGATAACTTCCTCTTCCTTACTTGGAACTTGCCTTTGATTATGGTACATTCAGAGCCGTGCCTAGGGGTGGGGCAATGGGGCAACCGCCCCAGGCGCTATGCTGTGATAGGTGCCGCACCGTACCGCGAATGGCTCACCACATTCCATGAAAGGCGTCATCATGTCGTAAAGGCTGATACGAGGCGAACTTACGTAGAAAAAATTGAGAAATTATTATTGCTACTATATTTACCAAAAACTGAAATGGATTTGATGGTACGGTATGTTGATGAGGTCGATTTTTTAATCTCGACAGCAAAAATTTCTAGTTTTTTTAAAGACCGACAGAATAAAAAATAGATAGAATTTCACCAATATTTCGACTGTGATCGACATTTTATGATTCGAGATGTCAAAAGTCGATATTTTTAAAGTCATGGCCGGTATCTAATACGGCATCTACCTCAAAAATGTGTTTGCAGAATATTCTTAGAAGCTAACAACTGCAAGTCTTCTGTTCGAAAAGCAAAATTTTACTTCGTTAGCATCACCAGTAAATATTTTTTGTTGTGTTTGCACGTATTTTTCCCTCACGTTCACATCCATTTTTTATTTCAAACAATTCAAAATTCCAATTTTTACAACCTCCGGAATATAACACCTCCGTTCCTTATTTTTTTAAACCGTTTTAAAACAGTTTCAGGTCGCCAGATTTAGTGCGGGCCAATACAATTTTTCATTTGTGGAACGGGTTTGCAGTTTTGCACTACATCTGCCATTTTTGAGTGTTCACCATAGAAAGGTGAAAAGCTTTTTGATAAAAATTACGATCCTTAACTCCAACATCAAGCAAGTAAAAAGAGAGAGTAAGATATTGTATTTGACCTTTGAGCGCAGAAAAGCACAAACACATAAGCACGCAATGGTAGTTGATTGTGTTTATATGTATGAGTTGAAATCTTGGGTTTCACTTTGGTGGGAACATAGAATTAGACAAGACTATATGATTTGTGTTTTTGCTCATTCCGTTCAGGGCTGCCAGAAATCATTATTTATCATGATTTTCATGTTTTTTGGATCCAAAAAATGTATTTATGATTTCGAGTCCAAAATCATGAATTTTCTATTTTTAAAGAAAAATTTTTTTTATAACCGCTTTGAAAAAAATGTATAAGCTACACTACAACCTAAAACGATGAACACATAACAAACACAACCATAGCTAAAATGACATCTTGGCTCAAATTCATACATTTTTGTTTCTGCAATTTAATTTCTTGTATGTGAATATGTTTGAATTCACCATACTACGAGTATAATTCATGAAGAAAGGAATACATTCTATTAAAACAACTCATCATTTTAACAACTCACCACACACACTGGCCGCGTTCGGATGTTAATTCTCAGTTATCCGGATAGCTTTGTGTTGTTGTAATGCCTTGTTAAAAAACAGCTGATGACAATAATCATCTGTGACCAACAAACAAATCCGAAGTTATCCCAAAAATTCTAGGATACTCAGCAATCCAAAGAGAAATTTCAAAACAGTTGATATTTGACAAGAAGTTTGAGTTGTTCATGTTGAGTTTTGCAGTGTCGGGTTTTTTGAAAGGAAAATTAATTAGTTAGATGCAGCTAGATAATGGTTATTTGCGACACCTTGGGCTCTACGCAATATGTGAATATAAATGGGATAAAACTCCGTTAACAAAGTTAAAATTTTTTTGCAAATTAAAAACTTTTAATTCAATTTCTTTGTCAGCTTTTTTCAGCTAATCTATCTGGTTCTGCTCGTTCACAAAAGTATCGGCTACTTAAGTATCTTGGAGAACCTATCCGATAGCCGGCCGAACGCGCCCACTTTCTCGTTGAAAATAATCCAGAGATTATGCTTCTTTTTATTTTTCTGTGCTCCAAATCCAAGATCCTAACTTACTCTTTGGTTTTTCAACTCTGCACTTTTTATTATTTTTCGCGGTGGCGATATCCGTGCAAACAGGCAGAGCATTGTATTTCAAGTTACGTTGGAATGAACGACAACGACAGAAAAATGTTTTTTTTGTATGTACAAAAAATGTCAACAAGTCGATAAAAGTCGATGCTTTTCTCGACTTTCTTTCAAGGCAGCTTACTTATTGCCTAAGCTCAAAGGTAAATATTTTATGCATTAGTAACTAAAAAAGTCGATATAAACCGACATTTCAACTGCCATTTTTTGTCGGTCATTCGTAGGTAACCTATACATAATTATGTTGGTACTAGTTTTGATTCGGTACAAAGACGGTCTAAGTACTACGATTAAATATTCGATTTTTGTATTGATTCTGTAATATTTGTTGAAAAAGTCGGTTTCTTTTAGCTTCCCCTGGGTACCTTTAAGTCTGAGAACGTTGTTCATAATTTGAACTGAAGTGAACACACCGTCTGTCAACCTTTCACTCTTTTGGTTGATACACTTACTCCTAGTATTAAGAGGACAGACCCAACTTTGAAAACTGCTTAATGCGTAGTTAGCTCAGGCTCGTGTATAGGGGTGGGGCAGGGGGCATGTCAGACAAGAATTTATGATTCTGATTATTATGATAAGAGCGCTACAACAGTTTTTTTTAAATAAAACAAAAACGGTTTTGGATATCAATGAAATTTTTTATTCCTGTGAAAGTACTTTTGATGCCATTATGTATGAAACTCGATTTCTTTTGCATGGCCACCACGGGCACGCTTGCAGAAGTCTAGACGCTGAACCCTATTTTCGACGGTTTTCAAGCATAAATCGGCCGATACTGCTTGTTGGCATAGACCATAGACTTGACGTAGCCCCACAGGAAATAGTTTAACGGCGTCAAATCGCACGACCGAGGCAGCCAAGCGACTGGACCATTTTGTGAGATAACATACGTTCTCCAAACTTGGTTTCCAATAAATTGATTGTGACATTTCGCCATCCTGTTGGAACCACATGTCCTCCAAGTCCATATCATCCAATTGGGGCCAAAAATATTCGGTTATCATTGAACGGTAGCGATCCCCATTCACAGTAACGTGCCGGTGTTGATCATCACGGAAGAAGTACGGCCCAATGACGCCGCTGGCCCATAAACAACACCAAACCGTAATTTTTTTGAGATGCAATGATGACTCATGTAGTACGTGTGGATTGAATCCTGACCAATACCGCATATTTTGTTTATTGACGAAGCCATTCACCAAGAAATGAGCCTCATCGCTGAAGATGATTGTTCGATGAAAATCCGAATCATTTTCAAGTTGCTCAGCCCAATTCACGAACATACGACGCTCCTGGTGGTCAAGCGGCTTCAGTTCTTGCGTCAATTTAATCTTGTAAGGATGTAGGCCAAGACCTTTTCGCCAAATTCGCCACAACGACGTCACAGAGATGCCCATCGCTTGAGAACGACGTGTGAGAGACACATTTGGGCTTTCTGCAACTGCAGCCTCAGCGGCAGCAATATTCGACACTACGGGCAATTCCTTGTCTCGCTGGCACGGGAAAATTTTATACTGTGCCTGTGGATTCAAATTTTTTCACTAGACGCTCAATTGTTGATCTGCTAAAACGATTATGACGACCATAAATTGGACGTAGCGCTATTAACATTGAGGCCACTGACTCCGAATTTCGTAACTAAATTTTAGTAATTTCGACTCGTTGTTGGCTCGTATATCTTTCCATCATAAAATGGCAAACCTTACTGAAGAGAAATGTCAAAAGAGCGGCAAGAAATATGGCATCGTTTGCTGTCATTTGTAGCTTCCCGTTTGAAAAACCCTTTACTAAGGATGGTGTTCATACCAGCTTCATGTAAGGCGACTCATTTTGACGTCTCTTATTTTAATTATCTCACTCTCATCTCTTGTAAAGAATGCGATAGCCAAGTGAGGCAGAAGTTTTTAATTTTTTTGAAAATTTCTTCCTCATCTCTCCATCTCTTTCTTTTAAAGAAATGGGAATGAGATACAGTATTTCTTAATTTAAGAACAAATTTTTCAATGATGTGTTTCAGAGAACGTGGAAGTGACAGTACTTATGTTTTGATTTTTTTACTAACTTTGTATAAAATGTTTAAAGCAAAAAAGGCGGTATCTCTGAGCCGGGTGCTATAAGGTCTAAGAAGAGCCCTGCGTTTACTTTAGGAGGGATATTTGAGTATGCAGATATGGCTAGATATATAGCTTCAGACCGCACTTCTAATATTCTTAAGATTTTGCTTACGCAACATAGTCCCCCCTGGTGGACCATTAACCGAAGCTTGGTCAGTTTACACCAGTTAAACTATTTATTTTCTTAGTTAACGTTTCTTAAAACGATTCCACAAAATTTAAGATTAATTAGTTTTAATAAAGGATCCTTGCGAGTCGGACATTATTTAGAAAACAAGGTTATTAACCGTACCCAACTCCAAAAAACTATTTGTGTACCTTGATTTAAATAATTGTCTTTATACAGAAGCTTATAGTAAATATTATACTATTGTGTACCAAAATTTGTAATAAAATATTTTTTTGGATTTTTCAAAAACATGTACCAAATGTTTCCATTAAAAATCAAATATTTCGAAAATGACAAGTTGATTTTTTTGAAACTTCTTGAGGAGTTTTAACCACCTTTTAAGAATTTTTTATGAAAAAAATTGCAAATTTTGAAAAACCAAATTTGCAAATTTTGAAAAACCATTAAGGAAAATAATTTTTTCTAAAATTCTGGCTGAACGGATTTAGGTAAATTTTTACTACAAATTTCAAATGATATTAAATTTTTTCATAAGATTTTTTTTAATTTTGAAAAAAAGTCTCTTGCCTTTTGAAGAAGGTATACTTCTGTCGGCCCACGACTTCACCAACAGCGCCTCGTCCTACACCAACTACGTTTTATTATTTTTGTGTGTAGTTTTTGTTATCCCAGGAAAATTAGACAAAAAATTGGCACAACTACGAAAAATTTCCGACAAAGCTGAATTTTGGTGGAGAGCTTTGTTTTGGTGTCTTAAGCATTTCCTGAAAAGTTCCTTTAGTTTAAGCCAGGGCTATATTTTGTAGGGGGTTAAAATGGATAAAATTCAGTCTTGAAAACTATAAGTTTTTCTGAACAGCAACTAGTTAGTTAGATGTGATCTTTATTGAATATTCATTTCAATTTCATACATACATATATAGTTCGCCATTAGAGCATGGCATAAGCCGTCAGCCGAAAAAAGAGAAAGTATAAAATTTTATACAACATTGAATAGAAATGAAATAGTTGTTTTTAAACATGAAAAGTAAGAGTATCTCACAATTAATAGGATTAAATTCCTCAGAAAGTTTCGTTTATTATTTGAGTACGATATTTCAAGGCAGTTTTAACGTAACTCACAAGAGTTGACCAGTTGTCGCCATTTAAAATAATTTTGAGTTCATCCACAGTTAGGCTATTTTTGCCCCAGTGGGCGCATCTAATGCAGTTGAAAATCGGACAAGTTCCGAGAAAATGTATCACGTTTTCTTCGGCATGCAGGTTGCAGAGTGTGCATTGACTGTTTCGGTCGCTTCGGTGCGGTATGTAGTTTAAGTACAAGAGCTCCCTTCTCACTTTGAAGATTGTTGAGATTGTTTCAATACTGTTGCTGTCGTGGAAATAGTTGTTTAATAGATTGTGCTCCAGCGTTCGATATAGGATCCTGGATTCACTTTGTCTTGCACGCTGGCGGAAATATTCAAATTTTGACTCCTTGATAGAGTTTCTAAGGGTTTCCAATGGTTTTTCCCATGTTAACGTGTTGCCGCAGTCTATTTGCACGTTGTGTTCCAAGAGCAGTCTTGACCATTCACCAAAGAAATGAGATTTTCGTTGAATAATATGGGATGCTACTATTTTGGGAAGTCTTAATGGATGGTATTGCATGATCTTTCTAATGTAGTTGAAATGCAGTTTGAGCGTATACAAGTGGAGGGGAGGAAATCCAGTCTCCAAATGAAGCATGTACGTTGGAGTATTTTCTGGTAGACGAAAAATTTTCTTCAGAAAATATCCTAAGAGTTTTTCTACTTCCTCATGCTGAAAACACCCCCAGACCTGACCAGCATAGCACATTATTGTTCTTACTATCGCTTCAAAAAGTTTGTACTTCACACTTGTTGCCACATTATTTTTGCAAAGAATTCCTTTCCAGTTACAATTGATGGCCATTTTAGCGTCATGCAACTTGGATTTAAAATGCTTTTCGAAAGAGATTGTGAGTCAGTATTACTCCTAGATACTTATACTCTTTGACCTTTTCCAGTTCCTCGCCCTCCCAGGTCCATTTCTCTTCCCTTGCATATCTACCAGGGCCATTTCTAAAAACCATAATTTTTGATTTGTTTATGTTAACTTTTAGGTTCCATTTACTGCAATATTGATGTAGTTTGTTGGCCATGAGTTGCATCATATTTGGCGTCTCGGCCAGAAGGACGATGTCATCTGCATATATTAAACATTTGATGTGTATTCCGTTGAAAATAATTCCTCCTGGTAGAAAGGATGTAATGTCATCAAGGAATATTGAAAAAAGTAAAGGGCTTAGTAGGCATCCTTGCTTGACACCCATTTTAGTATCAAACCAGTAAGATAACTGACTTCCATCCCACACAGCTGTTTTGTTTTGCTCATACATACTTTGTAATACTTTGAGGAACTTGGTTGAAATGCCTACGTTGCTGAGTTTAAGGAAAAGAGCATTTCTATCTATGGAGTCAAAGGCTGCCTTGAAATCCACGAAAAAAGCATATAGTTTCTTTCCTTTATCAAGGTATACCTTAGCTATGCTTGTCAACGTGAAAATGTTATCAACGGTGCTATAATCTATGCGAAATCCTGCTTGGGTTTCACTTAGGAGCCCATTTTCCATTATTCATTTCGTTAAGCGATTAAGAAGTATTGCCGAAAAGATTTTCATAACTGTATTTAGAAATGATATTCCACGGTAGTTACTGGCGTCTTCTGCATCTGCATTCCCTTTTTTTCAAGATTGGAAAGATAATGCTTCTCCTGAAGTTTTCGCCTACCAAGCCTTCTTCACAAATCCGATTAAAACAACTAGTAAGGTATTGCAGAAATTTCTCGGTGGAATACTTATAAAACTCGTAAGGTATGCGGTCTACTCCTGGAGCCTTATTTAGCTTACAAGCGATAGTTACTGCTTTTACCTCTTGAAGTGTGAACATCGCATCAAGTTCCATATTTTCTATATAAGGAAACGCAAACAAGTGATGATTTAAGCTAGCTGGAGGGTTTAACAAGTTTTTAAAATATTCTGCTAAGACATCTGCTTTTACTTGTATTCTAGAGCGATTAGCGACTTCTCTGCTGTTCAATCTTCTAGCTAGTTTCCAAAAGTCACGGCTGTCCCTTGCTTCTGTTAATTCTTGTGAGAGGTTTTGCCAATACAGTCTTTGTTTTTCTTTGCAGATACTTTTGTACTCGCTATTTGCTTTTTGGTAATTCGATAAATTTTCGACCATTGCTGTCTATTGTTTTATCTTTCGACATCCTGGGCGTATAAACAGAATCACCAGCGAAATCTGGATGAAATTCCCATAGCTGTGTCTTACCGACCCTGGCGTTGCAATCTCCAATTAGCATCACATTTTGTTCCTTAAATTCCAAGAAGAAGTTGTGTAACTATACACTTCGTAAATCAGTGCATGTGTATGACACACATGTGTTTTAGAAAATCACCAAAATTTGATAAAGTGGTGAAAATATATCATATTTTTATTAATATACGAAAAGTTATCAAATGGACCATTTGTCTATCCCTGTGTCAGTTAATACGTGATTTAGGGAGCGGATATCAGTTCTTGTATTAATACTTTTCAGGCAGATAGTGTTGCCTTGTTAGCATTTTAAAATTTCTGCTGAACGCGATATAAAAATTCAGCGCTATAGATCACTGAAGGGCAAAGAACTACAAGTGCCTTATTTAATGTTTTCTTTACAGGTCTTATTTGTTGGGATCTAATTTCAAGAAGTGATTTTTTTTGAAGAAACAAAAAAAATTATGTGGAAATATTCAATATTTTTATACTGGATGTTTTTTTACAAATCTCCCGCGCAAACTTTTCTGAGAAGTGTGTCTACCCCTTTGGACTCTGAATTGAGAAAATTAACATGCACAGATATCTAAGGCCAGTTTTGTTTCATGAACGTGGGTGGGCTAGGTGACTGATTGAGAGAATTACCAAACACAAGCGTAAACTGGTTAGGTTATCATAATTCAGATAATTTTCGAATAAAAATACATATACAAGAGAATAGTCTATACGAACGCCATTTTGTTTTATAATTTTATAGAATTTTTAATCGAAAAATGCATTCTGAGTAACGGTGATGATTTTGCCGCCCCTAATG
This sequence comes from Dasysyrphus albostriatus, assembly GCA_946251815.1. Lineage (NCBI taxonomy): Eukaryota > Metazoa > Arthropoda > Insecta > Diptera > Syrphidae > Dasysyrphus > Dasysyrphus albostriatus. The sequence goes on from OX276335.1 coordinate 11,884,703, forward strand.
ATTTCAATGTACCTAAACATAGCAAAAAATTGATAGAATTATTAACTAAACAAACATTTAACTTTTGTGTTTTTTCCTGCTTGCCGAACAACGAGTATGATTTTGCGGCCATTTATAATTTTAAATCTATAAAAATTGTATTTTGGAATAAAAGTTTAACTAAATTTTTTGTTAAAAACTTGTTTGTAATATGTTTAACACTTCGAAGATGATTTTGCCTTTTGCCGCGCCTAACTCCCGGCGCCAGGGGCAACCGCCCCCTTGCCCCCGTCCCCGCTAGCTAAGCAACTGATCATTACACAACATACTAGATTGGTTCATATAATGAATGAACATTTTTCAATAGTTCTTGTTATTCTCAAACCTGAAAGAAAACAACATTTTGCTGATTGTTGTCCATTGAGTTAAATAATGTCGTAACTTTGTGTGAGGTACTAAATCACTTTATTTTCCAATTTTTTTTTTTTGTATCCGTTTTTGAAGTGTCGTGTGGATTTCCTTATAATTGCGTGACTCTTTGCTCGTAATTCTGATAGTATCCAAGTAAAAAAAAAAAACATAAATATTTAAACAATTAAGCTTTATGTGATTGCTGCAATCATAGTAAAATTAAACTGTCTCAGAAAGTGTGTTTGAACAATCTATTAAGGAAAATAACAATTATAGGCACGAAAAGGTTACACGAGTTTTTTTTTATTATTGTTAAGTTAAGCCTAACTGTAGAAACAATTTGACCCACAACTACTATATTAAAAGGTTTCCCCTTTGAGCTAGTTTTTATACATCATAAACGTTCAATCAAAATTATTTCAGAAAAACTCGTACAATGTCTTTGGATTTATGTTTAGGAAACTTTTCGTCCTGTAATTATTATTAATATCTAGATCATTTTCACCCATTACTTTTTCTTCAAATTAAATATTAGAAAATGTTTAACTGTAGTTGAATTGAAAAATAAAATTAAATTGAATTAAATGACGGATTATTATCAGACTGCCTGCGTGGATAAAGGTACAATAAAGTAGATACAAAACCTTCCAAAAAACAAATGGAAAAGTCAAAGTGTAAATCAGGATTCATAAAACTCGAACCTGGAACACAAAAAAATTCTTCATTTTACATTTTTGTAGTAGTACTAAATAGCAGAAGAGTTGCACAAGATAAAATTAAACAAATGATCAACCCGAATATTTCTTTTGCTGATATGGCTAAGAATCAACTAAATAAACCACCACCATTGACCAATCTAATATCTCAGCCAGGAAATCTCAATGACTTCTTAAATGAATCTTAAAATCTTTTTAACATTCCTTTCAAAGACCTTTAAATTAAAATTCAGCTCTTTTGGCCAAAATATCAACAACTTAAATCTCAAGAAGAGAAAATGTTTACTTTCCTAGAGTTTGTCCCCTCTATAGTTGTATAATGGCCTCAAATAACTTTAATATTATATCTATGAACTTTAATTCTATAAATTCCCATGAACGACGACTTGCACTTTTGAACATTTTAAAAAGTGACAAGCCAGACATTTGTTTTCTCTCTTAAACCAGGCTTTGTAGGAGACATAGACCGGTTTTGGAAAGCTATAATATTTTAAGAAATGATTCACGAAGAGGAACCGCAATCGTTCTTAAACCAAACTTTTCATTCCAAGCTGTTCCCTTCCACAGCGATATTTTTTCAGTATGCTTAGCAACAGTCACTTTTCATAATTCAAGAGGCTCTGACTTTCGACTATTGTTGGGAAGCATATACGTACCTGGTAATTGTGGTAATAATCTACAAAGGGACTTCGACAGGCTCTTTTCTCTAACAACTTCTTGTGATGCTTTAATTATCGGTGGGGACTTCAGTGCACGCCATCCTCATTGGGGGTATAGTGTTCAAAACAACAACCAGAACTTAGTTCGCGACTGGTTTTTTAATGGAGCATTTCTTAAATCTTGACCCTATTCCATCCGATGGCCGACCTTCCCACTCTCCTCTTCATTTATTGATTTTTTCTTTCTTTCTTCAAAACTAAAAAATGATGTTACATCTGACACTTGCTCAACTTTTGCAACACCTTCAGATCATTTTTGTATTTCCATTGATGTTAAGCTCAACAATTTTTCTCCTCTCTTGCTATTGATATCAACAGCATATAGAGGATTCAAAAATACTGTTTGGGAAGCGTTCAGGTTAAGTCTTCATAACAATATGTTTCCCAATTAAATGTACCTGGCGATAGAAACCTTTCAAATCCTGAAATCGATGATTTTATTTGCGAACTCAATTAAAAATAACAGCTATTGTTGTAGAATCCAACTCAGTCATGTATGAATCAAAGAAGTACAAATACAAAGACGTTTCTGAATTCACCATCAAACTTATGAAAATCAGGAGCTCTTGGCTAAGACGATTAAAAAGAATATTTCACAAGTATCTAAACAAAGTAAATTTTGAGTACCGTGAGCTCTCGTCTAGAATTCAATGTCTCACCAAGCTCATCAATCAAAGGGTTAATATTTATCTTTGATCTTTACAATGCGTTCAAGAACAGACTTCAAGAAATTCGACCTTCCCCTAAAGCGTTCAAAGAAATTGACTAAATCACTGGAAGAAAATTCTTTGGAACTGACATCTCCAAAGATGTTCTCGAATATAATGGCCGGGATTTGGTTGAAATTCAATCCAAAATGACTGCCTTTCACGACTTTTTTCAGACTTGTACAGAGAAAAGATTCCAAATGATAATATTGATTTCACTAATGAGGTTTGCTCGACGGTAGGGCAATTTTGTTTATCTGATTCAAATACATCCATCACTACGTTCTCACCACCCAATCCCTCATATAATCCTTCTATCTCACCATTTACTTCGACGCAGTAGGCATAAGTTTACAGATCTAACCTCAAATATAAAAAATCGTCAGGAATTGACGCGATATCAAATTTTATTTTGCGGAAATGTTGCCATTCTCTCGATACTCGTCTCTCATCTTTATTTAACCATTGCATTAATAATGGCTATTTTCCCTCAGATTGGAAAATCGTAAAATTATTACCTATTGCAAAAAATAGATCTGCCAAAGAAATACGAAGTCTTAGACTGCTCTCAAACATTGGAAAACTCTTCGAAAAAGTCCTTTCTGAACCCATATATTTGTTCTGTGAAGACAGAAACATAATTCCAGAAAACCAATTTAGAAAAGAGCATTCCACAGAACACTCTACGATTCTTCTGTGCAACAAAATTGTTCATAATTTGAGATCTAAGAAATGTACTATTTGTGTTAATGTAGACTTTGAAAAGGCCTTTGATTCTCTCTGGCACAAGGGACTGATATATGAATTAATAAAACTTAGATTTCCCAAGTGGCTTATTCGAATGGTATTGAATTTTCTTGAAAATCGATATTCCTCAGTATTTGTACAATCTGAGCAATCAGATTTGTTCCTAATATCGTCGGGAATTCCTCAAGGTTCCATTTGAGGACCAATTTTTTGTTATATACCTTTTTGATTTTCCATTCCAAGATACTGAAATCAATGAACCAGAAGCAATTCTTTTTGCTGATGACACCTTGATAACAGCTAGTGATGTCAGACCACAAAAAGCTTTGCTGAAAATCGAACGAAAACTTCCCTTGCTAGTTGATTTCTTTCAAGATGGGACTTGAATATTAATTGTCAAAAGTGTAGTTTCACTTGTTTTCGGAACGCAAGTGGAAAAGGCCATCATTTGGCTGTAAAAGAGAGCAAAACACTTTCACTTTAAATAAATAATACCCCAATTCCCTAACGTTCTGAAATGAAATACCTGGGGATTCACTTTTAAAATTGGTCCCTTTAAACATGCACGAAAGGTGTTATCTAAGGCAAAAGCTGTTTACACTTAAACCAGTACTGCACTCCAGAGCAATGTCCAAAAATACAAAAGTACTCATTTATAAATCTTTAAATTTGCCCAATATTGACTTAGGGATTCTGTTCATGGTTTACTATTTCTCCCACTATAGCAAAAGATATCAACAAATTTGAATGGAAAATCCTGAGATTTTGTTGCGGAAAATTTAGAAGGGCAAACAAAAAATACTTCTCGAATAAAATAATTTATGAAACTTGTTATGTTACGCCACTTCTTACGTATATAATCAATCTCACGAGAAATAAACTCCAGCGCACCGAACATCATCCGAATGCATTAATTAAATCCTTGTTTGATTCAAACCGAGCAGATTGCTTGGAAAGCAATTATTATATCGGGTTTTTCAATAAGAGCGCTACAAAAGTTTTTTTTTTAAATAAAACAAAAACGGTTTTGGATAGCAATGAAATTCTTTATTCCTGTGAAAGTACGTTCGATGCCATTATGTATCAAACTCGATTTCTTTTGCATGGCCACCACGGGTACGCTTGCAGAAGTCCAGACGCTGAACCCAATTTTCGACGGTTTTCAAGCATAAATCGGCCGATACTGCTACAATTTCAATTTTAATTTTTCAATCGTATCTGGCTTGTTGGCATAGACCACAGACTTGACGTAGCCTCACAGGAAATAGTCTAACGGCGTCAAATCGCACGACTGAGGCGGCAAAGCGACTGGAACATTTCGTGAGATAACACGTTCTCCAAACTTAGTTTCCAATAAATTGATTGTGACATTCGCTGTGTGGTTTGTGGCGCCACCGTCCTGTTGGAACCACATATCCTCCAAGTCCACATCATCCAATTGGGGCCAAAAATATTCGGTTATCATTGAACGGTAGCGATCCCCATTCACAGTAACGTGCCGGTCTTGATCCTCACGGAAGAAGTACGGCCCAATGACGCCGCCGCCCCATAAGCCACACCAAACCGTAATTTTTTCGGGATGCAATGATGACTCATGATGTACCTGTGTGTTGTTGCCTGACCAATACCGCATATTTTGTTTATTGACGAAGCCATTAAGCCAGAAATGAGCCTCATCGCTGAAGATGATTTTTCGATGAAAATCCGAATCATTTTCAAGTTGTTGCTCAGCCCAATTCACGAACATATGACGCTTCTGGTAGTCAAGCGGCCTCAGTTCTTGCGTCAATTTAATCTTGTAAGGATGTAGGCCAAGATCTTTTCGCAAAATTCGACACAACGACGTCACAGAGATGCCCAACGCTTGAGAACGACGTGTGAGAGACACATTTGGGCTTGCTGCAACTGAAGCCTCAGCGGCAGCAATATTCGACACTACGGGCAATTCTTTGTGTCGCTGGCACGGGAAAATTTTATACTGTGCCTGTGGATTCAAATTTTTCAATTGTTGATCTGCTAGGACAATTATGACGACCATAAATTGGACGTTACGTTGAGGTAACTGACTCCGAATTTCGGTAGTAAATTTTAATAATTTCGACTTGTAGTTGGCTTGTAAATATATCTTTTCATCATGAAATGGCAAACCTTACTGAAGAGAAATGTCAAAAGAGCGGCAAGAAATATGGTGTCGTTTGCTGTCCCTGTCGCTCTACTTTTGTAGCGTCCCTGTTGAAAAACCCGTTATTTCTATGATTTTTTTGGGCTTATAAGTATTAAGGACACCAAATATATTGTGTGATTGTTCATTTAGATTTCTTTGCTTAACCATCCTTTTAATGCAAAAATTAAAAAAATAGTTTTAATATTTTTTTTAAGCTCAAATAATAGATTTAGTGTTCTTATTTTCGGTCAAAAATAAGAATTTTTCTGATATTTTGGCCCATTTCATTCAAACTACTCATTTTATCACACAACAAGAGAAGAAATGTTGGTTCAATTGAATCCATTTGTAGCCAGATTGTGCAATTTTTAGTGAATCATGGATGTAATAGTAAGGGAATATAGAACATATTATTCAAAAATTCATATCTCGAAAACATATCCATATTAATTTCTTTTCATGTGATTTTCGAGCTCAGCAAAATTAATAAAAAAACAATAAAGTGGCATCAAATGTGCATTAAACAAACGTTATTAATAGTCTTTTTGACATACCAATACCAACTTCTAAATATATCAGTGACCTGTGTCTAATAACTTAAAAAATGTTACGTTCTGAAAAACCTTGACATTGACATGCTTTAAGGTAATTTAGCTATTAAGACCCCTTTTTACACACAATATGGCAATATTGGCAATGTATACTTTTTCCAGAGATACATATAACAAAATTTACACAACAAACTAAAGGATGTCCTTAAATAAATGTGTTTTTTTTTTGTGGTTGTTGTTTTGGAACAAAGGTCGTGACAAAACACCAAATAACAAATATGTACAATGAAAAATGACAATTTTAGCTGTGAAATTACCTGGGAAGATGAATAATTAGGCAATTTTGTTAACATAATTTAACGTGTGGATGATTTATTTATATTCTAATTTAGTCCTTGATGTTATGAATGATGTCAAGAAGATTTATAATAAACAAAATTTTTAATCCACATGGCTGATGCATCATTCAAATGAAATCCAAGTGTGCTCTTTGATGAAAAATCATTGGCTGTGTTTTTTTGCATGTCCATATGGACATTGGCGAAAGAACGACATCAGAACATTTCAACATTTGCCTTGGTCTGCCATTTTGTATTGAATAATTTAAACAACAAACATTTGACATTTCTATACAAATTATCGATAACACACCGACAATAATAGTCTGGCAGTACCGTTTTTATCGGGACAAAAGTTAAATCCACTTAATTATCTGGACATAGCTAACTTTATATGGACATAGTTGTTGTATTTAACATGTAAATTGCTTTGTTCTGTTGTCGTTTTTTCAGACATAGTTTACTGGAGTTGCAAAAAAACAGCTATTGTAAGGTTGTTTTAGTTTCTTGTCCAAGTTCTGGACTTTATTGCACTTTTTTTGAAGCCGTGAAGCAAGGCCATCCAATAACGTGCATTATATTGTTGTTTTCGAAAACTGTTAACGTTTGTGTCTATCTGACGACTTTCCACTCGCAAACTGAAGCAATTGAAGACCCAAAAAGAGAGTTAAAGTCTTTTCCACGCAAATTGGTACTGTAATGGTACTTTGTTGTTTCCAGTCGAAATAAAGCTCAGGTTGTACCCAGGATCCAAGGCTAAAGAAAAGTACTTGAAACTTTAGCTTCTTTGATTATTCTTATTTTATTCTCATAATCTTATTTACAAAATATGTTTGTATTTCTATTTAAATAATCAAATCACGATATAAATTGTTTTTGCGTTTTGTTCTGGTGTGGATTCTGGTTCTTGTGTCAGGTTCTGGTGCTGGTGCTAGTGCTGGTGCTGGTGCTGGTGCTGGTGCTGGTGCTGGTGCTGGTGCTGGTGCTGGTGCTGGTGCTGGTGCTGGTGCTGGTGCTGGTGCTGGTGCTGGTGCTGGTGCTGGTGCTGGTGCTGGTGCTGGTGCTGGTGCTGGTGCTGGTGCTGGTGCTGGTGCTGGTGCTGGTGCTGGTGCTGGTCCTAGTTCTGTTTCTGCTGTCAGCGCTTAATTTTAAGCCTAATCTTGCCCACTAGATCGCAGTAAGAAACCTGGTAGATCTCAAACTTAATGTCTGTTTTATCGCAGGCTTTGCAGTTAGAGCTGTAACGAATCGTATGTATTCGTTACTAAGATGCGGGTATTCACTTCTATACCAAGTAACAAAACGTTACTACCTAAATGATGTCGTTACTCGTACGATTTCGTTACTTGGTATATACCATACAAACAATTCCTTATCGCACATTATGCATGTCACATTTTTCGCATGTGCGAAACGAAAATAAAATACCACATGAGAAATATTCCTTGGAAAAAAATAATTTTTCACTCCAAATGTCACCCTAAAACCCTGTAACCACATTGTTCCGGAACACAAAATTAATTCTGAAAAATTTCGATTTTCAAAGCAAACATTTAGATTTTTCAGAGGTTTTTTTAATTTATTTAGATTGCAGCCATCCTTCAATGGAATTTGACAATTTATGGCTTGACAAAAAGACAACAAACTATATTTGAGGGCAAATATAGTATTTCGTTCCAAATGTCACTCTAAGGCCCTAAAATCGCATTACTCCGGTACATAAAATTAATTCTGAAAAATTTCGATTTTTCAGAGCAAACATTTTTAGATTTTTCAGAGGTTTCTTAATTCATTTAGATCGCAGCCATCCTTCAATAAAATTTGACAGTTAATGGCTTGATAGATGGACAAAAAATTATATTTTTGGGAACAAATAATATATCTTTTCAAGTGGCCCTGAAATTGCATTGTTAAGGTACATCAAATAAATTCTCAAGATTTCGATTTTTAATACCGCATACGTTTGTAACGAAAGTAACGAGAGTAACGAGTAACGATATTTTAGTAACGAGTACTCGACCCAAAAGTAACGTAAACATGCGGGTACTGATTTTGTCGTTACTTTTACAGCCCTATTTGCAGTATAATAAACTAATATTACTGGTCGATCACAGTCTACGAGATCGGGTGGGTACATCACAGGTTTTTCCTTGGTTTACCATAAGCCCGGTATTTTATTTACCTTTTGTCAACTTCTTTTCCCAGGCTATGAATGGTTCTGCCACTGTAGGCCTTTAGCTGACTATTGCGTCGATCTCTGGAACTTCATGTTTGTGCTGTCTGATGAAAGCCTCTTTATGCTCTAAAGCAGCGAGAAGATGGTGTCCATTATAATCAGGTCGAATCAGGTCGAGAGAAAAAATCTTTTTCACCATCAACAGCATCGGCAAAACATAACATCCAACGACCCAGCAGTTCTATATTCACCACACCAACTTGGTTGGGTGTGGTAGGTATGCTGGGTTTTGCCTTCATTGCTTAGTCCGGCTCGTGTGCTACTTGCTTAATACTTGGAGCTTAGTTGCTGATTGCTTTTGGAGAATGTCACACCCAATGCTATTGGATGCGAGGTCAGCTGCCGTCAGTGCAATGTGTACTTGTCATATTATTATTTAAGGGAGTTAGTAAGGCATCATTACAGTACTGTTGCCCAAAAAACTCTTAACTTTTATTGTGTTGCATTTAAGTTCTGCAATTTATTTCACTTTAAAGAGTGCGTTAGCTTGAGTAGGCTTGAGTGATGCGTTAACCGACGTAAACTTGCCAAAACTTACGTTAACATGCGTAAATATGGTTAAACATGCGTCATGCGTCAATCTGCATAAACTTGCGTAAGCTTTCGTAAACATGAATAAGCTTTCAAAAACTTCAATCAACTTTCGTTAAATTGAGGCAATATGTGAAAACTTGCGTAAACTTCGGTAAATTTACTTAAACATGCGTAGGCTTGTGTAAATATGAGTAAATCAGCGTGATGTGTAAGCTTTCGTGATCTATAAACTTGCGTAAGCTTATGTGAATTCATGTAAACCTACGTAAAATTGAGTAAACTTGCGTTAATATGCGTAAATGTACGTTTCGTAAACCTGCGTAAACTTTTGTAAGCATCTGTGATGCATAAACCTGCGTAAGCTTTTATAAACAATCGTATACTTACGAAGATATAAAGTGAAATATAGGCGTCATGAAATAAAGTTTTATTTTTCAACGTAGTCTCCCTTGAGCTCCATACACTTTTTCCAACGCTTCTCCAATTTTTTATCCCTTCCAAAAAAAATGATTTGTCGAGGTCCTCAAAATAGGCCTTTGTTTGCGAGATGACTTCATCATTGAAGTCAAATCTTCTTCCACCAAGCCATTTCTTCAGGTTTGGGAACAAGAAGTATTCGCTTGGAGCCAAATCTGGAGAATAGGGTGGATGAGGGAGCAATTCATAACCCAATTCATGGATTTTTGCCATGGCAACTGCACATGTGTGCACCCTTGCATTGTCTTGGTGGAAAAGAACTTTTTTCTTGGCCAAATGAGGTCGGTTTTTTTTCAAATCGTCATTGAATCGGTCCAATAAGTTGGCATAATATTCACCATTGATTGTTCTTCCCTTTTGAAGGTAGTCAATGTGGATTATCCCGCGTGCATCCCAAAAAACAGTCGCCATAACTTTATTGGCTGACAAACCCACCTTTGCCTTCTTTGGACCCGATTCACCCTTAGAAACCCACTGTTTTTACTGTTGTTTGGTCTCTGGTGTGTTGTGATGGATCCATGTTTCGTCCACGGTCCACTCGTACACAAGAGAAGATTCAAAATCGTATCAATTTTTTTTAATTTTATTAAATTTGTTTTCAAATTTACTATTTTGAGTAAGAGGTACCTATACATAGTATTTTCTTTCCTGTTCATTATTTGAAAATTCATTTAGGACCTATTAAATATCCAAGATCTTTTTGAAAACCTCACAGGTCACCAATGGCAATTAAAATCTAACAAAAGCATTGGTACCAATCACTATAGATATATTTGTCTAAATTTACTTGATATCCTTTCTCAATGTATACCTTTTTCTCAAATGAAAACATGTCCTTTAAAAAGAAGTAACCATGCCAATCAATTCATTTTTCTTTCATTAGGCCTTTGAAGTCTCTCATAAAAGACCTTTGAAATTACATTTATATCAGTAACATAACCCCAATGTGAAGTCATTTAGGTAAAAGATAAAACAATCGATTGCCTTCAGGACATAGGATAGTTTAGCTTTTGACCAAGTCCTTCAAAGAATATAATATTGAAATGAAAAGGGTATAAATGCGAGATATCTTCTTTCATGATAAAAATTAGATTTCAATTCCTTTCGATTATTTCGATTCATAAGGACATTTTTGTGCTAGCTATCTTCTATTTGTTTGGCTCTTTATCTTATATAATGGTTTCATTTGAATATTATTTGATTTTATCACCTGAGAAAATTGAGTTGAAGATTGAAGAACGAATAATTTACAAATATTACTTATAAACCATTTCTTTGAAGGCAACAAAACCTTAAAAAGTATGAATTTGTTAAAAAAACAATTCAAAACCTACATTCCATTGTAACGTCATTGAAACATTTTCAAATACTTTTCTGATATACTTTTAGGACCAAAAACGATCATTTCACTAAAGTAAAGTATGGATGGTGATCAGATAATGTTTTGTCTTCAAAGTGGACTCCCGCGTGCATTGTTCGCAGGATTTTTCTTTGAAACACTAACAGCTGGTTTTGTAAAAAGTTAACCAGGCATATGAAAGCAGTACGTGATAATCCGTCTGAGAAATTGTGTATAGGGAGATGCAACCTAATCCATTGGCTGAGTCCACTTTATAAAATACATTTGGTGGGGCAACAGTTCGTGGAGAACCAGGGCCCAGTGACTCTAAACCATTCCTGCGTGCGTGTTGTTGGCAGGAATGGAGGGGACCTAAAATTTTTTTTGCCTATTCCGAACAGCTAGATGAGAAGCATTTATTCATGACAAGTATACTCTTGGAGGATAAGTCAGTTCCTCGCAAGAGGCAGTACCTCGCGATCAATATTTCTGTTTTTTTTTTTTAAGGTAGCAGCGGCTGAGAATCGACCCCAGACCTTCGGCATCATGCCACGAAGTACTACGTCCACATAACGTTGATTGAAAAGAAACTTCTCTCCACTGGAAACGGTCCCTGTTTTTATTCTTGAGCAACTCTTTCTCTGATGGTTTTGGTTGTTGACTGGCTTTTTTAAATCTGAGCGTTCTGGATTCGAGAAAACTGAAAATTATTTTTGTAAGTGTGACTAAAAAATGGAAAATTTTTAGCTTAGAAATCACCCTCTGTATCCAAACACTGTCGAATGTTTACTATATATCCAGGTCACATCTTACAAAAACCAGGCAAGTATTGAAGGTGCTAACAACGTAATTTTTTTGGAACTTCCAGATCAGAGAGTTTCTACCGAAATACAAACTGCTTGTCAGGAACGATGTTGTTATAGTTATGAAGATTGCATTTAGTCTCCGAAGAATAAGTTCTCTTAAAATTTCGTTTCTGTAGCTAAGACAAGATAGCTTCTAGACGATATCCGGAAACGGTAGATCTCTACCGACTTTCTGCATTATTATCTGTGGAGACAGTTGTAGAACAGGATCGTGAACACAACAGCACCATGACTTACGATGTAGTGAAATCACCAGTCAGAGCAATATCTATAGCAGGATTGTAAAAAATAATAGTTTCAGCGTCCATCTGCTGCAGCTGCTTAGTTTTTGTCTCGAATTGCTCTAAGAATAAAGGATTGCTGTCCGAGCTTGACTTGGCACAAAGTTAACTTCATAATGGGACGACTACGATCACGGCCGTTCCTAGCTCTTAGAACACCTGGGCAAGGTCATAGAAGCTGCCTTTTAAAAATCGAATATTAAATCGTGTTTCTTCCACCGTCTTTATACCGAATCAAAACCAGTACCAAAATATTTCAGAAGGTTGCGTACGAATGACTGGCAGAAAAAGGGTATTTAACCAGGAGACTAACGAATTTGCCCGAAATTTCATATTTGTGTTTGTTCTTGAATTGGTGACACTAGAAAAGAGAAAAAAATTGGGTTGTTCGTCTCCCCATTAAGGCGAGGGGTATACGATTTAAAATAAACTTATTTAAAATAGAAAAAAACTTGAAAATTTGTTGTTCCCTCTTCAAAAATGACCATAGAATTTTGACTGGCAGCTTTCAGTTATATGAAAAGATGTTCTAATGCTCAGGCGTAGTTAGTTTTAACGTTTATTTGGATCCGAAACCGTTGTGCAGAAATTATCATTATATTCGTCTATTTTTCGTAGAATCACCCATTAATTTAAAAACTATTACTTATTATTTATAATATTTCATACCGACTACACACTCAGGCTGAACATGATCTGGCGGGCCTGACCGTTGCTATCCTTATCATATGTGGTGGATATGTGGAATAGAGACAGCTATCTTTAAAATGATATCGTCCGATTGTTTTCGTTTTACATGAATAGGTCCCAGTTGAAATGACGGTTTATATCGAATTTCTTGCAAGTGAGAATACCTATTTTGGTTACTAATTCATTAAACGTTTACCTTCGAACTTAGATAAAAAGTCAGCTGCCTCGAAAGAAAGTCGAGAAAAGGATCGGATTTTATCGACTTGTCGATATAAATCGACATTTTAACCTGTCGACATTTTTACAATTCGAATTTTTTACTGTCGTTCATTAAAACTTAACTTAAAATAAAATATAGTGCTTTGCTTGGAATGTTTTGCAAGGAATCAGCTATAACTCAAATCATAAATTTTTGTCTGACTTTTTTAACACAAATTTAACTAATGTTATTTGACGCTATATGAAATGTTTGACAATGTTTAAATACATCTTCTTACAATCCAAAAGCAACTTAAGCACGTTTTTGAACAGCATTCCCTTAACTATGAACTGATCACAATATCGGTCATTTTCGAAAACGGCAAATTTGTTAATCAAATGATCGTTGTTTTTTGACGCAAATATTGCATCATGACGAGTATTATGTAACCGCCCTTTTTGCAAAAAGTTTGTTCGATCAACGTTAGTCAATTTTCTTACAAACTAACCATTTGACATTTGCAAACACGCTGTCTGTCTTTTCAGTATTCATCAACTCGATTTATGTACTGCTCAATTTGCACCGTAGATGTTGTATTCAAACATGTAGCTATATAACAATGCTAACGCAGTAAAATTTGTATTTGCGTTTTCGAACAGAAGATTTTTGCAGTTTGCCATATTCCGCAACCGCATTTTTGAGGCAGATGACGCAATAGAAACCACCCATGACTGCGCCTTTCATGGAACGTGGTGAGCCAATCGTTGGGCGGCCCCCTTTACTGCAAAGCACTTGGAGCATTTGCCCCTTTGTCCCACCCCTAGTCATGGCCCTGACCACGATACTAGAAAAGTTGTAGTATCATTGGATATCGGAAACCAAAACGACGATTTATTAAACACAGTTGTAAAAAAATTCTATGCAAAATACCTATGTAATTGGATTTTGCACTAAACAAATTTTTAATATAAAATTTTAATGCAATATGAAAATTTGTTGCATTAAATAAATGTTAATGTCAAATGTCAAAAGTGTTGTGCATTAAAAGATTGTTAATGCAATATGAACATTTTTTGCATCCTAATGACTTTTTTCTTAATGCAGAACAGTTTTGACTCGCATTAACATCTTTTCTTAATGCAACAAATGTTCGAGTGTGCAATAAATTTTTTTTTTTTTTTAGATGCAAAATATTTTCACATTCCATTAAAATTTAATTTTTAATAATTAATATAAGGAAATATGCATTTTTACCAACTCTGATCTGAAATAATACCAAGACGATGCCAAGCTGATACCGTACTTTTAGGATCCAAATTGACCGATCTTCTCGGAAGTTTCGTACCGTATCGGAACAAGGAACAAGGATACGTGTCGGAAACAAGTCCTTAGAATTTTTAAGCTCACAAAAGAAAACTTAAGTTAAAAACACCAAGTGAATTCCACTACAAAATGAAGATCATGTAACTTAGTACTGCATTTTATTTTTGGTATCATGGCCAGCCCTTCTTTAAAATATTCGTAAAATGCTTTTGATTTATCCTGCCTGAGTCATCCTAACTTCACTTTTCTGCTGATGGTAGAGCAAAATTCTGCAGCCTTTCTCATCCATTTTATAGATACACTCAGGTCTGTTTTCGAACATCAACTTGTGCAAAATAATGGTCTCCTTTTCAAAATGTGCTTCTGTGCACTGGCGGGGTTCATCATTTGAGCCTTTCATACTGATATTTCTAGGTGTCTCTTCATAAACAAATTCAGCTACTTTTTTTCCCGCAACAGTTTTAGATGGATTTTGTTTATAAAATTATAAACAAAAATCTAGCTTATGTATGAAAATGAAAGTTAGCAATGATTACTCTACGTTTAATATATTTTACCATTAGAATTAAAAATCGTATTTACTTGAGTAAATTTACCGAAAAAATTAATATTTATTGAACCAATTTTTTATAAAATAGCACGTGCGACTCGCTCCACTCCACAGACTTCTTTCGACTGTCAGATTCAACAGGAATGCAGCAACAGACTTTTTTGTTGTTGTCTGCTTTGAAATGGACCTGGATTACGAAAGCATAGAACAGAAAAGTCCCGTTTTTTGTTGGTTGTGTATTTTTGCGAGTAGTGGGCCTTGTTATGGGGGCCTTATTTGGTTCACATATCTTACTTAAAATTCTCAAAAGTGGAAAAGAAGAGTTTTGAAATTATACTCCTAACATCTGGTGTATTGTTTACTGCCTTAAAATTAAGCTTAGTCAGTAATGAACTTATATGTACCATCTACCTATGTACATACGTATATGTACTTATTTATAAACTTTCTGTTTTCATCATTCGTTTGATTTTTTCTTCAAAATTAAAATCTTCAATCGTAATTTCCGAACTCCACATGATAAAAAATTCACTGAATGTCCACTTCCCATACTTACGTACTTGTAAATTCAAAAAAACTTCCACTGAATTAAACACTGAGCCCGGAAATAAAAAAAAAAAAACATTCTATACTACCCAGTATGATAAAGCATCCCTGTCATTATCAACATTCTCAGATGGGACGTAAAAACATACAAGGGTGATTTTTGTTGGTTTTCTTTCAGGACTTTAAATTTTGTTCAGGATTAATGTAGGCACAAAGACAAACAAACATGAAAACAGGGCGGACACATTTTCGTGTTTAAAATTTTTAAAATGCTGTAAATCAACCTGACTCGACCGTGGACTGTTTCACTTAATAAATTATTATCAAGGCACATGAAGGACACTTGCATGAAAGGATCTGTCGGGTCGGTATGGTATTGGGTGTGTAAGTTTTTTTTTTTTCAGTTTAAGTAAGTATCTGCTTCGAGTTTTCGGATGTCCTCTTTTAGTGTTTTTGGCATTTGGGTTGCATAAACCACACCGCACTGACCCTACATCCCACCCCCCCAACAACGATACAAAACCCTCTTTTATCAAGGAAATTAATAATTCTGCGGGCATTAATTAAACACGAGTGAGTGAAAGTGGACAAAGTTGCTATCACAAACACCTTAAGATACATGTTTGGAGAAATGAATAATTTATTTTAATTACAACCATTGCTGAATTGGTGCTCCATTTTAATTAATTGTAATGGAATTGCTTTAAAATTAAATTTCTACACATTAATCAATAGACTTTCCTCATACTTCTTCAGATTTATCCGACCTGAGGAATTAATTCATGCAACAATTTTACTATTTAGTATTAAAGGTTCTTGACTTTAAATACCTAAATGACAGTAATAATTGGCAAGAAATCATTTTGTTGCTTAAAACGACACTTTTATGTTGTCTTGTTGAGAAATTAAAAAAATTATGTAAGAACTTATTAAAAAAATTTTAAAAAATACTTTCAAAATATATACAAAGTAATTCCTAGAAAAAAAGAGGATCTTCCGCGGTAAATTCTCAATATTTTCAAAAAAAAAAAGATAATTTGAATAAGATTTCGCTATAATAGCCCAGTACAGTAAAAATTACTTTTTTCATGCAAAAATTTGTAACAGGATTTTTGGTATGCACAATAATGCTACTCATAATCTTACAAAAGTTCTCAAACACATAGGTCAGTAATAGGGGTCAAAAGTCAGGAAAATGGGTTCTTGTCAAATACTTCGAAAACGCTAATTTAAAAAAAAATTATCTACAAACAAATAGCTAATGTATTTTTATAATTTTATAAAATAACCATATTTTAAATTAATTAAAAATTGAAGTTTTCTTACAAATTATCGAAAACAAGTTATTCGCGCTGATAATTACACAGTTTTGAGCATACGCCCTTGATTGCAGTGCTGTACTGTACTTTAAAATTTGAGTCGAAAATCACAAGAATAAATCCATCGTTTAAGGGCAGTCTTTAGCGTGAAGAAAAACTGAGCTACTTAATATTATATGAGCTACTTATTATTCTTTTCTGCAGCACTGAACGCTGTTATCGAACATTCCAATAATCTTTCCAATCAGTGCTGGAAAATTGTTTGGTTGGTAGTTGGATAAAATTCGAATCTTCACATTTAGGTTACGACACTTAAATGATGCACTTATTATGCAATTTTCTTTATTGTTTTTAGTTTTTACAATTATTTAATAAATTTTTGCACTTTCATTTCAACGATACCTATAAAAATGTATATGCCTTCGGCTGTTGTAGACTGCGTAAATTGTACAAATTGTGTTTGCCGTTTTATTATATATTAGTACAGGAGCTAATAACCATATTTTTCACAATTGAATCAAGAGTTATTTGGCCGCCATCTTGTTTCAACCATTTTTTCTTTGTTTTCTGACGTAACTCACGGTTTTTCTTAGGATAGAACAAAAATTTCTAGAAAATTAAATATTCTACAAAATATGTTAAGTAACTTTTTTCGATAATTGCGTTTTTTTTTAAGTTTTCAAGCTTTTTGTTGAAAAAGGTGGAGTTATTTTGTTTACATATTTACTATAGGAACATATCTTCTGTGTTTGTTCTATAAAATCCAAATAAAGGTCATAAGTTTTCTTATAAGGCTTACGTTTCTTGCTCTGTAGCATATATTTGTTAGAGAAATCTGTCTGTACAGGATAATATATTTGTTACAATTTAAATTCTACTGGAAAATAATTCCGAGGTAAAGTTTGATTTCTTTCTTCTCTAGAAAGCTTATTAAAACATGCTCCGAAAACTTTAATTTTCACAATTTTGGCCGATAACTTGGTTTTAATGTTTTTATTTTCGCACATGTGTAACTCACGTATTTTTGATAATAGACTGAAAACAGTTGTAGAGTAAGCTTGGGGAAAATTTACTTTTATTTTTTAAGTTATAGGTACTGCATTTTGTTAAAAATCAAAGCGAATACAACCCCCCTATAAAATATCATTAACCGCAAGAATCAAAAGATAGAAACATCAAAGTAATAATACTCTGAGGCGTTTTTTTTAAGCCGTAATGACTTGTGTTCTATTTAGAAAATACAGTCAATAGCCCTCTAAAAGAAAAGTAACTTGTATCGCTTTAGTTTTCTATATCAAAGAAGTAAAACAAAGAATAAATACAGTTGAAAAAAACCTAAAAGTCATGTATTTACCACAATACTTCGGCTGCCAACAGTTCCATAAAAAGAGTATCTTTAACGACTTTGGCACTTCGCATTTATGCACAATTTTCCAAAAAATTATGCCATCTAAAGGATCTCTAGATCTTTATAAAAGGTCTTTATAAAATTATTTATTGGCCAGCCATAGTTTTTTTTAGTGCATTTTATAAAATTTTGTTCAAGGCCATTCAATTTTTGACAACCTCATTTTCGGTTTAGTCCAAATGCGTTTTCCCCAGGTACAAGAATGAGCGCAACGTACTTGGACTTGACTTCACAAAAACTTTGAATTGAATTTATATTTATTTATTTAAGTCCACAAAAAACAAAAAACAAAAATAGTAATTTTTCTATTATTTACGTTTTTATTGTTCATACAAAATTATGTTTGGTTGACAAATTACTGAAAACAGTTGACCTTTTATCACGATCTAGAGCTCTTTCCGATGGTATACACTTTTGGTATAGTTCTCATAAAAGAGGGACCAAAAATCACACGTGACCTTGAAAAACTTAAGGTCTTTACTACAAGTTATGTAAGGCTGACCAATAATGACCAATAAGATGACATTTTCTTCTTTCAAATTTCCAGAGTTGGGTAGTAATGATAAAAAAAAGTTCAATTTCAATTACTTTGTAATTGAAATCTCCGAACACTTTTTCGATTACTTTTGAATGTAATTAAGAAATTCAGTTTTTAATTACAAGTAAATAAAAAGTGTCTATTACTTGTAATTCAATTAAATCAATGTAATTGAAAACAAAAGTAATCACCAAAAAATATGTAAAGACTACTTTTTTCAAGAATCATTACACAAAATGTGATTAATTACTTGTTTTGTCAATTACATTTTTCGTTATATATTGTTCCCTTTAGTATTGAAACTCTGTACATGTGTTGTTTTATACTTATTAACATATATTTTATTTACTTTCATCAAGTTTTTTATTTACTGCCGTCTTTTAAATAATTGGGCAAATTTCTCGTTGCCTTTTCGTCTATTTATATATGATATGCAGTTAGAAAAGCTTTTTTACTTTATTTGTTTTATTATAATGTTTAAATAGTAAAACCATGTAATTAAATACAGCCCAGGTAATCAATTAACATAAATGTAAATCACACAGTGCTTTCCTTCAATTACTTCCAAAAACCCATTTCTATTTCAATTACATGTAATTTGTAAGTAGTTTTTTTCAATTTCAATGACAGGTAATGGAAATGTGTGTTTTTTTAATTACAATTAAGTGTCATTGTAATTGAGAAAAGTTCAATTACTAATTACATGTAATTGAAATGGAAGTTGAAATAAATTACAAAATGTAATCATTATTTCCCAACTCTACAAATTTCCTATATATGTATATATGAAGTGCCAAGTGGAATTATGTAAAGTACATTTTTCGTGAATTGCCCCCTCTGCAAAAACAAAATTTCAAAAATTAAGAAAATGGAAAATATTATGATCACAAAATGATTTTAAAAGTTGCGTAGTTAAAAGTAGAATTTTTGTTTTCTTTTGTAGATTGAAGTGGTAACACTTTTTGAAAATGAAAATTAAAATTTTCAAACGCCAGTAACTGGGTTATAATTACTCCGAATATTTTTATTTGCGATATAGGTACTGTAAGGTAAGTTTTTGGATTCGTGCAAAAAAAATTGGGATAACAATCAAACATGACAATACGGTGATAGAGAACACCAAAAAAGTGGCACAATTCTGTCCTTATGTCTGTCTGTCTGTGTGTCTACCGGTCCGGTTGATTTTTTTCTAACTTGCTACACAGTGGGGACGGTACCTGCCATACAAGTTTTTTTTAGCAATTTTACATAATCGTATTTTTTTCTCAAAAATGGTTCGACCACTTTTCTTAAAAAAGATTCCATAAATTACTTTTAGTAAAGGCTTCCCTCAGGTGGAAAACTATTTTTGAAATAACCATTTTTTTAATTTTCGATTTTCTTCAAAACGGTATGACTGACTTCAATAATTTTTTTATACAGAGGTTTCCAAAAACTAATAATATTTTTGTGTACCTAATTTAAAAAATATATTTTGGATTTTCAAAAAATGTTTCATTTTTTTTTTGAAAATCAAATATTTCGAAAACGATAATACCGATTTTTTCAAAACTCGATACTCAAGAGTTTTTAAGTACTCTCTTAATTTGTTTTTAATTTTTAAATATATGAAAAAATAACGGTATATAACTTCCATATAAAAGTTAAAAAAAAACCGAAAGGAAAATATTTTTTCTTCTCAAAAACGACTGCTACGATTTTGACTAAGCTTTTTCCATATAAGTAAATTAATACGATCTACTACAAAAAATTATACAATTTTGCACTAAGCAATTTTCAATATTACGTATTATTCAACATGTTTTATACAAATTTCAGATAAAATTGAATAATATTGCACATACAAATTTTCAAAAAAAAAGTTTTTGAATTTTTAAAAAAAGTTTAAAATTTTTTTTTTTGAAAATTCGGTATTTTTAAAATAGGTTGACATGTTTTTTTCAAACTTTTTTTTTATTCGCACATAAATAAATACTTAAGATTTGCATTCCAAAGTTTTCCTTAAAAGTGTTTTAAGAATTTTGAATATAAAAACATATTTTTAACGATTTAAAACTTTTGAAAAACAAGTTTCAAAAAAATGTACCATATTTTTTTCAAAAAATTTGATTTCATAAAAGTAAAATGATCTGAAATCCCTGTAGTACCTCGTGGCATGATGGTTAGTGCGTAGGACTGTCATACGAAAGGTCTGGGTTCGATTCCCAGCCGCTGCCACCTAAAAACAAAAATGTTTTTTTCGCTAGGTACTGCCTCTTGCGAGGGACTGACAAATCCTCCAAGAGTATACTTGTCATGAATAAGTGCTTCTCATCTAGCCGTTCGGACTCGGCAAAAAAATTGTAGGTCCCCTCCATTCCTGCCAAAAATACGCACACAGGAATGGTTGAGAGTTGTAAGTCACTAGGCCTTGGTTCTCCACGAGCTGTTGTGCCACCAAATTTATTTTTTATTTTTTAGATCTGAAACCCAAAAAAAGTCGATAGTTGATTAAACAAATATAATTTAATTTTTAAAAAGTTTCTGTATAAAAAAATGTTGAGATCAGATCAACCATTTTCATAAAAATCGAAAATAAATACAATAAATGGTCTTTTGGCAGATTCCATTAATATTTTTTTGAAAAATGTTATCATACCAAAATATTTAAGTACTAAAAGAAATTTATTGATTTTTTATGTAGTGGGAGCTGTTTTTGAGAAAATAAGATTTAATAAAATTGTAAACAAAATTTGTATGTTATTTGTATGTTATTTTTGGTTCTAAGAAAACGAAAAGAAAGTGACAGTAGTGGATTAGACAGACATCAGAATTGTGGGGAAGAGGTGATTTTTAGAGTTTCTTTCAGTAACCGTTTTTTTTTCGAAAAAAAAACAATATTCAGCTTCAAAAAACTCATAACGGTTAATATCATCCCTTTATAGCATAATACAATGAATGTCCTACCTCGTTCCAGTGGCCACAAACTGTAAGAAGCATACATCTCTCATGAGAAGCTCAACAACTTGTCAGACTGCACCTCAATCATTATTTAGAGAACTTAACTAAAAGATACTTACTATCTTACTCGTATCATATAACATTTGACACTTAGGATCCCAAATAGCAAATGAAGTATGAAATTATTTTCGAAATGAAAATAACTAAACGAATTTTCTCGTGTCAAAGTATCAACGATGGGTTACTTCAGCATGAAATTGATTCTCAGTAAAGGCTTTAAGAATGTGAAGTATTTCCATCATCCTCTTAACAACAAATCATGATCAAACTGAAACTAAACAACATAACTTAGCTTTCAAAATAATGTTCAAGATGTTTTTAACTGAACTGAATTAAGATAGGAAGGTATGTGTTTCTTGAAATTTATTTTTCTCTTCACAGAAAAACAAAATTAAACGAAATTAGAGAACCAAATTCCCTCAGTAAAATACCGTAAATCTGATTCAAGATAATTTACTATAGGAACTGATTTCTTAGCCAAACAAACGCATAAGCAAATCTTCACTTCAAGACACAGTCAGACAAAATTATATTCAATTCTCGAATTTGTGTAAGGGTCGATTTTTTTTTCATCGAAGATTTATTGAAATAGAAAAAAAACGTAGCAGAATAAAAAGAAATTGAAATTTTTGTTAAGAAAAAAAAATGAAGCCGAAGATAATTAGCATGGAAAAGATTCCTTTTCCTATAAAAAAAACCTACAAAGGACGTGATTCCTACCAATATTTTCAAATAGAAAAGAAATATTTATGTATTGGTAAGTACCTATAGTGAAAGAAATTTAAATTCAATTAAATTGTTCGTTGGTTCAAATGAAAGCACAAATGAGTTTAAGGTTTTCAATTTATACAAGAAACAAAGTTTATTTTTTTTTGATTATTTTATTGTGAGTTTTAAATTTTAAGAAAATATTACTTTGATTAGGATTTTTATCATGCACGTACTGTTTTTATATTATTTTGCGGATACAAATTGTATAACTACGTTCATGTACTAAATTTAGATTTTTCTTTTTATTTATATACATTAGAGGTGTGGGATTTGTTTTTTATTTTTTGTATTCAAAATGGGTATCGTGGATCATGCAAAGGATTTAGAAAGAAGTAATTTTTGTGCTGGGACTTTTTCCAAATTTGAATTTTGAGACCCCGCGGCCCTAATGTACATATGTACGAGTATGTTAGGTACCTGTACTAATTTTATTTTCTACACAATACAATAAAAGTTTCTCAATTGTTAATTGAAATGTTATATTTGTTTTATAACATTCAACGTGCAGTACAGGAGGGACGGCCTGAGATAAACTAGCGCCCCGCGCAAACTTCATCAGTAGCGCCGGTTAAATTCATTTCCTCACTACCCAAGGGGTAGACTTTGCAATCCGTTTTTTTCTAACGATAAATAAAAATAAATAGGTTTTTCATTAAAACCTATGAAATCGAATATTATATCACAAAAACAATAATATTAAGTGTCCTATTGCACGACGACTTTTGAGTCATGACTTCATTCGAAATTCAAAAACACGTGGTCTCACTTTTGCATACATTTAATATAAAAAAAAATATCATGACCCAAAAGTCGTCGTATTATAGGGAACTAACTTAAGAATACAAAAATGATTCTAAATTAAAGTAAAAAAAAAAAATATCACAAAGATATGGGAACTTTAATTTATTGAAGTAAAAAGTACTTAAAAATTAATTCAAAAACATTACAATATAAATACAAACAATCAACTCGTTGATGGCTTTTTTAATGCTTGCTCAAAGCGCTCATTGGGTTCAGCGCCCTACGCATTTGCACTGCTTGCACGTATAGCTAGCCTGGCCCTGTGTACAGCTATAGTTTGTAAGGCATTTTTGCACAATCAATATTTTATTAAAATATTAAATTACTTGAACTGAAATTGTTGTTCAAATATATTTCTGCAAATACACTAAGGGAAAGATGTAAAATTGTGTTGGTAATATAAAGATTGTATGGAGAAAATGGGCTTTCTTGTATCTCTGTAAAAACTAGTCATATTGAAATTCAAAGAAAAGTATTATAAAGTTTATTGCTTTTTCTTTTGACATTTTTTTGCAAGTCACTTTCAAGGCAAAATAAATGATACAAAATAAAAAAATTCAATTGTTTTTTATTTTTGAAATTTGTAATTGTCATGTAAATTTGTTTGAGTCAATCTAATATATGTTTTGGTCAATAAGTAATTTGCTTATTCAGCTTTAATTACACTGTACGACAAAATTTCAATTTTTGTGAATGAACCTATACTTTTCTATTGATAGTTTTTGATGCATTAAATCTGAATCTGGTCTCAGGGTTGCTCTAGCACAGTGTTTCCCAACCTTTTTTGGCCTATGCCCCACCAAGACATTTCCAAAATATTTATGTTCCCCCAACATTTTGTTTAATTTTGAACATTGAAACATTCACTAAAAAACTCAAATTATTAAAAATTAAGTAGAAATTACGAGAACCAAAATATTTATTTGCTTGTAGTGTTGTCTCCATGTTGTGTGAATTTGAATGAAATGAAAAATAAAAATTGTTCAGTTGTAAATAAAATTTAAAGCAATTTTTATTTTTCATTTCATTCAAAATATTTATTTCTTAAATCCACCGATTAATTTTCCAAATGGTTAAAAACCACATCTATAGCGGTATCAGTCACTTCACATTTTCTAAAACATTGAAACATGTCACAATTTGAGTTGTAAATGATTGTCTGAAATATCAATAGGGATAGCGAAGCCAAAGATCTTCGTTTTTGCTTCCGAAAAAGTTATATTTTTTCCTTGAAGTTACTTACTAAGCCTTGCTTCACATACATTCAGTTCCATTCGGTGTGGTCTGTTCATTTTTGGTCGCTTCTGATAAGTGTGAATTGATGAAAACGGCAAGAATAAAAACCTAATAGAAACCGAATAGCGTCGAACGTTGTCCCTTCGGCACAAATAGGTTTCGTTCGGTTCTTTTTTTTTAATGAGACCGAACATGTTCAAAACAAGCCTAAATGAGTCTAGCTTTTCGAAAATATCAACAAACACGCATAAATGCCTGACAATCGACCGTTTTCAGACTTTCTTTTCCAGTTTATTGTTTGAGATAATCAAAAAGTTCCACATTTTTTTCTTACAGAACACCTGGAAAAAGGGTTCATAAATTGGTACAAACAACAGTTTGAACAAGCCAAGATTGAGTCAGGACTCTTTTCGAAAATAAATTATTGTGAAAGTGAGATCTTTTTTCCTTCGTACTCTTTTAATGTTGAAATTTATAATGGGTGTGAAGCATTAGAATGTGAAAATCCCATCCTGAATTAATAAGAATTCCTCCATGTGGGGCGTGGGCCTCACGTTGGGAAACACTGTTTTTCAGATATTCGAATCCAAAATTTGAAAATACGCCTCTGAATGTCGATGGGTCACTTGGTGAATTGATTAATCAAATGCTTACAAGCAGTGTTATCAATTCAAAACTGGGTGGCTCAGGAAGATGATCTGTCTGAAGGGGTACACCGCAAGGCGGTGTTCTTTCTCCCCTCCTCTGGAACTTGGTCTTTAATGAGCTGTTTAGAGGCGAAGAGCTACAGGTTGATTGCTTATGCAGACGACGTGGCAGTTAGCAGTATCAGGAAAGCATCTTAACACTTTAAGAGATCTTTTACAAAACGCTCTGAACAAACTAACACAATGGGCAGATCGGTGCGGAAAACTCGACCCACAAAACAGATCTTCTCCTCTTCTCCAGGAAATACGAAATTCCCCAAATAGATTTCTTCTATCAAAGGGTTTTTACTAACATTCTCAGGCGAAGGTAAATATTTGGGGCACATTTTAGAAAAGAAGTTAGATTGGAAACCAAACATACCAGAAAAAGTAGAGCAAGCCACAGTGGCGTTTTTCTCTTGCAAAAAAGCCGCCGGTTTGGTAGTAAATAGAGCCTCCAACCTCGAAACTCCACTGGCTATATATCTCGGTAATTAGACTGCTTTAGTTTACGGTGTGGCAGTATTGTGGACTGCCTTGGGTAAAACGATACATCGCGATAAACTAAGAAAAGTCCAAAGAACAGCATAAGTGCATAAGTGGAGCACTTCGGTCAACTCCTTCCGCTGCATTAGACACTCTACTCCATTTGACAACTCTCAACATTTTTAGCAATGAAATGGCCGCGAACACAGCCATTCGCCTCAAAACCATTTCACAGTGGAAATGAAATTGGCCACTCCGTTATTCTGAATTCATTCGGATCACTTCCAAGTAACACTGACTACATATACTCGTACACAATCCCACTATTGAACTTTGATAAAAACTTTGAAGTAACCATACCTTCCAGATCTACCTGGGAGGATGTGAAATTATTAAAAGATATCAATCGATTCATTTTTACACCGACGCGACGCGACGGATGGAAGGTCAGAGATAGGGTTGGTTGATGTGTGTACTCTGGAAGACTAAATTTAAGTCCCTCATTCCGTCTTCCTAATGACTATAGTCTATTCCAGGCAGAACTCCTAGAAGAACTATCTTGGCTCAAAGAAAAAACATGATATCAACCTCAGAGATATCCGCATCTTCTCTGATAGATAAGCCACTATTAAGTCTCTGGATTCTGTCTCTATAAACTCTAGAACGGCACCTAGCAGTTTAAAATTGACCTTTCCTGGCTGGCGGGCCATATTGACATTCCAGGAAATTGTAAAGCTGATGAACTCGCTAGAAGTGGAACATTGGCACCCAATTTATCTGAAAAGATACGTGTAAGCTTTTGCTGAAGCAGGAAGCTTTGGAGACAACAAACATTATAGGTGGAACAACATCACCACTTGTTTGCTGACAAAACTAGTACGGCCAATACTTGATTTAAGTCGCTCAATGTGTTTAATATCTCTAAACAGACTGGGATCTATTGTAGGTGTCATAACGGGACACTGTTTAACAGACAGCAACAGAACGCAACTTGCCATACTTTCAAATGACTTTTTCAAAAGCAGTATGGACGAGGCGGAGGGAGAAACGATTCGTCATCTGCTCTGTACATCCCCGCTCTTTCCCACAGACGTAGGCTCCACTTAGGTGATTATACGATCAAAGATCCTAGTGATCTGCAAAACAGAGACATTAATAGTCTTCTACGATTCGTCAGGAGGTCTAAGTGGTTCAACGAGTAAGAAAGGAGTTTTCCAAATTCATGTGATATCACAACGGACCAAGTTTGGTCTAAGTGTGTCAGTATTAACTGCTGACAGCCACTTCAACCGAACCTAACTACCAAAATTTATACAAAATTACACTTAGCAATTTTTAATAGTACGTTTCATTGAAGGTTTTTTATTTGGAGTTTTCTTATTACTTCTTTATTTATTTATACCGAGTTAGCTGTAAAAGATATCTGCGATATCTTCACAAAATTAAAAACCACATAGAAAAGTGAGAAATCACATTTCTTTCAAACTACGTTTTTGTTTTATTGTGTGTATATCTTCATAACTTAAATATCTAAGACTTCATTTCATACAAAAAAAAATTAAAAACGTTTTCTTGTTGATTGAAAATGGAATGAAAAGTATCATAAATTTTTCATCATCATTAATTTTTGCCACGTTTACTGATTTAAAGAATTTAAACAGACTCATTTCCATCACAAGGACATGAATTCGGACAGTGGATACACAACCCATGCTTATAGCCTATAAAAAGCATTGTATTTGCATATATGAAAAATTTAACTTAAATAATAACCTTTCGTCATCAACATCGGTGCTGCACTCATTAAAACCTCATCATGGTCACATAATAAAATGAAGTTAAGCAAAACTGGCAATTTGTGAATCTGAATGCTGATTAATTAAAATAAATTGCACAACCAAATTAAAACAATGTATTTTGGCCATCAGGAAAAAAAAAGAGTATAATAATTATTATCCCCTGCATTCAATTCGAATGAATGTGAGAAGTGGGAAATTTATATTATTTATAAAAAAAAAATGCTTTTAATAATTTTCTTAGTATAAGTAAATATATAGGACAGTTTAATTCGTCGTCGTTTATTTTCTTTTAAAACTATACGAGTAAATATAAAGACCCTAAGTTTTGCCAAAAATGGAATCCTTTTCCCCAAGTAAAATGCTTACAAGCACTTACAACTTTTAACTGTTGATATTTTGAATGAAACATTTGACCACTAGACACTATTTACGTGACAGGAAATTTTGATTTCGGGTTATCTCCTTTGAGAGAATACCCGTAGTTGTTTCGCCATGCACTATGCACAGAAGTAGCAAAAGTTTTGAACCAGAACCTCGCACCCAATCCAATGCTTGTTGAGTTTGGTGAATTATTTAACATACCTGTATACGTTTTGTTCAAGCAAGCACTTTGTACGTTCTCAGCAAAGAGAACAACATGACAATAGGATTTCAATGGGATGATTCAAACACAGGCAACAACAATGTTATGTATTCCCTTAAACTGAAGTTATATAGAAAAAGTGTATTATTTTCAATTGAAGTCATCATCTTTGATTGGATAAATGTTTCTTTTTCAATCTAGGTTATTCTAAATTTCGAATGCATGCGGATATTTTTACTTCATAAATAATATCGATAGAAAATTAAAAATGCAGGGTCGCATCAGTCGCATATTCTTGCTCTTACGTTTGAGAATATAGGTAGGCATCGCAAAGTGTTTCATGTTATGTTCACAAAAGTTTTTCGGGTACATTTTAAAATATTTGAAATAACTGCCATACCTTACCTTCAAAAATATGCTTTTAATATTACGTAGTAGCTTTGTATATAAAATCAATATTCTATACAGGGTGATTGGTATAAGGTACACCAAAAAGAAGAAGCGAGTAGGTTGGGTTAAGACAAGAAAAAAATCGTATGGGAGGGGGGGGGGGGGGTGGTCTATTTCTACCCGTTTAGGCAGGAGGGGCATTTTTCTAAAAAATTGAATTAAAACAGAAAAAAAATATTTAAAAAAACAACGGTACAATTTACAATACCATGTTATACCTTTTTGGAAAGCTAGAAATCTCTTCTTTAATTTTCGTTTTATATTGAGTTGTGTTAGTAAACAGTTTTTGTAAAATTAGTTTTCAAACTCGAAATTTTGAAAAAAAGATATGAAAAGAACTTTCAAATCAAAATGATGTAATGTAATGAAGTATAGTTTTTATTTTCAAAATTCAATGCTCTTATTAATTTTCAATAAAAAACAAAAAAGCCTGATGTAAAAATGTATCTTAGTTTTTGAGAAATTAAAAAAAAAAAAGTACTCTTTTTCAAGGAAGGAAATAACCAAAAACAAAAACCAATTTGAAACCGTTTTTCGGGGTGTTCCCATGGAGGGATTTTGTCTGATTTTCGATGTGTCATTTAGTAGTTATTTGTTTGTTTTTTTTTTTTTTATCCGATGGAAATCTTCAAAAGACACTCGGTAAGAATTTTTACCAAGTAGTGTGGGACTCTTACCGCACTAAAACCACCGGTGATTTTTCTTTCTTATTTTATAAATCGCATTGTGGGAAGTTTAAGTTATAACACTTTCCCATAGCTTTTAGACCATCAGCTCATGAGGCTTGGTTCTTCTTAATCTCCAAACATTGTCTCGTACATTTAAGACGGTCTCCACTTCGGAGTTAGTATGACTTTGCAGTCGCTGATTGTGTGATACAGCGTGTTTTTTAACCACTTCTGTAACCATTTCAATTTGAAGCTATTTCTTATATACCAAGGGACATTTATTATTCCACGAAGGACCTTGCTTTGGATTTTTTGGATGGGTTCAGCATTTGTTTTCTTTGTACAGCCCCATAGTTGGATGTCATATGTCCAAACGGGTTTCAAAACTTGCTTAAAAAACATTAGTTTGTTCTGGATGGATAGGTCAGAGTTCTTTTTTCTTTCCAAGTAACCAGTACATTTTTCTGTGCTTCAAGTTTAGTTCGTCTCTTTTCTTTTTGATATGCTCATTCCATTTAAGCTTTGCATCCAAAGTCATTCCAAGGTATTTGGCAGTATTGGAGTAAGGTACTGCTGTACTGTTTATAAGAATTGGAACATTGTTTATTTTTTTGTTTGTAAAGTTTATACGCGTCGATTTTGTTTCATTTAGTTTGATTCGCCATTTTTGGGTCCAATCACTAACTTTATCGACTGCATTTTGCAGCTTTTGTGTAGCCTTCGTAACGGATTTATCTGGCACCAATATTGCAGTATCATCAGCAAAGATGGCCATGATAGCGTTGATGTCCACTAGAATCTCCCTTGTATAATAAAAGACACAGGGTTGGTCCTAGGACACTTCCTTGTGGTGCACCGGTTTCATTTGTCTATAGTTCCGAGTAATTTTGGTCGTACCATACTCTAGAGAGTCGGTTCGTAACTTAGGATTTCAGTATTTCGTAGTACTGCCTGTACCAAACCTTGTCAAAAGCTTGAGCAACATCTAAGAATAAAGCCGAGCATACTTGTTTTTCTTCAAGTGCCTTTTCCACAACATCCGTAATTCGATGCACTTGGTCTATCGTGGAATGTTTATTTCTAAATCCAAACTGATGGCTCGGAATTAGTCTTCTTTCTTCTATTATTTTGCTAGGTCTTTTCAGGAGCAGTTTTTCGACAAATTATGCCATGATTGGTATAAGCGATATAGGTCTGTAAGATGTTACTTCTGTTGGTGGCTTACAGTGTTTAGATATAACAATGACTTCTGCAATTTTTCAATGATGTGGCACATATCTTAGTTCAAGGCATGCATTTATTATAAATTGGAGTTTTTTGAAGGCTATTGGAGGCATTTCTTTCAAAACCTGAGCAGTTACTAGATCGTACCCTGGTGATCTTTTGTTAGACAACTTATGTTGACACATGCTTCTTACTTCTTTGAGGGTCACAAAAGGAATTGCACATTCATCATTTCTATCAAAAAACTGTAAAGGATCTGTAGCTGTGCTTGCTGGAAATGGCTTAAAAACATTCGCGAGATGTTCAGCGAAGAGATCAGCCTTTTATTTTGGGTTTCCGATCCATTTATCATCTTGAAATTTTACTGGCGGGTTTTGTGCCTGTGGTCTTTTTTGGCGCTTGGCTGCTTTCCATAAGGAGTTCATTGTTAAGACGGTTAAAAACTGCCTTATCTTCGAGCTCTTCTTTTCTCTAGGATCAGCTCCTTTATTTCGACAAGATTATTTTATTTCTTTTTCTCTTGAGTTCGAAATTGTTGGAGTGCTTTCTTCTGCAGCCTGTTGCACATCAGCAATAAATTGTTCTACTTCATGATCAATCTGTTCAATTGTTTGCATAGGGGATCTTAGGTTTATAAAACTTTCAAGTTTATCTCTGAATTCGTTCCAGTTTGTTCTTTTGTTCACGAGCTTAGGATTACTTTTTTCTATTATTTCTGCTTCACTCAGTGATAATATTACTGGAGTATGATCTGACGATAAATCGTAATTACCTTCGACACTTATATGGTTTCGTTTAATACCTTTTACTACGAAAAAGTCTATAAGGTCTGGTATTTTATTAGAATCAGATGGCCAATGTGTTGCCGAGCCAGAAGAATAAAATTCGCAGTTGTATTTGCGGCCTGCTTGATATAGCCGTTTTCCTTTCGTTGTTATGAGCCTAGATCCCCATTGGGGGTGTTTAGCATTGAAGTCGCCACCAACAAGGAAGTTATGTCCTAACAAATTTAGTAGTAACTGATAATAAATAAATTGGAAAAGCTTCTGTTTAAAATTTTGCCCATGTTAAATCGTATATTGTCTGGACTGCTTCTCAACTTTAAACTAACCCTAAAAATGAAAACAAACAAAATGTGACATTCAAACTTATAATATACAAAACCTTTTGTAATTGAAGAATGTAACTAAATTTACGTAGGAATAATAAAACAAAAGTTAAAAAATCGACTTTCGTTACATAAATCAGACATGAAAACTACAGCACCACAGAAGACGGCACTGGTATCACTTAACATTGCATCACATTCGGCCACACTCGGGCACACTCCCAACTTTGACACACCGTCAAGATAGTACAAAGAGAAGAGCAACAGAATAGGAGAATGAATCTGATTACACGTGAAGAAATTCAAGCATTTTCTGCGATTTGTGTGGGTGAGAGGGACAACTTGCAGAAGAAGGAGGGGGATGAAATATTTTAAAGTATTTTAGTGAAAAAATTGACGTTCTCTTTTGTGTTCCTTCTTTTATTCAATCTAGCCCCAATGAAATCGCGTATTTCATTATGAAATAACGAAAAACACAAAGACGAAAACAAAATCTGCAGAATAATCACTTGAACAAAATGAATGTAGCTGCAACTTGAAGCAAGATTTGAATTTCGTTTAACTTCTGATACGCTCTACATTTCTTGCTGCAATTACAACTTCACATTGTGGTACGGCGAACTATTTTTGTATCTTTCAACTTTGACAGTGCTACACGCCGCAACTACAGCTACACCATTCTGTTTGGCCAGTAATTTTCTTCTTATCTGAACACATTAATTCTTCACGTGTAAAGCTAGAACAATAATGCTTGGAGGGGCACTTCAGGTGGTCGGAAAAAACGAGCGAATACATGGAAAGCATATGGCGTGGCTTTAATTGCGGAGCAGATCGTTTCGTCAAATGTTGTTCAACTTTCCTTACGGAAGTGAGATGCGTATTTGATGAAATAATTATCCGGTTCCCGATCCATGGAGGGTCTCTGCCTGAGATATTGCGGTTTTCCATCAGTTGTGGTCCCTCGCACGCTCCCTCTAGTCATCGAGCCTAAGCGCTCTTCACGGTCGTCTATCGAACCTGGGGATTTGAAGATTTGATTGGCTGGAGCGTTGTTGTCCATTCGCTCGATGTGGCCGAGCCAGTGTAGTCAACGTGTTTTGGCTCTCTGAAATACATCCTCATCTTGGTACAGCTCGTACAATTCACGATTGAATCTTCTCCTCCATTCGACCTCTTTGCATATTGGACCAAATATCCACGAGTAATTTTTTTCTTGAAAGATCTCAGTATTAATTCCCCTTTCTTCCTTAGCCTGTTCAATAATAGCTGTGAATTCTTCTAGTACAGCTCGCTTGGAGTCGCAAATAATGTCAATGTCGTCGGAATAGCCAAGCAGTTGCGCAAACCTGTTGAAGATAGTGCCTTCCAGGTTAAGGCCACTCCTCGAACTATCTACTCCAGGACTAGATTGAAGAGATCACATGATAGCGCATCTCCCTGTCTGAATCCTGTAAATGTCTGGAAAAGCTCGGGTGAACTGTTGCCTATTAGCACGTTGCACCACGTATTTTGTACGTCAAGGGTTCGATGGTCGGTCTCGACTTAAAGTTTGTGGTTTTTTTCCAGAATTTTACTCAGTAGGAAGATTTGGTCTATCGTTGATCTGCCACACTGGAACGTACCGATCACAGTGTTGCAGAAAGGTTCTAGAAACTCACATATTACGTTGGATAGGATCTGTATGCAAAATGAAGCAGAGATATACCTCTGTAGTTTTTGTAGGACATAGGATCGCCTTTTTTGTAGATTGGGCATATGGAGCTAATTGACCACTTGACCAGTTGTCGGGCATACTTTCCTTCTCTCACACATGGGCACATGGTTAATGAGCTGGTGCATGCTCCCTACCAGGACATCTCTTCCATACCTACTTGAAGAGTTCCGCAGGTTGGCCATCCGAGCCGGCGGATTTGTTGCTCTTATGCTTGTGGATGGCTTTCTTACTCTCTTCAGTATTGGGCACTGGGACTGGATCTTCATTGACTGATCACATGCTTCTTTGTTGCTAGCAGCTGCTCGAAATGCTGATTAAATACTTCTAAAATTTCCTGTGTTTCGGTGACTAGGTTCCCTTCGCTATTTTGAAGAGCTTGCGTGCCGGTTTTATATTCACATGTCAGTTGCTTGGCTGTTTTGTAGAACCGGCGGGTATGGGTGGCGGTGCTAAACTCCTCGAGATACCTGAGCTGAGTGGCTGCGGATACTTTTTTCTTTCTACGCAGGATTTTTTCTCTTACCTTCTCTTTCCACGGTACTCCTCTCTTACTGATCTTGTTTTCCGCTGCAGCATTTGCATTCGTGCATTTTCCGTCTTCTGCTTCAATACCGCGCATTCTTCATCATACTACGGGTTCTTTTTTTCTGGGTTGATAGTCTATGGTGGTGATAGCTTATGGTGGTCTCGGCTGCCTCGTTATTGATGTTGCGATACAGGTTCCACTGGCTGTTGACGCTTGTGGCTGGGGGTACGGCAGAGAGTTTCACGGTTGATTACTCACTGAAATCTCTTGCTTTCTCAGATGTGCTAAGGGCATATGTTGAATTTCTTCCTTTGGGTAGTCTTCGCTTCGCTTTGGTCGGATAGTCGGGCTCTGAACTTTTTCACAACAAAAAAGTGGTCAGAGTCCACGTTTGCACCTCCAAGATATTCAATGCGTGCCTTGCGCCAATTAGCACATGGTCGATTTGGTTGTTGGTTCGACTATCTGGAGATCGTCACTGGTTGTTGTGTGTATCCTTCGTCTAAGGATCCTAGTGCTACTTATCACCGTATAACGAGCTGCATCGAAGTCGATTAGTCGAAAGCTGTTGTTCGTTTTAACTGAAATGGGATTTTAAGTTTTCGGGATTTTGGGTTTCCGGGATTCTGGTTTTCGGTATTCTGGATTTTCAGGATTCTGTGCTTTCGGGATTTTGGAAGTGCGGTCTTTGAATGTATGTCTGCAAAGCATCTTACGGATTTTCTGGCCTAACCGTTTTTCCAATGATGAACTTCATGTGAGGGCAGTTCAGGAAACCATCGTCTCTTTAATACAAAAACGTAAGTGCCAGTGAATTGAACATACGCTTCGAAAAGGCCATGAATGCATTGCGAGTCAGGCGATACAATGGAATCCTCCCTCGCAGTGAGGCAGAGGAGTAGGACAATCTCGAAGTACTTGGCGAAGAACGGTCGAAGAGGAATCAGCACAACTGGGGAAGAGCTGAGGTACATCTTCAGAAACCGTACACGATGGCGCGTAGGATTAGTGGAGGCCCTATGCAATGCAAGGGGAACCACACAGACGTAACAGGTCCAAGGACCAAAGGAAAAGAAAACTTAAATCGTACAGGGCTGTTGGTGCGGATGGACTCCAAGCCGAACTATTTAAAGCAGGGGAAGATGACTTGGTAAGAAGCATGCACGAACTCTTGTGCAAAAATTTGGCGGATAAAAGAATGCCTGAAGAATGATACCTTGGCTTAGTGTACTCCATCCACAAAAAAGGAGGTACTTCGACCAGTTTCAACTATAGAGGAATAAGCCCCTAAACGTTACGTACAGGATCTTGTCGAATTCTGTGTGACCACCTAAAAGAGGCTTGTTGGTTGAGGCCGTGGTCCATACTGGTCTATAAGTGCCATAAAGAGAAAAGTGAGTAAGTATCTGGATATTCTTAGTTTTTAAAATAATTGAATATGAAGAAAATTTAAAAAGAAAATTCTTCTGTTTAAGTGGAGTGACCAAATTTGTAATTCAAGTTAAAAGTTGAGCTCATTTGAACTTTTAAACTGAAATATTCTTAGTTTTTTTTTTTAAATTTTTAAGATACGTTCAAGGAAGCTATCATAACCTGTGTAAATTGCATAATTTACAAACACATAAATCCAAATCAATTTTATATTAATTTAAAGCCTTGCCAACCACTTAACCAAAACGTCTTGTTTTCGACAATTAAATGTCTTTTTCCTTGACATAAATAGTTACACACGCAAACTTGTCACACTCAGGCACTCAAGCCATCCAGTGATATGAATGTACGTCTGTGGTATGTATTTGGTGTTATACGTGACTAGAATTACGCCATGAAATTCAATTAAAAACTTCACAGATATCGTGTTATAAGTTCCTTCGTCATTTTCCCCGTTACCGAAGTCGGGAATCTTAACTTTTTTTTTTTGACATTCAATAGACCTACCTAATAAATGGGTTCAATGAAGGATTTGTTATAGTTTTCTATGTTGATACCTAATGTATGTTTTATGTTTGTGGGAAGTAAAACAAATTTATTCGTTGAAACAAAAACCAAACTTTATTAATCCTATTTTTATTATCCCTTTTTCCCTGAGACTTTTCACTCGTGGTGTGTCGAAATTTGATCTCATTGGTGGCTTATCCTTTTCTTCTACATAAAACTATTCATTGATTCTCATAAGGTCACTAACTTGGTCATTTCTTTAGGTTAACTTTTAATCCTTTATACGCACGAAGTCATCTAAATCTGATATAAGAAAAAAAAGGGAAGGACAAAGTCAACAAAAATTTGACCAATTTCTGACCTAAATAAACACACAGAAAACTTTAAGTTGCCTTTTTGGTTTATGCTATTTCAGGAAAACGAAAAAGGATTTCTCACAGATACGGAAGGATAGAAATACATGTATATACCTATTTGTTTGTTCTTATTATACATTTATATCTTCCTAAATCTCTTTTGCTGCTTTTCGAGCTTAAGCGAGCAAATTTTCTAAGTAAATATTCTGTTAATTTTTCCATCAGAGTTGACTTAAATCTGAAAGTATTAGAAGTTTTGCAAGCAACAGCTGTGATTTCTTCGAGTTGTTAAAGTTTTTCCAAAGGATATCCAAGAAACAACACAAACATAATTTAATCAGGAAGTGAAGTTATGGTTATATAGGAGTAGAGGACTTAGAAGCATTAAAAACTTTGAAAATTTGTTTCACAAAAGCTGGAAACAATGTACCTACATAAGTAAAAATTTTCTTAGAAATGAGTTGGTTCTAGTTTTTAGAATTTTGATGTATTTAGACAAATCAAAAAGATATTAAAAGTGGATTCAATCTTAGACCGTGACAGGTCCAATAAACTTACCTGTATGCGAATTAGTTTTGGAATATATAATCTGACTTAAAAGCATCCTGGTATTCGGGTGTTCTGTTGGTGTGGTTAAGAATATAAATGACAAAATGTAAAAAAAAAACGTATATGGATTCGTTTCATAAGTTCAACAAGAAAAAAAGTGTGAAAGCAAGTGTGTTTTTCTTTTTTGTGATTTGATTGTCAAACACGAGGGTGAGACAAAGAGCTTTGCCGCAATGAATGTTTTTATTTTCATATTTTAAGACCATGTTAAGAATATATTTAAATTTATGAAAATCATGTCACTGTTCGATATAGCTCCCTTTTGTACGAATGACAACATATCCTTATGATGAAGGCATTGCACGCAATATCTTGTGGGATTCGTGAATACCTTGTGGGGTTCGTGAGTCACAACATTTTTCATGATAAAGCACTGAATTTAATATCACATATTTCTTCTCTGAAATGCATCACATTGAGGGTGTGAGCATGGAAAACACTGTTTTATTTAGAAATATATACTTAAGTGGTCTTCGAACAGTTTAAAAGATTTTGGTTAAACTATACCTATCACAAAAATAAATTTTGAATGCGAGGTTTTACCAATATTCATTGCATACTCATACTCTTCAAAAAAAAGTACATTTTGGTAACATCATTGGTAGAGATGTTGGCCATGAACTCGAGGCTTTATACGGTCTTTGGATGGTTGACATACAAATGAGGAATTTAAAAAAAAACACTTAACAATCGGAAGGTGAAAAACCGAGGAAACGGGGTTGGTCTCTGCAAATCGCCTTTTATTGAAACGAATTAGGGAGTGTTTTTTCCAAATAGCCATCAATATCCTTGTATGTAGTTTGAGCCAATGCTTGCGGTCTTATTGGAACTAAATGCTCCCTTAATACTGTTCAATTTGATTTAATTGAATTCGATTGAGTTCAATTCAATTCAAGTTTATTGGAACCTGTCTGAATTTACTGATATTGTGAATTTTTTGCACATTACTATATTACAAAGGGGCACAAAATCTCAGCTGTGATGATATAAGAAGTCCACCGACATCACAGTGCGATTTAAGGTCAGGGACGGACAAGCAATACGTATATACAAGCGGTCCAAATGTCCAGGGCGCTGAACCCAATGGGCACCTTAAGTAAGCTTTAAAAAATTCACTCAATCAACGAGTTAATCACACTGGTCTGCAAAAATTAACTTTTTTTTCGCTTTCAAATATTTTTTTGAAATTATGACAGGTTTGACTTATATAAAAGCAAATCTGGTTTCAAAAAAATTCTAGCACGTCCAGTTTTTTTAATTGATTTTTGAAAAATGTGAATGATTTGCAGAAAAGAGCCTTCTAAGATTAGGTTGTCCTGGTAAAAACATAAAACTGTTGTCAATAGCTATTCAGCTCAAGTTTGGAGGAGTTATTTCACATAATATCAGTTTTGACATGAAATCAGATTTGTCTTCATTATTGAATGTTTCACAATAAACGGTTATTTAAAAAAAAAAAACAGAAGAAACTTAAAACTCTATAATTTTTATGGCTTACACTGTAAACAAAAACATCTTATTTGGAAAAGAGTGGAATTTCTCTTCGATATGAATAAAGTCGAGTAAATAGAGACAAATTTTAACCAGAGAAATATTAGGCTTACAATTTTAAACAATTGTTGCTACAGATCTACAGTCAGACCCTTAAAAGATACAAAACGACAAAGTTTCAAAACAACATTTTTTTGGCGAGTTGTTTTTGGAAACTTTGCTTTTCTGAGCAGAAAATGAATTTTGGAAAGATTCAAATTGATTTAGAAAGATGAAATGCAGTTCTTTGAGATTTCATTTCATTTCAGCTTTGAAAAAATATTTAGCGGCAATTCGACCCCAAATGTACCCAAAAAAAAACGGGTTTTTAACATGTTTATGTTGCTATATTTCAAAAACGTGATGTGCAAGAACAATTTTGACTTGAGATTCAGCATTCCAAAATCTATGAGAAAAGTAAGGTTCAATTCCATCTGTTTTTTTTTTCTTTCTTCGTCAAAAAATAAGTGGATAATTTAAGATCTTAATAGCGAAACATTTCCGAAATCAGTTATCACGACAGGTTAAATGTCAATTTTTCCGCGTGAAATGTTGTTCACGTGAAACTCACAATAAGGCTGATTATGTTTTTCAATTAGTTTTTAAATACTTTTTACTTAAATAAATTTGTTTTTCAGTTCAATATATTTTTGTGATATGTTTTTTGACTTTTGTTTACAATTATTTTTATATTCTTTAGTTACTATAATTTTTGTGATACAATAATCCATTTCCTAGATTTTAATAAATCCTATTTTTTTGTGTTTATCGTTAAAAAAACGCATTGCAAAGCCTATCCCTTGGGTTACGGGGAAATACATTTTTCCACCAATAACCGTAATTGGGGTCGCTAATGATGAAGTTTTCACAGGGCTCTAATTTATATCGGGCCGGCGCACAGTGTGAGAATTCGCTCATCTAGCGGAATTTAATTGAAAAAATGAGTAGCACAAATTGATGCGAAAACAGGTTTTACTTGCAGCCTAAACCTTCTAATAAGCGAATAAGTAAAAACTTTTATGTGGGAAGCATGTCAAATAAATATAATTAGTCTTGAAGTTGCAGTTGGTGATAATTTCACTATCAATTGGCTTGTAAAAGTAGTTTTGGTATTTTTATTCTTGTGAGTGCTGTGTATGTTTTTTATTAAAACTTTTGATTTTTGTTATTAAATACGATATCAGTGAACTGAAAAGTAAGTAAAATTTTTTGTTTAGAGGGTGTTTACATTTTTATTTGGTGGTTGGGATAAGAAAATTAGGCATTTTTAGTAAATTTTTGTATTCATGAGAGAAAAACTTTATGTATTTCGGGTTATTCGGTTTGGTTACTATATGCATTTGAAAGCCTGATATATTGTCTATCATTTAAAGCTCTAAAGTGCTGCAGAAGAGGTGCGAAAATGTTTTTTTTTTCACATTTGAAGTGGTGTCAAAAAAAAAAAAAATTGGCTAAGTTGTGTTCTGACTTTAATATTAGTTTTGTTGTGTCCAATGTCGTCTTTTGTGGTACGTACAAGTCAATGTTTGACTTTTAAGGTGCGTATAGGCTTTTCACATATGGTTTTGTTTTTTGAAATTTTCAGAATGTCTATCGAAATCACAAAAAAACTAATTTTTGGGGTTTGGATTTCCAAAATCAAAATAAAGCGTGTTGAAGCGGTGTTTTCATTTATTATGAGCTATTATGATGGAATACAATTTTCAGAGGATGCAATCAAAGCACTTAAGGTGACTGTTAGTGAGATTTGTTTTAAAATTAATGAGAGGTGGGCCAAAAGTGGTAGGAAACGGGACGTTTTCAAAAGCATTAATTCTTCCTGGCTTAATGAAACCTTAACTCTGCCACATAAATTTTTGGATGAAATTCCATCCACTTCAAATATTAAAAAAGTAGGAAGGCCAAAAAAATATTTTGAAGAGTGCTGTGAAAAAATTAAAATGAAAAAAGTGCAAAGCCTCTTGGATTCATATAGCTTTGCAGAAATTGGAACGGCTTATGAAAAAAACTTGAGGAAAGTTGGCAAGAGAGATATTGCTGCTATAATTAAAAAATTGGCAATTAGTTCCCCAAAGGAAGGTTTGTTTTCAATATTGTATCATAAACATTTATTTAGTTTTGATTTAATTAAGGTACAAATTTAAAGAAATCACGAAAAAAGTGTTCTCTAACCGAATTTCTTTATCTGCTGATGAATCGCTAGCATTGATTGCGGATGCGCAGTTATCCACTCATCAATATGAGATTGTGCGTCAGAAACTCAACAAAATTCTTCCAAATTTAATGCCTACATACAACAAAATTAAAGAATCCAAGAAGAAATGCTATCCTAATGTGAACACTGTGTCAGAATCGGCTCCCACATGTGATCTTCAGAGCTTAGTTGATCATAGTGTCAGGCGTTTATGTTTGGCAGAGAAAGATGTGTTGAATTGTGAGGATTTTAAAACAGGGCTTAAAGAATTATCTCTGATTTTTAAATGGGGATGTGATGGAGCACAGCAAAGATCATATAAACAAAAATACATGTCTGAAGAATGTTATGACGAAAACCTTTTCAGCGTGTCTATGGTTCCAATTCAAGTGTTTTGTCAGGACTGACTTGATAAAACTGGAAGTTGATCTAATAGCTGAACAATAAACGCATTAGCACCTATTGAAATTCACGAGGAAGAATTTCATGTTGCAATTAAACCAGTATTTTTGTTAACAATGGTAGATGGCAAAGTATGCACTGCGTTATCACCTGTGACATCGTCATCACAAACATGTTACATACGAGTATGCGGTGCAAAGCCATCAGAAATGAACAATGCCACTATTATTTCGAGAAAGTCTTTGGATGCGTTTTCTATGTCCTTTGGGTTAAGTCCACTCCATTCTTGGATTCGTTTTATGGAGTGTATCCTTCATATAGCATACGGGCTTGATGTTAAGGTTTGGCAAGTCAAAGAGAAGGAAAGCAAGGAAAAGGTCAAAGCCAGAAAAGAACTCATACAAACAAGATTTAAAATGGAGACTGGCTTACGCATTGACATGCCAACTCAACAAGCTGGCAACTCGAACGATGGCAATACGGCAAGGCGATTCTTCCGAGACGAAAATAAAACGGCTGAAATAACAGGAATTGATATATAGAGCTTCTAAAAGGGTTTCACATTATTTTAGAAGCCCTAGCTTCTGGATTTCCCATTAATTTGGATGCTTTTGAAGCATGGGCGACAGGACTAGGACTTTATATCTTGAGAAGTATGGATGTTATTACATGCCAGTAAGCGTCCATAAAGTATTATTTCATGGCAGACAAGTGGTTGCTTTTTGCATTCTTCCAATTGGCCAACTTTCGGAGGAAGCGCAAGAGGCAAGAAACAAAGAGAATAGGAAATATCGGGAACTATTCACCAGACAAAAATCGCGGTTGCACACGATAACAGATCATTTCAATCGACTGTTGATAACTTCTGATCCTTTCATAGCAAGTCTCAGGTGCATTCCAAAAAGAAAGAAAAATGTGATCGAGCATGAAGTCCTAGATCTTCTAAATGTCACAACTTAAGCTATCTTAAACTCTTTTAAAATATTTTTTTCTGCTAAAGTGTTAATGATTGTGGTTTTAATTTATATTTTGTTTAAAGTCCCCTCAATAAAAAGTTAGTTGCTGTATAAATTATTGTAGTTTAATTTCATTTTTGTGTATATTCATTACAAATTTTACAAATAAGAATTAGCATATTGCTTTTTTGCGAAACTTAGAAAAGTCTACCAAAGTGCAAAAAACGTGCACCTTCACAAGTCTGTAAAGCACAAAATTATCTTAATATGTATGAAATTGTAGTTTATTCTTTTTTGTATATATTCATCATGATTCTGGAACGAAAATATAACAAAAGACTTTTTTTTGTAACCGTAATTAATTTTTTTGAAATGGGTCTGCAAAAGGCAAGAAACTTGTACTTTTGGAGCTCTGTACATCAAAAATTTCATGAAATATAGTAATGATTGTAGTTAAATCTAGTTTTTCACATGTTTAAGATAAATTTTGCAAAAAAACACAAACAAAAAACATAAACTTGTAAGCGCTATTAATTTAATT
Organism: Dasysyrphus albostriatus; assembly: GCA_946251815.1. NCBI lineage: Eukaryota > Metazoa > Arthropoda > Insecta > Diptera > Syrphidae > Dasysyrphus > Dasysyrphus albostriatus. Next base: position 11,926,919 of record OX276335.1, read on the forward strand.
CCGCTAGATTAGCGAATTCCCACACTGTGCGGCGCTGCTTAAGGTGAATTCAAAGGCCCTTGATGGTTCGATGTCCAGTAAATATCATCATAGCAAGTAGTATCTTCTTGTTTCCAATATTTCGACATACTGTACACAAAGTAAAATGGCGATAAAAGAACCGCAAACCATGTTGATCACATCGCAATAGACGCCAGGCATATGTGTTTCCAATAGCTTAGATACCCGCACTTTCCAAAGAGCAAACATAGACTCAGACCACTATTTGGTAGTATCTCAAGTTTGTATTTGGATATCCATGACACCACAACGCCAACTATTTGATGTGGAGCTTTTGTCGACAACTTCCCTCTTATTTTACCAGCAAGGCTGCCATCTGCATAAAGTACATAAGAGTTAAGACCTAGTGGAGACATTGTCAATAAGTGATCAGAACTGCCACATCTGATTAACTGGGTTGCACCGATCCGACCACAACAAATGTTGTAGTTCGAAGAAGAGTGCCAGGTTGTGCATGCAGCTAAGAATGAGACTCACCAAAAAAAAATGCTGCAACCTAGAACTAAAGCTGCTAAGAGAGCAGCTCTCAGAGTAAAGAAGAGAGAATAGTGTCGACCTCACAGGAAGAAAGACAAGATCACCAGAAGTGGGATGTCGAGTCTTTTGAAGATCATACCGGCAGGGGTGATATTCGTAGGTTCTACCATAGGGTAAAAAGATCTACTCATCAAGGCTACAAAGCCAGCCTGTCAATATGGAAACCCGAACATGGTATTTAATACACAGTCAGTGCTTAGATAAGGATCTGGAAAGAGCAATTATCTTTATTACTAAGCGGCAAAGATAACTGCTAGGCAAAACATTCCATTCAACTTGAACGATGATGGCCAAAATTTCTTTCCAGCCAAACTTGATGAAGTGTGGACACCAGTTTCTAAACTTAATCGTTCAAGGCTGCTGATGCGGATGCACTCCCAGCCGAAATATTCAAATCTGGGGCAGATAACTTGCTAAGGAGCATGCATGGACTCTTGTGCAAAAATTTGGGGGGAAAAAGTATACCGGATGAATGATACCTTGGCATAGTGTGTCTCATCCACAAAAATGGAAATGCTCTGACCTGTTTCAATAACAAAAGAATAACCTTATTATAGGGCAGACGCTTGTGCCCTGACAAAAATCGGATGAAAACTAGCTTGAGTGCTTTGAGAGGAAGATGTTTCGAGTGATTTTTAGTTCTGTGTGTATCGAAGGATTCTGGAGAAAAACATTCAATGATGAGGTCTCTCTACGGGTATAGCCCGTAGTGCAGTGCCATCGACCTTATCAAGAAACTGTAAATACAGCGAAAATACACTTGGAGCGTACCATGGACAGCAACGCTCAGGCCAAAAAGACCTTCGAATCCAGTCCTGATGACGTATGAAGCAGAGGAATATCCCTCAAAAGGTGATTTATATAAGTGGAAAACGACCTCAAACAACCTGGTGTGCATAACTGGGACTTCTAGCTAAATACAAGGCTGACTGAATTCAAATCAATTTAATTCAACACAATACAATTCAATTCATTTTATTTCTTTTCAATTCCATTCAATTCAATTCAATTCAAATAAATTCAAATCATTTCAATTCAATTAAATTCAATTCAATTCTATTCAATTATATTCAATTCTATTCAGTTCTATTCAATTATATTCAATTCTATTCAATTCAGTTCAATTCAATTCAATTCAAATTTACTGGAACTAGTCTGAATTTACTGATATTGTGAGGGATCAAAAAATCCCAGCTGAGAGGATATGGCACATCACGCCGAAATCACAATGTGACCGTGACTTAAGGTGAATTCAAAGTCCCTTGATGGTTGGATGTACTATGCGGGTTATGTCCAGTGATGCAACGATCACTACACGTCAATTGTGCTTATTTTACTACCAAACGGTAACCATCGGATACCTACTGATTTCGTCTCTCCGGACCTGACTTGCTAAACTTTTAAGCGTGGATGTTGAACAAAAGACAAATCTAGAAACACTTTAATCTACTGTCGGAAACTACTGGGTTTCTACTTTAGCTAAAATCTTGGACGAGGCTATGAGGAGAATGGTGTGCGGCTAATGAGTTCAACGTAGAGAAGGAACAGCCAACTGTGTGGAAGACAGAGACCTTACACGATCTACTCTAGGTACTTAGAGATGAGGTCAGTAAGGATTTACAGTACTTGTCAAGCTTCTGAAAGAGAGATAGTAGTGCATGAACCCTTCACGGGCCAACGGCAGTGCCCATATTTCCGTAGTGGACTATATACCAACATCGGACTATCCAGCGCAGGAAATCAAAGCACGTCAACTACACAGGTACATACATTGGCTCGGCCATATTTATCATGGAGCGAATGGACAGTAATGCTTCAGCTAAGAGTCTTTTATTCCCAGTTTCCAGGTTGTGGAATAAAAAGTTGGTCGGGATTAATATAAGCAGCGTGCTCGGTATCGTGAAGATAAAAGCTACCATGATTCAGGCTGAAAGATGCGACCCTTCACGAATGGGAACCAGATAATTATTTAAGTAAGTTGGGTTAAATTTTATTTCTAATTAAACTGTTATAGCGGTGCCATCTCATTCACGATAGTGAAATAGTGTTATCCATTGTGTCACACGTCGATTTCAATTGATTTTTGACAACTCAACACTGAAAAATATTCTCTTAAAGTTTCTTGACTTAAGGATCTTGAAAGTAATTTTTTATTCGTCGAGGTGTACCCAACAATAACTGAGCAAAAATGTCAAGGTGAAAATGAATTTATAACGCTTTCAATGGCATCAATTAACTACACTTTAATTATGTTGATCACGCCACCATGTCTTTTCATTAAAGTCCATCAAGTAACCAACCTATTTTCCCACCAACATAATTGTCAGCTGACCGAGAAAATAAAGCTAAAGCAATTACTGCATTAAAACTGAAAAAAAATCTTCCAGCCAGACTTGAATCACTAAACAACACCATTATACCATCATCAAAAAACACCTATCACGCCCATTTGACAGACAACGATAAAGCTGTCAGTCTGAGTCTCCCACTGCGACTGCAGCGCATCCACCTGGAAAATTCTCTCAATGCTTTCGCAACACGACCAACCGAAATATTGTCATATAGTTCATGAAAACAAAACTAAAAGAGAATGGTAGAGAACGATAATCACCACATTTACTGTTAGCTGCAATTAGCCATGCCATGCTTCCTCGGTCGACAATAATCCTCCGCAAACATCTCGAAATCCTTCTGGAATACCTACGAGTATCTACTGCTACCTTTCTCCCATTGGCATAATCTTGTGTTGCTAAATGCCCGAACAAAGTGGCCATCAGGTTTGGCTAGCTAAGCACGTCCTAATGTTTTCATTCACTTCTCGTTAGAATTTTATTATTCTTAACCTATGTCTGGCTGTATTTTCATCTCTTTCTGTGTATTTGTATTGTTGTTTTTTTTTCCAATCCTTTTTTTTTGCTGTGGAGGAATCCTTTAAGTCCTTGGAAAACAACATCGTCCACTGTCTGCCTGCACTCAAAGGTAATTCATTGCACGCAATCCCTAAAACCCCTGTCGAGATATCCAATTTTTGTCGCATGTTTGTTCTCGCAAATCCTAGCGTCGGATTGACAAACGGGACTACAGCACTATAAGTCCCATAAAAATGTTCGGGGAATAGCTGTGACCAGTCGCGTGATTGAGTTTGAATATGCTACCACATATGGATACACGAAGTGGTGACTTTATGTGAATTCCTGCTGGCATTATATTCCCACAAGCAATCACATCTAGGTCAGTGGGTTTATTCAAATGAAGAACATACGAGGAATAAAAAAAAATGAGTAAGGGACAAAGATATAAGGCAGCGCAAGAATTACGACCTCAACAATCCGAAGGAAGCACAAGCTCATGAATGGCAATTGAGCGCGTGGAGTCCATTTAGTGAGGATTTGTTAATATTTAATCGAAACACACATTGTTATTGCTTCGAAACGGGTGGCAAAGGGTAGCAAGAAAGGTATAAGTGTTACCCCCATAAAAAGGGTGAATTGGGTGGATTTGTTTAGTTATGGTTCGAGGTTAACTTTTTATGGGAGGTATTTTTTTTTTGTTTTTGTTTATGGGCAATAAAATAAAAATATTTTAAACATTAAATTAAATTGGTGGGAAGAGGGTCTCGAGTTTGTAAAAAGATCTAATTTTGGAGATATAAGAGGCTTCATACGAAAAAAAAATGTGTCAATATTATGTAGGTTCAAAAATAAACAAAATTATGAATGTTATTTTTAAACGTATATTTTGTTTTTATTAGAAGTAATCTCATATTTCAAGAAATTTATATATGTACCTAGTCTAGTCAAAAATACTGATACATGAAATAATTAATATTAAACAATAATACGCTGATATTTGAAAACAATTTTTTGTATACATTTCATTCGTCAAGCCATCTACATTTTATAGAAAGACGTCATTCAAAATAACCACCATTTTTGTGCAGGCAGCTAAGTCACCGGGAACTTAGGCCACCAAGGGACTTAGTTCTCAGTTAATGGGAACTAACAACTAAATCCATTTTAGCGAAGGTGACTTAGCTCGCAGGCAAGGGTGCGAGAAAGTACCCAACTAACATTTCAGTTTTTATTAGCTTAGTTATATGGATAATCTGCAAGTCTGGATATGTATAAGGCTTCCATACAGCTTTCTTCAAAAATGAATTTCTTATAGAAGTCATGATTTCAATAACTGCTTCTATAAAATTGTTTGAAAGATAGAAATAAAAAAAATTAAACGAGGCTTGCATCTTTTTTCGGAAAGACCTCTTTAAATTAATTTAAAGAAGAAACATGAAACTATGACGCTATAAAGATTCTATAAAGTTATTTAATTGCAGTTGCTGTCAGTCAGTCTCCAAAAGGTTTCTGGTACAATTTCCAAGAAGTTGCATAGAATACTTCACTTTGACATGTGAAATCTTAGACACGAACCACTTCCCAATTAAAATTTCAGCTTCGTTTTGGCCTAACTGAATAGGTTTTCTTATTTCTTAGAAACATCTGTAAAATTTCTTTAAACGTAAAAAGGAGAACATTATCGAAATTCTAAAGTAAGTTCTTGACGGTCTTAAAGAAGCTATTCGAAATATTAATGAGGTAGGTTTTGACAGATAACTTCAGAAAGGTTTCTATAAAGAAAACAGCACAAGCTTAGTTGAGTTATGAGCTTCTATAGATAGGTTGTATAATATCAACTAGAAGTGATATATACAACTCATAACATAGGGTGAAATTTAAAAGGAAAAAAGTGAGAACTTATTTTTCAATTTCTTTGAAGCATTTTTCTACCATTTTCAACCTGAAACTGTGTTTCAGATATGATTATTTTTTAAGTTAGTGTATTGGAAATTATTTAAAACACAAATATTTTTCTCACGATTCTACGATCGAACGCAGAACTCCTTTGTGACACTCACCCACTCGGCCATCTCAGATACGATTCGAATTCCAAAATATTTATTAAAACTAACTCTGGAGACGCGTTCATATAGGAAAACAAGCTGTAGATTTGTTGACGACTTCTGAAATTCCCTGTTGGGCTTTTATCATTTTTGGGAAGAAATAATGTAAATATTTTTTTCCTTTAAAAGTGGCTTCGTTGAAAGCTCACACAAAAATACATGCCACACACAATTTGAATATGACCAAAGCAATTTAGTTCAAAAGTGTCTCAGAGAATACTTTTCGCCCATTCTTTTATCGCACATTAACGCAACTAAACTATAATATACGCAATGTATAATATTAATTTTTAAAAAGCTTCTTTAAAATGACTTTTAAGAGTTTGAGCATCTATAATATAAATTGATATTTTCTTTTATGGTCCGTGTCGTTTCAACTGGAAAGTTGGAATTTAATCCACATTAAAAGGGAAGTTAAACCACTCAGTTTTTGAGGAATTTATTTCCCACACTTCTATGAGAACTATACGTGCACTTCGCTAAAGTGGATTGAATTCCCATTTTGTGAGAGCTAAATTCCTCGGTAGACTAAGTTCCCAGGGACTAAGTTCCTTGCACCACCATTTTCTATAAGAAACGACCTGGGACGCCCCTGTCAGTCAGTCATCAGCCAGTCCCCTGCATGGACATAGGCTTGATTGTGATTTTTTCGGTGTTGAGTAGAGCAAACTATTCCTTCTTAAATAGACCATAGTTTGTAATTTAATGAGTTGAGGTCTAGACATGCTACCATAAAACTCGGAACATTAAGCCCTGGAGCAGAATAGATTTAAAGTTCATCATTCTAATGAGCCACATAATTTTTAATAAACCTTCTCACATTTGTCTTAGATTTTTATATTTTCCGATAATCGGAGGACGGTTTGTATTTCATTTAAGTTTTTAAGTCGGTTTTTTTTCTTCTTTTTGCCATGACTTATAAAATAAAGAAGCTAATTTTTTAGAGATATTTCGAACAAATCAAACAAAGATTTCCCATATCTAACAAAAAAATGCGCGTCAAAACTGACAAATTTCTATCTTGTAAGCTCTGTTTTTTTATAAATCTTCAAAGGTATTTCTAAAAACCGTAGAAAAAAAATCGTAGAGAAATTCTCCGTGAGTATACTTGCCACCATGAAAAAGTGTTTCTCATCTTGCCTTCGTGATCGGCCCTCCATTTCTGCCAACAACACGCACAAAGGAATGGTTGAGTTGAGTTGTAAGTCACTAGGCCAGATTCTCCACACGGTGTTGTGGCACACACTTTATTTATTTAATTTATAACTTCCAATAACTACAAGCAGCCTGTTTAGTTTCTTTGGTAACAGGTTTCTATGATGAATGGAGCTAAAGAACCTATATTCTTGGGTAGAAATGAGTGAAACCTGTTTAAAACCCTATACATCCAATAACTTCGACATTTTTAGGAAGTTTTGAATTGACGTCACGGGTTTTTAGTCCAGTATATGCGTTTGAAACCAAATTTACATGATCTTAGTCAATATTTGAAAAAAGCTAAACATATTTTATGAATCCTCAAAATTCGAAAATTTCAGGCTTTTAATAAACTACAATTTATATTGTTATATTTTCTGATGTTCCTTAATAAAACTCATTTACTTCATTTAAAATTCTACCTATTAAGTTCGCAAATCTAAACACTTAACTTTCTTATTACAAAACAATTTATTATTCACCACTGAAATTGATTCACTAGATTTACTCTACTTTTCAATTTACTTTTATAACCACCCACTTAATTCATTTACGATTAAAAACAAACTGTGTCCTCTGCCTGCCAGAAATAAGCTTTTGTGATTGTCACACAGGTTCCCGAAATATATTTAATGTTCTAGAATTTACTTTTAAAGCTTTCCACAGGGGGAATTTCCCATAAATTTCACCTTTTCGAGCTTTCATTTTGATGTTTAGAACCTCAAGTTCTAAAGCTCATCAGCAAAGCTCTCCGTAGGTTGGTTTGTATCATGTATAATCCAGAAGATGGCGTTTCTTTATCTGAGAGTCGTTAAAGTTTATTCGAGAGTCGTATAAGTACAAATGTTAGAGCCGTCACAATATTCTTGAAACTAATGTTGCTTTGAATAATGGTTTTTTGAATTTAAAGTGTATTAGCTATTTCCAGAAAATATCTATCCTGCCTTTGAACGGGGGACAAATGCGCCTCCCATGTTATTTTTCGATTGCCCTCTGGTCCAATATACACATAGGTACCTTTTTTTTAATAAGATAAATTCCTACCCGCATCTCTTAGAAAGTGCTTTTGACTTCCCTTCTCATTCCACAGTACAACGGACGCTGTTAGAAGACATTTTCTATTATACACCATCACAGTCATGGCTTGTTCTATTTTAATAAAACCTTGAGATTAATTTTTTAAACGAAACCAAGACTTCCCCTTAAGAACATCTAAAAATAATGAGTTTCTAACAAGAAATTTCAATCATCCTTAAAGTTTGTTGAAAATGACTGCGATAACGTCTTAAACTTTTGTCGCAAATAAGAATTTAAATCAAAATTAAGGACAAAACTATGGCCAACATATGCCGTATCCGATAAGAACTATACGACTTTCAGAAGAGTAGTAAATTTTCCTTTCCGCAGTAATTTAATGGTAGATGTATAAAAATTCCTATAAAAAAATATTTCAAAGATGTCCTTCGGTTTGTGTCAAAGGCAAGAAACTCAACTTCAAGTTTAATAGGTTTTTCGAAATGGTTTATATTTTTTTTATCATAATCCACACCCTTAACCGATATAGAAATACTTTTTGTTATTTTCCACAGTAAACTAAGTAAATATGCTCATTAAATAATTTTATTGCCTTTCCATATCGGTGCTCATACATACATAACAAGAAGCACATTCTTCAAGTCGAAAACTTTCTCAAGGCACGTTGAAAACATCAAGAAAATATGTTTCACACACTTGTAGCTAAATGTACATTAAATTATGATAAAACTTATATAGTTCTTTGGAAAGAGAATTCCTAGAGGAATAAGTATCATAAACCAATCTTTTGCGTCCTGCGAGTGGCCGGTCCGTCCGGAGGACGGACATAAATAACTTTCGCTTCGTGTACTTTCCCACTTCAATGTCCGTCCTAACTTTGTGTTTAAAGCCAACAACGCCTTAAGCTTTGTCATTTTACTTGCATCTCAGTCTAGATTATTTTTTTCAGGAGAGCTATGTGCTATTTTTGTGAATTTATCCCTTTAAGTTAAAAAGGACACATTGAAACAAATTCCTTTGCCATAGGCGAAAGGCGATGCACATTTTTATGATATTGCATTGGTACAACAAAAAAAAACTAAAAGCAAATAAACATTCCAGCAACAAACAAACAGATTTATCTAAAATATTCCAAAGTGAGAGTGAGGAAAAATCAACACCAGAAATATCCAGTGTTGGATTTAAATTTTTTCTGAACTTCTCCTTTGGAATGTCCTTTAGAATACAAACTTACATAACATGTAACATGTGTTAACATGGAAATCAAAAATAAGCGCCTTTTGGATACATGTCCTTGCCTTTTATAAAAAGCCTTAAAACTGGAACAAAATTTCATAAAAGTCAATCGGCTAAGGGAAAATAAAGCTCTGTGTGGTATCAAAACCTCGTTCCCTAACTTTCCAGGTGGTGTTTATCAGATTCGTTTGTTTATCGTTTTTCCCCGTTCAACCAAGCATTAACATCATTTATCCACCCCCAGGAAAAAAAATATTCGACTTTGATTTCTAGACTTCCTTTGATCCAACTTTTTAATTCTTTGAGGCTTGCTATAAAAAAAGATGAATATATTTTCTTGAAGATAGAAAAGTGATTTTTTATGGACAGTTGACTCCGCTCGTCTAAGATTTTATTTTATCAACTTTTTTGTTATTCGAGATTTGCTATAAAAAAAAGAAAAGTTGAATATTTTTTACCTGTACGAAGGACAATTTTTGTATGGATTTTCATATTGAAACGGTGGGAAACGAATAAAATTGGTTCAAATCCCCTTAGACGTTGGGGGGCTATTTTGTTTTCGTGGTTTGCTATAAAAAAAAGAAAAAAAGAATATTCTTTTCCCTAAGATTGATGTCTTTAATGGGTTTTCATAAATGGTGGGTGAATGAACCCAATTACATATCCCCAACTAACTTTACACAGCTGAAGAATAAAGCCAATATTTTGTAGCTGTTAAACTACAAAATTGTCAATAAACAGATGGTGACCGGTAACCCATCCCTTACTATATTAAATGCTTTATCATGATATAGAAATGATTCTCACAATTGTACTATAACGACTCTCGAATGACCTATAACAACACTCGAATGAAGAAGTGCCATCTTCAGGCTTATAACTGATTCAAACCAACCTACAGAGAGCTTTAGTGAGCTTTTGAACTTTTAGTACGAAATGACAGAATGAAAACTTTGGAAAGGTAAATTTATGGGAAATTTCCCCTATGGAAAACTCTAGAAGCAAATACTAGAACCTTCAAGATATTTCGGGAACCTGTGTGATGGGTTTAAAAGGAAATGTTTGAACGGCAGTGGACATAGTTTTTTTTAATCGTGAATGAATTAAGTTGGTTGCAATAGAAGTGAAAAGTAAGGTGAAGTTGTGAATTAATTTCAGTATAGTTGAGTGGTGAATAATAAATTGTTTTGTAATAAGAAAGTAAAGTATTTTGATTTGCGGAATAAATAAAGTGTAAGTTTAAATTAAGTGAATAAGTTTTTATTAACGAATCCGAGACGATATTACAATGTAGTAAGTGGAAATAGAAAGGTAACAAAGAAGTATGCAGATATCTAACTTTCCGGAACCATCGGAAAACTAACTAGGTAAAATATAGAGATACTCTTAGCAGATTAATTAAACGTGAGCTTTTCAGTATCCCTTTAAACAGAAACGATCTTGACAATAAAAGTCAATGATCTTACCTTAGCTCTCAACAAATAAATGGACACATCCTGTCTCCTTATCCAAATAAGAGAAAAGAAGAAATCTTATTGGTGGAATTCAAGGCTAGAATTGCTCAGAAAAGAATGTAAAAAACTCTTCAAATTATTATAGAATTAATGCAAACCGCTCTCAACAAACTACTTTAATGGATAAATAAATGTGGACTTGGTGTAAATCCCCACAAAACTGAACTGGTCCTCTTTACAAGGAAATGTAAAATTTCGAATATAGACCCTCCATCGATAAATAGTATTCCACTAAACTTCTCAGAAGAAGCTAAATATCTAGGTTTGATTTTAGACAAAAAGTTGAGCTGGAAAACAATAAAAATTAAAGAGTCGGAAAGGCCACAGTGACACTTAAAGCTATTGGAACCAAATGGGACTTGTCCCCAGATATCATCCACTGGTTATACACAGCGGTCATCAGACCGTTACTCACTTTTAGGGTGGCAGTATGGTGGATTGCTTTAGATAAAGTTACTTATCTTGATAAGCTAAGCAAAGTACAGGCATCAGTTTCCATGTGTATCAGCGGAGCTCTCCATTTGACACCTTCTTCTGCTTTAGACATACTGCTCAACATCACACCCCCCTCAATATATACACTAAACATGTGGTAGCGATCACAGCTACTCGTCTCAGTGCCATCTCTCAATGGTCCAATAACTCTATTGGCCATACTATCATTCTGAACAAACTCTAATCAATCCCTTAACACTCCGACTACTCCATCCCTCAGCCGGTTTTTGACAAAAATTTCCAAGTCACAATTTCAACAAGATCCACTTGGAATGATGAGTTTTTGAGAGATGAAGCAATTCGTTTTAACACGATGGTAGAACAGTTCAACATTCACTTTTTCTGGATGCCGGGACACAGAGATATTCCAGGAAACTGTAAAGGGGATGAACTTGCCAGAATAGGAACTATCACACTAATATTACCTAATAAGGTGAATATTGGAATACCAATCGCTACTTGTAAACTTATGCTTAAGCAAGATTCCATGATGATGACAAACAGCAGATTGACCAGTACTTGTCTGGCGACAAAGCCGATCTGGCCAACACTGGAACCGAAGTGATCGAAATGTTTGTTTTCTCAAAGAAGATTGCATATTAGCTCCACAATTGGGGACACTGACTCATAGGCAAACACGCCAACAGATTTCTGCAGAAGCTGCATGGACGAGGAGGAAGAAGAAACTATCCCAAACCTTCTTTGCTCATGTCCTGCAGTTTGGAGATTTGGGAGATTTTTTCTTTGAATGGACAGTCTCCATGGCCTTATTAAAAGCTCCAACCAATTGGTTTAATTATCGAGGATTACCTCACAGTCTTTATGCAAGCAGTTTTCCTGGCAGCCACCTTAATCTAACATAACCTTAGTATGGAGAACTACAATCTGAAGATTTACCAGCTTGTAAATGTAGGTATGGTGTGGCAGATGTTCAACTTTTTGCTGCAAACTACAGCTACATTTATTATGCTCAAGGGCAAAATGACATCCTTTTCTTGATTTTTCTAACACTTCCACTGTTAAAAGATTAACTTTTCACTCATTATGAAAAATGGGCTCCAAAAGTTGATTGAAGTTAAGTCATTTATGGGACAGTTTTTCAGTGCGGGGTCATCATAGTCTCGGGGTTAAACCTGAGTTTACTCCAGCATTGAGTGCCTTTTCAGATATGGTGCCATTTCGATTTCGATAAACAAAAGTTATTGTCAGTGTTATTCCCATGTGGTGACATCTCTATTCCGAAGAAAATGTCCATAGTTTCGCACGTCAAATTTTTTTCTGTATTCGAAGGAAATCTTCAAAAGATTTTTAGACCATTAGCTCATGAGGCTTGGTTCGCACATTTAAAACGGTCTCCATTTCGGAGTTGGTATGGCTCTGCAGTCACTGATTGTGTGATACAGCACAACAACATTTAACCACTTCTGTAACCATCTAAATTTTGAGGTCCGGATTTCAATCGCTATTTCTTATGTACCAAGGGGCATTTATTATTCCGCGAAGGACCTTGCTTTGGAATTTTTGGATGGGGTCAGCATTTGTTTTCTTTGTACAGCCCCATAGTTGGATGTCATATGTCCAAACGGGTTTCAGTACTTGCTTATATTACATTAGTTTGTTCTGGATAAATAGGTGAGAGTTCTTTCCTAGTAACCAGTACATTTTGTCTGTACTTCAAGTTTAGTTCATGTCTTTTCTATTTGATGTGCTCTTTCCATTTAAGTTTTGCATCCAAAGACATTCCAAGGTATTTGGCACTATTGGAGTAAGGAACTACTGTACTGTTTGTAAGAATTTGAACATTGTTTATTTTTTTGTTTGTATAGTTTATATGCGTCCATTTTGTTTCGTTTAGTTTGATACGCCATTTTTTCGTCCAACTACTAACTTTACCCACTGCATTTCGAAGTTTTTGTGTATATGGCACTTATATTACAGTATCATAAGCAAAGAAGGCCACGATAGCGTTGATGTCCACTGGAATGTAACAGATACAGGGTTAACCCTAGGACACTTCCTTGTGGTACGCAGGTTTTAATTTTCTTTAGTTCCGAGTAATTTTTGGCGTACCGAACTCTAAAGTGTTGGTTCGTAACGTAGGATTTCAGTATTTATTCCGCACGTCAATGGCCCTAGATTTTGATAGCTACAAAGTTTATCCCCAACTAGAAAACTGTTCCTGAGATAACTCGGGGATTAATTATTTTCAGGATTAGCTAACTCTTATTGAATTTAGAGCTAACCCTGACTTGAAAAACTAGCCCTTAATCCAACACTTGGATATATATTTTAGAAGTATTGAAGAGTTAATTCTTAAAAAAATTTTGTTTTCGCTATTTGCTGTACAGGATGTAATTTTTCTTTTATCTTTTGGTTTATTTAGCTATCACATTCTAAAATACTTTAATTGTGTAACTCGAAAGTCTAAGGGACAGTTTTACAGTGCGAGATCATCCTAGTCTCGGGGTTAAGCCTAACTTAATAGCTCCAGACATGTGTTCTTCAGTCAATTGAAATCCTTAGTTAAATTCTTGTTGACTGCAACGTAAATTTATTTGGTGAGTAAGCTCAAGGATCAAATTGGGGGTCATTTTCTCTGTGGCACCATCTCAATTTAAAAACCGAAAGCTATTCATAGTGAAATTTTTTATAATAGATTCATTTCTTTTTCGATAGCGAAAGGTGCAGATGGGTGATGTCCACTGTGTTGCACTATATTTTTGACAACTAAGAGATAAAGTTTATCCTCAACTGAAAAACTGTTCCTGAATAACCTCGGGATTGATTTATTTCTGGATTAACCTACTCTGATTTAATTCAAATTTAGCCTGAACTGAAAAATTTGCCCTTATGGCGAGCACAAGAAAGCCTTAAGAAACAAAGCATCAAAATTTTGCCATGTTGGGGGAAATGGTAGAAAAAAAAAACGATGAAATTGTATTGGTGGTTGTCGGGATAAGTTTTAGCCTTAGCCTTATAGCTATTTTAAATAAAAGCTTTATTCGGTTTCTGAATGACCATTTGGACAAAAATGATTCCTTATTTGCTGAAGGTCAATAATTGAAACATGAGACTTCGTGAAATAAACATTCTCGAAAAGGGGAAAAAATTGCTCGTTTTTTTTTTCAAGAAAAAATTAATTCATAAGATCCGAGAGCTTTCTTTATGAAAAGTCACTGACTTATTGAACATGAACAGCCTTCGTAGAGTATTTTCTATCTCTTAAAGTCCTACAATGTGAGTTGCTTAATGTACCAACTCCAACATTACATCTTCTCCCATCTTTGACTGTAAGTAAAGTTATAAACATTTACTTTTGTATTTCATATAAATTAATTAACCTTCAAGAGAAGTCCTATGTACCTCGAAGAATAAATAGAAGTTTCATTAAAAGACTGAATTCTCCAGCAAAAGTTATCTCATAAGCAGACCAACCCTATAATACTATGCCCAACCTCAAAATTATTCCAGCCATAAAGTTTCATGGAATGCCTTTAAATATTTCAAACTTTGCTTCCGTCTTCCTTATAGGTACCTACTTGATGAAGACATATTTTTTATGTTGAGCTTCATCTAGCCAAGTCATCCACCTTTTAGAAAATTATATTCTCCCTTCCGAGAGGGCCAAACCAAAAAAGAAAGACGACACCAAAAATTATGGCAGTGTTTCATATTGCACGAAAAGGAATTTTTCTTCGCGAAATAATTTTAAATTACTATAATGCAACCAATGAAATGCTATTTTAGGACGGTGCAGTCAGCGTTCCATAGCGGACTTGTTTTATCGCATATTGCGCTGACAAAGACATCGTGTTATTTTTGTTCGGTAAATTTCATAAGCGAAAAAAAAAAACAAAAATGTATAGTAAAGGTACCAGAATATTGTTCGGCCTTGGGGTTTGGAGCTCATCAGCATTTGGTATACTTTGACACTGAAAACTCTTATGGTTGTCATTATAGTTTTTTTTTTGTTACTAAATAGAAGTGATCGATTTTAATTTTTTTTTCGGCAGGCCTGTACACGTGTAGATCGTCGTATTTCTGTGAAAACCTTAAAATGCCATTTCAGATTAAAAAAATTACTAATTCTAAATATTAATGACTCATAATTGTGTTTTGGCCCCGTTTGGTTCTATATCAACAAGTTTTAAAACCTTTAACGATCTAATAATTCTATTTTATTACCTTTTAATCAGTTTATTCTGTCTTCTAAGCAATTTTTTAAAATAGACTTACGAGGTTTTGACAAAAACCCGATGATATGTAGGTTGACATTGGTACCATAAATCTTTGGGTTGTATTTGTGTACGAAAAATATTGAGGTGCTAAAAAAGTGGTTAAATAAACAACATGGTATAATGGTACCCACCTACATTTCATAGAAATAACTTATTTTTACTTCTTCATCAACGCAACATAAGGTTTTATTCAAAACTCGAGAAAAAAATTTTGAGATGAAACTAATAATAGTTCTTTTAAGGAATCAACAAATTTCAAATGTATCAACAAGATCCCATCATTTTTGACTAATTTTTCTTATATTTTAAGAAAAATAATTTAAAACAAAATCTACCCACTTGGCAACCATGATTGTAATATTGTGTCTTTGGCAGGAGTAGGTAATGAATTCTGCAAGAAACTTTAAAACTCCTTTCCTAAGAGAACTTGTAGAGTAAGTCAGTGGGTGGATGCATTAAAAAAGTTTCAAATTGTTTCACTTAGTGTCAACAAGGAACAAAAGACAAAAGAATTTCGAAGGTAAAACCTACTGCTTCATATGGAAGAAGACTCAAACTATTTCAAGTAGCAGCTGAGCTGATTTGGTCTTCTTCTCATTCCTATAAAAGAATGAAAAAATAAAAAAACTTAATTCTCAAGTGAATTGTTTGCATCGCTCAAACTCTTTTAGTTTTTTTTTTTTTTTTAAAGAACGAAATGTTTCACTGACTTGAAGAAACTTTTTCTAATTATATCTTTTAAAACGGATTTCCATATTTATACATACATACATGCTATACACATTTGTTGAACTGTGAAGTTATGAGTGATGTATGTTGGTGTAGGTTGTAGGACATTGAAATACTGGTATTTTTTTTAAGTTTCTGTATTCACATCTCATTAACTGAAGGAGGAGGAGCGAGATGTCAATACTGAAAAGTCAAAAAATCCAGTTTTTCCGTCCATCAGATACAGAGCTTAATTTATAAAGTTTCATTAAGATTATCTCCATTTTTTGCCTAGCAGCAGCTTTTTAAACAAATTCTATGAACCTGCCCAGTATGTTCAAGATTTAAAGTTGGTTTTAGAACTAAACAGAACTCTAATTTGGATGATTTGTTTCCTTATTTAACACTGAATAGAAAGTATTTTCCAATAGAGACTGGTCGATGTCAACCGCCTGTGGCAGACATGTTGTTTTGGCTTCAGTCAAATATTTTGTTGTTTTTTCATTCAATGATGGCAAAAACCACGATTGAAAGTATCACCATTGAGAAACACTTGCAATAAATATGGCTTTATAATCAAATTGGGTGTTGTATAGCAACGGCCAATAAATTAAAGCTGAAGCCGAAAACATTGCGACTGCACATGAGAGTATACAGGAGAACTCGATGCAGTCAATTTCATCAAATAAGTCAATGGAGACCTTTAAAGATCTATGTTAGTAAAAATTAGATGATTTGGATGTAAACGGCATGTGGTTCTATAACAAAATTCAAGATCTGCCAAAAATACCGCAGATGCCCCTGCCACCAAGATTGCGTGGGAGATTCGAGACATTTAATTCTGTCAGTACAGTCAATTTTTGACCTCTGGTGATCGATAACAAAACATTTCTTCTACCTTAATTTTGGATGATATGGATGTGAACGATATGTGATTCCAACTTGACTTATTTATTTATTTATGTATTTATTTATTTTGTATTTATTTATTTTTGTATATATATTTTTATTTATTTACTTAAGGACTGGCCACGATACCCAACAAAACGATACTTTTGTAAGTATCGTCTCAGTATAGCCAAAACTGAAAAATTTCAGTACCTATCGTCTTAGCAAAGTTCAGAATAGGTATTTGACACAAAAATTTTGCTGCAGGGTCACAAGTTCACAGGAAAATAATGCACAAATAGTTGATGTATTTCACTAAAGTCACTCCCTCACTCAAAAGAACTTGGTCTGAAATTTTCATCCACATTGTTGACTTCAGAGAAAGAAAGTATAACGAATAACCATGCCCATGGTAGTGAGCAGTTTTAATTAAAATTATTGTCTAAACCTTTTCTTTGCTAATAAGAAAAGCTCTAAAGGTGTTTTCCAATTCGTTAGAACCGTTTCCGACAAACCAATTTCAAAAATTGCTTGTTTGTAATAAAAAGAGTTCGATAAATTTTGGCCCGAAAAGGAACCGTATCGGCTCGGCATTGTTTTGGATGCTTTAGAGCTGGTTCTGGTAACGTCTCGGTATCGTTTCGGTGTATTATACCAGCACCAAACGATACCATGACTTTTCTGGAATCATGGCCGAGCCTAGTTTATATATTGTCACATAGCTGATGACACAAAGGAGGTTATCTCTTGTCAAAGTGAAATGAATTGTCCACCAAATTCGTGTGATTTGACCCCGTTAAACTTTTTGATGCGAGGTTTTCTGAAGTCCTAGGTCTCTGCTATAAGCCGAAAACCAGCCCATCGTTCAAATTTATACCTAATTTCATAGTTTTAAAAATGAGGAAATGATGTTATTATTTTTTAAAAGATTTTTTCATCCAATATTTTTAGCTGGAAATTTATAGAATATATAGTACTTTCACTGAATATTTCATATATTGTATCGCCTTATTCTTTGTTATAAAAGGTGTCCCAAGATCAACCAAAGATTTGAACTTGCCACTATGCGTATAGTTAAGTGTTACTTACTTACTTACTTAATTAAGGTGGCGCTGCACTCCGGGGTGGACCAGGGCCTCCACCAGCTAGCTTTTTCCAGCCGTCTCAGTTTTTACCTAGCTGTCTCCAGTTTCGCACGCCAAGTTTGTTGAGGTCCTCTTCCGCACTTGCGTGCACTACCTGTAGCGCTGTCTTCCTCTACTGCACCGTTCCACGGGGTTGGATTCGAAAACTTTTCGGGCTGGACCATTGTTATCCATTCGCTCTAGGTGACCCAGCCATCTCAGTCGTTGGCTTTTTACATTACTGGTTAGATCGGTGTCACTATAGAGCCCCTATAGTTCGTAGTTGTATATTCTTACCCATCTATGCAGATAGGACCAACAATCAACTGTAGAATTTTCCTCTCAAAACAGCCTAAAGCGTTCTCATCTACCGCTAATAGTGTCCATGTCTCTGCCCCATACATCACCACTGGGATGATAAGCGTCTATAGGGACACTTAAGTTGCTCAAGAGAGGGCTTTGCTTCTCAATTGCTTCTCTTGCCGATTGGCAAGAGTAATTCTTTGTTTGATCTCTGCACTGGCATCGTTCGCTGAGTTTATATAGCAAAGCCTAGGTGGACAAAGTCTCTGACTACCTAAAAATTAAAGCTGTCTATAGTCCTTCTTGTTGACAGCTTATATCAAGTCTTGCCTTCCTTCACCGTTAAGCCCAATACTCACGAAAGCACTACTGACATCACGATTTGTTCATCCGAATATGTCAATATCGTCGACGTAAGCGAGTAGTTGTACGAACTTTTGAAAAATTGTGCCTCTAGTGTTGACGTGAGAGTTTTGCGCAATTCTTTTAAGAACGATGTTGAAGAAAAAGCATGACAGCTCGTCAACTTGTCTGAAACCATTTTTGACGAATGTCTTCAATCGTTCCCAAAGCACAGCAGAGAAGATCTTGTATGTGATGTTAAGAAGACTGAATCACTCTATAGTAAGTGCAGTCCGGAGGATCACCTTTTTGAGGATCGGGCAAACAATGCTGAGGTTCCCTTCATCCGGCATGCTCCGACCATATTTAACACATGAGTTGGTGCATACCTACTCCTAACCAATTCATCGCAAGCAGCTCTGGTCCTTCTATGCAGTGCCGCTTTATATGCCAGTTGTTTGGCTGCATGTCAAACCAGGGGCTTTGCTGTGGAGGTCGTCCGAGGCCCAGCACGTCAGAGGCGGCATCTCTGATGGCTTCCTGGCAATTCTTTTACCGGTTCTCGATGCTTAAATTTGGCGTTATGGGACTATTTAAGAGGGTGCAGACTTGGTCGGAGAAGGACCTGGCGATTTCTTGTGACTGAGGCCGTCCCAAGACGAACTTCTTCACAGTTTTCCCCTGCCGCCTTGATGAAAGGAAAAGTTCCTTAGTTGGAACACTCCTTCCCCTTTCTCGTTTACTACCACCAATAAATTTCAACAGGGATTGAAGCCCCATCTTCGATTGAGGTTCTAGGCACCTGATGTTCATCACCCAGAAGTTATAGACTAGGAGTTGGTAGACAGAAGTTGGGTTAACAAAAAACCAATGAACGTTTGTGTCCTCTTAAGTGCACATGTCTACCCTTTGAACATTATAGTAAGGTGATGGTAACCCTCAAAACAATAACTTGGCAGCTGACAATTTGGTTGGTAAAAAGGGGAATTAGATATGAGGGAAGAATTTGTATTCATTGTTGAGCAATATTTCAAAAATAACGAAATTTCGGCGACCACAGTTCGAAAAAGTGTATCAAAATGTATGCCAGAATTAAATTGATTTTTTTTTCTTTAGATTATTAGTTTTTGTTTTATTTAATCTTAAAGTTGGTACGAAAATTGGAAACTGATAGTTTTTTATAAATTTATTTTTACAGTGTAAATCAATGGTGAGTGTATTTACACTTAACTCTCATGTTTGAAGAATTTTCTCTTCAAAATCCTTCTATAGTACAAACAAACCCTTAAGAAACACAAACAAAATTGATTAGTCAAAAATAAACATTGTAAGAGAATGGGGCCACTTTGGTTTTTTATGTGTCACCTACCCACCTATACAACATGTGGTTAGGATTATTGCTTTTTATTAGAACCCACCTCGGCAACGTGGTAGCGAATGTAACCTGATCTCCCCACAAGTTAGCTTGCATACCAAAAACAGGAAATATGCGGCCACCCAAATTTACATAACCCACAACATTCAAAGCAGCCAGCACTATGATATGGAACATGGAAATTGCATCCTATTTTAAGTTACAAATATTTTTGCAGCAAGAATATATGTACAAGTACATATAAGCACACAATACATAGTGAAAATAGTAACAAATTTCTTAATGCATCCCACCAGGCTGCAATGAAAAACAAGCATAGTGAAAGTAAATTGAAAAGTGTTGCCGTGGTGAAATAAAATCTGCCCCTCTATAAAGTTTTGACCATAGAGAAAACCTTTCCTCAGGAGTTTTCAACTCAGTTGTGTGGTGTCTGAGAACAGAGGAAAAGTGTTTCTACCCCTACGAAGGTAGATTTCATACACTGCGCATTCCCAAAAAATTTTCCTAGGATTAGGTGAAATGTTAACAGAAATATACAGTTTCTGTTATTTATCAGATAATAGAATAAAAGTAATTTAAATAGCAAATAAAATTATGTAAATCTAATATTGATATAATACCTGGGTAGGTTGTTGTTTGAGAATTAAAGTTTTGAAATCTGTCGATGAAAACAATTTTATTTAAAAAAAAAATTACAAAGAAGGACTTTTGGCTTTTGAAGAAATCAAATTATAGAAACCACACCTTAGGAATAGTTAAAAAAAATTATTTTTCTAAAAATGTGATTCAACGTGTTTTTTATGCAAGGGTTCATATCTATAGGGTTCATATCTTCGAGTTTTAGGAATAGTAAATAGAGTATCAAGCGTTTTTGTAAATTAAAAGTAATGATTTGACCTTTGACATCATTATTTAATATTGAAGATTTACTGTTGAATAGTAAGACTTTGCTTAGAAAAAATTATAGTTTTTAATTTAACATCAATTTAAAAACTAGAAAATATTTAAACATACAATTTAAAGTTTTTTTTTAATATTATCATTGAATATAAGTAACAAACACAGTACTTACCTACGAGTAATTTGATACTTCAAAAAATTTCAACAAAAAAATACATAGACTTGAAATTTTCGTTCCACAGTTTTCAGAAATTATTCATTTAAAAATGACTTTGCAAATGCTTGTTGACGAAAATGGACCTAAGGATGATGTTGGAGGAATAGCCAAACAGGTGCTTCAGAAGTTTAAAGATGGTAACAATATGTGTCGGGTAAGGAATGCGCTTTATGATCTTCGACAAGCAGGACGTCCGTAGGGTTCAACGGCGTATACAAGGGGGGGGGGAGGGGGTCACGGGGTCATGAACCCCCCCCCCCCCCCCGAGAACTCAAAAGGTATACGCAAAAAATAATAAGAAAAGCAAAAAAATATTTGCAATCTTAAAATATAATTTCAAAAAAATTAGTTTTGTATAGCTTTGGAATAGGCTACCTATTCATTATTGGTGAAGTTTATTTACCTTCTCCTATCAACATTTACAAGCCATTGCCCGAATAATACTATTGGAGTTTTATTGTCGAAATTAAACATTTTTTTTGTTGGCTAAGAATTATCAAATAGACGATTTTAACCACTTCCAATCAATTTGGTAGATTTACGTTTTTGGCAGATATACACTCTTTAATTCTCAAAGTATTTTCAATATTGTTTTTGATCGGTTTAACTTACTTATTTTGTGAGAATTTTGTTCAAAATATCAAGAAAATCATCTTCGATAAAAAAAATAAACAAATGAATGGATAAAAAAACTAACAGACGATATTATACGAATATTACAATGAAAAACAAAAATTTTACACCGGGGCCGTTCCAACTCAAACCCAGTACCAACATGTTTCAGTATAGGTTACGCACGAATTACCAGCAAAAAAGGCGATTTAACTAGTTGAAATGTCGGTTTATATCGACTTTTTTGCATGTAAGAATACTTATTTTGGTTACTAGTTCATTAAATGCTTAGCTTTGAACTTAGACAAAAAGTCAGCAGCCTAAAAAGAAAGTCGAGAAAAGCATCGACTTTGATCGAATTTTCGATATTTCTTCCCAATATTTAGTACATAGAAAAAAAGTTGATATAAATTGATTTTTTAACCTGTCGACATTTTTATTTTTAGTTCGATATTTTTTCTATCGTTAATTTCATTCCAACGCAACGTAACTTAAAATACATCGCTCTGCTTGGAATGTTACATTCTTGTCTGACTTTTAAACACGAATTTAACGGTTACTATTAATTTTGGATTGTGTTTAAAAAACATTTTCTTTTGATCGTATCGATCGTATATTCGATTGATGACAATCCAACGCAAGTTAAGCGTGCTTTTAAACATTATTCCCTAAACTATGAATTGATCACTTTATCGGTCAATCAAAGTCAATTTGTTCGTGAAATGATCTTCGTTTTTTTGACGCAGAAAGCGTCATGACAAATAATATGTAACCGTCCTGTTTGTTGAAAATTTGTTTTCATCAACGCCAGCCAATTTACTTGCTTAAGCTTTTGACGTTTACAAACATGCTCTCTGCCTTTTCAATAATCATCAACTCGATTTTTGTACTGCTCAGTTGCACTGAAGATGATGTATTCAAATTCGTGACTTTAGCGAACTTGACTATTGAACACAATATTAACGCAGTAAAATTTGTATTTGCATTTTTTAAGAGAAGACTTTTGCAGTTTGCGTTAACGAATATTCCGCAAATACATTTCATGGCACCATTCATGGAACTTGGCGAGCCATTCGCAGTACGGCATGGCCCCCTTCATAGGAAGGCACCTGGGGCATTTGCTCCAGTGCCCCACCCTTAAACACAGCCCTGTCATACACCCTAAAAACATTTTTTTATTGAGATCTGATCTGCGGCCAATATTTCACATGTTCATTTTCAGACTTCAATAAAAACAAATTGTGGAAGTCAAGAATTTTTGTCTTCAATAAAAGAGTGGTTCTAACTACCTCAATTTTTAATTGATAAATGATAAAATTATCCCCTCATTACTATCCCCTATCAGATTTAAAAAAAAATGTATGCAAACTGTCGCTTAAAACTGTCTTCAAACGTAAGATATTAAGAAAAATATTAAAAAATATTAATATTAAGTAAAATATTATTATTAACATCTCCAAAGCCTACATATTTTTTAGCGTGCACAAAAAATCCATACGAAATATTTTTGGTACCCAACCTCAAGATCATATTAAAATTCGGGAGTGGATCAAAATTTTGTTTCCAAAACTCAGCTCTACAAAATTTGTGTTTTACACAGAAAATAATAAGGGTATTCATGCAACGTCGTAAGTTTACAAATTGTGTAAAAAGTTTGCATGAACGACCTTTGTTATAGTTACATTTGATTTAATGCTAGAGTAAGAGTAACAATGACGTTTGGATAATTTTAACCAGTTTGTTTAATTTTACGAACAAAATCCCTTGATAACTTTAACAAAACTGTGTGAATCATTTCCCATACAAAATTTGACAATTCATTAACCAAAAAATAAATTTAACAAAATTGTAAACTTATCTACGGTTTTACGAAATTGCATGAATACCCTTAATATAAAAATGTGTAAGCTTTGTCAGCAAATAATAATACAGTAGACGCTCGATTTAGTAAATCTAAAAAAATTAACTATATTGAATAAAAAAAATTATAAATTCAATTTAAAGTTTTTGCGACCTTTAGTCCAAATGCGTTTCGCCCAGGTACAACAATTGGGCTCATCAGTTAGATGTTGTTGTACCCTTCTAAGACGCATAATTTTAGTCGATGGTTACCGACATGTATTAAATAAACAGCACAAATGCACTGTAAATTATATTATCTAGTGGAATTTGGTTAAATTCATACGACTAGAAATTGATGATGGTAAAGCCCGTGGTCTGGCTGGTTGAAGAATGAAGAATAAAAACGTAAATAATAGAAAATTTATTATTTTAGTTTTTAGTGGACTTTTGAATATAAATTCAATTTAAAGTTTTAATTTGGACTAAGGGTCGCCAAAACTTTAAATTGAATTTATATTCAAAAGTCCACTAAAAACTAAAATAATAAATTTTCTATTATTTACGTTTTTATTCTTCATTCTTCAAAAAAATTATATATAAAAACATATTTTTTGTTTTACAAAAATGTCCCGAAAGAATTTAACATGGCTTAAGGGCCAAACTGCATGTCAGGAATTAAGTTGTTGTCGCTGCAAAACTACTTCAGTTTCCTTAGTATCAGCTCTTCCAAAAACTTGCTTAAGTTGCTGAGGAGGGATATTGGCCTGTGTAGTTGGAGATCATATTTCTGACACCTTTCTTCGGGATCGCCGTGATCTTCATTGTTTTCCATTTTTGAGGGAAGTAGTTGTTGCTGACACAGTTGTTCTGGATGATGGGAGGCATTCTCTTTATGATGAAGTTGGATATTGCAACTGGTCTTGTTGACTTCTTCGGTCTGCAGCTGCTGATTATTTTAACTATTTCTTCGTGGGTGCTCAGGTTTGGGCTGTCAACTGGGTCACTCACTTGATTGGTATCGCTGAATATTGCTCTGTCCGTGTAAGGTACCAGGGTTAGTTGAATCCTTCACTTCATCAAGGAAGACTGGATCTGTGGATGGGTTGGGGAATACGAGTATATTCAAATAGACATAATTTTGAGAACCTATTTTTGTGTCTTCCGTTTCGTCATATAGTAACAATTTTGATTTAACATCTAATTTGATTTTTGCAAGATTTTATCAAAAATTTCGACCACCACCGATAGTTAAAGATAAATGTATGTTTACAATAAAAAATAATATAAAACCGTTATTTTTTCGGGACTTTATTTTCAAAATAATAACAAATGATATTTTTCTTTAATGTACTTAATTTTAAGGTAATTTTAATATTAAAAATTGATAACTTCAGCTCACTTTTAAAGGATGTGAGTTTTTGAATATGAAGCCAGACAACATAATAATTACATAAAAACAAAATTCTCTAGTTGTTACCAAGCGATATGAACAAAATCTTAAATAATATTTAAACATTTATTCTGAATATATGACATCTTCAATTTCCAATTTTTAAATTCTAAACTATTTGTATATAGATTTTCTGTTTGCTTTTAAAATATCTTTGGTAATTATTAGATATTTTCATTAATATAATTGTTTTTTTTACTTCATATAAGTATTGTAGTATTTTTTTCAAAACTTCACCTTATTAAGTTAATTTTTTTGTTTTAGTGTAGTTGCTCTAATTCTAATCAATTAATAAAAATCAAACACTAAAAACTGTTGGCTTAAATATTTTGTAGTTTTTGAAAAAAATTTAATTAAACCATAATTAGCTATGTATTTTACTATTTGTAAAGTGAAAGTCCTCAAACCTTTGGAGGAATTTAAACAAAAAAAATATTTAATCCCTTGCATTTATTTTTATCTACATACATTTATGTATATTTATTTTGATTTCGGTTTACAGAAGGAAATGATTTTTTTTAAATTTAGGATTCCTTCAAGGTTTAAATTCTGTCTTCAGTAATCTTGGTTCACTATATGCCTCAGGATAATTTATTGCGTGTTAAAAAAAGATAAAGAAAAGCTAGATACAGCCACTAGTATCCGACTACACCTTTACTTCTATTCCAGTAGTGCTAAAGAGCATCAATATTTATTTCAACCGAAAAAAAAACGGTAAGGTGACATTCGTGCCTCAGCTTTTGGTTTGTCTTCTAGAAGAGTGAATAATTTATGGTGATAGAAAATCTCATTGATATCATCAAAGAGGCGCGAACAGCATGAGTGTACAAGGCTGCAATATAAATGGTGACAACTTGACAGGTCCTTAAAGAGATTTTTTTCTTATATCACAAGCATTCTTTTATTCAGAAATGTGAAATGTGTTTAGGTAGTAGTATAGTTCCTTAGAATCCGATAAACCGAAAACATATCACAGTTGGTGTGTCAAGTAGGAAGAAGTCCCATTGTTAAGTCTGATATTCACGTGGTGTATTCAATCTTCTGTTTTCAGCCTAGCAGGATCTAGTAGGAGAAAATGAGGAAGAATTATCTTATGGTCATTTATTTAATGTTGTAAGGTGTTGAATTTTTTCTTGAAAGGATTTATGTTGTGGAATTAATGTTTTAAGATCAAAGAGGGCATTGTTCATCATTAAAGCAGTCAAGCAGTGGGTTCATATCTGTGATGTATATCAAGGTTTTTCCACAGGTGATTGCTGAAGTTGAAACAGAAAAATTTCTTATTTTACAATTTTTTTTTACAGTAGACGCTCGATTTAGTGAATCTCGAAATAGTGAACTATCCACAGTAGTAAACACAAAATTTTACAGAAAAATTGATTATTTGATAAAAATGTTTCGCCATCATTTAGTATTTTCTTGAGAACACTGAGGAATTGTTTCCATTTTTTTGTTCAAACCTGTCTTCGAAAGCTTTTTTAAACGCTTAAATAAATGTAAAAAACATTTTCATCTAACAAAATGTGCATTTTGGATCAAACTCATTTTAAGAAAGCCTTTTAAAGCCCCCCTGTTCGAAAAAGTGAACAGCCTTGAAAGAGTGAACAGGTATGGTTTTTATTACATCACAATATGGAACTTCTACAGTATTTTTATTGTTTTAAATCAAAGATTTTTTTCAAAAACTAAATATACAACACCGCAAGTAAGTCGGAAGTTAGTTTAAGCATTTTCAATTTTCTACTTTAAAAAGTTTACTTTACCCTGTTTGCTACTTACATTATTTATGTCTGTTAATACATTTGATATTAAATCTAGCCATGAAAATATACATTGAATGAACCTTCCTACATACACGTTTTATTTATAAATCTATGTAATTAAATGCAAATCTTATTGATAAAGTACTCATAAGTAACTGGTGTGTAAGTTCATATATCAACATCAGCTCTTTCACACATAACCATGGGTGATGTTTTTTTTTTAAATTGTAATAAACGAAGAAACCCCAAGAAATAAGAGTAACAGTACACACCTTTTTTACCTTTAAACCAAAAATTAGCCACACGCTCACTAACAATTTGTTAGAACAGGAGTTTTGACAAGTCGATGATGGATGTGTTCGTGACAGGAACAACAAAATAGCTAGGCCTACAAATACACAATTAAATCAAGCTGGTATCCAGAAATCAGAGAAGCTTATGGCGTGTGTGGTGGTCGTTGGCAATAATTGATTTAAGATTAAGTACATTACTGAGACTCACGTACTGTCTCCATTGACTTAGAATTGCTATAAGATTTATTTAGGGACATCTAACAAAAGGCGCAATTTTAAATAAATATAAAAAGTTTCAACATGTTGTGATATTTTTATTTGAATGTAATATACAAGCTCTGAGCTCTGAGGCAAATATTGGATTACAATGTCTGCCAAATGACCTCTTTGAATCTTCTTTCAAATAGTGGGTATTGCCAAATTTAAGCAGGAATTGCAGAGTTTTATAAACTGCCATAAAGCAGATGATGAATAAAGTGTCAGGATTGATACCAATTTATATGATACTGGCAGCGTTCAAACATGAGAAAGAAAGGTCATTAGGTATACCTTAAGTGCTGCCTTCACAAGTTAGGTATCAATATTTTGGCAAACAGCAGCAGTTGCTTATGCTGCCGTTAATCAACATGATATAACTCACGAGGCTTCAAGCTGAGCTTGAAAATTTGGAACTTAAGCTATCTGAAAATTTTTTTCAAGAGAAGTAGCATTGCGGTGACTAAAATTATTCAGGAAATTGCTTCAGTCCAAAGTGGTTATTTAAGTGGGAAATTCAAAAATAGTTATCAACAAGTACCAAAAATCGTTCCATAGTCTACGGCTTATGCCTATTCTTGTATCACCAGAACTAATAAGACAAAGTCTCCGTAAGTCGTCTATTAAACAAAATGATACAGTCAACCTGATTTATGTCTTCAACCAAAATATTATTCATGAACTACCAGAGATGTTTTCTGGTGAACAAAATGACATTTTTTCGAAGAAGCAGGTATTCGAGATTTCAACATAACCATAGTTGCGTTCCACTCCAAGTTTCAAACAGTTTGAAACCGCCATTGTCATTATTTTTAGTGCGAACCTGTCCCACAAGTGAAAATTTGTATTGTTTCGGATCAAAGAGAGCACTCACGAATGAGTTAACAAAATTACCCCCCATGCCAGATTTGGTCCTAGAAATGTCTTTTGGCCATTTCGTACTGGTTGTCAAATGCCAGGTGTAAGTATAGGTGTGTTCCTTAAATTCTTCGCACTATTTCTGACTGAATGTCAAATTGTGACAGGTGGGGATGAAATCCTCACAGAGAGAAGAAAAACAGTCAAAATGTCGGAAATGTATTGGACACTAATCTGGACCACATCAAAAGAAATATTTGACTAGAGCTGCCGTAGGGCAGTAATAATTCATTAAATTTTTTTTATTAAATCAATGTAGAATAAATATAATTTTAAGATAAAAGTAACGTACACCTATAAAAATAATTAAACTTAACCTTCCGATACTCGCGCATTGGTCTGTCAGACCGAGCATTAATTTTTTCACAATTTTTTAAATAACGGTTCATCCTGCTGCAATCTGTTTCATTGTAGCTTCCTCATTTGTTTCAATCTTCAATTTAGGCTTTGTGCGGGGAGAGCTTGTGTGGGTACTTAGCATCAAACGGTCTGTCAGACCCACGCGGGTATACGTGTAGCAATTTTGAGCAGGTACAAGTGTCTATGGAGCGCCATCTGAAGGCATGTCTTTTTTTGATTCTTCATTGCAAAAATTTCTACGCTGGAAAGTTTTTTTTTGTTTTAAAAGAGCAATATGTGTAGATCTTTTCCAAAGCTTTTACAAAAAATTACTTTTTCAGAGGCTTCATAAAAATGCCATTTTTCAATATTTAAATAGACGTTCTATACAAATTGATTTTTTTTTTCCATAAACACATTTCATTCATATTTTCGAAATGAGAAATAAAATACAGCTTTTAGAGCTTAAATTAATAAATTATTGCATTACCATATTTAAGTTGATTTCAGAGCATGGCCTGCAGGGTTGGCTGAACTGTCACTTATTAGAAATAACTACATTTGTTACGTCTGTTACGTATTTTATGTAGTTTGTGTAGTTAAATGTAGTTAATGTAGTAAATGAAACAAATTGTAGCAGACGTAGTTTGAAACGTCAAATGATCTGTCAGTGAGGTTTTCAGTTGTCACCTGTCACTTTGAAAATTGAATTTTGAAGTCAAATTATCGGCTATTAATTTTAATAAGCAAAATAAATTAAAATAATGTTTAAGCAGTTTAAAAAAAAAAGCTTAATTAAGATGAAACTTACACCATTTTGATTTTTTTAAAGATTTTGTATTAATTCAACTGTACAAAGTTAATTCGGCAAACCCTGATGGCCTGTTATTTTAACACTAAATTCTGGTCAACATGACATTTTAATAAGATTATAGCGTTAATTTTAATTAAGATCGTGTTTTTAACACTGTATGCTATGAATTGCTCTTTCTATTAGGTTGAAGTAACGTTTTATATAGTTATTTTTACAATGTTTACCTGAAATCAACCTTGCCTCATATTGAACACACACAAGCCACCCAAATAAAATTATTTAAATTTAATATGGCCGCTTGATAAATTAACACTATTCCAGGGCTGAAACACACACAAGCCATCCAAACAGAATTAGTTTCAACTCATTGATATTTGACGCAAGTTTTATGTGTAGCAAAGTGGCCCAGGGGATGTGAGAGAGGTTGCCAGTTTAAAACTAAGTAAGTATCACAGAGTATTTTTAAAATATGAATTAATAATGCATATATACACACATAGTAATAAGTTTCTATACTTTCAGAATAATGCAAAAGAAATTGGAGAGTGAGCAGCGTTAGAGATGGGACCTAGACGCATGAATCCAAGACACAATAATTACCGGATACAGGGTTGGTTTAACATAGAATTATGTAGAGTTAACTAGATTAATACATAGGCAAAATTAGCAAGTTTTTCAGGCAAAATTGACAGGTTTTTTAAGGCAGTGTTAAATTTACATGAGGCCAATGCCGATATTCCCTGCGACCTACGATGATTTAATATGATATTAAAATCAGGTATATAGTTAAGCAGTTAACAAGTTGAAAAATAACAACCTTAAAATCAGAGGTGTAATAAACCAGAAATTTGTTAGTTATACCTGCTTTTTTCTCGTAGTGTATCTGATTTATCTTAGTTTTCCCTGATGTGAAACTCATTTTTAAAAAGAAAAACCATTTTCATAAAAATGGCGGGATTCGTCGCAACGACGAAAAAAAATTTGTCTGGATAGTAGGTAACCAATTGATACCCCAATTATAAATGTTAGATGTATGATAAGTTCATAAAACATAAAATTTCATTTTCTAATCATTGCCACCAGATAAAGCTTATTCGACTGGCAATAGTTTTGCGTGAACCCGATGAGATCAGAAATCAATCTTACGATCGCCTCCCAGACTATACCAGACTATGTGTCAAAGTTGATACTTGATTTATACCAAAAATTGTTAATATCTTTTTTCTTCTCGAATAACTGGAGAACAAAAATAACAATAATTTGCCTTTGGTATGATTTTAATTCATAGAGAGTTGTAAAAAAATTAAGAGAAGGTTGTTTTAGACAAAAGAGGCTACAATTACTAAGCTACGAGTATGTTTTTGTCTCTAATATCTCGAACCAATATTTCTGCGTCACTTAATCAGACACTGAACACCTGAAAACATTTTCAAAGATTTTGAATATGACGATTGTTTGTTAACAAAATGGCATCGGACATCTTACTTCCAAGGTCGACAATGGGAAGTTATACAATTGTGGGTCGCACCCAAACTCTTTTGAAAAAAAAATTCAATAAAAAATTCAAATTAAGGAATTTAGTTCTGATGAACATAAAAAAGCTCGGCACGATACTTTTCATTCAAAATCTTAAAAATATTTTTTTCTTTTCAAACGCGTATATCTAAACTTCAAGATGCTTTTACATACAACACAAAACTTAATACATTTATTACATAGAAAAATAAATTACCCAATTACTTATTACACCACCACCTTTTACTCACCCTGCAACCAATGGCCTATTACCATAGTGACTAAAACGGTCAGTTTCCATAAACAGATTGTTTAACATTATTTTTTTTTTTTACTTTGCTGCCTCGTTCATCCGAATTCCGAAAAAAGAACCAAAAGCAAAAACAAAAAACGTATTCATCTCCTGGTCCCTGTTTCATTTAATTGGGGAAATCACCAAAAAGGATACTAAATCCTAATTAGGCAACAAGAAAAACAATTAATTAGTCTTTTTTGTTGCAGGACATCAGGACTAAGAGTTGTTTGTTTCGTTTTATCTTTTTTTCTAACGTCATCATTCCACTTTTTTGTTGTTGTTATGGTTTATTTTTTTTTTGCTGTTGCTTCCTATTCACATCTGACCCATAAGGTCCTACAGCTGATCTTCTGTATAATGTGTATTTGCAAAGTGCCTCAGTTGGGACGAAATGACTTAAATCCCTTAATCCACAAGAAGAAAGGGCCTCAGTCCTGTGATTGTGGCAAGTGTTTATGTTAATTTGTAAATTCGTTTCACCTTTTCTGTACCATACAAAATGGTGTGTAAATGCAAAAAGTTAGTTAATGTTTTGGGATTTACACATTTTCTGAAATTATAGTAATTGCATCAACTGTATAGGTACTGTTGAAATGTTACATTTAAATGAAAGTTCAAGGGGAATTCACACTTAAATTTTATCGGGAATTCTTAAAACGTTCAATTGGGTAATTCAATACCACCAGGAATGAGATTTTATTTATAAAACTAGCAATTTCCCTTGTAATTCTTGCTGTTTAATCAAAATTAAAATCGATTTTCATTTGAAACTATGTAGGTATATATATACGTACGTCCTTGGGTCTTTTGCTTAAATACTTGGTAGTAATTGAGACATTTAATTAATTTTCAAGTGAATTCTATAGAGAATTGCGTTTGTTTAAAATGTTAAAGTTTTGAAATAAAATACACTTGCGATGCGAGACATGTACCTCGTTGACTTAAGCACTGGGTAGTATTGGACTTTAAATCTTGAAGATAAAATTACATAATGTTTGTATACATAAAATCGATGAAAATGCACATCTTTTGAGTAAAGAAAAAGTACCTACGAGTAAAAACACGTTGTCTATATTAAACAACATGCTAATAACAGGGTGTGACAGAAAATATTTAAACAAAAATTTATTTATTATTTTAAAAATAAATTAAAATTTGGTGGCACAACAGCTCGTGAAAAACCAAGGCCTAGTGACTTACAACTCTCAACCATTCCTGTGTGCGTATTTTTGGCAGGAATGGAGGGAACCTACAATTTTTTGCCGAGTCCGAACGTCTTTTTTTTTTATGTGGTTATTTTCGCGTGGGTAGGTGCAAAACCTGCTATTCAGGCTCTATGAGGACCGAAAAACGCGTGCTCATAGAAGTGTGAGATTCTTACTACACTAAAACCACCACACTTCCCGATTGCAACTAGGTTGAAACTTATCTAGCAATTTATTTTTAACGAAGTTAAGTAACGTGTTGCAGGTTACTTTCCGGTGAAAGTTCCTGCTTAATCCGCGATTTTAAAGCGGTTTTCTGTTCACCCCACCAAGTCGGAAGGTTTTGTTCTTCGCAGACGGCGTACTAAATTCGACTCGTCAAGAATGTCAATAATCGTTGAATTAGCGTGTTCTAATAGTCGATTTCTATGTTTTCGCGCGAAACTTTTTATTTCCTCCCGCACCGTAGAAATCCCGAGATCCCTGTGAAGATCTTCGTTTCTTATATACCACGGAGCATTTACAAATGACCTAAGCAATTTATTTTCAAACGTTTGTAAGTTATTTAAGTTTGTATCGCTGGTACAACCCCAAAGTTGTATACCATAAGTCCAAACAGGTTTAAGAACCTGTCGGTATAAAATCAATTTATTTACAATACTAAGCTTTGAATATTTACCGAGTAACCAGTTCATATCTCTTAATTTACATTTTAGTTCTTCGCATTTCTTTTTCACGTGCGCCTTCCATTTTAATTTCGCGTCTAGAGTCATTCCCAAATGCTTTGCCTCATTTGCAAATGGAACACGAGCCGTATTAAGAAAGACGGGTAATCTATTTATTTTTTTATACGTAAAGTCCACGTGGACTAACTTTTATTCATTGAGCGCTATTCGCCATGTTTTTGTCCACTCATTGACATTATTAACAGCATTTTGTAATTTAATTGTAGCTTCTCTAATCGTTTTGCCTACTGCTAGTATTGCAGTTTCATTAGCAAACGTGGCTACGATAGTGTCATCTGTTTGAGGTATATCGCGTGTAAATAAAAGGTACAGAACTGGACCTAATACACTTCCTTGTGGTACCCCAGCCACTATTTCTTTGAAATCAGAATAGTCATTTCCGTGTCTTACATGAAAAAGTCATTCATCTTGGTATCCGTTTAGAATGTTATAGAGTCCTTCAGGCAGAACTTGTCTTAATTTGAATTTGAGGCCTTCGTGCCACACCTTGTCAAACGCCTCCGAAACGTCCAAAAGGACTGTGGAACAGATTTTCTTTTCTTCAAGAGCTCTCTCAATTATGTCAGTAATTCTATGCACTTGATCAATAATTGTCGAATGCTTGCTTCTAAATCCAAACTGATGTTCAGGTATTAATTGTTTCTCGGTAGTATTCTTTCAAAAACTTTTGATATAATAGGAAGAAGCGAAATCGGCCTGTAAGACTTCTTTTCGTGAGATGGTTTGCCAGGTTTCAATACCATTATGACTTCCGCAACTTTCCATTGGCTCGGAACATATTCTAACCTTAGACGGGCATTTATTATGTAAAGGAGATTAATAAACCCTTTACGAGGGAGCATTTTTAAAATCTCTGCCGTTATTAAGTCATATCCTGGGGCTTTGTTGGACTTAAGCTTCTTTATATCTCTTTTTAATTCGGCAAGTGTAGCATTTCTCGTTATGTAGCTTTGATTAGAGGCAAAATTCATATTAATATTTTCGTTGAGTTCTTGCCCATCAAACGGCTTAAATGTTTCCTCTAAGTAATCGGCGAATACCGTCGCTTTTTCTTTGTCACTTTTAGCCCATTCGTTTTGGCTTATCTTAATGGGAGGCACTGGAAGCTTTGGTTTTTTCGTCGTTTTTTTAGCTTTCCAAAGTGAGTAGTTGGATTCTTTCCCCGCTGTCAAGCCTTCAAGGTAATTTTCAACTTCAAGGTTTTTGAAATCTTGTATCGCCGTTTTTAGCATATTACTCAAGCGATTTAAATGAGCTTTGTGTTGAGGAGCACGGGTTTGCTGCCATTTTTTACGTGCTTTTCGTTTCTCTTTCACTAAATCTTTTATTTCTTGCGAGGCATTAGCTAAATGACAAGTATACTCTTGGAGATTTGTCAGTTCCTGGCAAGAGACAGTACCTCGGAAAAAAACATTTCTGTTGTTAAGTGGCAGCGGCTGGGAATCTAACCCAGAACTTTGGTATGACAGTCCTACTCACTAACCATCATGCCAGTGCGTAGGACTGTCATTTTATTTATTATTTTACTCAAACAAAAAAAAAACATAAAATTTGTCTCAATACACTGATTATAGACGAGTCAATATAAGATTTTTAGTTGGAAAAAACCAACAAAAGGTTTTTCGATAATGTTTTGCTCTAATTGGTGTTGTTTGCATGAAAAAAAAAGTTACCAAAATCGGAGCATGGGAGTCACTTTTTTTTCAAGATGGCGGCTGGTTAGATTGGAAATCAGAAAAAAATTTGACTGTAGTAATTTTTGTCGTATAGAACAATAATTTTTGTATCTAATCTAGGGTTTAATAACTGAAAACAAAAGCAGTAAACCGAGTATTATAAGAAATGCGCAGTTTTTTTCTTTATAAAGCAAAATTTTAACAAGTAAAATATTTACATCAAATCCTGTTTAATTGCCCACCACTTAATTTATTTTCTCGGTTGCTTGTTATTGAACAATCTCCTCTTGAGCCCAAGGTTATTCGATTGGACTGAAGTCAGAATATTTTGAGGTGCCAATCAATTGTTCTTAATTGGTAATTGTGCAGCCACGCTTTGATTACCTGAGTGGTGTATTTCATATCAATAGCTCTGGAGAAAAAAAATCTCACTAAATAAATCTTCCTCAGTTAATACTACTCAAATTTGTGTTGGTACTCTTCTATTAGCGAGAACAAAGAAAGAGTGAGTTTATATGCGATTACGACGTTAGCATACGTCTAATGTTATGAAGTGCACGTCTATGAAAGGAGTTGGTGAAAGTATTTGAATAGTGTAGTAGTCATCTATGTGATGCCCAGTATATCACCTTGGACATGGTACCCCTAAGAAGTTCCGAAAGTTGACCCAAAAATCACCGCTGAAGTAAGCAATGCGTGGCTGCAAAGTAACCAATTACAAACACTTGATTGCCCACCACAAAATATCCTAACTTCAGCCCAATCGGACATCTTTGGGTTCAAGATAAACATGCCATTACAGATTTACTTGGATATTGTTCAGATTTTCAATCATGTTGACACCGCATCGCAAATGTTTGCAAAGTTTCGTTTCAAGTCAGTAGAAAATATTTAACGAATCTACGCCATGATGTAAAAAGTTGCCTCCAAAACAAAAAGAGGCCCCGCGAGGCACTTAACAAGAACAGTTTCATAAAGCCAAGTTATTGATCAAATGCTTCATTTTGTCTTTCAATTCAATCTCCTTAACTTTCTTACAAAATTAAAATTTTATAAAAAAGTAATAGTCAAAAGTTTAACGTTTTGCTACAATCATTTGATAAAAAAGCTGAGTCATTGTATGTTCAGTCATGCCCAATTAGTTGCATATACTTTTTTTTTTTATAAATTATGACCAAATTAACGCAATAATTGATCTACCAAAATAAAAAATTAAATGCATTAGTAGTATTTTTCCATTCTTCAATACCAAGCAACCGAGAAAATGAAATAAATGGTCAGCAATTTAACAGGTTCTACTGTAACTGTTACGTTATTTCCTACGATTTATAATATAAAACTATTTTTTTATAATACTTAGTTTTTTGCCTTTGTTTTTAGTCAATTCTCGTGCATTTAACTGTCTGGAACCCTTTTTTTAGACACAAACCACATAAAAAGGATACGCTTAAAAATAGTTCACTTTTTGGCCCCATGGACAAAATTTATTTTTTGAAATTAATTCTTCGACCCTAAAAACCCTAGATTAGAAACATAAATCATTGTTCTACACCAAAAACTACAAAAATTCAGATTTTTTTCTGATTTCTGGGGTAAATGGCCGCCATTTTTAAAAAGTGACTTCCGATGCATCGCGATGGTCCGATTTTGGTAAACTTTTTTTTCATGCATACAACACTCTTTAGAGAAACACCATCAAAAAACCTTTTGTTGGAATTTGTCCCATTTAAAGTTTTGGGACAAAATTTCTCCTTTGACTCCGCCAACCACTTAGTGCTGAGTACAAAGGAATAAGGGAAAAGGATCCTCGTCTCCGTTTTTATCCTCTCAGCTCCTTTAAGAAGCTCATGGGGAAAAGATTTCCTTCAAGAGTTCCGCCCGTTTTATTTCCTGGATTTTGAATATTCAAAAATGGGGTTTAAGACCCAAACAACCGCGACCCAGCCCCCTTTTTACAAAATCAATATTTTGAAAGTTGATTCAGATTGTTCTAGTTGTTCTGAACATTCGTTTAAATTTTAAGACCTCTATGTCAAAAATTTCAAAAGTTATGGGCAAAATTCGAAAAAATTGTAGACCCCCCTTTCTTGAAATTCTTACTTTTTAAAGTTTTTGTTCGGGTTTAAAAAAGTGTTCAAAAAATTAGAGTTGTAGAATTAAAATTTAGGAAGATATAGTCTTTCAATTTTTTTTTGGAAAATGCAAACTACGGCTACCCAATATATTTTTGTTTTTAGTTTTTATTTTCAATATTTAATAACATATACCTACATGTTTGAGCAACTCCCCTTTTATAAAAATTCAAAAATCCAAAAGTTGTTCCAAGTAGAACTACATAATGTTTCTCTTATATCACTTCTTACTCCCCACGGGCCCCCTCTCAAAATAAGAATAATTTTATTCGAAATGATTCTTTTAGCTGTTATTTAAAATTGTTTGAAATCCTGGTTTCTTAGAAATATATTTTTTGTATTCAAATTTTCAAACCCCTTGTCAAATAATTAATCTTTTAAAAAAAAAACCTTTAAAAAGACATCTAACTACATCCTTTTGCTCCAAAGTTTCATTTAAAAATATTTCTAATCAAAGAATTTATAGCTTAAAAACACTATTTACGATATTAAATAAAAATTCTTATTCTGCTCAAAATTAAATTGAAGGATATGCGCAGATAAATAACAAAGTAATACTTTTAAAAGCATCTAAACGAAACTGTTAAACCTAAGCCCTGAACCTGAGCCGTAAAAATTTTACGATATAGAAAAAACTTATTCTCTAATAATTTTTTTTTTTAAAAATCTAATATAAAATAAATAAAACCTTAAACAAAATGCTCCTCCCGTCCCACTTTTCCAAAATCTAAAATCTTAAACTTGTTCCAAATGCAAAATCGCCTAATAGTGGAGAAACGATAGCTGAAAATAATGCATTATTCAGGAATCCGGGGAACCTGTTCCGATTTCGATAATTTTTTTTGGAATGTATTTCGCCAAATTCTTACATTGGCTTTTTGAACACTCGGGTTCAAGGAGGTGAAAAAAGGGTGCAACCTTATATGAAATTTTAAGTTTGTGGTAAAATTTAAGAATACTTACGGAAGATGACGATGTAGCATATTTTACACCTTGATTAAATAAGGCCAACACCATACGATCCTATCCTTGTCATATTTATACACACATTTGTTATTTTTTTTTTAGAGCAACTGGTTAATATTTCTTTTTTAACTTCGCTAATGCTAAAATCCATCTCATATCATATGGAATGAATTTACATCCGACATGGTTTATTTTTCTGTATTCACTCCCCTTCCTAATCCAATTGGAACCTTATTTGAGAAGCTTTACTTTTTTAAGAAACATGTACCTACATTAGGATGTACGTTATTTCCCATTTAGTTTTTTTGTAAAGCAAACCCCATAAATCGAAAGTTAATGTCGTAAGAAAAAATTATTGACCAAAAAACATTGATCCAAGGTCATTAACCCGTGCCCGAAAGTATGACTTTACTCTCCCCATACAAACTTATATGAGAATTTCACACTTTCTACATTTTTTTTCTCTCGCACTTTAACAGTTGTTCCTAATTTGTTTGCTGATTATGGTTGATTAATTAATTTTTTGAAAAAAAAAACTGCATTTCATTTACTTATTAAATTAAAATTATAGTTTATTTCGATCTATTAATTTATTAAACATTTTAAAATTTAATATTTTATCTTTTTTTATTTATTTTTTTTCTTGATCTTCAGCAGCTTTAGTTGTTTTTTTTTTATTGGTTATCATTAAAATTATAATTCTTAATTTATAATTTCCTTATTAGCAAATGTATGAAAACAAATTATAAATAAATATTTATTTCTATTTTTCAAATTATTAAATATCTTATCTTTTTTTTGCTTTCAATTTTTTTTTCGCATTTAATACAGTTTCTTTTTATATTTTGTGTAACGATTTTTTGTTAAACAATATTTTCCTTAAAAAATAAATCAAAACAAAAAAACTGCAAGTAACTGTTTTCAATTTTTAACTTATTTAATTTTTTTAGTTTTTATCCATTTTTGTTACTTAAAATATTGAAATAAATTATTTGTTTTCAAAACAAAACTCACTAAAAAAAAAAGAAAACAAAAAAAGTGATTTTAAAAAATATCTCTTAACATTTTGAAAAATCGAAATAAATAATTTACAACTCGTTTTTATAAATTTATTTTTTGCTATGTGGTTTTTAAAAAATTATAACTTAATAATTATCAATAAAAAAAAAAATAAAGTGGTGCAGATCGGGAGAAAAAAAAATAAATTTAAAAGTAAAACATTAAAGTATTTAAAAACTTTAAAAAAACTCAGTAAATTATAATTTTTTGATTAGATAGTGGAAATCTTCAACGTGTTTTTTTCATGAAATAAAAAAAAAATATTTTAAAAACTTAAGAGGAGATAAGGAAGGCAAAAAACAGATATCTATATGTATTTAGTTTATTTTATTTATAATTTTTTATTTTAAGAGCAATCGAAAATAGTTTTGAAAAAAAAAATTTATTAAACCGAATCAACAAAAAAAAATGGAGTAACTTTTAACAATTGAGAAAAAACAAAGTAATAGATGAAAAGTGGCACGGGTTAATGAACTCGGTTAAATTTTGTTTCAATAATTTTTCTTTTTGTCAATAATTTTTTCTTACGACTTAATATTTTGATTTATGAAAATTTGGAAAATTTGGGAAATAACGGACACCCTAATGTAAATACTTGTACGTACATTTAGTCTTCAGGTTTTATGGTGCTTTAAAAAATTTAAGTATTTGAAATTCGATATTTCAAATAACGAATAATAATAAATCAGAGTCTACATTATTCCTTCGGTAAGGTATACATTTTGTGCTCCAGTTATATGCTCTCGAGAAACAACATTATGTACAGTATACATATGTGTAGATGATTGATGAACTGCAAGCATTTAAAGATTTAGTCTTGAAACTCATTTCAATACTGATCGCGTAGTTAGAAGGTTGTTCTGATTTTAAAATTGATCGCGTAGTTAAGACGTGTGTTCTTCTTCTTCAATAAACAACTTAACTACTTTGGTTTTATTTGAACATATTAAAATGTACCTACATTCCAACATATATAAGATTTAATACGATCGGAAATAATATTAGAGTCAGTTTGAGTTAAAATGTTTGAAAGGAAGAAAATTTTATATTGTAATGTTTTTTTTTCTGTGCAATGTTAATGAGAATTTTTAAATTGTTTATATGGAGACTTTATTTGGCCAAAACAATGAATGCATTCTATGAACAAATTTCATACATAGAACATAATCATAACATAACATACTTCATCTTATATTTTTCTAAAAGTCCACTTTAAAGTCTAGTTTATAAGAAATGGCTTTTGAAATTTGAATTTAGAGTGGGGGGTAAGTATCGAAAATGTACTACATGTCCCTTTCCAAGAGAAATACTAAATATTTCATTTGTGTAAATATGGTCAGTTGTGTGTGTACCGTTTTTTGTTTATTACTAAGACCTTGTAGATAAAAAAAAGACATTTTTGGAAGAAGCTAAGGCTATAGCTTAGCTAGTCACAGATTAAAGATTTAAGACAGTACCAGCTTAAGCTTTTTTTAATGTGAATAAAGAAGGATTTCGCTTAACAGATTTATAAAGAAAATTCTTTAAGCTTAATATTTTCAGCTTTTCTTTGCTTATGAATATTTGTCGGTTAGTAAAGAAGCCTTAGCTTTTTATCATGTTTCCCGTTTGCCAGTCTATGTGCCTAAAAGTCCACTGAACATAAGGTGTTTTTTCGTGACGCACATAAACCCTAGTGCATACTTGTGAATCATGAGTCGTGAATCAATTT
The DNA here is from genome assembly GCA_946251815.1 of Dasysyrphus albostriatus. NCBI lineage: Eukaryota > Metazoa > Arthropoda > Insecta > Diptera > Syrphidae > Dasysyrphus > Dasysyrphus albostriatus. The sequence goes on from OX276335.1 coordinate 11,967,636, forward strand.
AAAATTAGCATTTCTGTTCACTGTTTATGAATGGGCTCGTGAAGCAGTGTGGGGAAAAAAGTGAAGAGTTTTCGTTCATGATCAATTCCCTTCCAAAATGTACAGGAAGTTTTTGATTTTTGTTGAACACGACATTTCCATTAAAAAAGAAAAAAATCTCGCTTGTATGCTTGTGAATCGAAAAATTGAAAACAATTCTTTTTGGATTTCTTTTTTTTTATTTGTTTCTAGCAATTTGAGGAATTGGGGTTTTAATCGTCAAAAGTTCAAAACACATTCGCAAGTTTGTGTCAGAAAGAAATATCACGTCATTTTGGTATGGCGTTTTTCGTTTCGCACCCGTCTTTTAAAATGTGATGGCATGTTTTTTTCAAAGCATGTTTAAAAACTTAAAACTTGTTTTTACATAAATTGCTAAGGACCGGTAGTAAGTTGGCTCAAATGTTGATCTGTGGTTGAAAAATATTTATTGGGTGATTTCGGTGTAAATACTTAGGTTCAACGATGGTTCAAGGTTCAAGTATGTTATATATTAGCCAATTTTATGCTTGAACCATTTTCAAACCTCAGTAAGTTTGCAACATGCAAAACACAATCCAATCAGCAGAATGATTTGTATGGATACGTCACTGCTCGGATATGGATTTTTGGGGCTTCATTGGTTTTTTTCAAGACATGTTCATAGTCCGAGCATGGCTCATGTCTAGTGGATCTGGCATGTATGGGTTGGTTGTACAAACTTGGTTAAAAAAATTTAATCCATGGTTCAGCAGTCTGAGTTCTCTGATTTTGCTTTACCGAGGTTCAACCATGGTTCAAGTTTCAAGTACATATATAAAAATAGCCAATAACATGCTAACACCACAATTGAACCCAGTAGTTAACTCGCTAAAATTGTTGAATTGAAACTGCTGAGCAACAGACACATGTTTGAATAACTTTTGCAAAAGTGGCTTTTAATTCTAAAATAACTTTCATAATTTGAGCGAAAAAAATGGCTTCTGAATTCTTAAAAGAAAGAAATTTTTGAAATTTTAAAGACCGTTAAAAGCACAGCTGCCGAAATTAATTTTATTTTTACCTTTCGTGGCCTTGCGGAGCACTTCGAAGCGTGGGGCCACACATCGCAGACGCCCTCCGTCGTCGCCTCTGGCTACTTGTCTTTTAGAAGAAATGAAAAAAGCTAAAAAAAAACATAATTATGATGAAATTATTGATTTTCATTGATTTAAAAAAAAAAATCAAGTAAGCAATGAAAGCTCAGTGAAAATAAAGATGAATTAGTACTTGATATTCTCTCCTTGCTCTATAAGGGCAGAATCGAAGTCTCTTTGGGATACCAATGAAAACATTCTTGCGATGTTTTGCTGAGGAATTTGGTTTTATGCTTCAAGCTAAATACTTTTTAGCTCTTCTGAAGTTGACGAACTTGTATATTTCCCATTTGATTGTCTGTCAAACATATCCCACACATATGTTCAATTTGAATCTGATCAGGAGAGGAAGCTGGCCAGTCTAGATTGTTCAGGTGGAACTCTCAGCGTAGAAACTTTGTTCACAGTGTGGGGACGAGTGAAACCTATATTTCATTAGGAAGAATACAATTTTCACCGATAAGGGGGTCCAGGGGGCCCAGTCGTCAATTTCGTTCCTGGTGGTGCTATCTTGAAGGACATTCAGTCGTCCTTACCCAGTTTTCACAATTTATGCAAAAGCAGTACGTGCTTCTCCATGGTAACTGGTGAGAAGGGGAGCTGTTAGAGTTCTGCAAGAACCAATCCTCTATCTGTGAAACTGTAAAGTGATAAATCTGATTATACTTTCACACCAAATGCTATTCCCGAAGTGTGAAAAAATTAAAACAAATGCCAAAATGTTATCATATGATAATTCTTTTATCACAATCAATTCATTCTGTGAAAACCTGTGAAAAGATAAATGGTAAAGATAAACAATTTATACTCATTAGATACACAACAACACATTTCTCATTTTAGTACTTTTTAGTATTCTCTTTCATAACGAAAAATGATATAATAATGAAAAATAATAAAACTGTGTGAAAACTAAAATGATAACTTTTTTTCACTTCACGTTTTCACAGTTAGGGAATCGACCCTCTGAATCCTTAATTCATGGTCTTACAGTTTTTTTACTAGCCTCAACTGGCACCACAGATATCTTTCGTATAACATATGTAAGTGACAAGAAATCGGTCAACTCTTTATTCTTCTCTTTTCCTGAGTTGTTTAGGATCTTTTTTTTAGAAAACTGTGTCCACGTTTTTTTAACTTTCGTATCGATAAAACCGGAAAAATAGAATTAAACTTATTTATTTTGTTATTTCGTTAATCTTTTTATTTTTTCTTATTTATAAATATTTAAAAACAGCAAACCTTACTTCGGTTAACCAAAACGAAAGATACAATTCTTTCATATTCAATTAACACTTAAGAAAAGGATATTCTCTTCCATCAATGTCAGAATTACAATTCCCATTTTTACTTCCAAAACTAGCCCCATTCTCTTAAGGTAGCCTTTTCAATCAATCTTTTATGGCAAAAAAAAAACTCCACAAAATTATTTTAATCATTTTTAACCAGATGGAGGTTAACGTTTGACATCCTTTTACTTAACGGCTCCGGCTGTGAATCATCCTTTATAACTTCCAAGCACGTTTCTGAAAAAAAAAAAAATCTTAAGGGGGATATGGTTGGAAATAGTACTACTACTAATGCATCGAGGTTTGCTCATAATGAAGTCTATTAAAAATGGGTACGGCAATGCTCACTCATGAGTACATATACTCAAGACCATTGTACATTATGTTCAATATCTTTGAACAATTTTCAAAATTCTGAGATCCCGCTCGTGCATTTTTTTTTTTTCAAAAACCAATGCTTGGTCCATTGAGAAATCATGAACAGTGAATCCCTTTGATTTCTCACCTGGCTACGCTCTTGCCTATTGATAAAAAAAAAAATAAACATAATTTTTCGGCTCCAATAAAAAAAAGCCTTCTTCCGTTCAATACTCGGTCGAAATGGCTTATTGGCCGTTAAACTTTTGTGTGCGGCTACTAATGTATATCCAAGGATATGGATCTAAAGGTAATAACAAAAATCGTCTTTCCCAACATGAAGTGAAATTGCTTTTCAACTTTGAATGTCAATTGTTGTTTTGGAAGCAATAAAACCGTTTCCCGCTGGGTGGACACAAACGGCACACAGGACTTAAAGGCAAACAATATGATACAAGGGTATTCTGCATCTTTTGAGCTCAGTGTAATGCCGATTATTGTTGTCCTTTCTTGGGGCAATAAAAAGCGCCAAAATTAAGGTAACGAAAAACTTTGTCCTTTCTTTTGTTTGTATATCATGGCAGGTTTTTTTTTTTTTGATTTTTTTGTTGGCTTGTATGCGTTAGGTAGGAATATAAGTAATGTCTGGCAGCCAGAGCAGCAGCGCAAGGACGTTAGAAATTTATTTTTTACTTAACATTAGATATATTACTCAATTGTATTTATATTTGTTATTTCATCATTTTATTTCCTCTTTTTTGTTGTTATTTATTGTTTGGAGAGTGAAAGTCTTATTATTTGAGAATAAAGATAGCTGTGTTTGAATTTTTTCTTTTCAAGTTCTTTTTTTCATCTCCGAACTACCGAACTACGAGTATGTAGGGTAATGGGTAGGTTCAGTGAGTAAGCAGAACGAATATAACAGGAAATAGGTAAATGTGTGGGGTAGTTCTTTGATTTTATTTTGTGCTTCTTAAAACCCAAAATAAAAGCACCTGAAAGTTGTTGAAAACTGTTGCAAAGTTTTATTGAGTGAGAAAATAAGATTTTCGTTAAGAAATCTTTGATTCAATTATTTGGCCGAAAGTATAAAAAAAAATAAATTGTTTGGATTCATTCTGCATGTCCAAGGCTGTGATTAAAATATGAATTTATTATAAATTAGTTCCTAATATTAATGAATTAATTGCAATTTGGGTTATTTGGTTCTTAAAGGACAATTGAAAAAAATTTGTGGAAACTGGTCTAAAAAGCAATAAAAACAATTTTTATATGTCAACAGAAATGTTTTTTTTTTTAATAAATTGTTACATTGTAAGGAACTCCCACACCAACGCAAAATGGGTTGTCAGATGCTTGCTGGAAATTGTGTTTACTTTCAATTGTTTATGTATAATTTAAGTAGTACAATTTAATAGTTTTCGCGCCATAAGTGAGAAATTATCAAAAATAATTTTTTTTGCATTGTTTTTGTCAATGTTTTATCGCAACATTTTTACATGCGATATAGGTACAATAAGGCAAGTTTTGGATTTTGCGATGATGATTCTATCTGTTTGTGTGTCTGCTCAGCTACAACCTAAGCGGCTGCATGGATCGATTTTCTTAAAACTTGGTACATGTTTTTTTTAAATATTCTGCCTACATGTTTTAAACGAAAAATATTAGAATTAAAAATAGCGGTACATGCCATACAATTTTTGTAAGCAATTTAAAAAATTTTATTTTTCACAAAAACGGCTCTTAAACCTTAAAGAAAAGATCAATAAATTCTCTTTTTAGTAATATAATAGTTTTGGATGGGAAACCATTTTCAAAAAAAATGGTTATTAATGTTACCTCCCCAAAGAACCATTTTTAATTTTTGATTTTTTTAAAAACGGTTTTTTTGATTTTAATATTTCTTTTTATATATATTTTATATTGCTTTTCTTACTAAAATTAAAAAAATATTTTTTTAGATTTTTAAAAAAATGTTAAAATTTTTTTTTGAAAACTAAATACCTAGTGAATTCTTATAAAACTCGGTATTAAAGGGGTTTCTAATACTTTGTAAAGTATTTTATCAGAAAAATAACGGTACATTATACTGATACAAATGTTAAAAAACCGTTTAGGAAAATATTTTTTTCTAAAAAACGACTACTACGATTTTCATTGAAATTTTTGTCTGCTAAAATTAGTGCATTAGTGTATATCTACTACCAAAAATTTACAAATAACAACAATTAATAAATAGTACTTCTCATAGAACGTTTTTTTTTTTTTATTTTGAATTTTCTCACTATCGGTTGAACAGATTGAGATATTGTTTTTCTATTCAAATTCCAAATATGGTTAAAAATAGTGCATACCAACATTTTCAAAAAAAAGTTTTGAATTTAAAAAAAAAAACCTCAAAATTTTTTTTTGGAAAATTCGATATCTCAAAAACGGGTTCATAATTTTTTTTTTTAATTTTATTTTTAAAATTAATACTTACGATTTGCATACCGAAAATTTTCCTTATTTATTTTATTTAAAAAAAAAAACCGCTCTAACGATTTTAAATATTTTTTCCATAAAATCACATTCGCGTAAGATTGGAAGTAGACAAGAAAAAATTGGACAGGAAAAGAAATTTTATTAAAAAAAAATTATTAAAAACCAAGGCAAGACTAACAATATTGTTTTGTTTTGCGGCTTCTAAACAACAGTTTTTTTTTCATTTTAATGAGCAAAACCAGACTAGGAACAACTAAAGGAGTTTTAAGATCGAGGTTGCACTCGTGAAATAGCTTTATCTCCCGCATATAGATTTTGTGGAAAGCACACACAAGTTGTTGTTGTTCATTCAAAAATTTTCATTATTTACAATTGATGTGTTCTTGGCAGCATGAACTGCATTTGTACGGATTATTACATATATTATTACCTTAATAAATATTCTATACTATGATGTTAAAAAGATACATCATGGACATATACCTACACACATAGATACAGACGTCAACTATACTCAATACCAGCCATGAGCAGCGTTGCCGTAAGTGCAGAATTATCTGCATTTTACATATTTTCAACCCATTCACAGACTTTTGAAATTCGAAAATCTGCACCGCAGACTATGTCTGCACTCGTGCCTACTTTAATATTTTATTCTTCTTTTTTTTTCCTTTACAAAATCTTCAGTAATTTTGCTGTATGCTGTCATCTTTAAGTTAGGCGATTGATCAGAACCAAAACTTGCCATACTTGTTTACAGCAAAATTATATAAAAAAAAAATCGCATTTAGGTGACTCTAGTATGTGCATAAAAAAGAAACAATTTTATTTTAATTAATGAAATTTGTTTATGTCATTTCTTGTTATTGTTGTCTAATAAAAAATGTTTATTTATAAGCATATTTTTTCCTTAGAAATCTGCATTGCAGATTTTTTCGTCATTATTGCCGATTTGTGAAAAAATTTAATGGCAACACTGGCCATGAGTAGTTCAACCAACTGATTGGATTTATGAGAAAAATGAGCAAAAGCTTGTAACCAAGATATTGTTAAAAAATCTGGTCATATTTGTGTGTACTGAATGCGATACCCATATCTACGACTCTATTATCTGTATCTCGTTGGGTATATGCTTCAAAAAGAAAACGAATCGACTTTTTCGAAGATTTTGAGCACAATAATAATTATGCTCGTGATTAACGAACGTTAATAGGATTCATTTAATGTGAATATTTATTGTTGACTCCCTTACTTCTACTTGGGTTCTTTTGTCTTGGTTCGTTTTTTCTATTTTAATTTCTAGGCCCAGAGGATGATTTAAATATTTTTTTTCAAAACTTTTCATAAGAACATCGGAAAGTATAGTTGTTTTCTTTATTTTGTCGAGATAATGATTTAAATCTTTTTCATATCTGCCAAAGCTATATAACCATGTGAATTGACAAAAAAAAATAATCCTCATTCCTTAATTCAGCACAGTCATTAATAAATAGCCATTATAGAAGCTGAACCAGCATTTATGCTAGATCATGATTCTGCAATATAAAAGTCTGTTAATCAAAATTAAAGTAGATATTATTATTTTCTTACACAAAAGTCACATAAGATTTTTTGTACAACGTACGTTGCCTTTACAAAACTCCATGATGCCAAATAATAAAATTATAATAAAGTAAAAATATTGTTCTAGTTCGAGTCTCCTTGTTTTATATAAATTTGTACATTTATATGAAAATTTTCTTTAAAACAAATATTTGTAGGACCACTGTGCACCATCTTCAAACACAAAAATATGGTTGTGCATGTGCAACTCTCACTCCACATATTGTAATAAAGTTCTTGTTCCGATTAACACTCAGAAAAAAAAATATTATTGCTATGTGACAATTGTATGTGTATTTGTCTCACAAAAATTACGGATTTTGTTTTTTTGGATCGTTTTTGGTTGGTGTTCAAGTTTCGTTTTCTAGAGCTTACACATAGTGACGTCAGATTCTGTCCCAAAGGCTTTAAGACTTTTGCTGGGAAAAAATCCGGGGTTAAGTTTGACCTCGGAACTCGAAAGAGAATCATAACTCAAGCCTAAAATCACAGTTTGCACAACTGCACCTGTTTTTTATATAGCCGCCATCTTGTTTTTAAAGGTAATTTGGTTTTGTTGTCATACAACATTTTGTTCTAGAATAAAAGATACGAAAATTATGAGCCAAAAACCAAATTAGTGTTAAAAACAAAATAGCGGCTATATGACAAGAGGTGCAGTTGTGCAAAATGTGTGCTTAGGCTAGGGGTATGATACTCTTTTGAGTTCCAAAGTGAAACTTGACCCCCGATTTTTTTCCCAGAGCACCATATATTGAAATATAAATGCCTCGTACTAGTTAGCTTGTCGTGTGATCGTCAACGCGGAATCAAAGGGTCAATGCGATGATTTGTTTCGTTGGCCGTGTAATAACTCTGTCAACAAAGTAAGGACACGTTGACAGACTACAGCAGAATTGTCTGTCATATGCTAATGTAGCTTGCGTTGACCTTCCTACCAATCTTGAAAAATTAGCATTTTTGAAGATTTTTAATTCATTGACAGTTGATATGAAATATATTTCGATCCAAATGTCACCCAATTATCCTTCAAACACTTTTTACCGGAGCAGTAAATAAAATTAAAAAAAATCTGATTTTAGAGTTTTTTTAATTCATTGACATATCGTAGTCATCCTTCATTGGAAATTTGGCAGTTGATGACTTGACAGGTGGAAGAAAAACTATATTTAAATGTTAAAAGTATATTCCGATCCAAATGTCACTTAATGGCCCTTAAATCACTTTCTTCCGGAGCAGTAAATAAACTTCAAACAATTCTGATCATCCTTTAATGGAATTTGACAGTTGATGGCTTAAAAGATGGCGGACAAAATATATTTTAACGAAAAAAGTGTATTTTTATATAAATGTCACCCAAGTTCCCTTAAATCACCTTTTTCCGGAGCAGTAAGAAAAACTTCAAAAATATCTGATTTTTCTTATAGATTGTTTTTTACCCATCTATGTCGTGTGAAAATAATAATAATTATTCAATTTTGCTCTTGTCACTTGTGGTCAAGGGTACCTAATCGTCAACATTTCACGTGCCTATACACTGGCACCAAAAAGTACTAATCGCGTTAACACAGATAACACATCAACGCATTTTGGGACAACATTGACCTAATGGCGACATTTGTGCGTCTACGTTTTATGGGTTGAAACAGTCTACGTTGATAGTATATTGACGATGTTTCCGTTGACGTCAAGGAGTCAATGCATTGACCATTTACGTTGGCCACCTAATCATAGCTTAAGATCTAAAAAAATCACAAAGTCAAAAACATTTTTTTATCAAAATTAAAAGCCAGAAACTGAAGCCCGCTTAGTTTTCTTTGTATTCAAACTCCCCCTTAAAAAAAAAAGTAAGGTAACATTATTCATAATTAACGGACAAAAATAAAAAAAAAATAAAATTTTTAATTGTATTATTGTTCGAACAGTCGCAAAAAAAATAAAACAGAGTTTTTTTACCACATTCAAAATTCTGTATGCTTATTGCAACGCAGCAAAAAATACTCAATACTTTTAGCCAGTATTTATTTTATTTATTTTTGTTTGTCATTAAAAATCTGAAAGGCTGATTGTGAGACGCATTAAAATGAAACATTTCTTCGTAATCGTTAAAGTTAAACAAAACAATTTTATGCAGGAAATATACGACTAGGTTCTTAGAAGTATTAAGAAGTTATGAAATTTGATATAGAATTTCCTGCAAAAATTATTCTTTTTTATGGAATTTGTAAATAAACGAAACTAGCAACTTATAAATGTGTATAAGGAGAACGCTTACAGTAAGTCATGAAAATATGGTTTCTATGATGAAGCGGTATGAAAATATAAACAAATTAAGGTTCTTAAAATCTTTGCAGACTTTTAGTGCACAACACGATGTATTGGGGCATATTTAAATTCATATTGTTCATGGTGATAGAAAAATTTTAAGTTTTGTATATAAATATTTGCCTCTAAATGATGATTATTAAAATTGGGAAAAGCTGCAATTATTCGAGAGAAAAATAATGTAACGTGAAAAGAATGAAAATCCCATGAAAATTTGTTTGGGAAAAGTATGGGTTTAGCGCCACGTGTAATGACCTCGGACAAATATTTTGCTGGCCAAATACCTTTTTGTATGCCATAAAGAAATGTCTTCGTGCATTTTTCGATTCAATAATTTCACTTGTCTTGACTTTGTTTTTTGTTTAGTTTGCTATACACCTTCCTTTTTCTTTTTTCTTTTTCTGCCTTCTTTGGTTAAGATACTTATTTGTACAGTATAATTTGTTTTTATTTATGAATTGTAAATATCAACTTATTTTACTTTAATGCATTTAATTCTTGGTAGTTTAAATTTTTTTTTAATTTCATTGCTTTTAAATAAGTCCACTTCTAAGCTTTTTTTATACATGATAAGATGTTAATCTTAAAATCAAGCTATTATCTCAATAAATACAAAAACAAAAATACAAATAAACTTTTGATTTAGGGGGCGCCTGCTAATTTAAAACGATTTTGGAAAATATCGGACGGCCTTGGACCTTTGGCACCTCATAGATATATGGGAAATTTGATATTCAAGAGTGCCATCTAACTGGTAAGAAAAAGTCAACTAGTCCAAGAAATTGGTAGGCCCAAGATAACTTGTAATAAAGTCTTAAAGTTTCTTAAGGTAACTCAAGGTCACGTAGGATTTCTGGTACCTCATTTAAGGGAAATTTACAAAAAAAGTATACCATCCGAAAGATCTCTAGAGCCTCATAAAAGGTCAATTATTTTACAGTAATTGGTCAATCATACATATTTTTTAATGAATTTTTAATGAATTAAAAAAAAAAATCAAGATCATCGCAATTTTTGACACCTCATTTATGGGAAATTTGCAAAAAATTAATACCACCTGAAAGGCCTTCAGATCTATAAAAAAGGTCAGCTAGTTTCAGTTATTGATCAGCTATAGATTCTTTTTTACGATAAAAAAAAATTCAAGGTCACGAACGTTTTTTGGCATAAAAATAAATAAATTTGGTGGCACAACAGCTCATGGAGAACCAAGGCCTAGTGACTTACAACTCTCAACCATTCCTTTGTACTTGTTGTTGGCAGGAATCGAGTCCAAACGGCTAGATGAGAAGCACTTTTTCATGACAAGTATACTCTTGGAGGATTTGTCAGTCCCTCGCAAGAGGCAGTACCTCGGAAAAAAACATTTCTGTTGTTAGGTGGCAGTGGCCGAGAATCGAACCCAGACCTTTGGCATGACAGTGCAACACACTAATCATTACGCCACGAGGTACTTTTGGCATAATGACAATAATTCATAACAACAAATCTATGGCTGCCCAATGAAACTAACTGACCTTTTATAATGATCTAGTAACCTTTCAAAGAATATAATTTTTATTTTGAAACTACCCAAATGAAGTGCCAAAAATCGTTCGTGAACTTGAAGAAAAAACTAAAAATTGTAAAAAAGAATCTATAGCTAGACCAACTAATGAAACTAGCTGACCTTTTATGACCATGAAGTGGCCTTTGAAATGGATTACTTATTTTTTTGGAATGACCAAAATGAGGTGCCAAAAGTTTTTTTTGTGACGAATTTTGAAAATTTATAGAAAAAAAACTATGGCTGACCAATTACTGTAAATAGTTGACCATTTATCACGATCTAGAGATCTTTCAGATGGCACCTATACTTTTTTTGTAAATTTCCTTTAAATGAGGTGCCAGAAATCACGCGTGACCTTGAGAAACTTTAAGTCTTTATTACAAGTTATCAGGGGCTGACCAATATCTAGGACTGGTTGCCCTTTTCTGACCAATAACTGACCAATTAGATGACTTTCTCAAAAATCAAATTTCCCATATATGATGAGGTGGCAAAGGCCCAGAGCCATATAATGGACACCCTAATGTAATGATCATTACCCAATTCTTACTCAATAGGTAGAGTAAGGTGGAGAGCTTTCGACAGTGAGGCATTTCTGACTCTTACACAATTAAAGAAAGACAATTGATTTTTAAATAAAACTTTACTCTTTTTAAAAAGTTTTGGATTGCTACCAGAGATTTAAGAATTTCTGGATCAAAAAATTTATTGACCGTCAAAATTTAGTCCTAATGTGTTATTTCAATGTAATATTTGTTAAAGTATTACGCTGAAGGGTCTTAAGGCTAGTAAATATGTATGTTTGTTTGGGTAAAAAGCATGCTTAAACCAAAAATTCGACTAAATTCCTATCGAAATAATGGGTTCAAAAAACTGTAACAGGAAAAGTTAACACAACCAAAAAAAAATCGAAAAATATAATTTTTTTTTAATGACGACGATTTGTTTCTATATTTTGTGATATTAACTTCTTAAAAATAGGAATATCATTTAATAATATGAAAATCAATTTTTAAACTCGATAAACATGAGTTTAAGAAACATATAATTAAAGTATTAGGTTTGTAGGTAAACCTTTGGAGCAAGAAAGCCGTGTGTGATATTTTATCGCAAAATAGTACAACATTTAGATGATTTTTTATATTAAATAAAATCATCTTTTTGTAGTACTATTTGGTGATAATATACTCTTCAACTTATAAGGATGTTTTTAGATAAAAACTTCATCGTCGCACAGTGGTCTATTGAATGAATTTTGGCGACAAAATTAATTTTTGTCACGCCAATTCTTAATAAATAAAATTTGTTGCACTTCATGATTTGGGGATGTTGAATTCAGTGATACTGTCTATTGTTTTCTACTTCAAACAGGGGCTTTACAATTTAAGTCAGAACATGATCCCCAATTTCAAAGTTTGAAGTTTGAACTGATTGATTCGAAATCAGGAACTGAGTAAAGTTTATGTTTGAAATGTCCTGAAATATGTACTTGAGTGTATATTTTTATATAAAAATGAGTCCAATACCAATATGTACCAAATTTAGAAATTTTCAGAAATCTTTCCAATTGATTAGAACTAATTTTATTGTTTTTTTTTTAAATGTTAATATTGGAAACTACTTTTAGCCCTAATCTCATTGAATTTGAACAAAATTTGAGAAATTTGACGATTGAATCAAGTAAAATCAAATTTTAGGTGAACTGCTCAAAAACTGGAAAAAATCAAAAATAATCTTAGGTAATAATTTTGATACATTTTCCGGTTGCATTATTATAGTCTGACATCAGACTAAGAATTCTGATACTCGAAAACTGTTAAATTACATATTTTTTAGGTATGAGAATATTTAAATTATTTCATGAATAATTGCAGTTTTACTGTTTTTTTCATATTTCAACAATCAGAATTCTTAGCCTGATGTCAGATTTAAATAATGAAACTAGAAAAAATATCAACAATATTTAAACTTTTGCTTTACATTATTTTTTTTATTTTTTTTTTGGGTTTTGAGTAGCTGACCTTATATTTTATTCGTCAAATTTTGTTAAAATTCAATAAGATTATGTCTAAAAATAATTTCCAATCCAAACATTTTAAAAAATAAGCACTAAAATTAGTTCTTATCCCTTGGGAACATTTCTGAACAATCTTCTCAATTTGGTACAAATCAGTATTGGAGTCATTTTATATAAAAATATACACTCAAGTGCATATTTAAGGACATTTGAAACAAAAACTTCACTGACTTCGACGGTACTTTATTTAAAATTTTGAAATTTGGGACCATGTTCTGAATTAAATTGTGAAGCCCCTGTTTGAAGTAGACAAAAATAGGTAGTATCATTGAACTCAGAATTTCTAAATCATCGAGCTTACCAAATTTAATTAGTGGCGTGAAAAAAATTTTTTGTCGCCAAAATTCAACAAACGGACTACTGTGCGTCGGTGTACTTAGTTATTTTATTATTTTTTTTAATTGAAATTAAAATAATCAAATATTTTTAAGTAATAATTTAAACAAAGGCAAATTACATAATGTGTTATAAATTATGAAACTATAAAAAAAGAATGACTAAGTAGGTATGGAAAAACCATATTCAAAAGTTATTTTAATAATTAAAATAAAATTAATTAGTTGAAAGCTGATTTAGTCTTAGATTTATTAATTTTCAAACTTAGGGCTAACCACGATACCAGAAAAGTCTTGGTATCGTTTGGTATCGGTAGCAAAAGCCGAAACTGGAACTGAAACGATACCGAGACGATACCAGCTCCATAGCATCCGAAATGATACCGAGTCCATACCGTGGCGAGACGAGAAGAGACCGATACCGATAACGATAGATATCAGGAGGGCATAGTTAAATGGACACGTTTCAAGGTAATTATACTAAAGTGTAGCTCAAATAAGTTAATATTATAAGCTTAACTAACATTTATTAACTGATGGAATAAAATAAATAATGTAAAATAATGTTTTCAATTTCAACAGCTTCTAAACGGTCTTCATAAAGGAGGATGGAAATCGTCGCAACAAAGACCACGTAAGGCAAAACGAATGAATCTGCTCTGGATAGTTTTAATTTCGTTAATATGCACTTGGTATTACAGACACCAGACCTGAGAAACTGAGATGAATATTCGCTGAGTTCAAGGCTTTGAAGCGACCTCAAGGTGACTTCAGGGCTCAACAAACAAACCTATTGATTTAGATAAGTATGATCTGAATAGCCCAAAGGTAAAAATTTTTATTTCATAAAAGATCAAATTAAGAAATCATAAAAATAAAATAAAATTATTTTAGAAATTCGAAAAAATTTGGTAGTTTGATGGCTCAGTTCAATTCAGCAACCAGCAATGAATAAGATGTCAGATTCGAGTGAAGATCTGAAAAAAGAATCAATAGTAGGATTTTGATTCAAAAAATTAAAATCGCCAAAGACAAAAAATATCGCCTTTTTTATGGATACATTGCCAAACCAATTTTCTTGTCGGTAGATGAAATTTCAAATTACTACAACTGACAAGCCTGGTTGGAAGAAGGAAATAAAACCGGGATTTGTTTCCTTCCCCTAATGTAGTTTTGGAAAATCCCCAGTATTTCTGTAATCAAAACGATATGTACTACTTTCTTAGACCTAATAGATGCATCTACGTATAGAGATGACATTAGCCGTTTTCCTTTGGAGGTGGCAAAGTACTTGTGAGTAGATGAAAACCCTAATCTCGTACTATCAACTGCACATGCTCTTATGTGCAGTTGACTATTTATATTTATATCAAAATCAATTATTTTTCATGTATTTAACAAACAAAGTTCTACTTTAAAATGATAAGTTGTTGTTCTTTTATTTTGAATAAGAAAACTAAACCATGAAACAAAATGTAGGAGTACCAAGCCTGTATTTAGTGAGTATGAAAAATAAACTACAGTTTGGTAACTCTTACATTTTTTTTAAATGGAAAATATTCAGCAAATAATTCAATATTAAATGTTTAATACCCAACATCAACTAGCCTGGAATTTTGAAATAGATATCTAGTGCCAAACTTTAAAGTATCAAGTATCGTCTCCTATCGGCAAGAACCAAGTTACTCAATTTTCTTTTTCGACAACACATAAATAGGCAAAAGAGTTATTATTTTGTACAGTTTTAAAAACTTTTTTGCCAAATTTTGTCTACCAAATAGAAGAATATAGCTAAGGTATTTGAGAAGTGGATAAGATATGTTTAAATTAAATTTTATTTTGGTGGAAAAATTATAGAAATGTTTTTTAGAAAACTAATAACATCCAAAAAAAGAAATTGAAAAAATAAATTATTTGTTTTACTAGAAATATATATAGCTCTTGTTGAGATTTTATTTTTCAGTAAAAGTTCTTACGAGTACATAGGAAAAAATATTATTTATTTTATTTGATTATCATAATATTTTAGTAACTTGGCTATGATGAAACGTCAATACAACAAATTATAATATACATTAGTAGGACTATCGATTGTTATCGCTTATATTATATTAAAGTAAATATTTTATTTACCAAAAAAAGCTATAAAACCAACTTGAAGGTATAGCACAGACACTTCAGTTGTTTTAAATGACCTTTGTTTTTTTTTTAATAGAATTTAAATAAATATTATACATATATGGAAATTATAGTTCAATAAAATAAACTATGAAAAACTGTAAAGCAACCAAATATGCCTCTAAATAAAAGGATGCAATTTGTTTGCTCTACTATTTTAAATAGTGTCAATCATCAAACTTAATTTCTTAAAATACAATTATTTTTATTAAACTAAATTCTTATAGTTTTTAATTATTTTTGCAGATAAAACTTAAACAATTATTTTCTAATTTAACAAAAATATGATTAATTCATAATAAAATTAATTTAAATAAAATGCACAACTCAGTCGAACGTACTTGCTGGTATGATCAAGACGCTGTGTGTGTTTAAGAATGTAAGGACATTAAAATTATGACTTGAAAATGTTAAAAAGTATGATTTAAATTTGCTAAAATAACTTCTTTAAGAGCTTAAAATGAAAAAAAGAACGCCATCTTAATTTTTGATTATATGGAAATAAAATATTTATAATCGTTGAAGCGGTTTTCTTTAAAAAAATTTTTTTTATATATATCAAATTCTTGAATCATTTTTAATGAAAATTTTTGGTGTGAAAATCGTAAGTATTTACTTATGTGTGTAAAATTTTTTAAATCTTAAGCCCATTTTTGGAATATAGAATTTAAAAAAAAGTTTGAAACTTTTTTTTTGTTAATTAAAGAAAATTTGTTTGAAAATTTTGATATGCAGAATTTTTCTGATTTTGTATATAAAAATATTAATCTAATTCTTTTCAGCGAATAATAAGAAAATTCAAAAATAAAGAAATTTTTCGATTTTGACTTACTTACAAAAGTATCGTTTGATGATTTGGTATCGTGGCCTAGGGCTGACAGACACTAAAGGTTACTTTTTGAACATTTTGATTATTTCTGTTAGTATATTGCACTTATTTAAGCATTCAGAAAAAGTTTTATAAAAGTCCCAGAAGCAGTTAAAAAAAAAATATATTTCCCTAAAGCTAGACATACACGACAGAGCTAAAGCGCCAAATGGCCCTGTGCCGATCTAAAATCGGTCGTGTGTGGGGTGGATCGGCTGCAGATCCATTTGGGTTTTCAGCCACTTTGAAATCCAACCGAGCCAAAAGGCTCGGATGGCTCGGTCGTGTACGGCCAGCTTAACGGTTTTTTAACATTTGTATTGAAGGTACTGTTATTTTTTCATAAGAGTAAATTTTTTTTAAAACATTACATAATGTAAAAAAAAGCCTAAATACTGTAAAAATCCACCATTTAGTTTTCACATTATTTGTTTTTCAAAATATTTGCAAATTTTTTAGCCAAAAATGTTTCCTTTTTTAAATATTGGAAAAAAAAACTTTTTACATTGTTTAAAAACTTCTATACAAAGAAAAATGATTGAAATCAAAATAACTGTTTTAAAGAAAATTGACAATAAAAGAAAATTGTTCTTTGGAGCAACAGTTATAGTAACTATTTTTGGAAAAAATAAAACATTCCATCCAAAGGCAGATTTACCATAAGACATTTATTGAATTTTTGAGAAAAGTTGTGGAGCCGTTCTTAAGAAAATAAGATTTTGTAAAATTGCTTAGAAAAATTGTATGGGAGGTACCGTTTTTTTTTTTAGATCTAAAAACATGAAAAAAACGTAAGGGCAGAATCACCAAAAACCACTATGTACTAAGTTTTAAGAAAATCGATCCAACCGTTCAAGCTGTAGCAGAACAAACAGACAGATGAATATAGACAGACAGACTGATAAACTTGCCTTATTTTAGTACCTCGTATATGCAAGTAAAAAAAATTTACTTTTATGATGGTGGAACTATAATCCGGTAATTTAGGGGATTTATATAATTCCAAATAAACAAAAAAATTAACTAACCAAAACAATTCAATTCGTGCGCCGCGACAAGACAACGAGAGAAATGATGAACTGTCAAACGATGGGTGTGTTTAATAGTTCGCACAACTGATGACTCATACCTAGTGCCACCACCCAGTATCAACGCAAACTAATTTATCGGAAATGACAAGAAACCAAACCAAAGCAAAAAAAAACACTGTACTTATCTTTTTAATACGTCTGTGGATCTCCTATCCACCTTTTTCCTGCTATCACCTCGAAATGTCTTCAGTTTCCTCGAAACTACTTCAAACCTACACTTTTCTCCAAAAATTGCTTTTTCTCAGTTTTCTATTTTCTTTTAAATATTCCTCCAATTTTCAATGTTTTACTCTTCGCTTGAATATTTCTCCAAAGAGTGAACTTTCCATGCTAAACCTTTTGTCTACCTCGGTCCAGTCTCTCACACATTCATACAACCGGCCAATCGTTTTCGAGATTTTCAGTCACGGTATCTTGGGAAGCTACGTGCTCTCTTCGAAAACTTTCGTTTCTCCGCTGTCGAATCTCATCGAAACTTTTCTCTCACACACACATTTTATGATCCAGCAAGTTGTTATATTTCGTTCCAAAACTTGCCGAATCCGAATGGCCGAGTTCAGACCCATTTAAACTAACATTTTTTGAGAAAATTTAAATGAACTTAAATCGAGAAAAAGTTTCCTTGAGGTATTCTCCTAGTTACTCTAAAACAATCGCGAGCGTTTCGAAATGCGAAACAATCTTTCCAAAACTAATTAATCGAGCTGAGAGAGGAATACATTTCTTTAAATCTTCAGATCTACTCAGTTCTTTTCTTTTCGCGTGTCAATTCCGATAAATCTATTTCACTGTTTAACAACATTAAGCTTTTAGAATTTAAGAACACTTTAACAGCCCATTTTTCTGACAAAAATACTAAGCTACGTTACCTTAAGTTTATGGTAACTTCGTTGATTTTGTATGTTTTGATTAAAGTAAGAGTCCGCCTAACTCGCTTACTTCTTCAGCTCATCCCATGGTATTTCAACAAGAGACAGCCCGTCTTCTAGATAGTTATAGTACATTTTGGAACCAACTGTTCCACTCAAATCGCAAATCGATCGAAACCTGTTTTTGTTACTTTTCCAAAATATTTTAAGAGAAGCTATCTACTAAATTTGATTTTCCAAAAAAAAATGTTTGAAATTTTTTTAAAAATCCAAAAATATATTTGGTAAGAAAAACCATTTGTATTTTTTAGAAGCTTCCTAATAAAAAATTATTTGAAATGAGAACTGTTTTAGAGAAAATCGAAAATAAAAAAAAGATTCCTTGGGGTGGTACTATTAATCACCATTTTTTGAAAATGGTTTCCTCTCCAATATAGGGTTACCATTTTAGAAAACGGACAAATTTTATTATAATTATGTTAAAAAAAAAATTAGGCCAAAGGCTTTTTTAGGGGGGAGGGATAGATGGTAGAAGCTCGAATGATATTGCAGAGTGAATGATTTTCCAGATTTGCTAGGCTGTTTATCATGTTTAGTTTCATAATAACATTTATGGAAAATAAAATACGAAGTGACATAAAACAATTTTTGCTGTAGTTTATATGTTTATGTTATACGCCCTCTTATGAGCACGCAGCCTTACATTGTATAACTATCTGATGTGTCATCTCATAACTTAAGATGTCACTTTGACATTCTCTATTGATTCCTTTTTTATATCTTCTATTGTTCTGTTCGCTATTAAGAGTATTAATTAAATTAGTTTTCTTTAAAATAAATAATTCTTGTTTTCTTTATAAAATAATATTGCGTAATTATAAAGCACTCGCAAACGCAACAGTTTATAACATACCACAAAAGTATTCACAATTAAATATTTCAAATCATTAACGTTAAAAAAGAGGAAAATAATTTATGGTGTGAACAATAATTACTGGCCTAAAATGAAGAAATGCTAATTCGTATAAAAAGAGGACCGTTTGCGTCCCTCTTTCGGGACAAAATAAAGCTTATGAGATGAAAAAGGGGAGCTGTCCCTTTAAAAAAAAAGACGTATGTTTACCCTTTACCAGAAGGTAGCCTTTACTAAAAGAAATGTCTTTAATTTAAAAAAATTAAGCTGTAGCCGTTTTTTAGGAAAAATAAAATTGTAAAATTGTAAAATTGTTTAAAAGAATTATACATTTTCTATTGTTCTATGAAAATGAAAAAATAGTATGGGCAGTTAATTTAAGTATAGAGAAAATGAACGTTAATGACAACAAAAAAATATCAAAAATTTAAAAGAAAAAGCAAAATAAAAAACGTCTTCAGTTCAAAATTGACATTTAACTTTTTATTTAAATTGAATGCTTTCGAGTCTGATATGTGACTCATCTTCAGCAACACACTAATTGGTTACCTAAATATCACAAGTAAAAATACACAACGAGTATTCAACTTTACCAAACATAAGAGAATAAAAGGAAGATTTCAGAGTTTTTCCAAAGGGCTGTGACATAAACTGTCACACATGGATTTCAATACCTGCTAACGAACTATATGCTTATTGTTCCCTTAATTGAGTCAACTTAAATAAAACACTATTTCATTTTCTATTTGCTTTTGTTTTTTGTGTTTTTTTTTTTCCAAAATGATTCCATTTGCTAAGCTCGTTATTAATGCATCAACATTGAGTGCTTTCAATTAAGCAGAAGTCCGACTTTTTACGTGCCATTTTATTTTCTTTCTTATTTCATCAATTTGTATTCGTGTGAAAGATTAATATATGAAATGGGAAAAGTGAAAGATTTATGGTTGTATATGGAAAACCGTTGCTTTCAGCAGAAAAGTCCATCATGTGATATATGTGTGGTGCTGGTTAAGAATTCTTAATGATTGTCAATTAATTAAATCTTAATTAACAATAATTGCAGAGTTATGTCAACAGTTCACAGAAATCTCTTGAATTTTTTTTGTTTTACCAATGTTATCCATTTTATAAAGTGGTTCCTTTGAATATTTTGAATAAGAGGATGATAAAAATGATACGCCAGTTAATGGCTAAATTGCTAAGCCTATAGTCCTTTCATACTTATTCAGTTAGTATAAGGAACCACACTCATATCAAAATTGAGTGCAAGAACTATATACTGGAGATAAGAGTGGTATGGTGGAGACAAAATTTTAAAGGCTTTTTCAAACAAATTGACATTGATCTGTTAATAAATGCATGAACTTTGACTTGTTCTAAGAACTGGCATACAGTCTTATAATCCTATCTATGTACGTGGTAGATAGCTATTTTTGAAAGCTTGAGGTTAAGGTGAAACTTATTTATTTCGATAAAAGTAGTCGGTGAAAAATATGAAAACTTCAAAATTTTACAATTAGCATAAAAATTCATCCACTTTCACTTTGGCCTTAACTTACTTCGTTTGATTGACAAAAGACATCCTTTAATACCACAGTTAAACATAATTCTATTTAAAATATCGGGTTTTTCAATAAGAGCGCTACAAATTTTTTTTTTTAAATAAAACAAAAACGGTTTTGGATATCAATGAAATTATTTATTCTTGTGAAAGTACGTTCGATGCCATTATGTATGGACCTCGATTTCTTTTTCATGGCCACCACGGGAACGCTTGCAGAAGTCCAAACGCTGAACCCAATTTTCGACGGTTTTCAAGCACAAATCGATATTTTCGTTCATCAATCGTCGCTGGCTTGTTGGCATAGACCATAGACTTGACGCATTGGCGGATACAAGGGGGGGGTCATGGGGGTCATGACCCTTCCCTGGGGCTTTTCCCAGATATAAAATATTAGACAGATGAATTCAATCATAAACAAAAAATTTCACAGCTCAAAGGATATAATTCACCTTCAAATTTATTTTAATTAAACGTGCGTATGTAAAGAGTTAAAACACAAAAATCAAAGTAAAAATTACATATTGTAGGCTTTCTGTCAAAACAAATTTCAAATTTGAAAAATTGGTTAGAAGACACAAAACACCGATTTGAAAGGCAATAAAATTTTACAGACTTTGCAAAAGCCTTTGATAGGGTAAGCCATAAGCTTCTCCTTCATAAACTTGCATGTCTAGGATTTCATTCGAGCCTCCTTAAGTGGATTGAATCTTATTTAACTAATCGAGTGCAGATCGTAAAAATTGAAAGTTTCTTTTCAGACCATATTCATGTTCCCTCAGGAGTTCCTCAGGGAAGCCACATCGGCTCACTGTTATTCCTTCTATTTATAAATGATATTTCGGAGATTTTTATAAATTCTCAGTGCCTTTTATACGCTGATGACTTAAAGCTTTTTAGAAAAGTAGTTACCCATCAAGACTGCATCCTTCTTCAAGATGATTTTTGTAGACTCTCTGTATGGTGTGAATTAAATTCTCTGCATTTGAACGTATCCAAATGTCAAGTTCTTTCCTGTTCTAGGAAAAAAGATATCATTTATTATAGCTATGGTTTGCAAGATGAAACTCTGCAAAGAGTCACCCAAAAAAAAGATCTAGGTGTTATACTGGATGGTAAATTAACATTTAATTCGCACATTGATTTTTCTGTAAGCAAATCGAACTCTATGCTAGGGTTCATAAAAAGAAATGCCCGTGAATTTTCAGATATTTTTACGTTACGTTGTCTTTATTTTTCAATGGTAAGGTCCATCTTTGAGTATTGTTCTGTGGTTTGGAACCCTTATTATATAACAGCAATAGATAGAATCGAGAGAGTGCAAAGAAGATTTACAAGGTATGCTATCTCCAAACTTAATTGGAATTTTGAAACTCCCAGTTACAATACTCGATGTTTATTAATCGGGATTAATACTCTTGACCTTCGCAGGAAATTCTTTTCAATTATGTTTGTTCGTGACATTCTCACATCTCGAATCAAATGTTCATTTCTATTAGAAAAAATTGGTTTTCATATTCCCACAAGAGATACTCGTTCCACTGTTTTATTCTTTGTACAATTTCACCGGACAAATTATGGTTATAATGAACGAATATCTCGTTGTATCAAGGAGGCAAACTCAATTTGTCAAAATGTAGATATATTCGAAAATTGTTCAAGAGAGATGTTTAAACATAAAATTTTATCTTTATTAGTGAATAATATATAATATATATTTTTAAATTTTTATATCATAATAATTCTTCATTATTGCTATTAGTAAACTTACATCCAGATGCATTTATTTACTTTTTATTTTCTGCATTTATTCAAAAAATTGTTATTTCTAGTCTGTAAGAGATTTCTGATTGACTAATAAACTAAACTAAACTAAAATGGAATTTTAAGATAATGAAAGGTTTTAAAACTGGTTGATAGAGCCAAAAGAAACCATGGCACATTCACTAGACATTGATATTCGAATTCAGTAATTCTTGTTGACCAAAAGTACATTAAAATGTCATTTAAGGACTTGCTAGGTTTTGACAGAAAGCCGGCGATATGTACATCGTTCGTGAAAAGTTGAAAAAATAATTCTTCTGCCAGAAAAACAATAATAGTTTTCATTTCAAGAATAATTCAGAACTCTACTTTTTGTTTTACCGTAAAAATAATTTGAAATTGATTTGATGATTTTGTGAACATTTCTGACACCGTACACCGATTCACCGACAAATTTCATGGCATCCCGTATGTGTACTCTTACTGGTCACAAAAGGGCAGGTAGTAACAGTAGATAATTTTTCATAGAATTTTCAAAAAGTAATACTGAACCATGAAAGAACTTTGAAAATTCATTTAAAAAAATGTATGTCACCAATGAATCTAGGTGACCTTTAATAACAATTTAGTGACCTTTGAAAAGAAATATTTGTTTCTTAAGATAACCTTAATAAGGTACCTAAAAATTTTGTTCAGTGACCTGGAATAAGTTTAAGAAAAAAAAAAAACTTTAAAATCCCATTAGAACAAATCCACAACCAATTAATGTAGCTAGTTGACCTTATCAACGGCTTTTTGAATTGGGCACAAATTTCAAAACCGTGCAAATGAAAACTCGCATTTGAGATCTTGCAAATAAAAATCCCTCTAATTATGTGACCACTCAATTTTGGGCAGGTATTCGAGATTTTGGTTGACAAGATTGTAAGGTGAGAATGCTATGTTTTATTTTTACTTAGTGTGAGATCTATAAATAATGCAGTTTCGATATTTTAGATTTTGGTATCTTGCAAATTTCTTACGTGAAGTGCGAAAAATTGGGCGGTACTTGGAAAAACTTTTACAGTTCATTCAAAGTTTTCATCTCAACAAATTTATAAAATTAAACTTTTTGGATTTTTTACTGATCGCATACATTCTTTGCAAATATCCTAAATGACATATC
The DNA here is from genome assembly GCA_946251815.1 of Dasysyrphus albostriatus. Lineage (NCBI taxonomy): Eukaryota > Metazoa > Arthropoda > Insecta > Diptera > Syrphidae > Dasysyrphus > Dasysyrphus albostriatus. The sequence continues at coordinate 11,991,217 of OX276335.1, forward strand.
GCTTGCTTAATCTCAAAATCAAGGTCAAGCAACCACTAGGAAACTAAGTTGTTAATTGCGATCAACTTTTAGTTTCTGGCACTATGAAGTAACTTAAAGCATAGAGCAACTCGAAGACATGAGTGGTAGCAAGCCTTTTTTTATGGAAAAACTACCTCATTTTACTTCGTTTTCCCAAGACTGTAATTGCTTACACTTTTCCACTAACTTGGGTGCCCCATTTTGGGAATACAAAGTTTTTTATTTTGTAATTTTGACGTTTCATGAATTTGTTTTGTTCGGGGGATGTCATTATGGAAAGTGGTAGGTATAACAAAAGTAGCTTCTAGTTGCCAGGCAAAAGATCAAAATAGATGTTGTAGAATAAATACGATCTTATTGTAAAGAGTTAAGATTTTAAGGGCAAAAATAAACTTTCCCTAAACAATATTTTTAGTATCTAGAGTATCTGGCTTCAATTCCTTAATTAAATAATTTCTTTAAAAAAAATATTTTCAATGGAAATAAAATGTACGACTGTATTGCAGGTACTTGCTCTGATGTTCAAGTTGCCTGTAATTAAGAACTTTTAAAATATGCCAGTAATTACATATATAAAGAATATACAAATATATAAAATAAGGGCATTTAAATTGTTCTTTTAATTGTTTAACAACTGTTCAAATAGCTTAAGGCTTAAAACCAATTTGATAACTTGAAGAAATATGAATATAAGCACAAACAAGATTAAAATCGTTGTAGCGATTTTCTCAAAAAGCTATTTTTTATATTAAATTATTATAATAATAAATTTTAAAATACATTTATAAACTAGTTTCAAAACAATTCATCAACGCGTTCTTGAAATACTGAATTTTCAAAACAAAAATGAATATCTTCTTAAAAGGCCAACATTTACTTTTTTATTTTGATATGCAATATTATTGAGATTTTTATGCAGCTTTTGCATGCAAATTTTGATTGAAATTCTTTGAACAAATCGAATTTCAAAAACTCTTAAATGGCAGGCATCGTTATTAAAAGTTTTTCTGATTTTTTTCCAGAATGTTCACCATACCTACAGTAATTTAATGTTTTTTATCAAATTCGTTGAAGCTGCTTTTCAGATAAATAAGCTTTTTCTTAATGGTTGTATAGCAAGTACCGTGATTTTAAAAGGTAATAAATATCCCCTCTGAAGAATAAAAAAAAAATTATTTAAAAATTTGAAGAAAATTGCTTCAGTGGTTTAGGCTGAGAATAGACAGACAAACAACCAGACAGAATTTTGCCACCCACTTTGCTCGAATACAAAACTGGCCTTATATCGCAAGTAAAAATTATTTTTGGGTGCAGTACTTTATTGAAATTTTAAGAAACGTGACCCCCCCCTGGGGCAAAGTCTGAATCCGCCCTTGACTTGACGTAGCCCCACAGGAAATAGTCTAATGGCGTCAAATCGCACGACCGAGGCGGCCAAGCCACTGGAGATAACACGTTCTCCAAACTTGGTTTCCAATAAATTGATTGTGACATTTCACCATCCTGTTGGAACCACATGTCATCCAAGTCCATATCATCCAATGGGGGCCAAAAATATTCGGTTATCATTGAACGATAGCGATCCCCATTCACAGTAACGTGCCGGTCTTGATCATCACGGAAGAAGTACGTTCCCATGACGCCGCCGGCCCAAAAACCACACCAAACCGTAATTTTTTCGGGATGCAATGATGACTCATGGAGTACGTGTGGATGGCTGCCTGGCCAATACCGCATATTTTGTTTATTGACCAAGCCATTCAGTCAGAAATGATCATCATCGCTGAAGATGATTTTTCGATGAAAATCCGAATCATTTTCAAGTTGTTGCTTAGCCTAATTCACGAACATACGACGCTTCTGGTGGTCAAGCGGCTTCAGTTGTTGCGGCAATTTAATCTTGTAAAGATGTAGGCCAAAATATTTTCGCAAAATTCGCCACAACGACGTCACAGAAATGCCCAACGCTTGAGAACGACGTGTGAGAGACACATTTGGGCTTTCTGCTACTGAAGCCTCAGCGGCAGCAATATTCTCGACACTACGGGCACTTCCTTGTCTCACTGGCACAGGAACATTTTGTACTGTGTCTGTGGATTAAAATTTTTCCACTAGACGCTCAATTGTTGATCTGCTAGGACGATTATGACGACCATAAATTGGACGTAGCGCTCTTAACTTTTAGGCCACTGGCTCCGAATTTTGGTAATAAATTTTAATAATTTCTAATCGTTGTTGGCTTGTATATCTTTCCATCATAAAATGGCAAACCGTACTGAAGAGAAATGTCAAAAGAGCTGTCCTTGTCGCTCAACTTTTGTATCGTCCCTGTTGAAAAACCCTTTTTAAAAATACAGTTAAATAGTCAATCAGGAAGACAGCAACGCCACATCCTTTTTATTTTATTTTATTTTATATTATTGTACTTAAACTTTATAGAAAAAAATGTTAATTTATTTGAAAATTGAAATAAAATCGAATCTATCCATCTATCCTATCTATGACGTTGAAAGTTTGAGGTTAAGGTGAAACTTATTTGATTCTATGAAAGTAGTCATTGCAAAATAAGAAAACTTCAAAATTTTACAATTAAGCCTAGTACGCAGATCGAGCTAAAATTTCACTCCCATACAAAATTGTCTCCAAAATTAAGCCGAGCTAAAATTCTGCCAAGCATTTTAGCCGAGAGGTACGCAGCTCCAGCTACAAAATCAAATTTTTGTTTCTTACTGTACTGGACCTATCTGTCAAAATTTAGCGCGTGAAATAATTGTGCGGCACATTAATTCTCGAGCTAAATTGTGGCAGGTTCTTATGTTTGTGAGCTTTACGTAAATTAAGAACGAGAAATATTCAAGGACAAATGATTTATCAATGCCAAAGAGAAAAATCTATTTTAGTTGATTGTATTCACTTGAAATATAAAAATAAAATTCTTTGAAATTGTTGAATAAATTTTTTTTCAGAGAACAGCTGTTTTTTGTGATGTATTCTCCACAACAATTTAATGTCAAAATTAAGCTAGGATTTTAGCTAGTGTTTGGAGAGAAAAGTAGGAGCGGAATTTTAGCTCGATCTGCGTACTAGGCTTTAGCACACAAGTTCATCCGCTTTCACTTATTATCTTACTACCTTGGATAAACAAAAGACATCCTTCAATACCACAGTTATACATAATTCTATTTGAAATACATATGGACCAGAAAATACCAATACCAGTGACCCATTGATGCTATACTATCATTTTCATGCAGCTCATTCTTGCAGGAGCTGCATTTTCCTCCACTATGATAAAATTGTTTATTCCAAAGTTGCAGGTTGGTGAGTATGGTGGTGTTTTAAGCGAACTAATGCATATGGCCAAGCACGAGGAGGCAAAATAACTAAATTATTGTCTAAGGATTTATGATGCTTTTATATTTACCTAATGAATCACTTAAAAACGAACATCAGTGAAGTCTTTGTTAGTACTGCATTCACTCCTGTATCAATGCTTTAACCTGTTGAAATAGTGATTTCGAAAAATATGGTCATGTTTTTTGAAAATTCTCTTGGGTGAAATAAAGAGGAAAGAGCTAGTAGGGGAATGCCTTTTGGAATTAAAAAGCAGTTCTTGTCAAAAACCAAATGTAGTAAAGAGACCAGGTTAGAGGAAACCAAATGAAAATTATTTCAGTTCTTTTTTTTTTATAAATTCATTTTTTATTTTTCCATTTTCTTAAAACTATCCTAAAGCTAGACAAAAATTCATAAAAACTAGCCTACTTATCAATATCTTAAAACTAACTTACTGGCCCAGTCGGGCGCTCTAAGTTAAACTATAATAACTTAATGATAATGCCTTTCGGCCTAAGAACTATCTTAATACTAAATCCAGGTCGGTTTTATTTTTTACCGAGAAGAATTTACAAAAAACTCGGTATTATTGTCTTTATTTTTATATGGTTTTATATAAAACTTACAAACTACATAAAACTAAATTAAAGCTAGTTAAAACTAATTAAAACTACTTAAAGCTACTTAAAACTATTTACAACTAATTATAAACTAGTTACAACCTACTTATAAGCTTCTTACAGACTACTTACAAACTAGAACAGCCACAGTAAGCATTTTCCGGTTTTATAATTTTTTTGTATTTTTGTGGACTTTATAATTTTTTTTTTTTTTTTTTTTTGGTGCCACCCTGACTGTCCCTACTTAAATCTAACTACCTAAACCTATGCAAGTCGGCCATACAAAAGAAAATAGCAAGGTCAACTATTAAATGTCTGAAGGAACTTCATCTTCGTTTTTCAACCACCAGAACTGGTTCTCCTGCCTTACCCTATCTCTTCGGTCCCGTTCGGACACAGTCCTACTGAACCGAAGGTGCTCAGCTCCTTCTTGTGCGAGGACGTCTCGACTGTAAAGGAGCCGCCGATCTACAGTTCTACGGCCGACGTGGTAGATAAGCGGAACCGCCGCTCTATCCTGGATCAGCCCTCGACTGTCTAGGTGGAGGAATGCATCGGGCGGAATAAAGCCGCTTAGACGCACACTCTCGTAGTATTCGTTGTTGGGGTAGTAAGCTCCGAAAATTAAGCTGTTAAACGAGGACATCGCTCTTGCAATGTGACCCCGAATAAACTTCAGCAAAAAATTATATATTCTGTTTATGTTGGCCCCGTTGTATAGAGCCAGGTTGGAATAGTAGTGTTTGTACTCCGACTCTGGTGTTCTGTGCAATCCAAGGCAGCGTCGAAGACACTGCCTCTCAAACACCCGAATCTTTTCCATTTGAGATGGGGCAACGTTGAACCAAACCGGGCATCCATAGGCAATCATCGGCCGGATAAGGGCCATGTAGCAAATCACCTTCACCCTGCTGTCAAGCCGGCTGCTATGAAACAACCGTTTCGTCAGGGCAAAGGCTCCCCTAGCCCTGGCCAGAGCAGCATTTATATGTCTGTCGAAATACAAATACTGATCCATCCAGATGCCAAGGTACTTTACTACACTTTTACTCGCCAGTGGATGTCCATTTGGCCCTACGATCACCAGCTTGCGCCAGTTCTTTCTCGTATCCCTCGTGGCTCCACGCAACGGAGTCCTAAACAAGATAGTTTCTGATTTCTGAAAGTTGATTTTCAACTTCCAGTCATCACAATATCGTTGAATCTCATCGAAGTTTCTCTGCAAGAGAATCCTGATGTCCTCGATTTTTGCAGCTGTTCTGTACGCAATTAGATCTGGTGTAAATGCTGAATAGAATCGGCGAGTTGACTGCTCCCTGCTGAAGACCATTTTTAATATTAAAGGTTGTGGCAGAAGTTACCTTGCCACTTTTGACAACAAACTTTCTGCCATTGAGCATATCATAAAGCATATATAATAGTGGTTTACTAATGCCAAGTCTGGTCAGCTTTAGATAAAGACCCTCTAACCATACGGTGTCGAAGGCCTTCTCCAAATCAACCAGACAGGCACCCGTACACTGCTTCGTAGATTTGTTCCATTGGACATCAGAAACGAGTTTCGATGCGGCATGAATAGTGTCATGTCCCACCTTAAAACCGAACTGATTGTCCGGTATGATATTATTGTCCTCTGCCCACTTAGACAGAGCTCTATTGATAACTTTTTCGAATACCTTGCTGATACTCGGAAGAAGACTTATCGACCGGAGATTCGCCGGATTGGAGTTGTCCTTTCCCTTTTTCGGGAGAGGATGCACCACAGCTGTCTTCCACCGCACTGGATAATATGCATTATTCAGAGCGTTGTTAAACAGAGTGGATTTATACCACTTCTTTATACTTTATACTTTATACTTTATACTTTATACTTTATACTTTATACTTTATACTTTATACTTTATACTTTATACTTTATACTTTATACTTTATACTTTATACTTTATACTTTATACTTTATACTTTATACTTTATACTTTATACTTTATACTTTATACTTTATACTTTATACTTTATACTTTATACTTTATACTTTATACTTTATACTTTATACTTTATACTTTATACTTTATACTTTATACTTTATACTTTATACTTTATACTTTATACTTTATACTTTATACTTTATACTTTATACTTTATACTTTATACTTTATACTTTATACTTTATACTTTATACTTTATACTTTATACTTTATACTTTATACTTTATACTTTATACTTTATACTTTATACTTTATACTTTATACTTTATACTTTATACTTTATACTTTATACTTTATACTTTATACTTTATACTTTATACTTTATACTTTATACTTTATACTTTATACTTTATACTTTATACTTTATACTTTATACTTTATACTTTATACTTTATACTTTATACTTTATACTTTATACTTTATACTTTATACTTTATACTTTATACTTTATACTTTATACTTTATACTTTATACTTTATACTTTATACTTTATACTTTATACTTTATACTTTATACTTTATACTTTATACTTTATACTGCTTCTTGAGGTAAATGTCGAAGTACAACGTTGGATAGGAAATTATTTCAGTATTATTGTACCAATTGCCAAAGAGATTATAGCAAACTGTTCGATTTTCTTCTTAGCTCAGGATGTAAATATACAATGATTATTAGTGATTTCAATGCAAGAATTGGTAAAGATCATGGTGCTACAATTAAGAAATGTGAAGTTGAAACTCCAGTATGCTGTAATAAATGGTGATTGGCATGATCTTATAGAGGATTTGCAGGTAGGAAAGCAAACATATTTGGACCATACTGCTTAGTATCGTCTGCGGTTAACATATCAAAGCTCCAACTGCGAAGGATTCCCAAAACTTAGTTGGAAAGAGAGTTCAGCTAACGAATATCGAAGGCAGGTAGAAGACTGTATCTCTAGGCTGGTACCGGACTGAAACCACGCCCTTTTTTATCCTACACTCAGAGAAAAACGTCAGGTAAAAAATAAACATGGGCCCTGTTAAATTTACAAGGTGCATAATCCCATATTAAGATACAGACATTTCAGAAATTTACCTCAATTTAATAACCTTGTACTTAGTGCTTAATCGGTCTGGTGGCCTATATTACCAAAATCAAGTTGATTTAAGCAGATGATCTGTTATTTTAACCCTAGATTCTGGTAAACAACACATTTTGACAAGAATATAGAGCTAATTTTAATCGAGATCGTGTTTTCTTAATACTGTATGTTATGAATTTCTATTTAACCACAAATCAGGTTGAAGTAACATTTTATATGGTTATTTTTTATTTGAATTTAACCTGACCACCTGTTAAAGTAGTACTCTGTCAGGGCTGAGAAACACACACACAAGTCATTCAAACAAAATCTTCTTCCACTTGTTGACGTTTCTTATTCAAAATGAAGATAGTATCTCAAAGTATTTTTTTAAATATAAAATAAAATATTTACACAGTAATTAATTTCTATACTTTTAGAATAATTCAAAATAAATTGGACGGACAGCAGCGTTAGAAATGGGACCTAGACGCATGGATCCAAGACATAATAATTACCAGATACAGGGTTGATTCAATATTGAATCATGTTCAACTAAATAGATCTTCATGTTAAATTTACAAGACGTTAAAATTTCTATTCATACTTTTTAATCAGATTTTCATGTAAAATTAACTAAATTTAGCAAGGTTTTCCGGTAAAATTAACAGTTTTACTATTTGGAGGCAGTGTTGAATTTACATGATGTCATGCTGATATTACCTGCAACCTACGTTGATTTAACATGGCATTAATATCTGGTATCTGGTTTTATTCATAAAAAAGCAACTGTGGTTTGATGGAGATTGCTTCAAGGCCAGGAAAAAATCGCTATCCTAAGAAATCTTTTTCGTTCGATGCTGAATATACAAGAGTCTCAAATTGCTCTCCATTATGCAATGCCCCTTATACAAGATGATAGTTTGGACCAATCGTTTGAGATGGATGAGGTTTTTAAGATTCTGAGTAAGGCAAAGCAAAACAAAGCCCTCCCCCAGAAGAAGAACGGATCCCTTACGAGTTTTTTTTTTTTTCAAAATGCTTCGTATAACTTTCATGAACTACACTTCTGGATTCTCTTAACTTCATCTATAGAGGATAGAAAACATACCGGATGAATTTCAAAAATCAATAATATTTTCCATTTTCTAAAAAGGAGACCCAAATACTGCTGCTAATTATAGAGGCATCTCATTTATAAATGCCTTAACCAAAATTTTTACTTGATTGTTGAATGAGAGACTCACAAAATGGGTGATAGAGAATAATAAGTTGGGACCATTCCAGGCAGGATTCAGAGAAGGTTTCTCAACAGTGGATCGAATTTTCACTTTAATTAGCATCTCTGAAAGGTATTTAAGACAAAGGAAAAAACTTTTCGCGTTTTTCATTAAATTAAGAGCACCTTCGATTAGGGCTGGCCACGATACCAAAACAAACGTTACTTCTCTAAGTAGCGTCTCGGTATCGTCAAAATCGAAAAATTTCAGTATCGCTCTCGGTCTCTTATAACTTAGTCTCGTTTGGTCTCGAATAAAAAAGTCCTGCCTCGGTATCGGTATCGGTATCAGTATTGGCCTCGTCTGGTTTCGGTCTGATCTGAGTCGCAAATCAGAATCGAATGCAGGACTTGGTTACATGTTCTTGATGCAGTAGTTGAACTCACTTGGTATTTTTGAGATTCAAGACAAAAATCATTACTAGAAAAGACATGTTTTTAACTGAAGTTATTTTTGTGAGGACTTAACAATTTGTCACAATATCTAAGCTAAGCTCCGATACAGAATTCAACAGAAAATTTTGACGCGGGGTCATAAATTCACAGGAATTATTGCACACAAATATTTTATGGATTTCACTTAAGTCACTTTCTCACTTAAGAGAATTAAGTCTGGTTTCAGAGAAAGCCAGCATAATTCAAATAGGCGTGGCAGTGGGCAGTTGTTGTAACTAAAATTACTGCCTATAACTTCTCCCTGCCAAAGAGAAAAGCTCTGAAAATGTTATCTAAATCATTAGAGCCGTTTCCGAGAAACCCAGTTTCAAAAATTGTTTGTTAGCAATAAATTTATGATAATATTAAAAAAAATTATAATTTCTGCCGATACCAAACGATACTACCGAGAGTATTGATAAATTTCGGAATCGTTCGAAATAGAAATCGGAGTAAGGCAAGGATGCCTCCTGAGTCCTTTGATATTTTCCCTATTTCTGGATGACACTACTGAAATGTTACCTGCTTGAATCGAACAAGAAGGAGTTTGAATAACTATTCTGCTTTTTGTGGATGATCTTGTAGTCCAAATTGAATCACAAAGCTCCTACAGCTTATGATAAATAAGTTGGAACAATACTGCGAATTAAACTCCTTGAAAATCAACATAGCAAAATCAAAAGTCCTAATCTTCAGGAATCAAACCGGTCGCTTTGCGAGTGCCGAAAAATGGAGGTATGGTGTGTATGACTTGGATGTCGTCAGATATTACAACATATTACCTTGGAATTACCTTAAGTCGAAACACTTTGGACTTAAACTATAAGAGGCGAAAAAAGCTATAAAATCTACGCGGAAATACTTAATAGACAATTCGAAGGTAGAAGTATCGTCAGAAATACGAGCTTTTGAAGCTATCATGTGATCAGCATCAATGTGCTATGGGGCACAGGTATGGGGAGGAAAATTCTGCGACGACGGAGAAAAACTATTGTCCTTCTTTTAAAAAAAGTTATACCGTCTTCCATCAACCAAGCCAAACTACCTGCTGCAAATTGAAAGTGGCATTTGGCATACCACCACTATTTTCTGTTTACACTCAAAATGAGCAGGAACTACATCACAAAGTGTCTTGAATGAAGCAGATGACACAAAACTTTCAAAAATTTTTAGTTCAAAAAGCCATAAGAACAAAATCACTATTTTTCAAAGACTGGGAAAACATATCGCTACGAGGTTCAATATAAGTCTGGAATTAGATGAAACTAATGTTGCGCAGTGGAATTTACGTACCTACTCAAAAATTTATAAGGGATGTGGAGCAGGAACTAAGAAAGGAAAGTATTGCTAAGCCTGAAATTTCAAGTGCACGCACATTCTATAGGCAACTCAACCACCAGCAATTAAACTACCTTACTTCTTACCTAAGTACTGCCCAGATAATAATCCGCATACGAGAAGAACTAATCAAACTAACGGGATGAGTTTCCCCTTCACTCAGCCTTTGCAACACTAAGGAAGATGTGATTTATTTTCTCGGCTACTGTCCTATTTTGAAAGAAATAAGAGGAAATCAATTTAAAGTTGACATTCTTCACGTAGAAGATATAAGAGCCTGATTACACGATTTATTTTTTCGGACTTTTCGTGTTTCGTCTTTGTGACACATTGGGTTAGGGGCTTAGAAATGTAGGGGGAATGAAAAACCGAAAGCACCTATGAAAATTTTAAGATGTTTTCTTGTTGAACTTTGACGTTTATGATTTGACAAACCAGTAGAGGTGGGGAACCTGTCAAAAGAAAAAACAACTGTACAACTGTAAAAACAACTAACTCTTACTGACAGACAACTAAAGCCTAAACAATAACAAAAACAATGGGTAATACGCATAAAACATAGTAACGTTTTATCTTGATCCTTATCAAGTTCAGTTTCAGCTGTAAGTTTTAACTAAATCATAAATAATCTCAAAGCTTAAGGTTATAACTATTAATATTCGGAAGTCACTTTGGCTAATGTTTAATGTCATAAGCCAACGAAAATATGACCTCCCATACCGTGAAAGGAATATGGGGCACACATAATTACCTTTTACCTCTAGTAGGTACTTCCGTTTTATGCATATCACCCAATAACTGGAATTTACTGGCCTCATATTGTCAAACTGTGCTCAGATATAGAACTCGTATATTGGATGAAAACTTTTAAGAAAATAACCCAGCTGCAACAAGTCCTTTACCTTCAAGTTTGCAAAAAAAAATTGTTAAAATCAATTGTCAAAGAAAATAACCTAGCTAGATGTGAGTCCTTAATTTTCACGTTTGTAAATCTAAATTGTTTAAATTAACTGACTAATCTCGGCAGACGTAGGTAGTTATTTTGTTTGATTAAATAAAGTACCTTAAACTTACTAAATAACTTTCTATATTAGTTAATTCTTTTGTTTGATTTTCAGAATAGCTTTGTGGAAAAATACTGGAAGAAACGATTGCGAAACAGTGTGAATTTTGTTCTAAGTAAAAATCTATCTATTTACACTCCCGTTCATTTGAATAGGTACAAAATTTTCAAGAGCGTAAAACCGTTGTTACTCTTAACTGAACGAACTGAATAATTGTTTGTAAATGGCATTAGATTAAGTATCTAATTTGAGATTAAATGACAAAAAAAGAAACTTAATTGTACCACTGATACTTGTGTGTACTTCCACCTTTGTCTAAAATAACTTCATACATTCTACTTGGCATGGAATCATCATCATCATCATCATCATCATCGGCTCGACAACCGGGGTCCGGTCCTGGCCTCTTTCAACAAGTCTCTCCACCTATCCCGGTCTCGAGCCACCGACGCCATTAAGTTGCGCACCCCAAGGCTTCGGGCGTCCTGGTCTACGCCATCTCTCCAGCGCAAGCATGGTCTACCACGCTGCCGTCTACCATAGAATGTGACACAAAAGACTTTCCGAGCAGGTTCCTCTTCGCACATTCGAGCTAGGTGCCCTGCCCACCGGAGTCTACCGAGCTTAATTTTTGTCACTATGTCTGCTTCAAGGTAGATTGCGTACGACTCATGGTTGTACCGTCTCCGGAATCGTCCTTCCTCACATATGGGGCCAACAATTCTCCGTAAGACTTTTCTCTCGAACGCGGCTAAGAGGTCACAGTGCCTTTTGCTAAGCACCCAAGTCTCGGATCCATACATGAGTACTGGCAGGACCATGGTCCTGTACAGCAGCAGTTTTGAAGTTATGGTTAGATTTCTAGATTTGAATAGCTTTGACAGACTGTAGTAGGCTCTGTTGGATTTGAGAAGCCGCCCACGTATTTCTTCTTCTATATTGTTATCGGCTGCAACTATTGACCCAAGGTATTTAAAGGATTTGATTGTTTGACCAACTGTTTTTCTCGCATTTGACGCCACCATGTACTTTGTTTTACCTTCACTAATGTGCAGCCCCAGATTTTGTGCCGCCTGCTCGATCTGGTTGAAGGAATCGTGTACAGCTTGTTCGGTTCTTCCGATGATGTCGATGTCGTCTGCGTAAGCCAGTATCTGGCTGGACCTGTTGACGATGGTCCCTCTTGTTGCCGTGCCAGAGTCACGGATTGCTTTCTCCAACGCCAGGTTGAAGAGGAGGCAGGCCAAATCATCCCCTTGTCGGAGTCCATTAAAGATGTTGATTGGTCTGGATAGCAATCCGGCTATTTTTACTTGGCTTGTTACGTTGGTCATGGTCAACCTACATAGTCGTGTCAATTTATTTGGGAAGCCGAATTCTCTCATGGCTTTGTAAAGTTCTACCCTGGCTATGCTACCATAGGCGGCCTTAGAGTCTATAAAAGGATGGTATGTTGGAATGTTGAATTCAAGACATTTTTCCATCGCCTGCCTAAGGGTAAAGATCTGATCAGTTGTTGATTTAACTGGAATGAAACCATACTGATATTGGCCGATGATTTTTTTAGCGTATGGGGTTATCCGGTCTTGTAGGAAAGAGGAGAGTATCTTATAGGCGGTACTCAACAACGTGATACCTCTATAATTGCTGCACGTTGTGACATCTCCCTTCTTATGTATGGGGCATATGATACCTTTTCGTCAGTCTTCTGGCATTTCTTTATGCTCCCATACGTGCACTATGATTTCATGAATTGCTTGACGTAAGGCTGGCCCGCCGTGGTGGAATAATCCGGCTGGTATGCCATCGGCTCCCGGGGCTTTGTTTCGTTTGAGCCGTTTTATAGCCTTCTCAACCTCTTCTATGCTTGGTGGCGGTAGCATAGGGTGTTCATCTTGAAGTAGTGGAGCCTGCACTTCTGCTGCGAGCTGACCATTTAGCAATTCATTAAAGTACACTTCCCATCGCTCCAGTATGCTTTGTAGATCGGTGATCAGATTTCCCTCTCCATCCTTGCAGTATGTGCAGCATGGTGTGTACTGCGTCATGTGCGGTGCGGACCTAGCTCTCGGCTGTTTTTTATTTCACAGATTAGGTTCTTCTCCCAGGCTGATTTCTTCTGTCTGTGAAGCCGTTTTTCTGTTCTTCTGAGCTCTTTATATTCCTCTTCGCGTGCCCGCGTTCTATGAGATTGATGCATTGCTCGGTACGCAACATTCTTACGTTCAGTCGCTAGCTTGCATTCATCATCAAACCAGTCGTTCCGATTTCTACGACTGCTGCCTAAGATGGAGTTGGCAGTACTTATGACAGTATTCTTAAGGCGTGTCCCCTTCTCATCTACGCCCAGCATACTGGCTCCAGGACTTACTCTCCCTAAATCGAGTGATTCTAGGGCGAGTCCTAGCGCATTACCAAAGATATTACTGGTGTTTTCATTGCGTAGGGCAGCCGTGTTGATTCGAACCTGATCGGCGGATGCAATGCGTCTCCGTAAGGCAATCCGCCCTCGGAAAACCATACCAACAAGATAGTGATCCGAGTCGATATTGGCACCTCGGTACGTACGTACCGTCATCAGGTTCGAGTAGTGGCGACGGTCTATCAACACGTGGTCTATTTGGTTACGAGTGACTCCATCAGGTGATACCCAGGTGGCTTTGTAGATATCTTTACGCGGGAACCTGGTACTGCAACGACCATGTTTTTCGATGCTGCCAATTCTAAGACTCGAAGTCCATTGTCATTAGTGTTCTCATGCAAACTATGGGTGCCTGCGTAATGCCTGAATACCGGCTCCCGATCTATTTTTGTGTTCAAATCCCCAAGGATGATTTTGACGTCATACCTTGGGCAGGCATTGAGGGCCCTCTCGACTTGTTCATAGTAAGTCTCTTTTTCTTCGTCTGAGGACTCCTCCGTAGGTCCGTGAACGTTTATGAGGCTGATGTTTGTAAATTTGCCTCGCACGCGGAGAGTGCATAGCCTTTCGCTTATAGCGTTAAAGCCGATGATGGTAGACTTAATTTTTTCACTGACTAGGAAGCCTACCCCGAGCACATGGTGTTTTGTATGACAGCTGTAATATACGTCATATTCCTTCTTCTGTAGAACACCATTCCCTGTCCATCTGATTTCTTGTAATGCTGTTATGTCAGCTTTATATTCTGACAGGGCATCGGCTAGCTGCTGAACAGCTCGAGCTCTATAGAGCGAGCGAACGTTCCATAAGAAAATTCGTAAATCGTGTGTCCGTTTTCGTAGCAAAAGTTGTCGTCGTGAGATCTGTCCGTTTCCGAGGCTTGTTGTCAGTCTCATAATTCTCTTAGTTTTACGGGACAGGGAATTAACCTGTCACCAACCTGAGGAACCAGCCTGATCATATTAGCCAAACCTTTTTAAAAGGCTTGTTTCTAGCGGCCGCCGCGAAGAGGCTATGATCACACTTCCACCAGTCCCGAATAGTTACGGCACGTGCATGTTTTCGTATGCTACATGTTATTCCCCCTATTCGTCTGATGGCTGACCGCCATCATATAACTTCATAAGATAGTCTACTGAAATTTCACTCCAAGCTGCCTTAATCGTATTATTTAAGGCGTCATTTACGTCATTACCGTTTGAGGACAAACTACCTTCCAATTTCATACACCTTTCTTGTCATCAACCCCCACATATTTTCCATTATATTCAAATCAAGTGAATAGGATGTCCAATGAAGAAAATGTACATCTTGTTGTTCTATCCAATTTTTAACGAGTCGTGCAGTGTGGATGGGAGCGTTGTCATGCTGGTAAGTCCACTGAATAGGTTCAAACAATTCCGAATATTTAGGAAAAGCCCGTTCTAAAATGTTTTTTGTACGAGTTTGCGGTAACTTTAGTGGACGGAAACTCTAATTCTAAAGTTCCATAAATTGAAATTGAACCCCAAACCATGACACCTCCAAATCGGTTATGATTGCTGTTTTGAAAACGCTCTTATTTTCTGAAATCATAAAAATAGAAGTTGTATCCGTCCGTTCCGTCGAAATTAAATTTCTTTTCATCAGAGAAAACGATTTTACACCACTGTGCTTTCCACGTCAAATGTTGTTTGCAAAACAGCAATCTTTTTGTTTTTCTTTCTTCGATTTTTTGAAGTTTTCTTCTTTTTAGTTAAAGGCAATTAATAATGACCCTCCGAATTGTTGAAACACTTGCATTGACAACAGCTAGTTTCCTTATTTTGGGAACCGAAGCTGATGACAGCTTTTCTCCTACCCATTTTCAACGTATTAGTTTTTTTGTCCATAAATCAAAATAACACGTTAATAAAGCCAATCGAAGTTTTAATTGTTTTAAACTACAGTAAATTCAATGAGAAAAGCGACGTTTTGAGCGTTGTACCTATTCAAATGAACTAAAAAAAGGCATAATTTTGGCTTGCAGTTGAAAAAGTTATATTAAAACAAGTACAAATGTGAGCATTTTGAAAATGTATTGTACCTATTCAAATGAACGAGAGTGTATATTTCAACAATAGTAACTTCTTTTTGAAAATGCCAAAAGTTAAATTTCTTGTTCTTTTTTTCTAAAACTGTCATGGCATTTCCATACTCCCCATTAAAACAATCATGTAATAAAATTCAACCATATATCTTTTGCAACACATACACCATACTGACGTATACCTTTCGTTACCCTTCCGTGAACACGTGCACTAGGTTTGCATTTATACATCATCGCAAATTTGCTACAAACTCTTTAATAAATTGATTGTAGGTAGGTACGAGTACCTACAGTAATTTCTTTTTCAAATCACTTGCTTTTAGACAAAAAAGATGTAAACTTTCACATAAAAGGCAGGTAGGTAAAAAAAATATCACAATTTTGATCCAACATTAAACCTCTGTTTTAAACAAAGCTCAACAGTTTCACTTATCTGTCCTTAAAAAGGATATCATTTTAACAACCTTAACTTCTATGGTTTTTGCATTGGTTTCATTGAATTCAGTGTAAATAAAATTTACCCACAGAGACACAAACCTTGAACTGAAGTAACAAAAAACAAAAAAAAACTATAAACTCTTTATATTTTCCCCTTAACCCTCTTCCCCTAATAAACTTAAAGGCAAAAACAAAAAAAAGTGAATAAATATTTGGCTCTAAGCTGCATGTGTTGTGATTCTCATTTACAATGTAGCTTCTGTGGGTGTTAAGGGTTTTTACTGCTTTACACGTAATAATATGTGTTCATTCGATATGTGGTTACAAACGAAAAAGTTTAAAAGTGCTTGACTTAATAATATTTTTTTGTTCTTATTACTTTACTTCTTACGTAAACATTTACATATGTTATAGACTTAAAGGACTTAGAGTTACTGTTTTTTCTGGGCGCAGTCAATTTCATATTCAGTCAGGATAAAAAAATATTACCGAAATCACTAAACCCTTAATGAAGTACTCATAAATTTTTAGAATTTTAAGGCTTACAGCTCACCACAAAATAACTGCCTTGCAGGGTTTTCTATAACTATCAAAAAAAACTTAATAAACCCTTTGGTATTTATTCATCATTCATCATTCTAGAGGTATTGTCATTTAACTCTTGATACCCTACCAGACCAGCTATACTACACTCATTACATAGCACCTATAATTGCATTTTCTTTTTTAGCTCCGAGCTGTCAAAAAAAGATCTGGGTTTCTTATTTAGCTCAGAGTACTCACAGCGCTCAAATTTTGTTTCTTCTTGTCAATTAGAGCTAGCTTGGAGTACGCTCCATGAGCTCAAAATAAAAAGACCGAGTGAATGCATTAAATAGCTGAGCGCAGACAACTTCATTTGAAATTGATGTGTTCAATTTCAGTTTACTTTTTTAAATTTTTCCAGCTTTTAATTGGGCAGCTATCAGATGAAAATTTAAAGTCAGTACTTAATTATGGTGCGTTGAACGCATCGCAATCATATGGCAGTTCAGTGCTCGGATATGTGTTTCAAAATTGTATCGGAGAGCTCTGGTCATACTATGCTCAGAGCTAACTCCAATAGCTCGAGCTGTATTCCATGCTCTGCTCAAAGCCAAAAATGAAAAAAGCCTAAGGTTTGATTTTTGTGGACTTTGCCTTGTATGGAAGGCATTATTCACAAGGCCTGACTATTTTGTCAATGTCGTTGCTAAGAGAAGGCCGCCATTAGTGGAAACGCGCAGAATTTATCATTTTTACTAAACCTAAATACTTACTTACTTTACTTTAGATGGCGCTCACAGTCCAGGATGGACTACGGCCTCAACCAATAAGCCCCTACAGCCAGCTCGGTCCCTAGCTAACTGCCTCGGTGGGCCACCTTAGGTAGGGTCTTCTTCTGCTGCGCAGACCATCAGTGGTGGATTCGAAGACTCGCTGGGCTGTTGCGTACGCTCCACGTACCCCAGCCATCTCAGCCGCTGTATTTTCAGCTTTTTGACCAGGTAGACGTCGCTGTATAGCCCGTAGAGCTCATTATTAAATCTTCTTCCCCATACTCCATCGATACAGACTGGACCGAAGATCACCCGAAGAATTTTCCTTTCAAAGCACCCAAGCAGATTCTCATCCGTTTTTGACAGAATCCATGCTTCTGCCCCATTAAGCAGGAACGAGATGATAAGGGTCTTATATAAAGTCTCCTTGGTTCTTTGAGAGAGGGCTTTACTACTCAAACGCCTTCTGAGCCCGAAGAAACAGCGATTGGCCAGAGTAATTCTTCGTTTGATTTCTGCACTGTCATTTTGCGATGGAATAGTGGAGCCCAGGTAGACAAAGTCCTTGACAACTTTGAAGTTGTACCTATCCATCGTAACGTTTTGCCCGAGTCGCCGATGTTGAGATTGCTTTCTCGATGATAGCTTATACTTCGTCTTGTCCTCATTAACAGCCAAGCCCATTTTCGCCGCCTCCGATTCAATACTTGCAAACGTGCCGGTAATAGCTCACTTCGTTCTTCCCATGATGTCAATATCATCTGCATAAGCAAGTAGCTGAACGGACTTTTGAAAAATTGTACCTCTGTTAATGTTTTGCGAGTTGCGTGCAATTGCTTCAAGTACGATGTTAAAGAGGTTGTATGATAATGCATCGCCTTGCCTCAAACCTGTCTCAACATCAAAGGGTTTTCGGTGGTGTTCTTACCGACTTTGACGGAGCAGCGAGATTTTTCTATTGTCATCCTGCACAGGCGTACGAGTTTAGCAGGGATGCCTTGATACGACATGGCTCTGTTCAGCTCGTCTCTGTTTGCGCTATCATACGCGACTTTGAAATCCATAAAGAGATGGTGTGTATCGATTTGAAACTCCTGGGTTTTTTCCAAAATCTGTCGGAGTGTGAACATATGATCGACGGTTGATTTGCCAGGCCTAAAACCACACTTAAAGGGGCCGATCAGATCGTTGACAAATGGTTTTAAGCGATCACACAGTAAAAATGACAGAATTTTGTATGCGATGTTGAGGAGACTTATACCTCTGTGGATGTTGTGGATGGGGCACGCTATACCGAGGTTCCATTCATAGGGCATACTTTCTTCCGACCAAATTTTGAAGATAAGTTGGTGTATACTCCCTTCCAAGTCATCTCCCCCTACTTTGAATAGCTCGGCTGGCAGGCCATCTGCACCAGCAGCCTTGAATGCCTTAAGCTTAGCTATCGCTAACCGCACTTCATTTAGGTCGGGTGGACAGAAATTTTGACCATCGTCGTCCAAGTTGATTGCATGGAAGCTATAAATGTTTTGTAAGCTACCAGGGAAGAGAGTATCTAATTGCAATTTAAGCGATTCCTCGAAGGAATTTGTCCATGAGCTATCAGCATTTTTTAAGCAGCTTCGCATTACTGAATTAGTAGAGACAATTTTCTTTAGTCTAGATGCCTCTGAAGATTCTTCTTATTCACCAGGAGAATATCTTCGACTTTCTCAATGCATTCTTTTATAATTTGAGGGTTACCTTATAGGATTCTCAATCAGACACTTCACGAGTACATTAAGCTCTATTGAAAAACTGTCAACAACTTTCCCAAGATAATTTTCCGATTTTGCCAAACATTCACATTTCGATTATGCGAGTTTTAAACCAGCGTCTTTTAAAATTGACTACACCTTCGCTAACCGCTCCAGATGAAATTCTTTTGTGTTATAGCTGTAATGAGTAAATTCACACCTTCTTCAAATGTCCACGTTGTTTACACAGGCTGCTTCAGTAGTTCCGAAATCGGCATTGAGCTTCTGTGTAGTTGGTATATCCACATACGTGACATTTTTTGTGTCTAATTTGTTTATTGAAGCTGATGTTGATTTTCGGTGATTATTTTGTTGTTGATGACGAGGTGCCATTCCATATAGCCCTGGGGCTACTTGACTCTTGATTGCTCCTGCTTCACCATCCCCACTTCCACCTGGTATTGTTGTTCAATGCAGGTTTACCGTTCGCTTTATCCCGATGGCCTTTTCAAGCGTTAGTTTGGACACGTCTTCTTGAAACACTTTGTCCTTTTCTGGGCTTTTCTCCCATCCCATTATAAATTGATTTCTTAGCATTTCATCTAGATTTCTCCATAATCCACAATTTGCATAAGGATCAGCCTTATTCAAAATTTTAAGCTCTATTTTCTCTTCCAAATCAAATTTGCCCAATTAAACACCTTAATCGCCACAAAAAAATCACCAATTCTATATCAACTCCACCGTTATGCGTACCAAGTGCAATCCATTTCAGCAGCTAATAAACTTCATCTAAATACCAAAATATAAATGCCAAGCACATATTTTCATCTCAGTAAATTGTGTTTATCCTATTTCAAGATAATTTACAACGTTTAAGTGTTAGATTGCATGAGAGTGAAGTCTTCATGATACACAAAAAAAATATCATCAGATTTACAAGAGTTACAAAAAGCAAGAAAAAAAAAAGACGAAACAACAATATTTCTCATCCTATTCAAAAAATGTTTTAAACTTGTGCAAAACTTTTTGCCATTATACACGATGAGTCCTTAGCTTAACCATAAAAACATAGGATATCAGTATGATCAGTTGTCGACTAAAATGCAAAGTAAAAGTTAGACGAGCAGCACAATATATAATAAAATTTAACAAAACTATAGCTATCCATGCATGTGTGGAATGCGCTCTCGGGGACCCTGTTTGTACCTACTATTCATAGTTGTTCTTTGAAATCACCCACATAATAGTTTAGGTGACCATCTCTGTTTTTTGCTTATAAATTGGGAGGTGCTAATTGCTAAAGAAAAAGCCATGGCAAACAAGGACTATTGCACTAATTTTCAGAGTTGGCGTAACTTTCACTAACAAGGAGTCAACAGTTTTTGGAAAAATGTAAGTATGCAAATTTAGGTTTTAGAATTAAATTTGTAAATAAAAAATTCCACCCGATTTTGAAATTGTTTTTCAAAAATTCATTAAAAAAAATTTAACATGTTGGTACCTACCTAATACCTATATAGTATATTATAGCCAATAGCGAAATAATTTCAAACGCAAAAATAACGTTCTAAGAGAGGTACTGTTAATAGCGGCTAAATTGATTTTTTTTTATTTTAAATTAAGTTTATAGAAAATTTTGTATCAAAATCATTGAAGTCGGTTAAGAGAATAATGAAATTTTCTTCAATGATTCTTCAACATTTTAATTGGTACCGTTATTTTTGCATAAAAGTATATTTTTTTCTAAAATTTGTACTTGAAAAAGTATTTAAAAATGGTTGAATACAAAGTTTTCAAAGAACCACCTATAGATATCGAGTTAATGAGTTTTCTAAAAAATTAAATTGAATTTTTTAAATTCCAAAATTTTTTTTTTTTAATTTTGATTCACAAAGCACAATACCATTTGAACTTTACGGAAACTTCTACTTAAAAAATTAGTAAAATCACATACCAATTTCAGAAAATTGAAAATCAAGAAAACGGTACTCTGAGAGGTACTATTAATAACTATTATTTGAAAAAAAGTTATCCACCCGAAGATAGCCTTGTAATGCTTTGACTTTACAGCTGAGGTAAAATCGGCGTTGTCCAGGATTCTTCTCCAAGAAGCTTGGGGTTAGGAGGATCGAATCTCAGAATAAAATGGCTTTAATTTTTCTATTTATTTATAAACAGAAACTCACTTATTTATTTTTCTTAATTAGGAACAACTTTAATCTCTTAACCCATTTCAGACGGCTACCAGTTCCAGTTGAGTTAGAAACGTGAAATTTCATATACTGCCTATTTTTTGTCTTACTAGAGGAAATCCAAAAAAAAAAATTGAAAAAGCTTCTAGTTTTCCGGAAAATTCACAAATTCGGCGAAAGGGGTATCAAAATAATTGACATTTTTTTTTAAATGAAACATGAATGAAATTTATTTAAGAATTTTATAAAAAATGTAATAAATATAAACTAAAAGTAACAATAAAAAAATTAATAAGAAAGTATACATTTTATCAAGATATGCCTGTAAGAACTGGATTTTTGTGTGGTATTCATCGAAGCATTTCGTATGCAGCGGGATATTATATTTTTGCAAAACAAATGGTTTGGCTGGAGCACTTGCGGCATCGAAGAGGCTTTTCTGTTTTGGTGACTGTATACTTGATGTCATCAAAACGACCGACTTCATTGGGGTTTTATTCCCTTCGTTGCACATGTTGAATATTTGATTCCGATTGCAACAAGGAGTCTCAACAAACGTCCTAAGTTCTTGTTGCGTCATTTCAGTTTCCTTAGCATTTTTTTTGCAAACAAAGTGTATCTTTCACGCATTTACCACTGCTGCATCGAGTGCATTTGATTAAAGTGGACAGTAGCACTTCTTTTCTCGAATTCATATACGATAGTTGATTGTAGTAGTACCTCGTGGCATGATGGTTAGTGCGTAGGACTGTCATGCCAAAGGTCTGGGTTCGATTCCCGGCCACTGCCACCTAAAAACAGAAATGTTTTTTTCCGAGGTACTGCCTCTTGCGAGGAACTGACAAATCCTCCAAGAGTATTACTTGTCATGAATAAGTGCTTCTCACCTAGCCGTTCGGACTCGGCAAAAAATTGTAGGTCCCCTCCATTCCTGCCAACAACACGCACACAGGAATGGTTGAGAGTTGTTAGTCACTAGGCCCTGGCTCTGCATGAGCTGTTGCGCCACAAAATTTATTTTTTTATTTATTTTTATTAGTTGATTGTATATTTGTCGAACAAATTAACTCCACCCATTGTTATGTTGCATATGTTGCGAATCGCATTTGGCATTAGAATGTTGATGTGTTTCCTTTTTTTTTAGATCAAACCGTTTTGCTTGTTTTGGATCAGTCAAAATTGCTTTACCAGTTCTTTTTTGACGAACTGTGCCTGTAAATATCGGGTTGTTCAATAAGAGCTCCACAAAAGTTTTTTTTAAATAAATCAAAAACGTTTTGAATATCAATGAAATTCTTTATTCCTGTGAAAGTACGTTTGATGCCATTATGTATGGAACTCGATTTCTTTTGCATGGCCACCACGGGCACGCTTGCAGAAGTCCAGACGCTTAACCCAATTTTCGACAATTTTCAAGCATAAATTGCCCGATACTGCTGCAATTTCACGTTCGATATTTGTATATTTGTACGAAGTTCATCAATCGTCGCTCGCTTGTTGGCATAGACCATAGACTTGACGTAGCCCCACAGGAAATAGTCTAACGGCGTCAAATCACACGACCGAGGCGGCCAAGCGACTGGAATATTTCGTGAGATAACGTTCTCCAATAAATTGATTGTGACATTTGCTGTGTGGCTTGCGGCACTGTCCTGTTGAAACCACATGTCTTCCAAGTCCATATCATCCAATTGGGGTCAAAAATATTCGGTTATCATTGAACGGTAGCGATCCCCATTCACAGTAACGTGCCGGTCTCGATCATCACGGAAGAAGTACGCCCCTAATGACGCCGCGCGCCGGCCCATAGACCACACTAAACCGTAATTTTTTCGGGATGCCTGACCAATACCGTATATTTTGTTTATTGACGAAGCCATTCAGCTAGAAATGAGCCTCATCGCTGAAGATGATTTTTCGATGTAAATCCGAATCATTTTCAAGTTTTTGCTCAGCCCAATTCACGAACATACGACACTTCTGGTGGTCAAGCAGCTTCAGTTTTTGCGTCAATTTTATCTTGTAAGGATGTATGCCCAGATCTTTTCGCAGAGATGCCCAACACTTGAGAACGACGTGTGAGAGACACATTTGGGCATTCTGCAACTGAAGCCTCAGTGGCAGCAATATTCTCGACACTACGGGCACTTCTTTGTCTCACTGGCACGGGAACATTTTGTATTTTGTACTGTGTCTTCGGATTCAAATTTTTCCACTAGACGCTCAATTGTTGATCTGCTAGGACGATTATAACGACCATAAATTTGACGCAGCGCTCTTATCGTTGAGGCCACTGACTCCGAATTTCGGTAGTAAATTTTAATAATTTCGACTCGTTGTTGGCTCATATATCTTTCCATCATGAAATGGCAAACCTTAATGAAGAGAAATGTCAAAAGAACGGCAAGAAATATGGCGTCGTTTGCTGTCCCTGTCGCTCTACTTTTGTAGCGTCCCTTTTGAAAAACCATCATACACCACTTTGTACCAAATTTGAAAAAAATCAATGCAGCAGTTTAAGAGTGAATATCGTATGGTCACCATAATCAAACCAAGTCCTCAAGTGCATTGTTATACATATGAGTGTATGGAGTATGACGGGCAGCACGGCCGGCACGGCACGGCAGGGCTGGATTGGGTGAATAAATCAAAAGGATAAAAGAAAATGACATTTTTATCTCGCTAGAGGGAAGTGACAAAAAAACTTTGTCTCCTCTCAGGGGGTGTATAGGATGTAGCTATGTATATTTACATTGTTAAAAGGTCAGTGTATATGGAAGGAACTTCATGCACAATAGCCCACCTACTTGTGTTCCCTAAAGCGTATAACCCGACAGCGGTGTGGTGGTATTTATTTTTTCACATCCCTTCACTTTGGCGTCTGTTAGATAATCTGTTTGTTGGTTGCTGCATCGTTTGTTTGCACTCTGATGGTGTTTCTTTTGCTCGCATCACGCAATTTCAAAAGGATGCACATCCTTGTTTGCCTCTGGTGTTTTGGATTTTTTTTTTTTGTTTGTTGTTATTGTTTAGCATTAGGTTGAGCTGCAATGTTTAAGCCCCACAAACACATTTTATAAAATTTCCTCTGGCCAGGCACCTGACCTGGACATGAAATAAATTCAAAGACTATTAACTAACAAAATGCTTCAAACAAAGTTGTACTTTCAGATGAATTTTTACAAAATTACATATTGAAAAACTTTAAGAAGCAGGCATTTAATTTTACTTTTTATATATACCGACTTGGTTTTTTTGCTTACGACTTAAAGACAGTAAAATGCAATGCCCATCCTATTACAAATAATGGCGGTTTTAAAATCAAATTCGATTGTACTTAAATAAAGATCCTTTTTGGCAAGTTAAAAACAAGGTTCCCTTAGGAATTGGCTTATAGAAATAAATGACAAAACTATCCAGATGTTCACCCGTTCAAAGAATGATGATGGAACATGATAGACAGTTTATCTAGGTTTAATGTATTGTTCGATTAAGGTTCTATGGAAATTCAATGCGTTAAGCTACAAGTTAGTGAAACATATTTTTTTGATGCCTTAAACGTGACGATAAAGATTTCGCATCGAAGGTGGTTGTACTCAGCATAGTAATACTTGTTTAGTGTTTACTTAAGTTGGAAACTATTCGATAGGGTAATCGGTATACACGTACATAAAGGGTATGAAATAAGGATTTAGCAAAAAAAGTATTAATCTACAATGTGCGATTGATAGCGATGAAAATATTCATGAAGATAATTTTAAATACATACTTCTGAATGTAACTATTTTATTCAAATCTGCTTTATTTTGGTTTTAAAAAGTGAGCAACAAAGTGCTTTCATGTTCGGCACAAAAAGCAATGTTTGGAAAGTGCAATTTGTCTACGGTATTTTTAGTTGTAGTCACTTAAAAGCATTTTAGAACCAAAAACTACGCTACATGCCATATCTTTTTTTTCAATCTTTCAAGGTTTAATTTTTTTTAAACGATTCCAAAATTTAAAAAAACGAATTAATAAATGACTTTTCAGAAAGGCTATGTTGGGTTGAAAAGCAGTTTTTCAAAAAAAAAGTTATAGATGGTTTCTTCCAAAGGACCGTTTTCATATTTTTAATCTTTTTTTTTCAAATCATAAGAATGATATAAATCATCTTATCATCTTAGCTTATGTGTAAAGCTCTCAAAAAGTCGAAATAGTTCTGCGTACCAAAATTTTAAAAAAGAGGTTCTTGGATTTAAAAAAATTCACTTTTTTATTTTGAAAACCCAAGATTTTGAAAATGACTCAGTCCATATTGATTTAAACTTAGTAGCTAATTTTTTTCAACAGTAATTCTTTAAACAAAAATAAGCTCTTCTGTTCGTACATGCTAAACATGGTATGATTTTAATGGGGATGTTTGGCTTCATATTAAACCAGATTGAAACACAATGGAGCTTATCAATAAGCCAGATCTGTAGTGTTATCATCTTCCCTAAAATATTTTTTCTTCCAATACAAAATTTTTTTCCTGATATCTCCAATCAGAGTATGAAATTCCGGGTACCTTCTATTTTTAAACGAAAAATCGTAGACACCTCAAATTTGTTGGAGATATCAGGGAAAAAAATTGAAATCGAAAATCCAAACCACAGATTATGTCTACACTCATGCCTTCTTTGATATTTTATTCTTCTTTTGTTTTCATTAAAAATTCTTCAATAATTTTGCTGTTTGGTGTTAGATACGAGTTAATAAAGGGTTTTTTTTAGACGTGTGGTTTTCAATCTGGCAATACTTTTTTTGGAGTTGGTCTTTTTGACAGCTGTCACTTATTGGTTAATGCTCAGTTTGATTTGCCATTTCATAATGAATAGACTTTCTCCCATACAACGTTTGCAAATCCTGAAATCGCGAAACAATCAATTTATTGAAGGAAACTTTTGGTGAGTGCGCATTATCTCACGTCGTTGGCCAATCGCACGTCCAAGATCGTGCGATTTAACACCGCTGCACTATTTTACTAATAATGTGGTTAGGGTGATTCCTTTAACACGCGAACAAAAAAATCAGAACGCATAGAATAAATACAGACGGGAAAAAAGTGATATGGGACTTTATTTAAAAAGCATTATTGTTGAATGAATTTGTGATTTTAAAAAAACTTATAGCGTGGTATTACAAGTGTTCCCATTTTTTAAATATTTTTTTTTTCGGTTTTGAGTAATTTAATAAAAAAAAATTGTCCCTCCTGTCTGAAAGGATTGGGGTAGAAATAGACTTTCCTCCCATACGATTTTCGTATCGTCTAAATCTAGTCTATACGTTCTGTTTTTTTTCGTGTGTAATAAGAATTATCCTTACCCAATAATTAGTACCTTTAAGTGAAAACTAGAAGACCAAGGGGGTGAAATACAAATCTGAAAAAATAAGAAAATGCTTTGGACCTTTGGCACCTCATCTATGGTAAATTTGATATTTGGGAATGCCATCTAATTAGTAGGTAATTGTTCAGAAAAGCTCAACCAGTCCTAGAAATTGGTCAGCCCTAGATAACTTGTAATAAAGGCTCAAAGCTTTTCTGGCACCTCATTTAAGGGAACTCACAAAAAAGTAAACCATCCGAAAAATCTCTAGATCGTGATAAAAGGTCAACTATTTGCTTTACAGTAATTGGTCAGCCATAGATTTTTTTTCTATGAACTTTCAAAATTCGTTTTAAGGTTACAAAAAAAACTTTTGACACCACATTTGGGTCATTTCAAAACATTAAGTATGCCGTTTGAAAGACCACTTCATGGTCCAATGGAAGACTATTTTTCAAAAAACTGTTATTAATGGCACCTCCCCAAAGAACCTTTTTTATTTTCGATTTTCTTCAAAACAATTTTTTTAATTCTATTAGTTTTTTATACAGAAGATTATACTTTGAATAGTTTTTCAACAAAATTAAAAAAATTTTGTTCGGATTTTGAAAGTTTTTATAAAAATATTTAAGGGTTTTCTTACCTTTTTAAAGGTATTTAAGGAATAAATCTTACTTTATTGAAAAAAACAATGCCATTTACAAACGTTAAAAAACCGTCAACGAAAATATTAATTTTTCTTTAAAACAGCTCTCACGATTTTTATTAAACTTTTTCTATATGCTTGAAAATAATAAAAATAAAAAGTTACCAAAAGCAACTACGAGTATAAGTAGTACCTCTCATAGAAAGTTGTCTTAAATTTTTAATTTGCTGAATGGATTTAGATTAATTTTTTTATATACACATTTCAAAAATAATTAAATAATATTGTATTTAAAAATTTTCAAAAACAAACATTTTGAATTTTTAAAAATTTTTTTTTTTTTTTGAAAGTTCGATATTTAAAATTTGTGTTGATAATTTTTTTTTTAATTTTATAACGGGTGATTTTTTAAGAGGTTTAGAACTTTAAAAAAAAAAAATACAAAAAATTCGAAAAAATGAATGAAATATTTATTTGAATCAATAGTTTGAACCTTGCAATTTAATGTTTAAAAATAATTTCATGAAAATGTTGACCGCGGCTGCGTCTCAGGTAGCCCATCCGCTGAGTCCAATTTTGGCATACTCTTTCACACATATCGGCCGGTATCTCACGAATGAATGCATGGATGTTGGCTTCCAGTGCGTCAATCGAAGCGGGCTTGTCCTTATAGACATTAGCCTTGACATACCCCCACAAAAAATAATCTAATGGTGTCAAATCGCATGATCTAGGCGGCCAATTGACCGGCCCGAAACGTGAAATTAACTGCGTGCTGTGTGGCATGTGGCACCGTCTTGTTGAAACCACATATCATGCAAGTCAAGAGCTTCCATTTCGGGTAAAAAAAGTTTGTTATCATCGCTCGGTAGCGTTCACCATTGACAGTAACGCTGCGATTCGCATCATCTTTGAAGAAATATGGCCCAATAATGCCGCCGGCCCATAAACCGCATCAAACAGTGGCTTTTTCGGGATGCATTGGTAGCTGTTGCAATGCTTCTGGCTGATCTTCACTCCAAATGCGGCAATTATGCTTATTTACGTACCCATTCAACCAAAAATGAGCCTCATCGCTGAACACAATTTTTCGATAAAAAAGCGGATCCTCGGCCAGCTTTCCAAGAGCCCATTCACCAAAAATTCGGCGTTGTGGTAGGTCGGCTGGCTTTAGTTCTTGCACCAGCTGTATCTTAAAAGGCTTTACGCCCAAATCCTTCCGCAAAATATTCCACGCAGTGCTGTAACAAAGGCCTAACTGCTGGGAACGGCGCCGAATCGACATTTCGCGGTCTTCTGTCACACTAGCTGATACGGCCGCAATATTTTCTTCACTACGCACAGTACGTAAACGTTATGGTGGTTTAATGTCCAACAAAGTAAATTTGGTGCGAAATTTGGTCACAATCTTCCGAATAGACTGCTCAGAAGGTCGAGAATGCCGACCATAAAATGGAAGCAGCGCGCGATGAACATTTCGAACCGAGCACGAATTTTGATAGTAAAATTCAATAATTTGCAAGCGTTGTTCATTTGTAAGACGATCCATGGTTAAATTGCACACCAAACTGAAGCTGTTTGACAGTGACACAAGGTACTAAACACACGTCAGCTGTCAAAACCAGTGTTGCCAAAACCAAACCAGCTAAAAAATCACCCGTTATATGTATATGCACTAGGGTGATTCTTAAATTGGACGTCGTCTTGGATAGCCCTCATTCGACGGAAAACATTGAAAAACAATTTCCCTAATTCTTTCAGATTCTTATCTCACCCCCCTGGTCTCCCTATTTTCACTTTAAGGTATTAATTATAGGTAAAGGATTATTTTTATAAAACGCGAAAATAAATCAGAATGTAGAGATTAGATTCAGACGAGAAAAAAATTGTATCTGAGAGGGTCTATTTCCCCCGTTCAGGCGGGACGAATAATTTTATAGAAATTTGACCAAAAACAGAGAAAAATTATTTTAAAAAAACGGGACCATTTACATACAATGTCACGCCTTAGCTTTCTAAATAAAGTTTTTATTTTAAATAGTTTTTGAAAAAATAATTTTTATCTTCAAAAATTTTAATTTTTGTTTTTAAATTTTTAAGTTTGAAAATAATATTTTTCAAATACAATGAAATAAAAACTTTATTTAGAAAGCATATTATAGAATGGAATCGTGGCTTAAAAAAAAGCTAAGTCGTGGCATTGTAAGTGGTCCCGTTTTTTTTTTTAAATAATATTTTCTGTTTTGATCCAAATTTTGAGAAAGTTATCCCTCCCGTCTATACGGGAGAAAATAGACCCCCCTTCGATACTAATTTTTTCTTGTCTAAATCTAATTTATACAATCAGATTGTTTTCTTTGCGTTTTATAAGAATCACCCTTACCCCATAATTAGTTCCTTAAAGTGAAAATAGGGTGACCAGGGGGGTGAAATACAAATCTGAAAAATTAGGAACTTTTCTTTTCTATGTAGAACCATTTGATGTCTATCCATCTCAGAATAAAAAAAAACAATATAACCACCCACCAGCACCCTATTATACACATAAAAAATTATTTAGATTCGCATGCGTAAAGTTTTCTTTAAAAATGTTTTGGGAATTTGATATTTAAACCATTATTTTTTAGAAAAAACCCCTTCAATGATTTAAATTTGTTTTGTCTTCTCAAACTCTCGTATTCTCGTATTAAATATCGTATTTCATTATATCATTTTCCGTCATAAGCGTCTTTAACATTAGAGCAAGAACGTTGCGACCAATTCAGGTCTGCGAAGTTAGCAGGGCAACTTTTACAAACGGAAATGGGACCTTAACATAAATTTTCAGTTTTTTTTAAACTTTTTTTTGCATTTTTATTCTCAATTTTGCAGTTCGCTAAATAAGGATGGAATAACCTCTGCTAACTTCAAAGACGTGACTAAGTCGTGCATTTAATTTTTTATTAAAATCGTTCCATGCTTCTTTGAGATAGATAAGATTTCCTTTCAAATGTATGGTAAGTACCTTTATTCTTAGAGCTTAAAAAGTTTTAATTTCTCTTTCTTCTTCTCCTTCGAATTTAGAAATATAAAATTTCAACCGGGTTTCACTGTACTTATTTACACTTTATTTAAATTTTTGATTTTTGTAAACGTTTGAAGTTTTTTAATAAATTCCCTGAGTTCCTTAATAAAATGCTAGTGCCCCTTCACTATTATAGATCCCACACCAAATTTGCAGCTACGCAACGAAGATGGATTAATGTAGTATTTTTAGAGTTTTTCTTACTTTTCAAAATACTGTCTCAGTTACAATATTGTAAGTAGTTATAAATAAGTATATTTTCAATGACAGTGGTACACTGAGGCGTATACGTATTATTTATTTTATCCACAGTATTTTTTTTTCATTTTATTTAAAAAAGCGTTTGTTACAGGCCAGAGAAATTGATCTCTATACATATTTAAAAATACCTTCTTATATCTTAGTAAGCCAAGTTATTGGTATTGGTGATCACAAATCCAATATTCTTACAAAAGAAAGTAAATAACTTTATGCTTTCAGGTAACCATTCTTTGTACCTACCTTTTTTAAACTCCTAAACTAACTTTGTGGAGATAAAAGAAAATGACAAAAAAACAATTTTAAACTTCAAGAATAAGTCTACGAACAGAAAAAAAAATTGTTTTCTTTACCTTGCTGAGCATCTTGATGAGATAAACTTTTGCCGATCAATATTGTATCTTATTTGAATCGGTTATTAAATTATTTACCTTATTCTTCTTACCCTCTAAAAGCTGTTGTTATTTTGTATATCAGGGACAGGGCATACATATATACAATAAGTTCAAGGATATAATATTCCTGAAGTGTTTGTGTCACATATCGTTCTTTTTCTTGCCTTCAGGCGAAATGATTAATTTATTTTTCGAATTTTTGGGGACCAAAGGAAAACAAACAAAAGTGGCTTATAATACGTCTCCTGGCGTATTGGACCTAATTTTGAATTAAGTTTGTTTTATTTTCGGTATAAAAAATGTATTAAGCTATAACATACGTGGGATATCAGTTCTGATAATCGTATTATTCTGATAAAAAGTTTGGCTGTGTCCTTTTTTACTTGTCATTATTTATCATGGTTTTTGGGAACATTAATAATAGAAATGAAAACTTATGTCACATCCATCAGGGATTTTGACGTATGTAACTAACACTAATGAAATGGCAGGATTGTTTTTTGTGACTGATGGCATATATGTGAGTGTGCTGTAAGCAAAAAAAAAAAACATTCAAACAACATTAATAAATGAGAAGGTGTTATTTGTAACGTTGAAGTAATTTTTTTGATTAATAGTATTATAACTTTTAAGCTTAAAAATTAATAAAGTTTGTATTCTAGACAATGAGAGTTTTTGTTTGAATTGTTTCTTTATAGAAGTTAAAAAGATATAGTTCAAATTAATATGACCCTATTTCGGAAGAAAATATTTGTATGTACAACTACTTGACTGTTAACTCATAGGGACCTGGGTTCAAGCCAAAATTGTTGTATCTAGGTATGATTTACATTGTAAAAATGAACATATCTCCCCCTTCAATGATGATTCAATGATTTTCAAATAATATAGAATTTTCGACAACAACGGGCAACTTTCATCCAACTTTCACCCACACCAATGGGATCTTGACATGAATTTATATTTTTTCTTGCAATCCTATTCCCGATTTTGCAGTTCACAAAATAAAAGTACAATCGAGTGTCCAGCTAACTTCATTGATGTGAAGTTAGCTGCTCAAATCACGTATCTCAAGAACGAAGCTTAGTAGGAAATTGTGGTACCTAAGGCTTTAAATTTGCAGTTTTTACACATTTCAATAATGGGCTAGCTGAAATTTCAATTAAAAGAATTTCAAGAACTCAATTGCACCTTTATTTGGCGGACTGAGAAATCAAGATTAAAAATGCAAAAAAAAAACTGCAAATTCCTGTTAGGTACAATTTTCGTGGGTTAAAAATATTCCGAACTGAACAAACCATTATGCTGCATGCCACCAAAAAATATTTTTGAGATTTTTAAAAAAATCTAATATTATGAAAACTAAACGGTTGATTTTTATTAAACTTGGTATTGAATAGACTTTTTATACTTTTTACAGTATGTGTTAATGTCATAGATTTTATATTAAATATAGAATTGATTAACTAAAATAATTTGCTTTGAGAAAAACCTTCTTTGAATTAAATAAATAAATTAAATAGTACTAAATTAAACTTAAAGGTTAACACTTAAAAACTACGCTCTTCAAATGAAATATAAATCATAATTAACTACTAGTCGTATTAAAAGTCATAACTTTCGTACACAACTGTGTTTACTTTTGCTTTATATAATAATAATTGTATTCTAAATTCACGTCATCTTTGATATCAATGCAATTGTACCGTATTTCTTTTCTTGATCATTTTTTTTTAAATATAACTCACTCTCAACAATTTCTTCTTTGAATAAAGTACTGCTTTATAACGTTGTTAAACCGTGTACTGTTTTTTTATTATTAAAAACCTAACAGGTTATGGGCCCAGGCCACATTTTGTTTTTTTTAAGAAAAAGTATACTAAAAATAAATTTTAATTTAATAAAATTTAATTAGTTTTTTTTTGCGTTCGTCGTAAATCGTAATTTTCTTAAACAAAAAAAAAATATATCATGGCATCATTATATCAAATTGAGAAACTTGATAAAGATAACTACTGTGCATGGGAGATTCTAATGAAGAGCGTGCTCGTACATTGTGATCTCTGGGATTACGTAAGCGGTGAGACTACACTCAAAGAAGATGCTGCTCTAGAGGAAAAAACCAAGTGGGACAAAATGGATAGTAAGGCGCTGTCGACAATCCTTCTCAGTGTGAAGCCATCAGAGCTTATACACGTGAAGCAGAGCAAAAGTTCAAAGCAAGCATGGGACATTCTTGCATCAATTCATAAGCCATCTGGACCAGCGAGACAAGTAAGTTTATTCAAGCAATTATTATCGAATAAAATGCATGACGGGCAATCGATGTCTGCCCATATCAATCATTTTTGCATTACTGTTGAGAAACTTTATGAGATAGATGTCCAGATGAGTTACTTGCCATCATGTTGCTTTGTAGTCTTCCTGATGATTACGAAAATTTTATAGTAGCTATTGAGAGTCGCGATAGATTGCCCACATTGTCCTCTCTGAAGGTTAAATTAACAGAGGAGGAACAAAAGAGGAATGATAGGGACAAAGACCACGTGAGTAGCAGCAGTAAGCATGTGTTAGCTATAAATGCAAAATCGAAGTTAGGTCCAGTTCAATCTTCAAATAAAGGCAATCGCTTTGATAAAAAACGAAATAATCGTGGCAAATGTTTTAGATGTGGTGTTCGAGGGCATTTTGCTTCCCAATGTACTGCATCAACAAGCAATCGAAACGAGACAGCTTTTGGGATAGTTTCTAATACTACTTATGGAAATGGAGTTTTAGGTAGACACGAGTGGTGTATAGATAGCGGTGCTACATCTCATATGTGCTGCGATAGGAACATGTTTGCTAATTTAGACGATGCTCCCAAGACACCAATAGAGCTTGCAACTGATGTGTGTGTTACATCCAGTGGTGTAGGAACGGTTCGAATTAGTTCAGATGATTGTGACATAACGCTGAAAGATGTTTTCTTCGTCCCCCAGCTGAGGGGAAATTTCTTATCTGTAAGCAAGATTACGACTAGTGGGCATGCAGTGGAATTTGGAAGAGATTTTGGAGTTGTAAGAAATCAAAATAATAAGGTAGTTATAAAAGCCAAAAAACGTCAAGATTTGTACGTGGTGTGTGGCATCAGACATGAGTCGGCTTTGAGTTTGAGGACTCATAACGCGAATCTGAACTCTTATAGTATGTGGCATGAGAGATTCGGTCACCTTAACGGAAGTAGCTTACAACAACTATGCAAGGAGAATATGGTTCTAGGTCTAAAACTTGGCAATGGAAATTGTTTAGAATGTTTAGTTTGCGCAAAAGCCAAAATAAATGAACAGCCATTTCCTAAGCAATCACTCAGCAGGAGTAAGGGATTACTTGATTTGATCCACACAGACATCTGTGGACCGATGAGAACAGCTTCAGCTGGAGGTGGTCGCTATTTTGTTAGTTTCATTGATGATAAGTCGCGGAAAATGCACCTGTATATCATATAAAGGAGGAATGAGGTTCTTCGAATTTTCAAGCAATTTAAGAAGGATGTAGAGCGAGAGACAGGGCGAGCAGTAAAAATGATCCGTAGTGATAATGGGGCAGAGTACGTTTCCAATGAGTTCTCACAGTTGTTAAGAGATAATGGAATTAAAAAACAGTTGACTGTAGCTCACACACCAAAGCAAAATGGGGTAGCGGAAAGGGCAAATCGGACACTTGTAGAGATGGCAAGATGTTTGCTCATAGGTTCGTCCCTCCCTGAGTCTTTGTGGGCTGAGGCGGTCAACACTGCTGCTTATTTGCGAAACCGATGTCCAACAAAGATTTTGGGCAACAAGACACCTCATGAAGTTTGGAGCGGTATGAAACCTTCAGTTAGTCATTTTCGTGTATTCGGCTCAAAGGCAATAGCGTTAGTAAAGCAACCAGGTAGATCAAAGTTTGAGGCAAAAGGTAAGGAGTATACGTTTGTTGGCTACTCTGATGAATCAAAAGCCTATAGGCTACTAGATAGAGCTACAGGTAAAATTGTGAAGAGTCGAGATGTCCAATTTTTTGAAAACGATAAGGAATTGAGTACTAACGTTTATGATTTTTTAGACACAGATTTGGAGTCATTGTCACAAAATGCTTCAGAGTTAAACGAAACAGTTCCAATGAAGGCAGAGAAAGAAAGTGGAGAGGTTTCTGCACAACCAAAACCACAACCTTCAAGCATCCCTCCCCAGATGAAAAACTTACCTGGTCGTCCCAGAATCATAAGAACTGGAAGAGTTGGCCGCCCAGCAAAACAATATAATCAGCAGTCAATCAACTCGGTTCAAGAAGGTATGACCATTCCTTGTTCTTGAAGCAATAATTCATCCCGAAAGTAAACGATGGCGAGAGGCTATGAAAGTCGAGTTTGATGCACTCTCTTCGATGTGGACTTGGGAGTTGGTTGACCCTCCTAATGAATGCCAAGTGATTGGATGCAGATGCGTGTACAGCATTAAACGTAATGAAAATGGTTCTATTGATCGCTATAAATGTCGTCTAGTTGCGAAAGGCTGCTCGCAAAAATATATGATCAATTACTATGAGACATTCGCCCCTGTCGTTCGCTACTCTACGATTCGTCTTATACTCGCTATGGCTGCACAGTTCGATCTTCATATACACCATGTTGATGTCACAACAGCTTATTTATATGGGGATTTGAATGAAACTGTTTTCATGCATCAACCAGAAGGTTTCGTTGATTCACGATATCCCCATCGAGTATGCCGACTTCAAAGATCTCTGTATGGGCTGAAGCAGGCAGGCAGAGAATGGAACAAAAAACTAAATGACACTATGCTTAAACTTGGTTTTCAGCGTTGTAGCGGTGATACTTGCGTCTATACAAAATGTAAAGGTGATACATTGTCTATTGTTGGAATATACGTTGATGATATGATTATAGCTGCATCGAACAATGAAGATTTAAAATCTATCAAATCTCAGATTCGTTCTGAATTTGACATTGTGGATAAAGGTGAGCTGAGTTATTACCTGGGAATCCAAATCAAAAGAAACGGTGAACAGATAGAAATTCATCAGCAAAAATACATCAACGAACTTGCTATGAAATTTAATTTGCTTGATAGTAAACCTCGATATACACCTTTGGATCCCGGTATGAAACTAATTAAAGGTACTAGTGATGGAGGAGAACGCGTAGATTCAACGAAGTATCAATCGTTAATTGGAGCACTACTCTACATTGCGCTTTCAACGCGTCCTGATATTATGTATTCCGTATGTAGGCTCTCGCAGTTCAACGTGAAACCATACACTGAGCACTTCGTAGCGGCAAAACATCTTTTGAGATACCTGAAAACGACAAGTAATGCAAAGCTTACATATGGAAGAACACCGTCTAAACTCACTGGATACATAGATGCGGATTGGGCTGGTAACATTGATGACCGCCGATCGTATACTGGTTTTGTGTTTCTGATGGGTGGTGAAGCGATTTCTTGGGAATCTAAAAAACAAATTTCGGTTGCTCTAAGCAGCACAGAAGCCGAGTACATGGCTCTTTCGCAGGCATCTAAAGAGGCATCATACCTGCTGAATTTTTTGAAAGAACTTGAATATGAAAAGGTATCATTTAAGTCTATATTAATCCATTCTGATAATTTAGGTGCACAGCAGCTTGTGAAAAATCCAGTCTTTCATCCTCGAAGCAAGCACATTGATATACGGTATCATTTTGTGCGCCAACTATATGAAGATGGATTCATTCAGCTGAAGTACACGCCAACATCCGAGATGATAGCTGATGTCCTTACAAAGAATTTGACCAGAACAAAACACGAGAGGCTTTCAATTTAATGGAAATTAAATTTTAATTTTTAAATTTTTTAAAATCTAATGAATTATTTGAAATCAAAAAAATTTTGTTTGTTAATAACTTTTTGAATTTTTGGTAAGCATTGAGGGGGAATATTAAAAGTCATAACTTTCGTACACAACTGTGTTTACTTTTGCTTTATATAATAATAATTGTATTCTAAATTCACGTCATCTTTGATATCAATGCAATTGTACCGTATTTCTTTTCTTGATAATTTTTTTTTAAATATAACTCACTCTCAACAATTTCTTCTTTGAATAAAGTACTGCTTTATAACGTTGTTAAACCGTGTACTGTTTTTTATTATTAAAATCCTAACAAGTCGTTGAGATCTTGAAATTATACCACACGTAGTTGCAGCAAGTTAAATTTGAATATTAAAATATATATATAAAAATTGAACAGTTTCTCTTTATTTTTTTCGTTGAACAAAAAGTGTGAAAACTATCACATTAAACAGTATGTTATTAAAAAAATTTACTTTTAAGGAAAATATAACATTACTATCCAAACACATGTTAAAAAACCGTTAAAGAAAATATTTTTTTCTTAAAAACGGCTCCTTCGATTTTTATTAAACTTTTTTCGTATGCTTAAATTAGTGCAATATACTAACAACAATTATAAAAATTTACAAACTGCAACTATAGCTCATCATAGGCTGAACGGAATAAGAATTTTTTTTATATGCAAATTTAAAATAATATTAAGGAATATAACATATCAAGATTTTCTAAAAACAGGCTTTTGAATTTTTTAAAAACAGACTATTTTTTTTTTTTTGAAAATTTGATATTTCAAAAACGGTTTGACAATTTTTTTAAAACTTTCGATTTGCATGCTAAAAATTTTCCTTAAAAATGTTTCAAGAATTTGATATATAAAATATTTTTTAAGAAAACCGCTCCAACAATTTTTTTTTGCATACAATCATAGTCAATCAAGAATTAAGATGGCATTGTTTTTTTAATTTAAAACTCTCAACGAAGTTATTTTAGCGAATTTGAATATCGTATTTCATGCTTAACTCATTGCCAATTAATTATTTTCCATCAATCAAATCTGTTCAAATCGTTTATCTTAATTTTTGAGAAAGTTGTTCTGCTACGAAGATAGCAAGACTGTCTGTCTTTCTGTTTGTATCTGGATCTCTTGTCTAAGCTCTTATCCAATGAATCAATCTTCTTAAAATTTTGAACTTAAGGCTTTTAAGTCGAAGAGTCAACGACATTAAAAGTCATGTCATTTGCGTAATAGCTTTTGGGGTGTTCAATCAATAACCGTTCGTCTGCCTACTTAAGCACGTGTCAAACAAGTGTAAAATTTGACGCAAAATCTGTACATTGATTTATTTCAATGCCGCTTTTTGGTCGCAGGAAAAAAGTGTGGGCACAAAATATATTCAGCTTGCAATTTTGAACATTATGAGGTTCATTGGACCCTAACACCACCTTATATTTCAGGATGCATAACGGCACATCATTATTTTCGTCTTGCCAGAAATGACGTTCTAGTGAAGTTTAAAGTCTTAGCCTCTTTTCCTTAGCATAAGCAACAATATAATTACGCGAACTGCCTGCCAGTTAGAAGACGTCTCAAAAATGCGTTTAAAAAATGTACTCAATGACAAATTGCCAGTCTTCTATTCAAAAACGCAAAAACAAGAATGATCATTTGACAATCAACTTGGTCTTTTTTTCAAAAACAGGAAAGAAAACTATCCTTAGATGAAGAAGTTTCAAAGTCGTATTCTAGTTTCTTTCCAATCTTTTTCATAGGATTCATATCCTTCGTCAGTTTACTAATACGGAAGTTAGGTTAGGTAAGGTAGAAGGGTTGTCAGTTGATCTTGATACCGTCACTTTTAGGTTTATGTAGATCCGTTGTAATACCCTTGGAAATTGAATTCCACTTAATGTAAACACCTTTATATTCTGTTAGCAGGCAGGCCAGTTAGAGGCGTTGGTGAAATGCCAAAGTTCTAGAAAGTTCCTCTTAGTCGTCATATAAATGATTTCTTTGGTGTGTCTTTCTCAAATGACAGGGTGCTAGGCATTGGCAAAGGAAGTGTAAGGTATCCTCATGTGCTTCATTGTCGCGGTACCCTATGCAAAGATCGTCAGTACTGAGCAGCCCCATTTTCTTTTTATGGTATCTAGTAGGTTGTGTCCGGTGAATATGCTGACAAGGGAACGGAGATGTTTCTTGTCTATTTGCTTTATTTGTCTGTCCTTTGCTCATTGAAATTTGGCAATGACTTTTAAGTTGAGCCACATGTTTCAAGCAGATTTCATTTTTCACTGTTTTTTTCTAAAATTTTGTTACCAATATCCTGTTTGATGCTACTGGTTGGTATTTTGATATTTTGTTCAGTTTGACTTGAACCCGTTCTCGCCAGCTCATCAGCTCTTTCGTTTCCTTGATATGCGGTAGTTCCTAAAACGCATCCACGAACGTGACAATATCCTCGAATTTCACCAGCAGAAACGTATTTTATGAAGTAGGGCTCAACTTTGGAGAGGTTTGATACACCAATTGTATTAATTAATTTTGTGGAATGGAAAATCAATCAAAAGAAATGGAAACTTGTAGCCCTGCTCTAAGCCAGTCAATGAAGACTCAGTACCACCACCAAGTACAGAAGAAGAACACTCAGCTATGAAGAAGGTAAACAACCAGAAGACCATTACATCTGATGGTTTTCGAGCATAGCTGCATGCACCCTGTGAAAGGGTGAATGCACCAACTCATCAACTTAGTTTGTGTGCCCGATGACTGGTCCATCAGCTATACAATGTCTACAGAAAATATTTTTCCATATCCTGAAAGCACTATCGAGGTATATCCCTGATATACGTGGCATACAAGATCCTATCCAACGTGCTGTGTGAGTGTCTTAAGCCGCTCTGCTATCCCTTAATTAGCGGGTAATAGCGTGCCTTCTGGCCAGGCATCAGATCGACCAAAGACCAAATATTCAATTTCTGGAAAATCCTGGAAAAGACCAACACATTTTTAATCGAGACTAAAAATCTATTCATTGACGTTAAAGCCACATTTGAAAGATGGCATTCTTAGTCAGAAGCTCTTAATGGCAATGATTAAATTTGGATTCACTGATCTAGTTGTGTCACTTGACATAACTAAAGTTAAAAAAAGGATAAAAAGAAAGCGAAAAGATGCGCTATCATGAGATTTCTTTAATCTCGTTCTATACTTAACATTGGGCAGGGCAGGCCTTGACACTGCAGGTACAATTTTCAACACATCTGTCTAACTCTTATGATATACCTATCCCTACCGATGATTTCGACATCTTCAGCTACTCTCAACAGGCTATTCAAAAGTCTTTCCTTTCAAAGAAATCGAAGAACAGGTAAAATTTGTTCTTCTTCGAAGTATATCTGGTCACGAAGGAAATCTAAATGGAGATCCGACGAAGAATTACCCTAGCAAACCGGTGCCACTCCTTTTAAGAAAGACGAAGTGCACTCAAAACACTTAAACTTCCAGTTCTGCTTTATGGCGCTGATATAACCAGTGAACAAAAAAGAGAGACCCGATACTGGGCTCTTTCGAACAAAATTGCTCAAATAGAGGAGCTGTTTCAAGACATGACTGTATAAACATTTGCTCGACCACAACGATTGAATGGACAATAATGCTCCAGCCAAGATAGTCTTTGAAACCCAGCCGTCAGGTTTGAGAGAACGAAGAAGACCGAACCCCCCGGTTTGAAGACCAAGCTACCATGGATGCTAGAAAGCTTGGCCTACAAGACTGGAAGCAGCGTGCTCGGACGTCTAGAGGGTGGAGGGCTGCCGTATCTCAGGCTGGAACCTTTCATGGTTAAAAGCCAAATAAGTATGAAAAGCAGTTCTCTTTTGGCTACCAAGCAAAACTTTTTTAACGTTGAACGAAATCAAACTTTTTGAAGACATTTTATTCAATTATGTTTCGTTCGTTCTTGCCTCCACTGCCCTCCCCCTGTATCCTCGCATGAGTTAAACATCTTCTTGGAAAAGGTTTAAACATCCATTTTTTTAACTTTGTCTCCTTGAAATAATATTTAACGTACCTCCAATCAAAGGAGAACTCTCCAGAAGAAGGTATTTAAAACACTTAAATACCTACTCGAAGAGCTGATTTAAAAACTAAAATCGTTTTGCACGGCAATAATAATTCTTTGAACAAAAATTAGATTTATTTTCAAAAACTCCAAGTTAACCCTTAATGCAATTTGCCATGGTTAGGTCATCATTCATACGTCATAAATGGCTTTTGTAATGTCTCCATTAAACGTGTGACTAATTTCAAGGATCATTGAGTGCAATCGGAAGTCATAGGAATATTCTCATCATCTTCTATGATGGCCATCCCAGTGAAGAGCAAGAAATGAAGGGTGAAATTGAACTCACACCGGATATCCTCCCTTTTTCTGTGCTTTGCCTTAAGCGATATTAAATTATTCCCTCGGATGAGAAAACCGAATCACTCACACAGCATGAACCATAAAGAGAGAGAGATATACAGGACTCTCCGTTGCAGTCTACGTTATTTTGGAAAGGTCAGTCAAGTAGTTGTAAATATTGCAAAGATGAAGTAGAAGCTGCATTGATGTTCCCATTCCCGTTCTATGCTCACGGACATTATCCTCTTAATGTCCCTGAAATTTCTCTGCTTTTCTAAACCAACCAACGAACGAAAGGATGCAATAAATTCTTGTGCACAAAACTCCAGAGTCTTTCCGTGTAACAAGTCATTTGCTGTGGTTCTGTGCAAGAGCATTAGATGAAGGGAGGTATAGTTTGCGTTGTTCGCTGTTCAACTGCACTTAGTCCCCCAAACAATGAGAGATGGTCCTTAATAAGAAGTGTTTACATGTTACACAAAAGCTGAGCAAGAGAGTGACGATGGTGGTGCGGAGGCTGGCAGCTGGCGGTGGTGATATGTGTTGGTTATTCGTTGGTCGATTGTATGTGTGGAGGAAGCAAATATTTACCAAACATAAAACAATTTGCTTTCTCACACGATATCCTTTCCATTGCGGGCCAGGCCAGTTCCTTTTTGGAGCATAGAATAAACACAGAACGCCAACGCAGAGACTGGCTGCCATTCTTTGGGGATTAATTCTGTGGGAGGACTTTGGGGTTTTGTCTAAGGGGATGGCATCTGGTGTTGCGGACGAAAATGTGAGACAGCACGAATGGGCATTTTAAGTGGGTAGGTAGTTGTTCTTTGTAATGGATTTGGCTGGTTTAAAAGGTCCATTTACTGTTGTACGAAGATTGTGCAACTATCTACCTGTGAGAATAAAGTGCAATGCAAGTCGGTATTGGATGGACGGCTTTTTGTGAGCAGTTTCATGTTCATGTCTACCTCAGTTATTGTATTTGTTTGCTGACACTGAGCTATTTGTTATACAGGCCATTGCATTTCATCAACTAACTTTGACGACAGAAAAAAAACACTGTTGGATATTTTTTTTTGATAGAAAATTATTGACACATTGACAGTATGACCAAAGTTATAAATAATTCTGTTAATACCATATGACAATATCACTTCTGAAGCTTCTGAGGAACTGCTCGTTTGTATCTTGTGGTTCTTATTTAAGGCCATGATATTGTTCGAAATATTTTTGCTCGGAAATATTTTTCCTTACTGTTTACGAGTATAAGCTTTAAGGTTTTTAATTTTTATCTTCATCATTCTTCATAATTTTTTCCGCTACTTTTATTTTATTAGCTTTTCAACCTTGTATATTTTATTTTTAACTAAAAACTCATCCTTAATTAAAAATATTTCAATTTATTTAGAAGAACTATGTTGGCACAAAGAAAAAGAAAAAAAAAAAACAGAAAACTTTACGGAGAAAAAAAAATGCTTAAGGTTCATTTCCTATTACCAGCAAACAATTTCAACATCATTGCAATGTTTTTACTGAAAATGTTATCTTTGGCGGCTACTTAACCTAGAAAAAATAAACGTTCGACTACCTCCTACAGGGCTTTTGTTCTTAATGGAGAATCGCGAAATTATTATTTACATAGAACTCGAAAAATTTCCATGCGGGTGCTTCATTTTAAATTTTGTTCTTCCAACGAGACAAAACGGGAAAAAAAATTAAGTCGGTGCCAATTCAACTTAAATCTAGCCCACTTATTCATTTTAAAATTCTCAAGCTCTGTTAAGGGAATTCTTGTTGGAAAGCCTTTGTTTTATTTGCAATTAAGTAACGTCTAAAGGGGAGCTATGCCTTTACAAAAAAAAAAAATTGCTCGAAATCTAGATTTTCCAATAAAATAACTCTTTTAATTTGGCTGTGTAAAACTCAGGGAACTTTTTAATATTCATTATTTTCAATTACTATTAAACACATTGCTTTTTGCGGGATTTTTCCTGTTTTTCCCTTCAGGAATTCAGAAGCTCGATTTTGTATCGGATACGTTTCCCAGGGACTTCATTCTTGAACAACCCAAAAAAAAATTCAATGGGATTGAAGTCTGGTTACTGATCCGGTGAATACCGGACCAATGTCTGCGAATGAATCCCGTCATCTAAGTTGTAATCTGCTCCTTAACCAACTTTGATGTATGTTTCTGGTCTTTGTCAGGTTGAAGTGGAATATCTCACTCGGCATATAGGGAAATAACTTTGTTTCCAGGATACCTTTATACCTGAGGGCAATGCCGTCTGGAAGGGGGGGCGGGGTAAGGGTGCTCGATATTTTTAAATTTATTTTTCTCAAAGCAATTTTCTTGAAGTTAAATAATTCAAAAAAATTCTATGCAGAAGTTAGAATTGGAAGAACATGTATTAATACTTAACCAACGTCAACTCTTTCAAGTTATCTCCTCCCCTTATACACTAGCAAATTGTTGGCATATGAATCGGTACATGAGAAAAAAAACGACTAAAGACAATAGCAAGCTTGTGTGTGTTAGTAAAAATGGTAGTCGCTGTTGCAATTGATAAACAGCGAAACCTTCATTGGGATTGAGCTTATCATGTAGATTCAGTGGCGCGGTGTGTAGAGCATCGGCCTCTGAATAGCAGGGTTCATGACTCGCTCCCAGATGAAAGAAAATTGTTTTTAAATTAATACGGACATAACCAGACTAAGCACCACTAAAAAAGAGTCAGATTTAACAATTAAACGATTTTAATTGAACATACAATTTGAGTTAATTTAAAATACATTGAAAATTTTAAATCTTATGGCACAAAGGGGGCCTATTATTATCCATTGGCTTAGATTTAAAAAGAAATATTAATATCGGGTTGTTCAATAAGAGCGCTAAAAAAGTTTTTTTTAAATAAAACATAAACGGTTTGATATCCAATCAATGAAATTCTTTATTCCTGTGAAAGTACATACGTTCGATGCCATTATGTATGGAACTCAATTTTTTTTACATGGCCCGTGGTGGCCGATTGCAGAAGCCCAGACGCTGAACCCAATTTCGTACGAAGTTCATCAATCGTCGCTGGCTT
This sequence comes from Dasysyrphus albostriatus, assembly GCA_946251815.1. Classification (NCBI taxonomy): domain Eukaryota; kingdom Metazoa; phylum Arthropoda; class Insecta; order Diptera; family Syrphidae; genus Dasysyrphus; species Dasysyrphus albostriatus. The sequence goes on from OX276335.1 coordinate 12,035,586, forward strand.
GTTGGCATAGACCATAGACTTGACGTGGCCCCACAGGAAATAGTCTAACGGCGTCAAATCGCACGACCGAGGTGGCCAAGCGACTGGACCATTTCGTGAGATAACACGTTCTCCAAACTTGGTTTCCAATAAATTGATTGGCGCCGACCTATTGGAACCACATGTCTTCCAAGTCCATATCATCCAATTGGGGCCAAAAATATTCGGTTATCATTTAACGGTAGCTATCCCCATTCACAGTAACGTGCCGGTCTTGATCATCACGGAAGAAGTACGGCCCAATGACGCCGCCGGCCCATAAACCACACCAAATCGTATTTTTTTCGGGATGCAATGATGACTCATGAAGTACCTGTGAGTTGTTGCCTGACCAATACCGCATATTTTGTTTATTGACGAAGCCATTCAGCCAGAAATGAGCCTCATTGCTGAAGATGATTTTTCGATGAAAATCCGAATCATTTTCAAGTTGTTGCTCAGCCCACGAACATACGACGCTTCTGGTGGTCAAGCGGATTCAGTTCTTGCGTCAATTTAATCTTGTAAGGATGTAGGTCAAGATCTTTTCGCAAAATTTGCCACAGAGATGCCTAGCGCTTGAGAATGACGTGTGAGAGACACATTTGGGCTTTCTGTAACTGAAGCCTCAGCGGCAGCAATATTCTCGACACTACGGGCACTTCTTTGTCTCACTGGCACGGGAACATTTTGTACTGTGCCTGCGGATTCAAATTAAATTAACGTTGAGGGCACTGACTCTGAATTTCGGTAGAAAATTTTAATAATTTCGGCCCGTAGTTGGCTCGTATATCTTTCCATCATGAAATGGCAAACCTTACTGAAGAGAAATGTCAAAAGAGCGGAAAGAAATATGGCGTTGTTTGCTGTCCCTGTCGCTCTACTTTTGTAGCGTCCCTTTTGAAAAACCTTTTATATATTATTATGTTGTTTCCGTTGATGAAATAAACTTTATCTTCAGTTTAAGTATTTTATTCACAAAAGTAGTTAGCTTGTAAATTATAATTATGTATATATGTAATAATAATAAGATAATAGGTTAAGTTGCTATTTGCTTAGAGGCGTGTGATCGGCTTGACTTGGTGATGAAGAAGAGATTCAATCGTTCGTTTTTCAAGCTGATCTCAGCCTTAGAAATAAGGGAAAGGAAGCAAAAGGAAGAAAAGGAATGAAGCCATTTTATAAAACTTTAATATTGTTATCGAAACAGGGTTGGCTTTAGGCCGTATATAACATATATCATACCCGTCAATTTAAAATTAAGGTGTTCTGTACCGGTTGTCCATTGGTGGTTTGCGTCTGGTTTGGTGGAAAGGGTTCTTTTAGCCTATTGTAGTATATGCTGACCCTATATTAGCGCAGAAAGAAACGGATGTTTCGTCGTTGTCGGTGAAAATATTGGCGTCCAGGGTTTCCCTCACACTGAGGAACCTCTGCTCGGGATGTCGTTGCTCGGTGGCCATCCTTCTCATTTGCTGATTGGGGGTGATTGACGGTGTTCTGCCCTAGCTTCTTTGCCGAATTTAGCAGGTATTTGTCCAGTGGTATTATTCTCGCTTTTCTCTATAGATCCTCATTCATGTAATGTTTTCTTCGCTGTCGGTCGAAGTGAAGTCCGGTGCAGATTCTTAACATCTTCCTCTCAAAGATTTGGAGTTCCTTAATCGCCTTTTTTTGTGATCGTGAACCAGACCGGGAAATAGAAGGTGATGGCTGGCTGCAACAGTTGCTTGTACACAAGTATCTTCGTCTGTTGGCTTAGTCCTGATCTTCTCCTCATCAAAGTGTGTAATCGGTGGAATGCCCAGTTCGCTTTTCTGAGTACAGTTTTTGAGTGCGGGTTGAGCCCTAGCAACTCGTTGAAGTTGATCCCCAAGTATTTGAAATTTTTTTTTCGCAGCAATAGTAGAACCACCTGCAAGCTTCAGAACTAGGTTTCCGCAAGTGGCTGCTGAGCGACTTCCGCCGTCACGGGGTCTCCTGAAGCAGATAAGCTCCGATTTCACCGAGTTAATTTTGATGACTCATTCCTTGTAGAAATTGAACAGTCTGTTGTAGTGAGCCTCTACTATCCGGACTGCGACTAGCGGTGACATTGAAGTCGCGTATGTAAGCGAGTCATCAGCAAACAGCAGGTTTTCACAGCCAGTTCTGACGGGTTGGTCTGATGTTATCAGGCTGTAGAGGAAGGGGCCAAATTTTGAACATTGTGCGACTCCGGTTTTGATATTCTTCACAGTTGATGAGCAGTTTCCCAATTGCACAAATAAATTCCTGGAAAAAAGAAGAGAAAAGAGAATTTTGATTAGTGGCGGGGGCAAAAAGGAGTCTGATGATCGAGGTGGCACTATCGAAAAAGCTTTAACTCCAGCCAATTTACCTGGTATTAATACACACAGGTGGTTGTTGTTCCTTCAAAAATTATTCAATATATATTGATGTATACTCCGCAGCAGGTATTGCACTTGTGTGGGACTTCCATTTGCACACAAATCCCCTCTTAATTCATCTTGTTAACACTTAAGATAGTTAAGTAAAATATAGTGCTTTAAAATTATCTGAAACATCCATAAATATCTTTCGACACTAATAGATTATATAGTAAAAAGAATCAAAGCTAAAAATGTAAGCACTACATCTATCAAAATCAACAGTGCGTTTTTATGGTCTTCGAACCTACCACCAAGGTCAAAAATTAATTGCAGGATGTTTATGCGTCATAAGGAATGAGGTCTTCAGATAATAGTTTCGATCTGATGAACAATGAGGATTTTCCAGGTCATTTGAAGACGAAATGTTGACTGAGACAAATGTTGAACTTCATCGACCATAGAACCATCAAAAAGAATTAAGCCTACTACCATAGAGTACCTAAACTATCTAGAGAACCAAATCGTACCCCTCTTGCCTAAAACACCCGCAGATTTTATTTAAGCGCATTAAGAGAAAACTCTTCTCTGTGCGTGAATAAGTGTGAATTGTGGATAGCTCTAAATGTGACGTTTTCAATTTTTTCGATTCAATTTGTTGTTGTTTTCAGTTTATTGAGCCAAAATCCATTAAGTTATAATTGTATTGGTGTGGTTCCATTTTAAATGCATTGGGCAGCTACCACCTGCTCAGTCATGTGGAGGAAATCCTCTCAGTGCAGTTTGTAAGGTGAGAGAGAAAAAGCCCTGAAGTCGGTTCTCTAGATAATATAGGTACTCTATGTCTACTATGCTGCTGACAACGAAATGCTTACAAAATCGAAGCGGAAAAATATAACAAATTCAAAAAATTAAAACAATAAATTACAAATGCAAAAAAATCACAGACAGCCATGTTATAATGAAAGAAACAATAAAAATAAACACAAAAAACACAAATGTCATTATTTTCGCTTACAATAACTGGTCAGGGTAATTATTTGTAAATGAAAAAATAGTTTAGAATTCTCCTAATGATCTGCTCCAATAATCAATTTCGCTCATCGAACATCATTCTGCAGAACGAAAAGTAGAAACAAATTTTTCGTATAGGATTTCGTTAAGTCATTTATGGGATTTTTCGTTTCGCATCATCAGCGTAATTGGCTTTAGATTTGGGTAATTTCTTGAAAAAAAAAAAACAAAAATTGTATGGGGTGGGTCTATAGGATACACCACTTAAAACTGACAATTGGCTCTATTACTGAGGTGATTAAGAGGAAAAATAAGTTTAACTTGAGCGTCAAGATTCTATTTTTTGGGAAATATACGATATACCTTACTTGTGAACCATAACTGCCTCAACAGAATGAGAGACGGAGCTGGAATAGAGTCAAAAATGCTGCAGCTGCAACAGAACAAGTTTAATAAATTTTAACTTTCATTGCAGCATTTTAGACATCTATTGCAGCTCCGTCTCCTATTCTATTCAGGCAGTAAGTCGTACAAAAAAATATATACAAAACAGCATGTTCTACATCTTTTACCCCAGTTCACAGTCTCGTTTTAACCTTGAACTGAGTTCAATTGTTCAGCTGAACTAAATTTTAAACCAAAAGTGCAGTTTAAACTTCTATTGTTAATTTGGGGGTAAGAGGTATAAAACGAAATCAATACAAAGCTTACTTCAATGCGCTATCTTTAACTCTGAAAGTTTCAAATTTATGAGAAAATTTGTATTTAATTTCTCAAAGTAAAGGTCTTTTTTCTTTGCAAATACACTGAACCGTTCTCGAGACATTGGCTAAAAACAGTTTTTTAAAAATGGCTTCTGCCACCTGAAATGCTTTTCTTAACTTTTGGGTTTGTAATAACAAAAAAATATTTTGTATACTATAATTTTAAGTGATACCATACAATACATTGTTTCACATGTTAATTGATACTGAGTCCTCCCACAAAAAATCCTGCGTACGCTACTGCTTGAGGGGTCTAACTTTTTCTTCAATTGAGCTGTAATTGCAAGTAATGTACCTGTTCCAATTACTGATAATTGCAAAGTTGAGCGCTGACATAAGTGCCACTCATGGATAACGGTTTGGGGGGTGGATTTTGCTCTATCGACAGAAGACAGCATTGAGTTTTTGAAGCGTTAAATTCTACGCGTTTTCTTGTTCCCCATTGGACAATGCTGTTGAGATCAGAATTTAATGAGCTTATCATAAAATGCCATTTAAGTTCCACATCCGAAGAACAAGGAAGTGAATCTTGAAACATATATGAAAAAGCTGAGGGTAATGTCTGTAATGTCCTATAATTTCATGGATTAGAAGTTGCAGACAGGAGATCTTTTATGAAAATAAGGAAAAGATTCGGAGACAAGACGGAGCCCCTGGGGAATACTAGCTAGGTAATTAATTATCCAAAGAAGAAGAGATTCATCGATACCAAGTGCAAGGATTTCCAATAAGAAAACTTGATGCCAAATTCTATCAGACGCTTTTGAAGTGTCAAGTGCAATAATCTTATTTTCTCCAAAATTATGTAAAGATTTTCCACTCAGATCACGAGTGGACCTATTGCTACAAAAGCCATACTGCTGGTCATTTAAGAAGCTTTCGTGCATCGTGATATTTCTTAAGCTGATAATTTATCAGCGTTTCCATGACCTTGGAAAGAAAGGATGTAAGTGCAATTGGACGATAGTAAGAGAGAGAAAAAGATTCGCCTTTTTTAGGGACAGGCTTGGCAAATGCTGTTTTCCATCTACTCGGAAAGAAACCAGCAGAGTTTAGGTCAGATGGAAAAGCTTAGGCAGTGGCTTTGCCAGCGTTAAAGATCAATTAGAACAATGGGAGGGCTACTATCTAGACCAGCGGATTTGCATATATTAAGGTGTAAGACTTCCCCCTTTGACACGGCTTCTTTGAGGAAAATTTCTGATTTATTAAACACATTCTCATAAAAAAACTAAATAACTTGTAGCGCGCTGTCACGCCTACTTTTCTTAAACCTTGGTTTATTAAGAAACGGCTGCACCGATAAACATAAAATTTTCATAATTTGTCACAATACAAAAAAAAAGAAAAATTGGAAACGTAAAATCCACCCACTGGCACGAGAATTTTTCTTATTTCTTTATTTTTCGGAAACGGCTTCAATGATTTCCATAAAATTTTCAGAATTTGTCTTATGGACGAGAAAAAATTGTAAAATTGGTTTTAGAAAAATCCGCTCACCGGCACGCCCACTTTTTGTTCCTTTATTTTTTAGGAAACAGCTCCAACGAGGTCTATGAAAATAACAGGATTTGTTTCTGTAGACGAGAACAAAATTGGTAAATTGGTTTAAGTAAAATCTACCCACTAAAACGCCCACTTTTCTTAACTCATTATTTTGAGGAAATGGCTTTAGCGATTTCCATGAATTTGTCAGAGTTTGTTTTTATGGAAAGAAAAAAAAATTGGTCAATTGATTTTAGAAAAATACACCCACTGCCACGCCCAATTTTCTTATTTCTTTATATTTCAGTAACGCTTCCTACTAATTGCAAAAAAATTTAATTTTTTATTCAAGTTAACGGGAAAAAATAAAAAAAAACCTTTATTTCCGCCTTTTGACACGCTCTCTGTGACAAAATATTTATTTCTAGGGAATTGTTCAAACTAATGGAATCACTATTTTTATTTTTCAGTGAAATTTACCCCTGCCATGCCCACCTTTTATATCTTTTTTTCTCAGAAACGGCTCTAACGATTAAGACGAAATTTTCATTGCTTACTTTTATCAGCGTAAAAAAAAGTTTGGATTCGCCTTGTTCCACGACTTTTAGTTCTTTAGTAGCACATAAGAACTTTTTTCAATTTAGTTTTTCTAAATATATTAAAAAGGTCTACGGAGATTAAATTTGGCTTCTAGTATTTAATTTGTATCTCAGATCGTATATCAGGCTGAACTACAAGAGACTCCACTTAAAAAAAACGTGCCATGAACTCTACCTCCAGGGCAGTTTGGGAAGGAGTGGTTGCTTAATGAACACAATTGGATTTCCCACCACCCTACGTATATTGATGAATTATACTTAGTCTTAGATTTGAAAATTTTACACACATCAAAAGAGCTGTGGCAGTAAGCGGGTCTTATAAAAAGTGCTTTTTCAATGTAGAGCAAATACAGTGACTGTCCATTCAGCTGATATATAAATGTAGTTCCTCACGCTATGAGAGAAAGAACTTTAGATTTTGAAGCCTGAATTGCGCTTTCAGTTTTTATTAGAAATCGTTCTTCGCTAGGACAATTCCCAAAAACGAATCTAACAAAACCTATTTCACAAATTTTTTCTCCTCCTTAACAACAAATTTTAAAAATTTCATGAAAATCATTGGAGCCGTTCCCGAGAGACAAGGGAATACGTGGCAGTGGATTGATTTTACTTAAACTGATTTGCCAGTATTTTTCTCGCCCATAAGAAATAACTCTGGAAATTTCATGAAAATCATTTGAGCCGTTTCCAAAGGATTAAGAAAAGTGGGCGTGGTAGTGAGCGGATTTAACTTTTCGATTTTTTAAAATTCTTTCTCTTATCATTGTAACAATTTATGAAAATTTCATCCATATCGGTACAACCGTTTCTTAATAAACCAAGGTTAAAGAAAAGTGGGCGTGGCCCTATCCTAGCAAAAGGTAGGAGGTCACCAGCCTGGATTTAAGTTGTATACCTAGCCTACAAACGAGCTGCAAAATTTCAGCCTACCGCTATTTTTTTCCATTTAATAGTAAAATTTCTCTATTTACTGGACTACAGTGAGTCTAGAGTAGAGAAAAGGCCCATGAAGGCTTTTCCCACGGATAGACACCACCCTGTCTTTCCTGTACCTACACCAATAAATTATTTCAGACATATCAAAAGTGAATATCACCTTTCCTTTCTTGCTATGATGAAGTCATTAACAGTTTTTCTCATGACGCGACGTTATACTCTCAGCCAGCCCTGAAAGCAATTTAGAATTTCAAATTAAAAGTTTTAAAAGCGAAATGTGGCTCCATTAAAAACACATTATAACCCAAAGAGCGAGTACGTGCGACCTAATGATGTATTTTACAAATTTTCTGCCTCAGTTCAACTGCCATAGTTTTTTTCAGGACCAAAAGTAGATATGTATTTGGTTATTCCATTTATAGTTACTAAGTGATGGGAGTTATGTTGTATTCTCGTCTGACTCTGAATTGGTATACCTACCTACTTTTTTAATTTTAGATTTTTTTCAAATCGTGGTTTCGAAGCGCTTTCAATGCTTTTAGCAAAATTAAAACTAGCGGTTCAACAATTTTAATTAGCGAAACTTTAATTCAGCGCGAAACATTTAAAATCCCGTCTTTTTCCTCTACGAAGGTTTCATTCAAATTCTAATAGCGTTTGACTATAGCTGAGGGGGGAAAGGAAGGATATATTTTACATTTTAGTCGCACCACAGATCTGATGGGCAAGACCGCACCATAGTTCTCTTTTTGAAAAGGGTGTTGCTTTTCTTTGAACTCAAACAAACACAAAAAAAAAGGAAACCTTTTAAATTATGTTGCCTGGTGGTGGTGGTGGTGGAGGAAGTATCCATAGATACTACTCGTAGTATAGGTAGTGGGTAAATTTACACAAAAAGCTTTTTCATCCCAAAGGCGAATTTCAACAAATCACTGATCCAGTTTCGGGTGCCAGGCTGCCAGGGTGCTACTACACTACTTTGGTATAATATCCCTGATTTTTCTATTCCCTTATCTGCATATATAGTATACGGGGTCGATCCCATTAGGGTGCCGGCTTTAAATTAACTTTGTTCCTCTATCTTCCGTGCTCCCGGAGAGCATAATGTGCAAATGTGGGCACAATTTCCAAATTAACTTTTGCACTCGTTCAACAAGCTACATAATATGGGTTATGGTGTTTGTAGATAGTGTGGAATAGAGACTTTATGGAATTTGAATTTTGCATGAGTCCTTTCCACACAGGTTTGGAATGAGACGTTTGTATTGGGATGTTGAAATAGAAAAGTGTCACACGGCAGGAGGATATAGAAGGTGCGGCGGTATACTATGGTTTGGTTGATATATTTTCTCGTCGTGTGGAGGTTTAATTTAAGGGAAGTAATTAGAGATAAAATTTGTGGGTAACTTTTGCTTTTGTCCAGGGGATTTGGTTTCTTACTGTATGAACCTATTGTTTATCTGTTTTATTAACAAACAAAGTCATTACCTCTAACATTTCAGGAAATATGAAACAGAAAAGTAATTTCTTTGCAGCAGTGGCTTTCATGTACAGAGCGTAATTGAATCCGATTAAATTCACGTAAGCTGGTATCAACGTGTACAGTGTTTACATCACGCAACTCGATATAGTTAAACATACTTAAAGTTGTCAACTTTTAAACAGAACAGAAATGAAATTGCAAAAAAAATAGAAGGAACTGCGTTGAACACACAAAATCATGATTTTGAACAGTTACAACTTAAGATTTCCTTACAAGACGAAACACGCCTGGTTGGTTAAAGAACCTTATACCTTTCGTATTCAGCTCCTAATCCATGAAGGGACACAGCCAAAGACATCATTCCATCCTCTATACGATCCCGACCATGCTGCTTCAAGTCATCTAGACCAAGCTTTCTGGCATCCACAGTGACTTGGTCTTTAAACTAAAGGTTCGGTCTTCTTCGCTTTCTTGAACCTGGAGGCTGGAGATTTATTGTCGATTTACTCGATGTAGCCAAGACAATATAGTTGACGTGTTTTGATTTTTTGGACTTCTTCCACACCTTGATATACATAGCCTATAGAGATCACGAATAGAATTTTTTCTTCAAAGAAGCGCAGTTTCCAGTATCAGGTCTTCCTTCTTGCTTATCCCCCAAAACAATTGGTACCATTAAGCAGCACTCTCAGTGTAAGGGTTTTATCGAGGGTGCATTTCGTCTTTGGTATTGACAGTTTTGCTAATACCACATCGAAGTATTACTGCACTGGTTTGCTAGAGTAATTCTTCGTCGGATCTCGTCTAAGATGTCGTCCGTGAGACTAACGTTCACTCTAAGGGAGATGAAGTCCCTAACTATTTCAAAGTTGTTGTGACAAGTCTTATTCTCATTTATTCGAAGGCCAAAAAGTTTCGCCCGTTATTCAACCACCATCAAATACTCTATAACATCCTGTTAGGAGCAGCCGATGATATCGACATCATCAAGTTGGACAGATCTTTCGAAAATAGATAAAGTTATTTGAACAAGTGTAATCCTTGATGCTTAGTCTTATACTTGGCTGATATATTTCAGTATAGAATTTGTATTATAAATAAACCTTTTATAAATAAATAAATTTGGTGGCACAACAGCTCGTGGAGAACCAAGGCCTAGTGACTTACAACTCTCAACCATTCCTGTGTGCGTATTTTTGGCAGGAATGCAGGGGACCTACAATTTTTTGCCGAGTCCAAACGGCTATATGAGAAGCACTTATTCATGACAAGTAATACTCTTTGAGGATTCGTCAGATCCTCGCAAGAGGCAGTACCTCGGAAAAAAATTTCTGTTTTTAGTGGCAGTGGCTGGAAATCGAACCCATCCCTTTGGCATGACAGTCCTACGAGCTACTACATAAGAAAAAAAACCTTCTTTAAGAAAAAAGATAATGCTTTTATTATGGACACTATTTACACACGGTAGCGCATCTCCAAGCCAGAACCCTGCGCATGCTTGTAATAATTGGGAAAAGGTTTTTCTATATTTGCACAAGGCATTTAGTATATTCCAATGTCACGAGAGACGAGAAGTGTATTATTTTTTTGCTGGGATCGCAAGTTCAGCCATCGCCATATAGAGCTCCTGATGATGAATAATATGCGACGTGGATTTTTCAAATTGGAATTTGTTGTAGTGAATATTTGGTCATTATGTCTGCTTGACCGAAAGACACACTGGTACTTCCCGATTATTATGTTGTAAAACGACTAAAACACTCACACAGAATATTAGATAGAATCTTGTAAAGGGTGTTTTAGACGTGTGGTTTTCAATCTGGCAATTATTTTTTTGAAGTTGGTATTTTTGACAGCTGTCACTTGATTTATGCTCAGTTTGGTTTGCCATATCATAATGAAAAGACTTACTCCTGAACAACGTTTGCAAATAGTGCCAATTTATTGCCAAAATAATGCGGTTCGGTTCACGTGACGCATCGAGAAACAATCAATTTATCAAAGGAAACTTTTGTTGAGCCGAGGGCCTGTGGCGTGGCCTCCAAGACCGCTGGTTTATTTTTTGTGGGGTTATGTGACGTTGTTTGTCTACGCAGATAAGCCCAAAATGATTAACGCCTTGGAAGAGAATATTTGACATGATTTTGCTGACATACGGCCCCAATTGCTGCAAAAAGTGGTCAAAATTGGGTATCTCGACTGAAATTTATTCGAACCAGCTGCAGCGGTCACTTTCCTGAAATCATTTTTAAAACATAATGTCAAACCCTTACCTTTATAATAAAGCAAGATTCTCGGCCATAACAGCCATTTTTCTTTGGAGGTGGCAAAGTACTCATAAGTTAAACATTACCCTAATCTAGGGTTTCCAGAACATCTCTTTTAAAGAGAATATGTTCTCTTTTTTGACTCCAATCTTACTTATTCTTTCTTTTTTCATGAAATTCTTTTTTTCTTCTCATTTTGATTTATGTTCTCTTTTTTCTTTTTCCTAAAAATGTAAGTATTCACCTGACAAATATTTATCTTATACTATGTTCCCACCGGAGCGAAATCTTGGATTTCAGAGATTTCAGTTCAAATCTTCACATTTCCACAAACAGTTTTGAGATTTCGAAATGCGAGATTTCGTTGAAATCTCAATGAAATCTTATAACAATGCGAACTCTTCTTAATGAACAGACACATTTTCAGCTTTTTGATAAAAATTACGATTTTTCGGAGAGAGTATGATATTGTTTTTGACATTTGAGCGGAGAGAAACACAAACACATAGGCACACAATGGTAGTTCTATGTGTTTATATATCTTGGTTTTGGCAGTGTGAATAACTATTTGAAATCTCAAAAGTTTTCAACTGAAATCTCGGATTTCACTTTGGTGGGAACAATGTATTGCTCACTTTTCATTAATGTAGGTACTTTTGTATTGTCCCCTAAAATAAAGCAATAACACACTGAAGTAAAAACCTTCCTATTCAGGATCAACGAACACGGGTTCGTACATTTCATGAATGTAAATGCATGAACACGAACAGAGCAATTCAATATCAATATCACAAAACTCACCACACCACATCTGTACTCTTCTAATGCATCTCACATCAAAAGGTCGACAAGAAATTCATAATCATTGTTGGAAAGAAAAAAGAAAAAGAAAAAGTAGCTGTAAATAGTCGGCTTTCTGTCAAAAGCTTGCCAGTGCTGAAATAATATCTTGATGTATTACAGATTAAAACAAATCTCTGAATTTAAATATCAATGTTTTGTTTCTGTATTATGGTTCCTTTTTGATCTATCAACCAGTTTAAAAAAACTTTTACCATCTAAAGCAGTGTCCACATTATGTTGAATTATGTAGGTCAACATCGTTGATCAACAAATGTAGAGTAAGTATAGACGTTTTGATCGTTGTACCCTAATGCAACCCGATTCAAATTGATAGCAATCAAAAAAGTTGTTCAATAGAACACTAATCTTTAAGTTAGCATGTTTTCAACGTAATTGCTTGCTGTCGCTTTTATTTACTCGAATACTGCATTTATCTTGACTCTTGATGCAAAACAACGTACTTAGAATTAAAATATAGAAATCTTTAACACAAATTGAAGTCAACACGCCAAAGCTGACACGTACACATTAGCCTCTTGATGTTTACCAACAATGTTGATCGGCATAGTGTGGGCCATTTCCATTTTATTACCATTTCAACCTTTTTATGTCTTCGGATCTGTTTTTAAAATTGGACCTACTATGTTTTGACAGCAAGCGATGATATTGCAAATTTATTTTTGAGCTTGAAGAGCTCTGCTGATAAACCATCTGATCTGGTAGCCTTGTTGTTCTTGAGCTTCGTTTTAGCCAAGTTTTCCTCTTGTTTATTAGGTGGTGGTACTAGATCTTCATTGACTGTAGTTGGTTTGATTCTCGTCCAATTTATCGTCCTATGGAAATGCTGCTTTTCCCTGTGTTTTAGGGATACAGTTACCATACTTTTTATTTTGAAAAGCATTCTATACGGTTTTAAGGCCAGCAGCAAAATGCAAAGCTTTTTTATAAAATTTTAAACTTCCGGGTGTTTTTTTCGATCGCGAGACTTTTTGATCTCCTTGAGTTGGGAGGTTTCGTACTTCTTCTTTCTACACAAGGTCTTCTTATTCCCTCTTTTTCTTGCTACATACTTCTCTCTCACCGCTCTTGTTTTCCGCTGCAGCATATTTGCTTATTCAAGGTTAAAAGTTCAAGTTCACCAAATTCGGTGAGCTTAAATTGCTGAGCCGTTTATTTAAATTTGAACTACGCTTATACAACTGGCCTTGAATAAAAATAAACCAGTTGTAAAGACTACCATCAAGCTTTAATAGCTAGTGTTGTTATCTCATCAAAACGACATTGATTAGTTGAGTTTATGAGTTTATGTTCAAAATTTTCACATTAAATGGCAGCACTAAAATAAATTATTTAAAAACAAAATACTAAAAAAAAAATATTATTCACCCTTTAAATCAAGTTTTATCTCTCCGTAAACGCAAAAACTCAAAATTCAAAAGAACACAATTCAAATTTTACAGAATATATAAACGATAGAATTTCTTTTTGTTTTCTATGCCTTAGAAAACCCGTGCCCGTGCTGAACTTAAAAAAAAAAAAAAAAAAAAAAGTTATGGGTGCCTTTCTTAATCTAAAAAGTACACGTGGGTGATGTGTTTGTTGTTGTGTTGTTACAGACGGTGGGGTGAAAGAAAGCAGTTGAGGTAGTGGCAACAGCGAAACACCTTAAGGCATCAATCTCAAATAGATTTCATTTTATGTTCTTGCTAAGACCTTAAAAGACTTTTCCGGTGTGTTTTTTTTTTTGCTTAAAATGTTATTTGATTTATGCCATACTCTGGAGGAACACATATTGTTTCAATAAAGAAATTGAAGAAAAAAAATGTATGTGGGTATACCTAAACAGAGTTCTACTTTGTTCTTATTTCTAGAGAACCAATAGAAATGAAATAAGGTCTACATATACATATGATATATGTACAGGGTGTTATCGATGAAAATACGTCAATTTTCAACTAGCGCTTGAGTCCGAATGGATTGTCCCAGAAAAAAACCTTAAAAAACCTTAAGATTAATTGGAAATTGTGTACACTTTCAATGGTTTTTTGATGTAATTTTCGTATAGTTGGTATTTTCGAGCCATTAGTGAAAAACTCCCAGAAAATGCATTTTTGCATCAATATTTGCATGTTGGGTCACGAAATCTTAGTCGCAAATCTCAGATTCTGAAAATACTCAATTTTCACATAAAGTCGTTATTTTTTAGTGCTTTCAAATGGATTTTCGAAAACAGTAAAAATACTTAAATTTTCAACTAAATTTGTGACTAAACACTGCATCTAGAAAAATATGAATGGAACTTCGAAGGTAATCGAGTTAGCTAAAATTAGTTTTCACCCCTTCCTAGATTAGCTCTTCGCATCACATATCACGGAATCCATGACCATTCGAGTGTATAGTTCGCCCTCTTCAAATGTTTAAAAAAAAACGGGTTTTCACTTTGAATTTTAAATTTTATAAACTGCTTGGCAGGGTGAATTATAAACTAAAATGGTCCTAATGGTTTTGGTGATTCTGCTCACATGTTTTTTTTTTAGTTAGAACTAAAATTAAGGGTTCCTGCCATACAAATTTTTTAAGAAATTTTAAGAAATCTAACTTTTTTTCAAAAACGGCTACACAAAAAAAAATCAATACATTTCTTTCAATAAAGGCTACTGGATGGGAAACTACTTTTCAAAAAAACAATTTTTATGGTAACTCAGACCTTTTTTATTTTCTTCAAAACGGAAATTCTGATTTCAATAGTTTTTTTGTACAGAAGTTTCGAAGTAATTTTTTTACAAGTTTTTTGGATTGTTGAAATAGTTTTTTTTTAAGCATATTGAAAAGTACAAGAATGATTTTTATAAATTTGGTTTTAAGGGATTTGTACACTCTTAAAAAAGAAAAAAAAATACTTTTATGAAAAAACAAACGTTAAGGAAAATATTTTCTTTAAATGGCTCCTACGATTTTGATAAAACTGTTTCTGTATGCTACAACAAGTGCGAAATACTAAAAAAAATAAAAATTCATAGAATTTTTATTTTATTTTCTACTTATCGGCTAGAGAGATTTAAGTTATTTTTTTAAATACAAATTTCAAAATAAGAAGAAAATTGTAAGTATGTTAAAATTTCTCTAAAAAAGAGTTTTTGAATTTTTATAAAAAGTTTCTTTTTTTTAAATTCGAAATCTCAGTTACGAGTTAAAACATTTTCTTGTATTATTTTTATATGCACAAAAATAAAAACTTAAGAGCAAGCCAAAAGTTTTCCTTAAAAACGTTTTAAGAACTAAAATAAAAAGTTATTTTAAGTTTATGGGAAATTTCCCCTATGGAAAGCTCTAGAAGCAAAGACTAGAACCTTCCAACTTTTTCGGGAACCATGTGAAAAGTATAAAAGCACATGTCTGACCGGTAGAGGACGCATTTTATTTTTAATCGTGAATGAGTAAAGTTGGAAATAATAAAAGTAAAGTGGTGAATTAATTTCAGTGGTGAACAACAAATTGTTTTGTGGTTGTAAAAGTAAAGTGTTTTATTTTGTAAAGAAAATGAGTGGAGAATTTAAATAAAGTGAAAAGGTTTTATCAACGAACCTAAGAAAATACTACAATATTTATTGTTTTTGTCGGCTCATAATATATTTGATAAAACTCGTTTTCCAGAATGGTGACTAATGCTCGCACCCCCCCTCCCCCAACCGCCCATGAGAGTTTACATGGGTTTCTCACCTCTCACCTACTAATGTTAATACCACCCTCAAGTTATGCGAGTTCTAGGGACAAAACTTGTAAATATTTGAGATAAAGATGCATGCAAAGATATTGGGCATTGGTTTTAATGGGAAGAGGCCAGATTAAAAAATTATAATTAAGTCCAAAACACCCTGTTTATCGTTTTAAATCCTTATAGTATCGCTTCTAGCAATAGCAAAACAAATTTTGCGCGTCTAATGTTTACTTATGTCGTTTCGTGCCTCCTTACCCTGATGTGTATTTAAGTTTTCAAGTAAATCCTTAAAGAATAAAGTCATCCATCTCGACGAGGATTATGGATTAAAATAATGTGGCATTTATTTACTCGCTTTTGACAATTCTAGAAACAAAAATAAAAGGCATACAATTCAATTACTTTTCCTTCTTTATTTTTGAATGATGGTTATGGCTATTTGTGGTGTAATTGAAAGAACAAAATCTTTAAAAATCCCCTGGAAACAATAACAACAGAAAAAGGGTGGTTAATAAAAGTCACAGGAACAAAGCAAGTTAACTTACAAAATGACCAATTACTTATAGATATTTTCTCTACCGAAGACCTTTCGCATTGAACTCTATAAACGACACAACCCTCAAGCAAATTGCTTCATTGCACAATAAGCTCTGGTACACATACAAAATGCTTAAAGATATTTGCATACCATAAATTCCTTGCATCTCTTCCCAATGAACAATATCTCTTTCAATTTACTCTCCCAGAGATGAACATGAACATCATTGGGACATAGCAGCTCAAAAATGTCAGCTTCACAAAAAAAAAATGAAACACAACTTTATGGTAATGTCAGATAATTTCATGGAATTTGTTTCTTTCACTTAACTTTATTTCCATCCAATTACATTACCTCATTTTCGTTCGTTGTTGGACTTTGCAGAAAAGGAAGTAAGGTTGACCATGGAAAGTAACTATGTAGGTACGTAAACCTTAAACTAAAAAAAAAAAACAGCTTCCAGAGAACACTCTTTTTGGGTGTCCTTTTTGGTAATTGGATACATTTGGTTGGAAGGAGTGGGAAGGGAGTATATAAGCAGTACAAAAACTGGGGACAAGTTTCGACATACCAGACCGGTTGAAAGTCAAAAGGAAATTTACCAAACCGGAAAAAAGATATTTACAAAATGTTGATTTCAAATGCTTACGCATGCAATAAATAAAATTGAAGTCCCTTTTGCATATCAAAGAGAAGAATTTTTAAATTTTTGACTTTTAGTACAATTTTATCTAATCTTGGATTTTCGTAAAAAAAGAGTGGCTCAATGAGAATGCACTTTTTGAAATTAAAAATATAAAACATATACTTATATTTGTTTACTTACATACTTACTTATCCGGCTCCCGATCCATGGAGGGTCTCTGCCTGAGATATTGCGGTCTTCTATCGGTTGCGGTCCATCGCATGCTCCCTCCAGTCATCGAGACCAAGCGTTCGTGCGTCGGTAACCGCCTGTAGTGGAGGTTCAATCTTCCTGGTCGTCTTGAACCTGGGGGCTGGGATTCGAAGATTTTTTTGGCTGGAGCGTTGTTGTCCATTCACTCGGTGTGGCCAAGCCAGTGTAGTTGACGTGTTTTGGCTCTTTGGACTACATCCACACTTTGGTACAGCTCGTAATAATAATTCACGATTGAATATTCTCCTCCATTCGCCCTCCTTGCACATTAGACCAAATATCCGCCGAAAAATTTTTTTCTCCAAAGTGCCCAGTATCAATTCCCCTTTTTTAATTATCGTCCAGCTCTTGGCGCCGTAAAGTAGAACTGGTAAAATTAGCGCTTTGTAAAGTGTGCACTTTGTTTTTCAGAAAGGGAGTTTTGAACCCATTTGTTTGGCCAAACCGAAGTAGCAGCGGTTCGCTAGGGTAATTCTTCGTCGGATTTCCACCAAGGTGTCATTTGTGGGGTTGATGTTTGTTCCGAGGTGGGGAACTCCTTGACTACCTCGAAATTACTGCTACCAACAGTGACGTTTTGTCCTAGGCGATGGACAGATGAAGCTTTGTTTGTTGATAGCATGTACTTTCTTTTGTCCTCATTCACTTCAAGACCAACGCGTTTCGCCTGTCATCAATAGCTGTGAATGCTTCTAGTACAGCTCGCTTGGAGCGGCCGATGATGTCGATGTCGTCCGCATAGCCAAGCAGTGGCGAAGACCTGTTGAAGATAGTGCCTTCCAGGTTAACACCACTCTTGCGAACTATCTGCTCCAGGACTAGGTTGAAGAAGTCACATGATAGAACATCTCCTTGTCTGAACCCTGTATATGTCTGGAATAGCTCGGATGAGCTTTTACCCATTTGCACGTTGCACAGCGTATTTTGTAACGTCTTGCGGCATAGCTGGATCAGTTTTTTCGGGATCCCGAGTTCCGATATCGCGAAAAGAAGCTCTTGGCGACTAATGCTATCATATGCGGCTTTGAAGTCGATGAAAAGATGGTGGGTCTCGACTTGAAATTCGTTGGTCTTTTCCAGGAATTGCCTCAATGTGAAGATTTGGGCTATCGTTGATCTGCCTGGCCGGAAGCCACACTGGTACATGCCGATCATAGTGTTGTAGAAAGGTTTAAGACGCTCACATAGTACGTTGGATAGGATCTTGTATGCAACATTCCCAAGTAACAATATTCCTCTCATAAGAGCTTCCTAGAGGCTTGTGAGACTTTATTTCGGGAGTTATATTAACTCTAGGAGAGTACTCCTACATCCTTATGAAAATGTTAGAAGCCTTAAATGGCCCACTTATGGGAGTTAATTTCCTCTTATAGCAACATTTTTATTGTTCCTATGGGATGATAAATGCTCCATTAATCTTGTTAGGAGAATGCGTCACTTCTTGTGGAGTTGATGAAAAGAGAAAGAGTATGCGCATAATTAAAAACAAAAACAGATACTTATTGTAATTCTTGTCCCTCGTTAAAGAAGCTTCCTTGTTATAATTTCTTGATTTATGAGACGAACTTAATTCAACAAATACAGGGTATCCGCTGGGAAGTTATACTACTTTGTCTTGCCATAATTTTGGTAAACATTAGTCTTGACAGTTCATATTTGGCAGTCGTGAAAAAAAAAAATTTGATAATTTTATCAAAATCAATCAAAGTTAAGGCCCAAGCATAGACTACAACGTACTGCAAGATCAGCTGAAAACATTACTGCGCTGATCAAGGAAGTGTTCAAAAGAATTCATCAACCTATTCAGTGCAGTGCTCAGGTAACTGTGAATGGGGAGCGATATCGTGATATGATTGATAACTCCTTAAGGCCACAACTGCATGTTTTGGCTTGATTAACATGTGGTATCAACAAGACAGTGCTACATCGCATACAGTCAGGATTACAATGGAACTACTGCGAGACAAACAAAATAGTATACCTTCCCGACGGACACCCTGTACTTCATTTTCGCCATTATCATCATATCAGTAATCATTTTTGAACTAGTAGGTAAATCTTACATCTCGACTAGTGATGATCTTCAAAATGATCATTTCCATACCAACCCTGTCCAGCTTTTTGTCTTCTTTCTGTTAATCTACAAAAAAGTCTATAATTTCGAGCGATTTGCAATTCTTGTAAAATGTTTACGGGTAAGACAGCAATTCCAATTGTCTGTCTTTGCGACCAAAAAAATTGATTGTGACCCAGTTGGATTTCTTGGTATCATGAGCTTTCATTCGAATTTAAACATGATGAGTTCTATTTTTAACGCCCAAAAAAGGTTAACGGCTTAACCTGATACCTGATTTTAATGTCGTGTTAAATCAACGTTGGTTTCAGGTAAAGTTAACACTGCCTTAAAAAAGTAAAACTGTACATTTTACCTGAAAATCTTGCTATTTTAACCTGTAAATCAAGTTAACTTTACATAAAAATCTAGTTCAGAAACATGAGTTAAATGTTCAACGTCCTGTTATTTTAAAAATACTTTGTGATACTTACTTAGTTGTGAACTGGTGAGCACACGGAGATAGTACGCATCCCCTGAGCCACTTTGCTGCATAAAAAGCTTGTGCTAAATATCAATAAGTAGAAACTGATTTTGTTTGAATGGCTTGTGTGTGTATGTGCTTTAACACTGGTGTCACGTTAAAAGTAACTGGCAAATGAGGTTCAATTCAACAGGTAAACATTGTAAAAATGACCATATAAAGTGTAACTTCAACCTGATTGGTGTAAAATAGATATTCATAACAAGCAGTGTTAAAAAAACCTGATTTAAGGTAAAATAAGCGCTATTTTCTTGTCAAAATTTCTTGCTTACCAGAATTTAGTGTTAAAGTTCATCTACTTATATCAACTTGAATATGGTAATTTAGGCCACTAGGCTAATTTTACACTTAATATAAGGTTATTAAAATCAGGTAAATTTCTGAGATGTCTGTAACTTTATATGGGATTATGCACTTTGTAAATTTAACAGGGCCCAGGTTAATTATTTACCTGAGTTTTTTATCTGAGTGTATGTAAAAAAGGAAAGTCAATATCGGGACCAGGTTCAAATATAGGGATTGTCCCACCGAAATCGGGACGTCTGGCAGGCCTTATTTCCATTCCTGTTTGTATATTTGGTCATGCAGAAAAATCAGATTCAGATTCAAAGCCGGAGGTATCATCAAAAAAACAATACAAAAAATCACTTTTCAGCGACAGAACATTCGAAAGACGAATGAGAATTGAAATACTTTCCTTACGGAAACATCTTTATTTTCGTGTTCAATGTCTACTGAAGTCACCACTTTTGAGTTATCACAAATTATATTTGTGCCTACCAATGTTTAATCTTTATTCACAATGTAATTAAAGGATGAACAATTTGATGGCGCAACAACTCATGAAGAACCGGGGCCTAGTGACCTAAGACTCTCAACCATTCCTGTGTGCGTGTTATTGCCGAGTCCGAACGGCTAGATGAGAAGCATTTATTCATGACAAGAAATACTCTTTGGGGATTTGTCAGTTCCTCGCAAGAGGCAGTACCTCGGGAAAAAACATTTCTGTTTTTAGGTGGCAGTGGCCGGGAATCGAACCCAGACTTTTGACATAACAGTCCAACGCACTAACCATCATGCCACGAGGTACTACAACACATGAAAGGGTGTAAAACATTTTTTAAATAATTTTTTTTCTTTGAAGTAGATTAATTTAAGCTTATTTTAATAAAATTAGAGTGGGTTATTTAGGGATTTCTAAAGTGAAGAAGATATAAGGAATTTAAGAATAGTGTAAAGAAAGGAGTGGAATTTAATTAAACTATTGTACTTATTTCCAAATTCTTATGATGACTTTGGCGCCCCTGAAAAATTGATTACTATAAAAATAGTATTTTCTAAAATAACCCAATTAAATTGTTAATAAAAAAAACTTTCGTAATTGGTTTAATACTTCCAAAGTACAACGAAGATTATGTTGCCACCCCTAACTCCTGGCACCCAGGGGGCGACCACCCCCTTCGCCCCACCCTAGCTTCGCCACTGGCTGCGACGATCAGCAAGAAAAGGAAATAGCCTATCATGCAGTTTTCAGTGAATGTTAAATTTTTGTTGTGTCGTCTTGGGGGGAGGAGAATGTGACTTTTGCCCCTTCCCCCTGTTGTAAACCCACTGCAAAAGTGGTACCTCTCGAAGCCACTGAAAAGAATCATTATGATTTTAATAGCTGTTTAAAATTTTTTCTTTTTGATTAAAATTGCTAAATTCAGAAGATGAATTTGCCTTAATTTTTAGTATTTTGAATGCATATTCCTTCAGACATTTATGGGACTGTATCATTGCAGAGTTGAACTTTATATAATGACAGTTATTACTTAGTATGGGATGAATTTGGTGTATTAATTTTCCAGAGAAAGTTAGTTACAATGATGAAGTTTTATCAAGACCAAATTAATGTACAACCGCAGCTTATGCTTGTTCTCGTGAAAAATTTAACATAGAAGAAGTCTCTTAATTCTTAAAACTTCACATTGTATAATGACTTACAATAGTTACAAGCAACACACATGCATAAGCTTTGGGCTTCTCTTATCTTCAAAATAAACTTTTGCCCTAGGGATGAAAAATAGAATCCAGAGTGATACATGACTCTAATCTTGATCTTTTGCCATGTTGCTCCTTATTATGTGTGTGCTCTAGAAATAAATGTAGAGCAGTGATGGCATAAACTTTTTTTGTTTTTTTTTTTTTTTTTGATATATTTTTTTCCTCTGGTCGCATCTTGCAGCTAGGAAAATCTTCTCCGATGCATTCATCATGACAACTTTTCTACAGAATTTCACCGCAATAACTTGCACAACTAAGCCAAAGCTATATGCAATGCATGCATAAGCAAATAAGGGAATCCTCCAACATATTTTCATTTTATGCAGGTCCTTATTTGTTTTCACAGAGAATACTCATATGTATGTATTGTATATGTATGTAGGTATGTAAATTTTATCTTCTTTATTTTTTGCCTTCTATGAATATTACATTTTATAGGTTGCCTTGGAAAAAAAATTAATGAACAAATTTTTTGTAGACACTTTTGAAAAATTCTTTGATATCATTTGTCTCCTTTTTGCTTTTGAATGAAACCCAATTTGAATAGAAATGTCTAAATAAACGTTTGAGTTATTTATCCTGAAAAAAGGAGATATTTTTTGCAAGATAGATTATTTTTTTGGACTTCGGTATATATTGCCTTTTTGTAAAATGTTTAGGTTGGTTTTTAGATGCATCCGCAAATAACGAACATTGACCAATTTCCGCTAAAAATTCAAATTTGAATTTCTTTGTTTTTGTGCTTTCATTTACAGCTTCTTTGTTGCGTGTACGGCAACAACAAACAATATATACGGACGATAAAAACAGCTTAAGGTTTGTTCAAGTTCGACTTTTATTTTTGGAATTTTTCTTTGCATTTTTTGCAAGAATCCAAAAAATGGAAATTTTAGTTGAAAATTGACCCTAGAATAGAACAGGTTTGCCAGATTAGGCTATTTATCGTAAATTGAGCTAGGTTAGGATAGGTTAGAAGGGGTGATAAAACGGCTAGCCGCATCATCTCACTCGGATCGCGCTTCCCAGAGTAAAGGTGGGAAGTGAGGAGGAATAGGGAGGAGGTTAAGGGGAAGTTTTAGGTGAGGGAGGTCTCCCTGAACCATCCTGAGTTCCGAATGTATTTTAGGATTTTTTTAGTGGCAAGACAGAGTTGTCACCCAGTTTGACGAAGATGCATTCTCTCAGGGCTTCTTTTCTGCTTCTAGCTAGGCTGGGGCATTTACACAAGAAGTGAAAAGAGCCCTCCTCCGCCTTTTCATCATGACATACTCACTAACTTACTTACTTACTTACTTACTTAAGGTGGAGCCACAGTCCGGGGTAGACCTGGGCCTCAACGAACAAGCTTCTTCGAGTTTCGCACACCAAGTTGGTTGAGGTCCTCTTCCGCTTGCGTGCGCCACCTGTTCCGCTATCTTCCTCTACTACGCCGTTCCACGGGGTTGGATTCATAGACTTTTCGGGCCGGAGCATTGTTGTCCATTCGCTCTAGGTGATCCAGCTATCTCAGTCGTTGGCTTTTTACTTTACTGGCTAGGTCGGTGTCGCTGTACATCCCGTACAGTTCGTGCTTGTATCTTCTCCATGCAGACGGGACCAAAAATCACCCGGAGAATTTTCCTCTCCAAACAGCCTTAAGCGTTCTTATCTACCGTTAAAAGCGTCCATGTCTCTGCACCATACATCAGGACCGGGATGATAAGCGTCTTAAGAGGAACAATTTAGTTGCTCGAGAGAGGGCTTTGCTTCTCAATTGCCTTCTTAGCCCAAAGAAACAGCAATTTTCAAGAGTTATTCTTCGTTTGATCTCAGCACTGGTATCGTTCGCTGAGCTTATAGCGGAGCCTAGGTAGACAAAGTCTCTGACCACCTCAAAATTAGAACAGTCTAAAGTGACTTTCTGACCGGGACGTCGGTGTTGGGTGTCCTTTCTTTTTGACAGCATATAACTATTTGGTCTTGCTTTCATTCACCGTTAAACCCATTTTCTTGGCTTTCTCCTCAATACTCACGAAAGCAGCATTGACAACACGCTTTGTTCGTCCAATTATGTCAATATCGTCGGCGTAAGCGAGTAGTTGGACGGACTTTTGAAAAATTGTGCCTCTTGTGTTGACGTGAAAGTTTTGCACAATTCTTTCAAGAGCAATGTTGAAGAAGTCGCATGACAGCCAGCGCATCGCCTTGTCTTAAACCTTTTTTGATATCAAATGTATCGGCGAGGTCTTTGCCGATCTTGATGGAGCAGGGTGCATTCTCCATCGTCCCGCACAAACGGACGAGTTTGGAAGGTATGCCAAAACTAGGTATTGCTCTATATAGCTCGTCTCTATAGATGCTGTCATACGCGGCCTTGAAATCGATGAAAAGGTGGTGGGTAAGGACTTGAGACTTCCCTGGTCTAAAGCCACACTGATATGAATCTATCAGGTTGTTGACGCATGGCTTCAGGCGGTCACAAAGTACGGCAGAAAAGATCTTGTACGCGATGTTAAGAAGACTGATTCCTCTGTAGTTGGTGCAGTCCAGAGGATCACTTTTTTTGAGGATCGGGAAAACAATGCAGAGGTTCCATTTATCGGGCATGCGTTCCTCCGACCAAATTTTGCAGATGAGCTGGTCCATACTCCTAACCAATTCATTGCAAGCCGCTGTGAATAGTTCGGCCGTGAGACCATCAGCTCCAGCAGCTTTATTGGACTTAAGTTCAGATATAGCTATCTTCACTTCGTCGAGATCGGGTGGACGGAATTGTTGGCCTACGTCGTAAAGGTTGAATGGTGCAATCTTCATGGCAAGATTCAGTTCGTCATTGCAGTTACACAATTTGCAGAAATGATTTTTCCATATCCTCAGCATCGACTGCGATTCTACCACGATGTTCCCCTGTTCGTCCTTGCAGGTTTCGGTTTGGCCCTTGTAACCCTGGAAGGTTCTTTTCACCCTTTGGTAAAACTTCCAAATTTCATTCCTGCAATGGCATCCCTCTAACTCCTTGATCACATGCTTCTCATGCTCCTTTTTTTCCTTCTGAGAAGACGGTGTTCCTCGTGCCTCTTCTGTTCGTAGAGCTCGTGAGCAGCTCTGGTCCTTCTATGCAGAACCGCTTTGTATGCCTGTTGTTTGGCTGCATGTACTTGCCGGCACTCTTCGTCGAACCAGGGGTTGTGCTGTGGTGGTCGTGCGAGGCCCAGCATGTCAGAGGCAGCATCTCTGATGGCTTCCCGGCAATGCTTCCACTGGTTCTCGATGCTTGAATTTGACGGCATAGGACTATTTAAGGAGGCGCGAGACACTCGATCGGATAAGAACCTGGCGATTTCTTGTGACTGTAGCCGTCCGACGTCAAACTTCCTCACAGTATTCCCCTGTTTTGGCCTTGGTCTGGATATCCGTAGGTTCGGACGTAACGTTCGGACATCATTGATACTGGAGGAGTGCCTTGCGTCGATCGCAATGTGGTCAATCTGCTTGGTGGTTGATTGTCCAGGAATTTGCCATGTCCCCATATGTATATCCAGAAGCAGGAACTGCGTGCTAGCTACCACAACGTTTCACCCCGCAGCAAATTCGATTAACCTGAGTTCGTTATCGGAATTGGTGTCGTGCAGGCTATATTTTCCGATTGTGCCACCAAAGACGTCTTCCCTTCCTAGCTTGGCATTAAAATCACCCAAGACAATCTTAATATCATTGCTAGGCCATTCATCATGACATCCTCTACATAAATCCGATGAGCTGATGCCCATTCTTTTCATGTGGATTTCCATTGAATTATTGTGGCCCGTTAGGACTCCAACTATGAGATATAATTAAGTCCTGCTTAACTCGAGTAAGTATTCAGCTTTTTTTTTTAAATATTTGGTCAAAGGTTCCTTGAAACACGACAAGTTTCCAAGAAACGTTGGTGTATTCTATTTTTTTCTTGCTCCAGTTGGAGAAGCATCAAGGCTTCTATTTAGCTCTGATCAAGAGATGATCCGCTTTTGGTCAGTTCATCTACCATTTCGTTCCCGTGAATATCCCTATGTCCCGGGACCCATCTTTGGGTAACTGTGTTCATTACATTACGTTGAGTACTCTTAACTCATAATAGGTTGTAATCAGTTTATAACTAGTTGTAAATAGTTTTAAGTAGCTTTAAGTAGTTTTAATTTGTTTTAATTAGCTTTAATTTAGTTTTATGTAGTTTGTAAGTTTTATATAAAACCAAAAAAAATAAAGACAGAGATACCGAGTTTTTTGTAAATTCTTCTCGGTAAAATATAAAACCGACCTGGATTTAGTATTAAGACAGTTCTTAGGCCGAAAGGCATTAGCATCAAGTTATTATAGTTTAACTTAGAGCGTCCGATTGGGGCCAGTAAGTTAGTATTAAGATATTGATAAGTAGGCTATTTCTTATGAATTTTTGTCTAGCTTTAAGATAGTTTTAAGAAAATTGAAAATAAGAAAAAAAAAAAAAAAAAAAAAAAACTCTTAACTCATTACGGCAACGGTCGATCAGTTTGGATTTAATGGTGATTGAGGAAATGGCTTTAATCGCGTCTGGCTATCTACGAAAATGTTAATATTATTGTTGGCTGATTTGCATGAGGCAAGATGTTTCGCGTCTTCACAGATTTCCAGCACTTCCGCTTGGAATACACGGCAAAAATGTTTAAGCTTTATATATCTATTTATTGGTGGGTTATCTGACTAGATGCCTGACCCAACACTCTCCAAGGTTTTGGAATCGTCAGTAAAGACCAAAACATGATTTGCACTAATGACCCTGTTTTCATTCCAGAGTTCCCTGGTGGCGATATCTGTCATGCTAACTGGGTTGAAATCAATGTGCGGTGAAACGTAGTCTATTTGGCAATTGGGCTATCTTTTTCCGAAATTACCGACAACAATTTCAGTATAACAGCCCAATCATAATTGGGCTACAAATAGCCAAAATCTAATCTTGGGCGATGTTTTGTTTGTATGAATAAATCATAAATAAACCACTTTTCTCTCCCTAAACATTTCACAATTTAGTGCCAGTTTTTAGTCACTGATGATTCGTCTAACTCTTTCAATTACTGCAAGGACATAACTCAGTGTTTTTGTCATTTCAAATCAACCGCAACTAACTTCACATTACGATCCTCCAATTTTTCTGTTGTCCCCAGAATTTCAATTTTTTTCTTTTATGAGCAAATATTTTATTTTATTTGTCGGTGTTTTCTTAAAATAAAAATAAATTGTGATTTAAGTTATGCGAACATTTTTTATTATTGTTTTTGACTACTATTTGGGCTACTTTTTTGGCTCCGATTTTGAGCTACAAAACATTTCTAAATTGGGCTATCGACCTTGATCGAAACATGGCAAATCTGGAACAGAACTCTGCAATCTTTTACCAGTTCCATCTGTTAAATAATTCTTCCAAATATTTCGTTATCTGTAAAAGTGCAATATGCAACTGAAAGTCAATTAACTCAATGCAAACAAATTTTGAATTGAAATAAACGCAAAATATAATAAAAGCAGAAAAATTTAACATCTTTTTGTAATATCCTTTAGCAGCTTTATGCTTTGTCCTTAAAGTTCCTCATTGTTGTTTTGTATACATTGTGACTTTTTCTATTCAAATTCTACGTTCCAATTCCACATCAATAAATATTCCGTTTAAAAATAAAGAATGCCTCCGTTTGCTTAGAATATTATGGTGCAAATCTGTCGTGGCTTCCTTAAGATCTGCTTGTTTGGCTTTATCCCTCGGAGACCTCTGAATAACTCACTTTTTTCCATATTCTGTTCAAATATTTTATTGAAGATTGACTGAACAAGCGCATTACCATTGAGAGGAAATGGAGTTGCAGATTGACATAGATTTTTGATATTCCATTGGGGGGGGGGGGGTATAGTATTATACTGTTTTATCACTCGAGGGTGCGATTTGTGTCAGAGTATCTTTTATTCTTGGTGTGTGAGTTTAAAATTATTATTGCTCGGGTTGTGAAGGTGATATTATTTAGTGTTGAACTTTTTTGTATTCTGCTTATAGGACTGTACAGGATTCTTATAGATTTTTTTTTTTAGATGGATGGAAATATTTCACTGAAACTTTTTTCTTGTTGGCGTTAATAGTGTTTAAACAAAGAACAAACTCGTATATATTTTATACAAGACAAATAAATGGATTTTTGTTAAAGTGAAAAGTTTTTCAGCATTCGTGCTTTATAAAGGTAGATGGGGTCGTAGTACATGCAGACACACGATTTAAATACAAAATCGAGATCTTAAAAGTTTTACCTATGGATTTTTATTCAAAGTTTAAACGTTGTAAAAAAAACACGCGAGTTTGGTATATTATTTAATCATTAAGTGACATGTTAACATCTTAAATAGACATAAAAAGTTACTTATGCTCATTATTTTATTAGAACAATAAAGGTTGCAGGTATTTAAAAAAGGAGATTTAATATTTATTATTTTTGCCAATAATGGTCTTCATATTCTGGCGACTCAAACTTTACAACCTGCTTCCGAAGTGTAAAACTTCTAGCTTTAATTGATGGTAATTTGTCGTACACCTTTAGAGTTTCAGCCAAATTATTCGAAATTCCTATTTCCTATTATCGCATTAGAGCTCGAATTTTGCCTAAGTTTTATCAAAGGCAAGACTCCTGGTGGCGGTCAGCCATCAGACGAATAGGGGGAATAACATGTAGCATACGAAAACATGCACGTGCCGTAACTATTCGGGACTGGTGGAAGTGTGATCATAGCCTCTTCGCGGCGGCCGCTAGAAACAAGCCTTTTAAAAAGACTGTCCCGTAAAACTAAGAATTATGAGACTGACAACAAGCCTGGGAAACGGACAGATCTCACGACGACAACCTTTGCTACGAAAACGGACACACGATTTACGAATTTTCTTATGGAACGTTCGCTCGCTCTATAGAGCTCGAGCTGTTCAGCAGCTAGCCGATGCCCTGTCAGAATATAAAGCTGACATAACAGCATTACAAGAAATCAGATGGACAGGGAATGGTGTTCTACAGAAGAAGGAATTTGACGTATATTACAGCTGTCATACAAAACACCATGTGTTCGGGGTAGGCTTCCTAGGTCAGCGAAAAAATGAAGTCTACCATCATCGGCTTTAACGCTATAAGCGAAAGGCTATGCACTCTCCGCGTGCGAGGCAAACTTACAAACATCAGCTTTCACGGACATTAACGTTCACGGACCTACGGAGGAGTCCTCAGACGAAGAAAAAGAGACTTACTACGAACAAGTCGAGAGGGCCCTCAATGCCTGCCCAAGGTATGACGTCAAAATCATCCTTGGGGATTTGAACGCAAAAATAGGTCGGGAGCCGGTATTCAGGCATTACGCAGACACCCATAGTTTGCATGAGAACACTAATGACAATGGACTTCGAGTCTTAGAATTGGCAGCATCGAAAAACATGGTCGTTGCGAGTACCAGGTTCCCGCGTAAAGATATCAAAGCCACCTGGGTATCACCTGATGGAGTCACTCGTAACCAAATAGACCACGTATTGATAGACCGTCGCCACTACTCGAATTTGATGACGGTACGTACGTACCGAGGTGCCAATATCGACTCGGATCACTATCTTGTTGGTATGGTTTTCCGAGGGCGGATTGCCTTGCGGAGACGCATTGCATCCGCCGATCAGGTTCGAATCAACACGGCTGCCCTACGCAATGAAAACACCAGTAACATCTTTGGTAATGCGTTAGGACTCGCCCTAGAATCACTCGATTTAGGGAGAATAAGTCCTGGAGCCAGTATGTTGGGCGTAGATGAGAAGTGGACACGCCTTAAGAATACTGTCATTAGTACTGCCAACTCCATCTTAGGCAGCAGTCGTAGAAATCGGAACAACTGGTTTGATGATGAATGCAAGCTAGCGACTGAACGTAAGAATGTTGCGTACCGAGCAATGCAGCAATCTCATAGAACGCGGGCACGCGAAGAGGAATATAAAGAGCTCAGAAGAACAGAAAAACGGCTTCACAGACAGAAAAAATCAGCCTGGGAGAAGAACCTAATCTGTGAAATAGAGAACAGCCGAAAGCGAGGTCCGCACCAGGCGCGGAAGTTCTACCAATCCGTCCGAAACATGACGCAGTACACACCACGCTGCACATACTGCAAGGACGGTGAGGGAAATCTGATCACCGATCTACAAAGCATACTGGAGCGATGGGAAGTGTACTTTAATGAATTGCTAAATGGTCAGCTCACAGCAGAAGTGGAGGCTCCACTACTTCAAGATGAACACCCTATGCTACCGCCACCAAGCATTGGAGAGGTTGAGAAGGCTATAAAACGGCTCAAACGAAACAAAGCCCCGGGAGCCGATGGCATACCAGCCGAATTATTCCACCACGGCGGGCCAGCCTTACGTCACGCAATTCATGATATCATAGTGCACGTATGGGAGCATGAAGAAATGCCAGAAGACTGGCAAAAAGGTATCATATGCCCCATACATAAGAAGGGAGATGTCACAACGTGCAGCAGTTATAGAGGTATCACGTTGTTGAGTACCGCCTATAAGATACTCTCCTCTATCCTACAAGACCGGATAACCCCATACGCTAAAACAATCATCGGCCAATATCAGTGTGGTTTCATTCCAGGCAAGTCAGCCATACAAAAAAGAAAGTAGCAGGGTCAACTATTAAATGTCTGAAGGAACTTTATGTTCGTTTTTCAACCACCACAACTGGTTCTCCTGCTTTACCCTATCTCTTCGGTCCCGTTTGGAGGACGTCTCGACTGTAAAGGAGCCGCCGATTCACAGTTTTACGGCCGACGTGGTAGATAAGCGGAACCGCCACTCTATCCTGGATCAGCCCTCGACTGTCTAGATGGAGGGATGCATCGGGTGGAATAAAGCCGCTTAGACGAACACTCTCGTAGTATTTATTTTTGGGGTAATAAGCCCCAAAAATTAAACTGTTAGTCGAGGACATCGCTCTTGCAATGTGGCCTCAAATAAGCTTCAGCAAGAAATTTTCTATCCTGTTTATGTTGGCGACGTTGTATAGAGCCAGGTGGGAATAATAGTGTTTTTACTAGTTGATTTTCAACTTCCAGTCATCTCAATATCGCTGAATCTTCTCGAAGTCACGCTGCAATAGAACCTGATGACCTCGACTTTTGGAGCTGTTCTGTACGCAATTAGATCGTCGCGCATACGCTATTGCCTGAGTTAGACTACCTATCAGATCGCTGGTGTAAATGCTGAATAGAATCGGCGAGTTGACCGCTCCCTGCTGAAGACCATTTTTAATATTAAAGGTTGTGGCAGAAGTTACATTGCCACTCTTGACAACAAACTTTCTGCCATTGAGCATATCATAAAGCATATATAATAGTGGTTTACTAATGCCAAGTCTGGTCATCTTTAGATAAAGACCCTCTAACCATACGGTGTCGAAGGCCTTCTCCAAATCAACCAGACAGGCACCCGTACACTGCTTCTTAGATTTGTTCCATTGGACATCAGAAACGAGCTTCGACGCGGCATGGATAGTGTCATGTCCCGCCTTAAAACCGAACCGATTGTCCGGTATGATATTATTGTCCTCTGCCCACTTAGATAGAGCTCTATTGATAACTTTTTCGAATACCTTGCTAATACTCGGAAGAAGACTTATCGACCGGAGATTCGCCGGATTGGAGTTGTCCTTTCCCTTTTTCGGAAGAGGATGCACCACAGCTGTCTTCCACCGCACTGGATAATATGCATTATTCAGAGCGTTGTTAAACAGAGTGGTATAAATGTCTACTGCTTCTTGAGGTAAATGTCGAAGTACAACGTTGGATATGCCATCGACTCCTGCTGACTTCTTCTTCTTTAATGAATCGAAGATGAGCTGGAGCTCCACCTTCGTAATTAACAGGGAACTGGGCCCATTTCGCTCGGCGATTATGGCGTTTGCCAAATGATCTTCATTGAACCCGGTGAAGCCGAGGTTCTCTGATCGCCATTGCGTGATGTCATTGCGGAGGTAGAAGTGATGGAGCAAGGCTCTGTTTTCCAGGTCATGATTGGGGCGAATGCACGCATTCACCTTGTACACTTGCTGGAAAGCAGCCCCCACAGCCTCCACTTTCTCCTGCGGATCTTTGACAGTAAAGAAGTCATCATCCAAGACGGTGTTCTCTGGACTAATTCCTGCTGTCAGAAGTAAGTCTGCTGTCTGTCGTTCTCTGAAGCTTAAGACACGGAAGGTCTTTCTGACCATTCCTTCTGAATATCTTGTTAATTTTGGGAAACATGTCGGGTTGCTAGAATTAACGGCCCGAATTTTGCTATCCCAATAAAATTAATTGACAACCGATAGTTCTCTTTAGTTAGTTGGTTGATGTTCTTGGTCGACGACTTCAGTTTTTTTTTTTGTGGTGTTTAGTATGGTATGGACGTAGAAGGTTCTGGAGGTTGGATATGGTTTTCAATACTAAAAAACGTATTTTTTCCTTTATTATTTTTATTTTCATTAAGCCTCCTATATAGTTATTTGGAACGAAAAAAAGACCTACATTTTTCGCTTAGGATTTCATAAGTAGATTTCGTACCTGTAGTTTTTTCGTTAACTCTTTTTGTTTGTTAAAAGGGTCCTTAATATTGGATAACCTAGATTAATAAATAGTGTTTAGTTTCAAATTAAAAATTGAGTTGTTTGGTTTCGATTTTTTTGTATGGAATGGCTGATATAATGAATATGCTGTTTGCAATATATTACGGTTGTTAACATTTATCTTAATTTAGGTAGTCTGAAAATTCAATTGAGTATAAAGTGTAAAAGAAAAGCAATAAGCAAAGTAACAATTTCAATTCATAACATGAAGTTAGTACTTTTTTCAAATTATCTTTGTTTGCTATAGTAACAAATAAGAAGTCACATTCTTTTCAAAAATACCCACCATGTGACATCCTCCAAATTTATTATGAAGCAAAAAATTCTCAACAAAATGATTTATCCCATACCCACGTTAGATAGGATACTCTTACCAGAATCGAACACAAAAAACAATCTTCACCATTGATGTTGACCATGTCTCTTAGAATTCCGAATTTCTTTTATCATACGTCTTGGTCTTGTGATTTCCTAATGCTTATGAATTTTGGGGGCCATTGTCCTTGGGCCGAGAATTCTTTATCTAAGATTCTCATTACGCTGATGGAACACGACTTGAATGAATGATGAAAGTTTTTTTTTTTTAATCTTAACATCAAAGAAATATTTTTTTTTTTGTCTGACAACAAAAGGGACGAGTCAAGTTTAAGGAAATTCCTTACTTGCGAGTATGGGGATATGATGAATTTAATACAAGCTCAAGCTTAGCAGGGTTTGCAGGTATAGACAAGGTAGTATGCAAATCGGGGCTGCAAAAATGCATTGTGAAGTGGTGGTTTTGTGTCTCATATATTGCATCTCGTTTTGCATATACTTATGCAATGAATTCTGCTGCACAGAAATTTTATATGCATCGGCAGCGTTGTGCTATGGTGGTGCAAAATGAATGAATTTATTTAAATTTATTCGGCCAAGACGATAGTTATGCTGCTATTTTATTGGTTGAGTGTTTTTTGTTGTTGATGCTCATACTGAAGAGGTTTTTTTTCTTGGTATGTTTCTAAAGAGTCATTTTTACATATTTCTCAGATAAGAAAATATATATTCATATGTATGTACGTTCAAGCGTATCCTTACCTTGGATGCTGAATTTTTGGATTTTTCCGATATGAAGAACAGAAAGTCGAGGACCACCACAAAATATCGGGAATATTATATAAAATAATATATATAAAAGTTAATCTTTGAACCTACGACGCACAGTGAGATGAGAAGCAATTCTAGCGCGCCAAAAGTATTTTTGGGGTAATTATATGGGATTAAGACCTAATTTCGATAAGCTTTCATTGTTTTGTGGTCGTTGCAGCAAATTTCAATATTTTTTCCAGGTGGAGCAAAAATAAGAGATAAGAAGGTGAGAAAAGGAAAATGTTACCAAGGTTGGATAGAAGGGTGTCCCCTAAATTGTTCGGGATTATCTGAGAAGTGATTCTTGGGTTTATTCTGGAAAACAATTGCATGAGATGGGGGTCTGTTTTCACCCGTTTCGGTAGGAAGGCCAATTTTCTAAAAAAAATTACTTAAAATGGAACAAAAATATTGAAAAAACAACAGCAAAAATTTAAATAATATGAAACCTGTTTTTAAAGTAAAAGTTGTTTTTGTAAGTCAAACAAATCAAAGGAACAAGGTTTTTCAATTTTTTTAGTGCTTTTTGAGGAGCTGAATTTTTGTGATGATGAGTGGTCGTATTGAGTTAAAACAAAAAACAATATTCAGCTTGATGTTTTTTGTTTCGATATTTGTTTGTTAATATTTTTTTGCAGTACGCTTATTACGTTATTGCTAAAAATGACACCACACAAAATTATTTTTTTTTATATTTTTAAGGTCCTCATTTTATTGATCAAGCAAATGTAATGGTCAGATAACTTGTTTATTCAGCTTCAATTTAATTTAATTTGCGATATACATACATTTGTACTATAGGGCAAGGATTAGATTCGTAAAAGAAATCAAAAAGAGAACAAAAAAAAGGATGACAAAATTCTTGCTGTCTGTCTGTATACTTGGACCTACAGCGACAGCCTAAGCCACTAAAGCGAAATTTTGAACTTAAGGTTTTTTGTAATTCTCTAGAAGGAAACATTTAAAAATTTTGTAAGCTCAAAAAATAACGGTACATGCCATACAACCGTTAAATAAAATCGTATTTATCTCAAAAACGACTCAACGATTTTGATTAAAAAAATCAGTGTATTTTTGTAGGTATGTTGTACTTTCTGGTATTTTTTTAATCAAATTTAAGTGTGTGTCAATTAAAAGAACTCAAAAGTGCAAAAAATACTTGCTACAACGAATTATAACGGACTACATTCCCAAGCTTGAGTCACCCGGGAGGCAGTTTGACTTTCGGGGCTAACGTTATCTCTCATTAAAATTAAATAAAATTGTTAGTTGGTGGTAGTTGGTAACGATTTTTATAGAAGTGTTAGTATATCTATAGGATAAGCTAAGAGAAGTATATGTGACCTTGGAAAGAAAAAAAAATCACATACAAATTGTTTAAATAAAATGATTTAAAATAACAAACAACCAGTGAAGTAATTGTATTAGAATTTATCGTTTTTAATGATGACACTGTTGGTTAACGTAACAAAAAATTCTTGCAAATATTCATCCTTTAATATGAGCCATATCGACATATCAAAAAAAGACTATTTTGACTTCATAATGAAGATGTTTCATAATCTTCTAAGAAACGGGGAGTTACAAGAATGTGCATGGAGTTTTACAAAAACTGGTACTTAAATCTTTCAGGCCCAGGTATTGACAGCATTCCCTGAAAAAATTTCACATTTTGGAGACCATTTTTTATACCACTTTTGGCACGCTAGAATTACTTCTCATCCCACTGTGCGACGGTCTTTATGGAATCAAATTTGAGTTAAAAATGTTTTAATACAATTTTTTAGTTTAGATTTCTATAACATTACCTATATCTATGACGGCCCCTGTTAAAAAAAACTTTACAATCATCAGCCCATTGTATCCAAAGTAAAAACAAGCGTTGGTTACGGATGGATTTACTGTTCACGAACCCAGCAAACGAAATACGGGCAATAAACATCGGATCTGTACGTGATGGATTGTTCTATCCCTTTATAGGCCATGTGCAGGTTTTTTTTTTATTTTCCCGTGGGTATGTGCAAAACATGCTATTCAGACTCTATGAGGACCATAGAAGTGTGAGATTCTTACTACACTAAAACCACCTCCACTTCCCGATTGCAACTAAGTTGAAACTTATCTAGCAATTTATTTTTAACGAAGTTAAGTAACGTGTTGCAGGTTACTTTCCGGTGAAAGTTCCTGCTTCATCCGCGATTTTAAAGCGATTTTCTGTTCACCGCACCAAGTCGGAAGGTTTTGTTCTTCGCAGACGGCGCGCGTGGCGTACAAAATTCGATTCGCCAAGAATGTCAATAATCGTTGAATTAGCGTGTACTAATAGTCGATTTCTGTTTTCGCGCGACACATTTTATTTCGTCCCGGACCGTAGGAATACCGAGATCCCTGTGAATCGTTTCTTATACACCACGGAGTATTTACAAATGACCTATTTTCAAACGTTTGTAAGTTATTTAAGTTTGTATCGCAGGTACAACCCCAAAGTTGTATACCATAAGTCCAAACAGGTTTAAGAACCTGTCGGTATAAAATCAATTTATTTTCAATACTAAGCTTTGAATATTTACCGAGTAACCAGTTCATATCTCTTAATTTACTTTTTAGTTCTTCTCATTTCTTTTTCACGTGCGGCTTCCATTTTAATTTCGCGTCTAGAGTCATTCCCAGATTTTTTGCCTCATTTGCAAATGAAACACGAGCGGTATTAAGAAAGACGGGTAATCTATTTAATTTTTAATACATAAAGTCCACGTGGACTGACTTTTGTTCGTTGAGCTCTATTCGCCATGTTTTCGTCCACTCATTAACATTATTAAGAGCATTTTGTCATTGAATTGTAGCTTCGCTAATCGTTTTGCCTACTGCTAGTATTGCAGTATCATCAGCAAACGTGGCTACAATAGTGTCATCTGTTTGAGGTATATCGCGTGTAAATAAAAGGTACAGAACTGGACCCAATACACTTCCTTGTGGTACCCCAGCCACTATTTCTTTGAAATCAGAATAGTCATTTCCATTTCTCACACGAAAAAGTCTTTCATTTAGATATCCGTTTAGAATGTTGTAAAGTCCTTCAAGTAGAATTCTTTTTCCAACCAAGTTTCTAATAACCCCTTAACTGTCTCTGATAAGCATACCTTACGCAACCACCCAGGGGCCGACTGAGCCACCGCCAACCGGGATTTTGTCCGGTGAACCTCCAAAGATGCAAAAGGTTCATAAAAGTTCCTGCAATTCTTTTCAGGTTTTTTATTGTGCTGTAAAATTGGAATCTCACCAAATATAAAGTTTTTGTGGATCGAAATGGATATTTATAAGCCCCCTGAAATCGAATGGTAGCCTTTACGGATCCTTAGAAACCCTCTGACTTCCGCTGGTGGCCTCTAAGGATCACTGGTGGCCCCATCAGAACTCAGTTGGTGGCCTTTACGAATTTTTGCAGGCCCCCAAAACTTGGTGAGTGGCCTCTACGGATTTTTGGAAGCCCTTAAAGATCTCTGGAGGCCCCAGAGCTCACTTGGTGGCCTTCAGTTTTTGCTTCCAAATGCCCCTCCATTTGAGGTATGGCACCTTTTACATCTTCAATCACAGAAGTGAGAAGTTTTTTTTTGAGTCAATGCACGTTCCACCTTGAAGTACGTTTCTGACTCCGACTAAGAGCTCATTAGATACCTTATAGATCAAAGACGATGCGTAGGTGGATGCTGCC
Organism: Dasysyrphus albostriatus; assembly: GCA_946251815.1. NCBI lineage: Eukaryota > Metazoa > Arthropoda > Insecta > Diptera > Syrphidae > Dasysyrphus > Dasysyrphus albostriatus. The sequence continues at coordinate 12,072,659 of OX276335.1, forward strand.
CGTATACTTCAGTTCAGAATTTAAGCGGATGTAAATTTCATGGCAAAGGTTACGTCTGGGATGGTTCTTTCCCAGCGTGATTTGATAGTGGTTTGACTTTTATGGAGATTTCCTCGTTGTATTCTGGTGTGATCATTGTTACATAACCCTTCTTCGCCTTTACAGGTGCTTCCACGAACACTTGACACTTGACATTTTGCCTCTCAACCATTCCTGTGTGCGTGTTGTTGGCAAAAAATAGTGGGGACCTACAATTTTTTACCGAGTCCGAACGACTTGAAGAAAAGTACTTATTCATGACAAGTAATACTCTTGGAGGATTTGTCAGCTCCTCGCAAGAGGCAGTACCTCTGGAAAAACATTTCTGTTTTTAGGTGGCAGTGGCTGGAAATTGAGCCTAGACCTTTGTCATGGCAGTCCAACACACTAACCATTATGCCACGAGTTACTAAAAAAAAAAGTTTAATTAATTGTTTATGCAACTGATTATAGGATGAAGTCGGCATCAATTATGCAGTAGCGTAAAAATGAGCACCAGGTCTTTTTTTCTAACCAAGTTTCTTATAACCCCTTAAAATTTTCTATTTCACTACCATAAAGCATTGAAAACTAGTTTTTGCAATATTGTTAAGAAGCCATCAAAGATACTGTCTCTGACAAGCATACCTTACGCAATCATCCAGGGGCTGACGAGCCACCAGCAACCGGTATTTTGCCCGGTGAACCTACAAAGATGCAAAAGGTTTATAAAAAGCAATCAAATTGGAATCTCACCAAATATAAAGTTTTTGTGGATCAAAATGGATATTTGGAAGCCCCCTAAAATCGAATGGTGGCCTTTACGAATCTTTGGAGGCACTCTGACTTCAGCTGGTGGCCTCTACGGATTTCTGGTGGCCCCCACCAGAACTTAGTTGGTAGCCTTTACGAATCTTTGCAGGCCCCCAGAACTTGGTGAGTGACCTCTACGAATTTTTGGAGGCCCCTACAACTAAGTAGGTGGCTCTTAAGGATCTCTGGAGGCCCCCAAAGCTCACTTGCTGGCCTTTGCGGATGTTTGGAGGCCCCCATAATCCGGTTGGAAATATCTACAGATCTCTGTAGATTTTCACAATTCAGTTGGTGGTTGGTGGCCTCTATGGATTCTTAATAATTCAACTTCAAGTCTTTTTAATGTTTAACGTGATTTATTTTTTGTGACTGTACACTAACGGTAGCTAAAAAAATAATTTATAAGAAATATAGAGTTTTTGTAATATGAATCTTTAAAACGCTTTTTGTTTTCTCTCAATTCAACCACTTTTCAAAAAGATACAGCTCTTTAATAATCACTAAAAAATAGAAAAAAAGGTTCCCTTGTTTCGACTAAATTGAAAATCACACACAATTAAAGTAGTAAAATGTATAAATATAATATTACTAACCAGTACTACTCTTGTAATTTTGTAAAAAGTCTAATTAATTAATTTGACAGGCGACACAGCCATAAACTCGAAAAAAATTCAATAAAAATAAATGAAATTCTAAATTAAACTTTATAAATTTGATTTATCAATACATTTTGTATATTGTATTTTTTGGCCCTTTTTCTTAAAGTCCCGGTAGGCCCTCTGACCCTCGGTCCGCCCCTGCAACCACCTCAACAACATTCCTGGTTTGACAATGCAGGACATAGAAAGTGGTATTAGAACCAGAGCTGAAAAGGAGAGAGAAACACTGAATATTCAGAAAAAAAGAAGGAGAATGAGAAGCATGCGATTGAGGAAATAGAGGGAACCAATATAACAGGGATGAAGTTTGGAAATTTTAAGAGAATTTAAGAAAAACCTCTTAAGGCTACTAAGCCCGAACCGAAGTCTGGAGGGAACATCAGACTGAGGATATGGACTATTCATTTTTGCGAATTATATAAAACAAAGACAACATACCTATGTAGAGTAAAAATTTTGTCCACCTGATATTTGCTTTGGCATCCCACTCTTGCACGTAAAGTAACCATAAACAGCATTCACTGCAAAGTGAGGTTATAAGAAACTTTGCCTTCCTGGGCTCCGCTATCAACTTAAGGCCTTAGACAAGCGGAGCACGGTGAAAGAAGTGCAAAATGTAGTAAAAATGAAAATGTCAAAATCCACAACCAATTTCAAAGTAGCGAATACCGAAAAGATCAAAATCTTCCTAAGGAAGGACATTATGTAGTCTGAATAAATAATCGGGCAGCCAACGAGATGCTTAAGTCCCCTAGGGTAAAAATTGGATGTGTTCAGTTTCAAATCCAGCCACGGATAGAAGTAGAAAGAGCATCTAATTCTTTGGCTGCGGAAAGAGCATGGTCCATGCGTCCAATGTGGAAAAAAGGGCCATTATTGAAAACACTGATCAAAATGGTGCTGGAAACCATACCAACATATCTAAATCATATAAGGCAAATGTCAAGTGTTCGAGGAAGCACCTGTAAAGGCGAAGAAGAATTATGTTACAATGATCAGGCCAAAATACTACGAGGAAATCTCCATTAAAGTCAAACCACTATCAAATCACCCTGGGAAAGAACCATCCCAGATGTAACCTTTGCCATGAAATCTACATCTGCTTAAATTCAGAATTGGAGTATACGGGCAGCATCCATCTATACATCATCATTGATCTAGAAGGTTACTAACGAGCTCTTAGTCGGAGTCACGTACTTCTAGGTGGAACTTGCATTGACTCAAAAAAAAATTTCTCACTACTGTGATTAAAGGTGAAAAAGGTGCCATACCTTAAAGGCAGGGGCCTTTGGAAACAAGAACTGAAGCCACAATTCAACTTATACGGCTCGGATGTAGTGCTTCGGTGTCACAAAAGAACGGTGGCAAATCGAAATAAAAATTCATGTACCTATTATAGGTATTGGTGAATGGAGGAAATAGCGATGCTTCACAAGAGATATGCTTACATCTTAGATCCAAAGTCGTCAAGGGAAAGAGAAGACAATCTGAATCTATAGATGAAGCGGAATTTTGAAGCTCAAGAAGGCCTTCAATGTGAGCAATATAAGGAAGTGGGAGAGTCTTTGCTGCAACATCAACAGCAACCACTAGAGATACTTAAGTGCAGGATTTTAATGTGGAAGCAAACCCTGGTATCAACGAAGAAAAGATGTAAAGTTAAGCAGACACGCTTTCCTGACTCACCCCAGCAGGCACCTCGACACCACTTTGTCCCAGTGAGAGGAAATACTTCAGTCAGAGGTGTTAAATTTCATCGCTAACTCATGCCCTCAACTATTACTGAACATATTCAATAGCTGCTTGGAAGAAAGAGTCTTTCTCAGAAGCTAAAAAATACAACAACTAGTGCTGATCAGTTTAGATTAAGAAGACCCACATTTTTTATCAGCGTACAGATCTTTGTCTGTGCTGGATACTGCTATTGGAGAAGATGCTGAGACCGTGACCGAATACCAGTCAAAAATGCGGTACGGATTCAGAAAAGGACACTATGGGATTCAAGAGATTGAAGAAGTAGTAAAGTAGAACCTAATTGCCCAACGGGAAAGTAACTACTCAAGGCAGATTAAACTGCTGTGCTGGCAACCTCTAGAAGTCAGAAACTCCATTAATTTATTCAAGTGGAGTGCAATCTTCAACGAACTTTAAAACATTTACAACATACTAACCTATCTCCTGAGGATCGTTAAAAACTATTTCAGAGACCAGAAGCTAATATAAAAGGTAGGACAACGAAGAAGGCAAATTCCATCCGGAGCAGCGCAAGAATCGAACATCTCCTATCATGACATTATTCACATTCAGATGTCAGAAGATAGCTTCCTGGTGTGATGTGGTATTCGAAGATGGCATCACTACCGTGATAAATGCAACATACACCGATAGTTTGTTAAAGAGAAAGATACGCTGTGAAGGGTTTTGGGGTTTTTGGTGTGGCGTAATGAACGTCAGAAGTGACCGCTTTATAGAGCAAGCAGAAGTATGGCCAACGACTAGGAAGTGAGAAAGCTCGTCATGTTAATAATGCAAGTCATTTTCCTTTAAAGATGAAAGGTTTGAGCAGACAGGATAAGTACATAAAGTAGACGGCAGTTGTACAAAAACCCCTGGCAAGCTCCTATGGAACGATTTTGAAACCAGCACTCCCTGTTGTCTCAGGAGTGACTTCATTAGACCTTCTAGCGGCAAAAAGGAGGTACGTCTAAGACAAAAACACGGAACTTGGAAGTAAAAATAGCAACAGAAGAGGGTAAGTAACTCACAAACAGAAATGGCAAAAGCTCAGCGAGCAAAGGAGGATAGACAATGTGGCTGAACAGTAACGTGGTCTGTTGCTTGTAGCAGATAATATGGGAACCAAAAGAAGTGAACTGGAGAGAAAGTGTGTTTTTTAATGGAAAGAATGGCAAATTCCTCCTGTACAGTTACATTGATCCAGCCAAAAAAGTATAATTGCAACGACTAAGCTTCATCCCGGTTAAATTCAAAGGTCTTGAATTTAATCCCGTGGTGGCGCACCTTACTAGAAGAGGAATTCATCCAACTTGGCGTTCAAATATTTGAAGACAGTTAGCTAGAGACCATGCCTGCACCAGCTGACTGAATCAAGCTTTCTCTGTAGCAGCTTCTTGGATAAGGTCCAAACGGAATGTATTATTTAATTTTTCGAAAATTTTACAAAATGTGAAATTGAATTGATTTGAAATCGCTTTGGGCAATTATGTACGCTAAATTTTGTAAGCTTTAGTAAACTTCTATCATCTGCAAGATTGCTAAAAATGCAGAATAATGAAACCTTTAAGAGATTAGAATTATTTTGCTTACTTAAGGAATACATATTTATGTATTGTTTGAACAAAGCTTAAATATCATCAGGAAAACAAAATCATAAAGCTATAATTTCCTTAGATGAAATGTAAATATTGTATCTATTCAACTTTACCTCAACAAAGAGTTTTTTTTCCAATTAAAAACTTACCTTATAAAATACAGTTCTTTTTTTTATAAACTACAATCTCTTAGTTTGGGTTGGCATAGACCAGAGAGTAAACTTCAAAGACGTCCAAGAACAAGACCAATCACCACACCACCACCACAACCAACACCACCACCATCATCACCATCATAACACACAAAGGCATAAAAATCATTTTGCAAACTTTCGACTTTCAAAGAGTTAGCTAAGATTTTGCATTAACTTTATCGTCTTCAATGTTGTTGTATCGTGTCGTTGCCGTGTCGTCATCATCTCTCGGATCTGAACATTGGACAAATTCCATAATAGCCAAGGTAAGGATATTTTTAGTCTTAAGAAAAAGTGTCGCTTAGCAAAAAGGACCTCAATTCATTCCTTATTTCCAGAACTTTTTATTATTAACAGCATTATCTTATTAACGATAAAATTCATTCCACTTGGATAGAATGACTAATTATACCCGGAGGAGGATTCTTTTGGATATAGTTGAAGGAAGTGTGCCATACGCTCTTCCTGCTGAAGTCTACGACGACGCAACACACCAACAAGTGTACCTTAGCGAAGCCATGGAAACGACCAACGACAACGATAACGACGACAATGTCGGAGATGGCGGCAGTGTGTTCCTTTTGTTGAGAAAGAATGGCAAATTACTTTTACGCTCCATTGTCCTTAAAATCATTATCCATGGCATTATTATGTACTATATTTATATATAGGTAACTACGGAGCCTTGTGCGGAAATTACAAGAACAATTCAGAGAAGATTGTCTGCCATTTTATAAGTGTAGCACAGAGTCGCTGCGCTGCAGGGAAGTGCTTGTGCGAGTCTGCTCTCGCATACCAAAGAGTTAACTATCTTTACTGCCGTCGAGATTAATACAAAAGATTGGCGGCCACCGCGTTGAGTGGAAGACAACCAACAGGAAATGTGGCCACAAATCATAAAGGAAATATGGTTTCGTCGTGTATTGTTTAAGAGACATGATGCCGCAGGAATAGGAATATAAATCTTTGTGATTTTAAGTGCAGTTAAATTAGATCAAAATGAAATGAGATATTAAAATGTCGTCACTAGCATTTTTTATTTGCCTACATACAGGTAACTGAGGTGAAGTAAAAACTAGGCCGAAGGAAATAGACCATAAGCGCTGGATATGCAGAAGTATAATTTAAACTATTGATTTATTCAGTTCTCGTTTATTTTCAACAGCTTGAATCTAAGTTCCTGATCGAAAAATAATATAGTATCGAGCTTTATCAAATGAGGAAGCAATAAATTATCGTGTCGAACCTTATCGAAGAGAACCAATGTTTCCATCTTTATCAAATGGAAATAGTTTCCCGGATAATCAACACAGAACTATTATTCGGGTTTATCAAATGGATGCCCGTAGTTGTAGGTTAGAATCAATATGGAGCTGATTTACCTCATAAATTGAATTGAGAAAGGTTTGGTCTTTTAATATCATGACTTCATTAGTAAAAAAATGATGTCTTAGCACTTCCGTCCAACTCTTTATGCTTACCGCATCCATCAACCACCAACACCCGAAAATGAGAACCACGTGCACCGACCCATCTCCAGAAAACTTTAAGTTGAAAACAACGGCTACCACCCTCCAAATTTCTAATTACCGCCACAAACCCCAAAAGTTCGTGACCTTAACACCAGACCAAAATTTCCTATAAATTTACCAGACCCATAGGAATTGAAAGAAGCTCCCGCGGATACAAAATCCCTAGCAGTGAATGGCAGGTGATCAAAGCTTCAAAGCTTCCATCCAAAAGGTCAGTACTAAGACAAAAACACTACCAACAAAGATGATGCAAGTGCTTGAAGTAAACCATTAGTAGCCTCGGTCATATTAGTTTCCTTCTTGTCATATGGGAACATAGATAGAGCCCATATTCAAGAGCCCTGGGTTAACGGTGGCAGGGTCTGTGGACTCAAGGCCAAAGACTATATTAATCTGTTTTTAAAAAGGACGTAAAAGGTAATTTATCGAAGTTACATAGTGGCGAAAAAAGTTATGTTGGAATTAGCGTTAAAAAAATAATGACGCAACCGTATTTGAGGACCCTGGTGCGTCTATCACCTTTGCATTTTTGGAAGACTATTCATCCAGGTCTTCAGCTCCAAAGGAGTATTCTTTTAATTTCAACAGTCTTTTTGATAAGAAGACTGAAGAAGTCTTCTAACAATCTACTACGATTTGGAGAACCCTATGATCTCACTGCAATGGTAAAGGCTGATCCGGAAGATATTCTCCTGATTCAGGAACCTTGAGGACTCAGAACTTTTTGGAAGACTATTCATCCAGGTCTTCAGCTCCAATGGAGTATTCTCTTAATAGCAACAGTCTTTCTGATAAGAGGACTGAAGAAGTCTTCTAACAATCTTCTGATTTGGAGAAACCTTTGATGTCACTGCAGTGATGAAGGCTGATCTGGAAGATATCCTCATGATTCAAGAACTTTAGAACGTGAGATAAACTTGAATCTAGATCCTGCCTACAAATTTAAATTAGCATAAGTATCCAAAGGTACTTTTTTGCTGGGATTGGCATATGTGATGTGACACGGTGATGACCACATTCACCTCCTTCCAGCCTTCTGTAGAGACCCTTGAGAAACTAATTGCTGTCGTAGAAAGGCAAACCATCAGCCTTATTATTGGGACTGGTTTAAATGCACATCATTCAGTGTGTGATGTAATAATAGATATAAGTGTTGTGATGGAACTATCCTACAAGGCTATAGGTCCTATATGTTTTGCTAGATAAAGCGCAGCTCGCTGTATAATTTGGCTAATGAGCCGCAATTAAAAATAAAAATACATGTTGATTTTGATAGTTTTTAGAACTGTCTTTATTATACCATATTTCACCGCTATTTATACTACTTAAAAATCATTGGGTTATCCCCACTTATGCTTAAGAACTATATTACAAATACTTTTGTGCTGCATCAGCATTCTATTTTTCAATATATTTACTATATGTTGGGGCAGTCTAATTATGACTCAATGAAATTATGAATCTGGAACATAGTGTAATAAAATACTTCTACAACACTTCATATGCATAGTCACCCAAGTGGTGGCAATGCCCTGAGCACAACACTCAGTTTCGTTTGACAAAAACAAACAAATAAATGAATTTGATTTTAAACTTTATAGTTTCGAATATCAATGAAATTACTATTTCAATGATGTCGATCGAATACTACATGTGGCTTTGTTTACGTTTGAGAAATGAGAAATGATTTTACGTTAATGAAATGAAAGAATGCTTTTATTACACTACATCCTTCCCCTTTAAAAAAATGATATTTGTTTACATTTCTAAAATTTAAATAAATATAATTTGCCTTTTTTTTTTTAGTTTTTAGTGTTATTATGATTTTGAGTATATGTACAGTATGTTATTTATTGTAAGTTTGTGTTTCTAGCTTTAATTAAATTATTATTATGTATTTCATGTTTCTTATTATCTAATAAAATAGTACTATTTACACTGTTTTGAGATATAATTTTATATGGTCCTCTAAAAGGTTTATCGAATTTTCTTGTGTTTTGATTTTTTAAAAATACATAATCTCCTACGGTAAAGTTTGATTTGTTTACATTTTTCTGAGAATTTTGTCTTTTATATTTGTCTTCAATTAAGTGATTTTTTGCTTGCTCATGAGCATGTCTTAATTTGCATTTCAATTCATTCAAGTAATTGTCAATGTTATAAATTGTATCTTTATTTTCTATTACTTCACATGGAAGTGTACATAATTTTCCAAATACAAGTTCAAATGGTGAATATAATGTTGAACTGTGTGGTGTGGAATTATAGCAATATGTGTAGAATGGTAACCATTCTTCCCAACTATCCCTATTTCCTATGCTCATAATGTATTCATTAAATACTCTATGATTTCGCTCTATTGATCCCATTGTTTCATGGTGAAAAGGTGTAGAAACTATTTTATCTATTTTCAAGAGTGTACAAATATTTTTTAGCAATTCATTCGTGAATTCTGTTCCCTTATCAGTTTTTAGTTTCTTAAAACATCCGTATTTAAGAATAAATTTTTCAACTATTGTCTTCGCTACAGTATACGCTTCTTTGTTTTCTATTGGAAATGCTTCTACAAATTTCGTTAAATCACATTGTACCGTTAGTATATATCTATAACCATTTGATGGTCTTAATGGTCATACAGTATCAATTGTTATTGTTTCAAATGACGTGGAGGGTGTGTCTGTAATTACAATATTTTCTTTTGTGTATCTAGTTATCTTTGTTTCATTGCATGTTTTGCAGTTGTTAACGAATTTCTTAACCATTTTATTCATGTTTTTCCAAACATATCTTTGTTTTAACTTATTGACGCATCTTCTGATACCACAGTGTCCTCCTAGTTTTGAATTATGATATTCTTCTATTAATTTGTGCATTTCATTCTTATCTGTTATCTGTTTTGGAGGTTCATATAATATTATGTCTAGACATTTATCCTCATTTATATTTTCTTGCAGCTTATTAAATATTTCTTTAAATTCTTGTATGCATACTTCATTAAATATTAGACTATTTCTTGCTAGCGCTAGTCTTTTAACACCTGCATTGTTCATTTTGAATATTAGCTTCCTCAGAATCAATTTTATCTCTGATAAAGATTTATCGCTATATTCTACAACTACAGTGTTTGCTGCTATTATTATTTCATTTCTTTCTTTCTTTGTAACGTTACTTTCTTTAAATTCTAACTTCTTTATTCGCCTTATGTCCGATATTGATGTACAGTCCCAAATATGAAGGTAGCTAGTCTCCACAATTGAGTCCAAGGCTATTGCACAATTTTCTTTTTCATTTGGTATCTTCTCTTTATTTTTCTTCATAGCTCTAGTTAAAACGTCTATGTTGTATTTGGGTATCATTTCTTTCAAGTCGTCAGATTCAATTTTTATTCTTGATAAAGCATCTGCATTGGTATTCATCTTGCCCTTTTTAAAAATTATTTCAAAATCATAATCCATCAAGTCAACTCGTATTCTAGTTAATTTAGATGATGAGTTTTTGTGAGTGAATAAACTGACTAATGGTCTATGGTCTGTGTAAACTATAAATTTTTTGCCGAAAAGATATGGTCTAAAATAATTTATTCCCCAATGTATTGCTAACAATTCCTTCTCTATAATGGGTTTATTTAATTCGTGTTTATTTAAGGATCTACTAGCATATGCTATAGGTTTATCAGTTCCAATTTCTCCCTGTGACAAAACTGCTCCTAAAGCAAAATTGGAAGCATCTGTAGTTAGAATTAAAGGTTTTTTGAAATCAGGATAGCTAAGTATGGGAGGAGTTATTAAATTTTGCTTTAGTATGTTAAAAGATTTTTCACAGTCTTCTGTCCAAGAGAATATTTGTATTAATTTTATAATATTTTATTTTTGTATTACAAAGAAACTTAAATTAACAAAATATGGTTTAATTTCAATGAAGAAAATATTGTTTTCAAATTTAGGAACTTTTAAAATTTGACTTTCACACAATTCGAATTCTGCCTATAATAACTTATGTGATGCAATGAAGAATCTAATCTACATTTACAAAATCTGTGTTTTGACAAATCAGAAGGGGAAAAAAATCAATTTTTGTTACCAAAAGAAAACCCCAGAAGTGACTTCGATTGCAATTGAGAATTACATAGCATTGCATTGTGCACACAAAATGTGTACTTCTAGATATTTATTAACAATTTCTGTATATATTATAAAGTAAATATATTATAAAGTAAATCGTTGTTTAACATAACACACCCTATTTTGAGTACAAACATAACTTAAATTGAAAATGTTTCTTAATTTACAAATACATAAGATTATTTAAATAAAACATAATTAATAAATGTTAATAGGTAACTAGAAATATTAGTTTCAACTTAATAAATTGAATATATTTTGCCTAGGCAAGAATGGCATTTTCGGTTACAGTTTTGGGAATATCCATTTTAATAGTCAAGCCGACAAGTCTGACCCAGGTTTAATTGAGTTTTCTATATATAGCCCCAGAAATCAATTTACTTTATGACATCATGTATAAATGTAGATATTCAATTCAATATAAAGATATTCAATCATATATAAAGCAGCATAAAAAAAAATAAAATATAAGCATTATTTCAATTACGTATTTATGTAAGTAAAGTGAATTTATTGTTTAACTCTGTTTGACAATAATTGCTGTTGTGTGGTTAACATTTTAAAACACCTTTCATTCGTTTTACCATCCAAAGTAAGATTTTGTATAATATTTTCAATAAGCTGCTTAACAAACCAAATTTCTTTACCACTTTTACCACATTTTCGCATTTGATTTGCTAAATATTCGCCATAAATAGTGTATCTATCTTGCATTGCTTTTAAATCTAACTGTTTTCATGCAACTGAAAGCATCTTCCACAATGCTGCATTTATTTGAATTAAGTATAATTGAGACATTTTCTACAGAATTTTATTTTTGTTCAGACACTAAGCTTGATTTCGGACATTCCAAAAACGACTCTGATTCATCGTGTTGAGAATCTTGATTTTTTTTGGAAATTGTTTTCGGTCCAGTTTCCTGAAGAACTCTGATTGCGGTTTTAGTACTAGACCTGTTTAGGGATTGTTGTTGGGATGAATCCAGCTTGGTTTGTGTTTCCAGTGGAGATACAATGATACAAATAGCATCACTGTCTTTACACTTGTTCAATGTTGACATTGCCATATGTTTCTGCTCCATGACTTGTTTCAATTCGGTATCTTTCTTTAACTGAACTTCATTTTGGGGCCTTATCTGATTTTCCGGTGGAGAAACAATCATAGAAGCCGCATCAATATCGTTACATTGTTTCGATGTCGACATTTCTACTTGTTTTTGGTCCACTACTGTTGGTAAAAGAAAATTTTTTTTTATACCTAACAGTTTGGCAAGATCGCCATGTGATGGAACTATCCTACAAGGCTATAGGTCCTATATGTTTTGCTAGATAAAGCGCAGCTCGCTGTATAATTTGGCTAATGAGCCGCAATTAAAAATAAAATAAATTTTGATTTTGATAGTTTTTAGAACTGTCTTTATTATACCATATTTCACCGCTATTTATACTACTTAAAAATCATTGGGTTATCCCCACTTATGCTTAAGAACTATATTACAAATACTTTTGTGCTGCATCAGCATTCTATTTTTCAATATATTTACTATATGTTGGGGCAGTCTAATTATGACTCAATGAAATTATGAATCTGGAACATAGTGTAATAAAATACTTCTACAACACTTCATATGCATAGTCACCCAAGTGGTGGCAATGCCCTGAGCACAACACTCAGTTTCGTTTGACAAAAACAAACAAATAAATGAATTTGATTTTAAACTTTATAGTTTCGAATATCAATGAAATTACTATTTCAATGATGTCGATCGAATACTACATGTGGCTTTGTTTACGTTTGAGAAATGAGAAATGATTTTACGTTAATGAAATGAAAGAATGCTTTTATTACACTACAGTGTCTTTTCAATTTTATTTTAAGTTCTAAGCCCATAGTAAGAAACAAAGGTAATGAACCAATTTTCGTTACCAGAAACGATTTCTATTTCCATCAAATGATTAAGAATTCAATTCAAAGGTTCCTCAAGCTAAATTCTATATGTCATAAAATATTCCCTCCATAGCAAAAAAGTACACAATGGTTTTTCCTTCCAAGATATAGAAGGTGCTTCAAATAACGTTGACATATCTGCACTGGCATCTTTGAATGTTGATGGATCGCTTGATGAATTGATTAATCAAATGTTTACAAGTAGGATTATCAAGTCAAAACTGGGTGGCTTTTTAGCAACAAGGTCTGTCGGTAGGGGTACACCGCAAGGTGGCGTTCTTTCTCCCCTTCTGTGAAACTTTGTAGAAGATAAAGAGCTGCTCACTTCCTTAGAAGTGGACGACCTACGTGGCTATAGCAGTATCACGAATCCTTACACTTAAAAGTGAGATTTTTTAAAGAAAATTCTAAATTCACGGTGCGCAGATTGTTGCTGACTGGGAGTTAATTTTTCCAGGGAATATCTGGGTCTCATTTTAGATAAGAAGCAAAAAGAGTTTTTGAGTACAACCCGAAAACGAAAACAAACGTAAGAGTAAGTTTGTTGATTTTGGCAATTTTTTTAGATTTAAAAACAAATTAAATGGCATCCCTTAAACTGTGAACAAATTGAAATTTATCTCTTATTTTTACTTTAAAGGTCAAGAATGATTCATTTAAACAGTTTCAGCGTATCATCCAACAAGTTTCTCAAAACAGCCATAAATTTTACTTTAAAATTCTCTGTTGTTTTTATCCAACATTATTTCTGAATATTTCATTTAAATCATCTTTCTCTTATATGTCAAAACCTAACTCCTATCCATTTCGATGGTAAATTTAATTGTCTTCAAAAAAGTTTTCAAAAAACCAAAAAGTGTGCTTTTGCACCCCCTCTACAAAATGCACCTTCTAATTTTATAACATGTTCCACTTTCATTTCGCGCGATTAATTAGAAAATTATCTTTTTTTTTTATATTTTGGACAACCGAAAACACGACCGACCGGTACGAGAAAATGAAAACGTTTATAAAAAAAAGATCGAACTGTCAAACTACAGTCCACGAAGAAGACGACACAGAGACCGAATAAAAATGCAACAGACAGCAAAAAAGTGCTGCCGCCACGACTAGCTTCAGTATCTTCACGGGTTATTTTCTTATGATGCTTGATAAAAAAGAAATGATTAAAAAAAGATTGTATTTCCACTTACCACAGGGGCGTAGCTGAAAATAAAAATGGGCGCCAGTAATTTTTTTGAATAAAGGAAATTACTTCGGAGCACAGCCGACGGTAAAAGGATTTTAAAATGAAATATTATACGCAGTAAGAATTCCAAATTGGAACTTGAAAAGTATTTATTGAGTAAGTCCTTGGGAAACCTTTTAAATAGGATGAAAACCCAAGATCTTTTAAACAATAGAAACAAAGGAAGATGATGAACTATGATGGACCGTTAACACCGGGTCCCGAAAGAATAAAAGGTTTTTAAGACGGGTCACTAGTTCCGCTTTGTCGGAATTTGACGTGAGGAAAACTCAAACGAAATTATGTGACGATTTTACGCCTTTGAAAAACTTTACCGAAAATTATCAAGAAACACTCTACTCAATACTTATATGTATAGCACTATACTTAGCTTTTTTTTTCTTTGCCTGCCAACTTTTTCTGCTTGAAAATCCCCAAATTCCTGGTTTCTGATTTAAACTCTCCGAGGCATTCCACTCTTCTTCAGTGAAGTTCTTCAACCAAAAATTGTTCAACGCGAAATTCCAAAATTTTAAAATTAAATTAAATAAGCTTTCAATTCTTAATTTTTCTCTGAACTTCTATTACATGTTGTTCTATCAACGGGTAAGAAGTGCCCTTCCATGTTTTGACATCGCCTGGATGACCTCTTCTTTTTTCCAAATGCCCAATGCTTTCGGCCCATCAGTGACCGTGGATTTCGGTCGCGTCATCATTCAGCAACAATCAGCATACTTGCGTGAGTGAGCAAACGCAGTTGAAACCCAGTGGCCTTTCCTACTCTCACTTTAACCCCAGCTTTATGCACAGTCATCGCCATTAAATTTGCCGAACTCTGGTAAGACTTCCAGTGGAAGGCAATACAATGGGTGCATTCAGCCACCAAATCACCCCAACTCACTATCGAAAAGAAAGATTATAAAAACTGAAAAGAAAATCAATTTACTATCGCGTTCATTTTTCCCCTCCAATCAAAAAAAAAAAAAAAAACATTGTAGTGGAATTCGCTGTAAAGCCAGTAACAATTATCTTAAGTTGAAGAGGAGAGGTTGGCAATCTTTTTTTTCACTTCACGAGCCTACTTTACTTCGTTGTGAATTTGCGCTGATTTGGGGGTGGGGACTCTTGGTTAAAGTTCCATTTTTTACATATAGAAATTTAAATTATGAAATAGGTTGGGCACGCAGCCATTCTCAATACGACCAAGTGTCCAAACCAAATGTCTAAGTGACCCGTGCCTTTCTGGGATTAAGGTTCGATCAGACCAACTGTCACTCACGCTTTTAAATAAAAAACAGACCACCCGTCTGTCAATGAATGGAACACATCCACTCCTTTTTCGAATTTGACACATCGATTGTTTCTCGAGATACTGAGAGAGTGAATCGATGCTGATGGACCGTGGCTACCTTTCTCTCTCTCTAGGTTGAAAGAAACACCTGAAAAGAAAATTGGGAAGAAAGAAACCGAGGATCGGGAATCGAAAAGGCTAGTTTTTGTTGCGGGAAATTTTACCGTAACAAATCCACGATTTTCCATCCATAATGACCAATTAATTGATTTTTACAATAAAAACCCATGAACGTCTCAGTTCCTTATTGCCATGTTTTTTATAGGACATAGACATAATCAATAACCTAAGTGCCATTTTGTCACATCTCACTCAGCGCTGTAATATTTTATGAGCTTTATTATTGCTGTACAGAGTTACTTTCAGATGCGCGGTAGGTGTATAGGGGAATAGTTTAGCTTGTATAGTTTTAGTTTGTTAGGAATCTTGGTGTCCTAGCTATCACCTCTGAGTGTCTCTAAACAGCCGCTGTTCGCAGCTGCAGCGTTGCTCATACTGGGTGACATCTGAGAAGTTAGCAGAACAATTTTAAGCTAGACCATCAATGGGACCACGACAGGAATTTTCAGGTTAGTTATTAGAACAGTCCTTTTCTCAGTAACAGAGCTGGATAGGAATTTGTAATGAGGCTAAAAATTACCAATTTTTAATGCACTTCAAGAAAAAACTCAGTTCAAATTTTGAGGTCCCAAATTCACAAAAAATCAAACATTCATTCTGCACTGTTGACTTCACTGTGAAGTTAGCAGTATATGTCCTTTTTTCAGCAAATAAGTTAGATAGGAAATTACAGTTGTGTCCCAAATTTGCCAAATTTTTTTGAAATGCAAACTAAACTGAAAATCTGGAGCCTAACTGCTAGCTAGCTCCGATATTGAGAAAAGGACTGTTCTGCTACTTCACAGTGAAGTTAGCAGTGCAGCATGAATTTTTTTTGTATGTAAGGACTTCAATATTTGGAGTGATCCTATTATTGAAAAGATTCAAACCTAGCCCTGTTTCTGAAAAAAGGACATGCACTGCTAGCTTCACAATGAATTTAGCAGAGCAGTGAGTTACACCCACTATTTGGTGAATTGCAAAATCTGAGATAGAAATGCATACAAAACTGCAAATTCCTACCATGGTCCCACATTGGTCTAGCTTAAAATTGTTCTGCTAACTTCACAGACGTTACTGGGTGATGGATCCCTGCCAGAATCACCACTAAAAACATTCCAAACATCACAAAGTGATTTCCTTTATCTTTGTTTTATTAAAATTCGCTTACATGTAGCTTAATTTTTAAGAATATGTTGGTATTTATCCATAAGGCACACGGTCTTCATATCAGTATGTGGAATGCATTTCCAGTCGTGCATACCCTACACGTAAATGTAAGCTTTAACTTACTTTTAAACAAACCAATATTAAGACTTCATCGATAATGTTATAGCAACATCCATTTATAATTAAATTAAACTTAATATCCACTCCTTTATATTTCTTTTTTTTCGCAATTTATAATGCATACATTATGTGTGCTGGTAAACCACTAGAGTCCTTTATCTTCTTTCCGTTGGGAATATCGTTTTTTTTTTTCTTCCATTTATATTCCCACACTATTGGTATTGGTATATAACCATGCTGTATCTCTTATACAAGGAGTATAATATGCATTCCCTTTAAAACTGTTCTCAATTTTCCGTATACGTTCGTTTGTCCAAAAGGAAAACATTAATTTACCATCATCGCGATTCCATTCGAATGCTACGATCCATAATTATTATTTTCCTTTCTCTCTCAGGATGCACTATATTAACGTTTTGCTGCAATTTGCTTTAATTAATCAGAATTCACTGATTGACACAAAACTCGAACTCATGCAATGACAATGGACGAATAATAAAGATGAATACTCTGCGACGATGACGATGGCGACTTCCACGACGAAGTGGATGTCGATGTTGATATGGCGATGGCAATGTCGACTTCGACAACACACGGTGAAACGACATCGCAGCATTATTGTGATGATAATGCAGTTATTTCGCATATGCATTGTGAGAAAAGCCCTATTCGCAGCTGTGCACCAAATACACAAAACACAATCATTTCATAATAAAACCTCCTCGTATACATATTCTACGAGTTTCCTTATGAAAACGATTTCGTTGACTCAAATATATGCGAATTGAGTTGAATGATGTCCCAAATTGTGTTTTGAAGCCTTTGTTGTGGAAGAACAATGATATAGAGGGCCGAGAAGTGTCCTTCCAATTTCTTCGTATCTTTTCGCATTGTGGAGCAATATGCCTTACCTTAAAATACCAATGCCCTTACTTTAAAATACAATAAACAATTTTTTAGTTTTCTTTAATTTACAATTAAAACAACTCAAACCCAAAACGCATACGAAGGAAATGGCTTACCTTTATTATGTTGATTTCATGTCAAACAAATATATCTAGGTTTTAATCAAATTTAACATCTCGATGAAGGAATAATCAAAAACTTTCATCATGCCGTCCGTGCGTTTTTTCGGCGCGTCATATTTGCGTCAATGGAGCTCCTCCGCCTGCCCTTACCCCCTCAATTAACAAATAAGAATCCCCAAGAAGCAAAGCCAAAACACATGGAACATTAGGTCCGCACAGAGATGTAGAGGGCATGGACCTCTCTCCGAGTCGAACGGCTCAAGGAGAAACGCTTCCTACCAAAGAGGAGGAAGAATACCTGCTGGCAGATGATGGGGCCTTTGCCCCCATCTGGTGAAAAACAACATAATGACCAGACGCGGGATCAGTATCAAGCTAGCCCAAGTGAATTACCACCATTGAAAGGCGGCTTCGGCCGTCCTAGCAAGGAAGTTCACCGCGGATAACTTAGGGTTAGCACTGATCCAAGAAGAGGGTTAGCAAGTAGCGACTCAAAATTAATATGGGACACGAGAGTAGACTCATAACTTGTATAAAAATAAGGAATAACATATCTTTTTTATGTCTTTCAGATCTTATGACGAGGGAAGTCAAGGTGCAAAAGCTGGTTGATCACTGCACAGAAAGGAAGCTGCCGCTACCGTTGGATGCGAAGGTAATGCCCACCATATAGCATGGGGTAGCACCGACATAAACCAAAGGGGTGAGTACCTTTTAGACATTATGTTGGTTAAAAATCTAGCAATATTTAAGGGAATACCCTTACTCTTATTACTAGAGTTAGAAAAGAAGTTCTAGATATAACTTTTGGAACTCCGAATATAGGCTGTATTAAAAGGGTATCTGAGGAGCCCTCGATGTCCGATCACAGAATTATTGTGTTCGACTTGGAAGGCCTTCTTACAGAGAATACCTCTGGGAGGAACCCAAAGAGAACAAACTGGGACTTATACAATACTGTTCTGAAATCAAACCTGGAACGTATAGGCCCAGCTAGCAGGATGATAAGTCACTTTGAATTGGAATATAGTGTTAGTGAATTTAGTGGGGCCATACAAGAGGCATATGAACTCAGTTGTCCCCTTAGACCAAAAATAAGACAGGAAGATGCTTCGTGGTAGAATAATAATCTGTTACCACTAAGATCCAAGGTAAGGAAACTCTTTAATAAGGTAAAAAGAACTAGGGAATGGCATAGATACTAGGCAGAGCTTACAATATAAAACAAGGTGCTAAGGTAAACCAAGAGGAATTGAATGGGCAACTAGCAATTAGATGGTATCTTTCCAGCCCTATTACAACAGAGTAAGGACAATCGTATGCCTTATCTAACTAGCATACTTCGAAGTAGTATAGCTCTTGGGTGTATACCAATCTTGTGGAGAAGAGCTATATTAATTTGTATTCCTAAAGAAGAGACGAAAGACACAACCCACCCCAAGTCTATCAGGCCAATAAGCCTAACGTCCTTTGTACTAAAAACTCTCGAAAAAATAGTTGAAAACTTCATAAGATCGGAAATATTAGTCGACAGGCCTCTTAATGTACGCCAACATGCCTACAGAGTGAGCAGATCTAAAGAAACCACTCTGTTTGATCTCACTATCGTCTTAAAGGAAGCTTTCGACGCAAAGAGGATATAGCACTGTCAGCCTTTCTAGATATAGAAGTTGCTTTGAACAATACCTCCCATGATGCGGTTAATAAAGCTCTTGTAAGGAAAGGTGTGCCCAGCACCATATCCAAATGGATTGGTGAGATGTTAGCCACTAGAACAGCTGAGGCACCAGCAGGCCCAAATACGCGGAAAATCTTAACAACAAGAGGTTGCCCGCAGGGAAGGGTACTATCACTCTTGCTATGGAGTCTTGTAGTTGATGAACTGCTAGAAAAGCTTACTTCTCAAGGCATTAACTGTATCGGTTTTGTTGATGATACCGTCACAGCCACAGGGAAGTTTGAAGAAACCCTCTCTGAGATTATTCAAAGGGGGATAGCTATTACAAAGAAATGGTGCATATCTGTTGGATTATCTATTAATCCTACCAAGATGACGATAATACCATTAACGAAGAAAAGACTTCTGCCACGCATGAAACCCATTCGGTTTGAGGGCGAAGCAATCCAAACAAAAAACGAGGTTAAATATCTAGGTATCACACTATACAGTTAACTCCTGTGGAACAAACACGTAGAAATAACCGTCGGGAAAGCCACAAAAGCCCTTATGATCTGCAATAGACTAGCAGGCAAATTATTGGGCTGCAAACCAAACATCCTTTGGTGGAGGTACACCATATTGGTAAGACCCATCATTACCTATGGTGCGGTCGCATGGCATAAAAGAACCGAATTGCTCACAACTAGGAAATCACAAGAGAAAGTCCAAAGGTTCGCATGCTTATGCATAACTGGAGCAATGAGAACATGCCCCACAGCAGCCATGGAAGTTATCCTTCATCGATCCCTTTTAGATAAAGCCAAAGCAAGTGCTGCAAAGGGAGCCATCAGGAGCCATCCAAAGAAGGAATCGGTACTGGTAAATGCATTAGCCTCAGGGTTAAGGACTGCATTCCAAAGTCAGCGGTAACAAACCTTATTGACATTCCAAGAGATGGCATGATAAAGAGATACGACTTCGTGAAGAACTTTCAAATGAAGTTAAGTAATAAAAAGGAGTGGGTAGGTGAAACAGTAAACTATATACTCTCAAACCAAATGCCATCAAGTGGTACACTGATGGATCAAGAACAACTGAAGGGACTGGGGCTGGAATCTTTGGGCCTAGAACCAAACTTTCTATACCGATGGGACAGTCTACTAGCATTTTTCAGGAGGAAGTTCACGCCAGAGCAAAATGCGCAGAGCGTTATCTCGAAAGAAACTACCGAAACCAAAATATTGCCATTATGTTAGACAGTCCAGCTGCACTCAAAGCTCTGAGCTTCTACGCCTTCAGCTCTAAAGTAGTTTAGGAATGTGTGAACAAGCTGAATGCCTGGGCAAGAACAACAGTGTCACACTGCATTGGGTACCTGTTGACGTTGGTGTCCAGGGTATTGAAGAAGCAGATTCCTTAGCAAAAATAGGGGCAATAACTTCCTTAATGGGGCATGAACCCTATTGTGGCTTAGGAGAAAATGTGATAAAACACAAAACTAAACAACTGGAGGAAGCCAAAAGATCCAAAAATTGTAAAGAACTCCACAAGCTAAGGCAGGCAAAACTATTACTTGGTAGTTTCAACCGATCACTATTCAAAGACTGCATCAACTAGAAACAACCTTAGGTAAATATCTGGTCTCCTCACCGGGCACTGTAAACTTAAAAGACACCTGAATATCCTTGGTGTAGTTAGCAGTCCAACATGCAGATGAGGAAACACCAGACCATATACTAGGAAAATGCGATGCAATTATGCACCAAAGGAAAAAACACCTGGGAAACTACCAGGTAGAAGAGAGTGATCTTTCCTCTCTAAAAGTTCTCCAAATACTTAAATTTCTTGAGGAAATAAAATTGGAGGAAGAACTGTAGAATGATCCACCTCATCCGGTCTAAGGTGGGGGCACAATAGATCCTAAGGTCGCAGTGCAACAACCCCCAATATTTCATTTATTCATTCAAAAATTACATTATTATTTTAAACTTTTTCATAAAAATTATCACAGGTTTTGTACTGCATTTTTAAAATAAGTTTGAACTGTTTCGATAGATAATTGAGTTTTTCAAGAGTTCAATGATATTTAGTAACGAAAAATTCCATCTGTGACCGATTTAAAATGACTTCAAGTAAAACTGGCAATTTATATAAAAAGGGATATAGATGGTCTTATTTTCTTCCTCAGTTCTTACGTTTGTTTTAGATGTGCCAATTTGTATGCATATTATACTTTCCAATAATTTTGCAGTCCACATTAAAATGGCAAGATCTAAACAAAAGATGGTCTCAAGATTTTGTATTTACGCTTTATTTTGAAAACACATTTTTAACAAACGCGTCGTAAGAAAAGCGAGGCATTTAGTGGGACAGTTAAAGCCGTGGAACAGAGACCTCAAAAACGGGTCTGTAACGCTTAAAGTGGGATCTATGGTCACTATACCCAAGGGGAGAAAATCCAGTCTTTTGTTGCAACTCATCTCGAATTGGAAGCTGCCATAAGACAATTTTGTTTTTTTTTTCGTTTTTTTTTTCGTATCGTATTTTTTATCGTATCTGTGCTGATCCGCAGAGTCTTCTACTCGAATATGGCTAGTTTCTTCATATGTGTGATTTTGTTGTCGTGTACCAGATGGGAAAGAAATAGAGTATGTTACGTAGCCGATCGTATCTCATAACAAAAAAAAAAAAAAAAGAAGTATAGGTGCTTAATACCCACACTTCTTATAAAGATCTAAAAGATGCCTAAACAAAAAAAAAATAGTTACTTAATAAATGTACACACTAAAAAAAGAACACAAAAAAAAAAACATACAAAACACTCCTGCAAAAATTCACCTTCCACCCCTTAAGCCAAACGCCACCCACTAGAGAGTTTTGTTTTACTACCTTTCAATAAAACTATTTACCTTTAATTTACAATTGAAAACAAAATAGGTATACGTATATTCGTCAATATACCTACAATATCTAGATTACTAAAATTAACACGGTAAAACAGACATAGGACGAACAGCAAATATGTACATGCATAGTTACAAATAATGCAAAAAAAAAAATAACTCACGACGCTGCGCGCAGACGATCGTCGTCTTAGCAAAGTTGTTGCTGGTGTTTTGTTCCTTTTTTTTTTGTGCCGTAGCTGGCATTCCTGCAGGATTTTTGTTGTCTCCTGTTGGTTTGGGATAACATGATGTGTCCTGGTACCGATCTTGATTTGTTGCGGCAGCAAATAACCTAAAAGAAGAAAAAGGAAAGAGAATTAATAAGACTCGGGGATGGTTTATTGCCACCGGAGTATGTCTACTGAACTGCCTAGCTTATTAACAAGCAGGTACGTTGGGTGAACATTCTCTGGTGACAAAATAGGCACTTATCTTTCTGAGTACAGGTTGGGGTTGTTGGTGGTTGCTCTGGTGTATCGATGAAGGTATCCATACCTGAAATAAATTGAAAAATGCAAAGAAATTACATATGTCCAGATTGTAAACAAATAACTTACCGGCATGGGGGTTGTGTTTAGCTTCATATGGACCTCTTGTTTGTTGTTTTTTTTTTATTTATTTTTGTTCTGAGTCATTTTTGTTATCAGTTCATTGTATTTCTTTTTGTATATAGCAAAATAGTTTCACCTCCAAATCCAAAACTTAAAGTTAAAATAAATTAAAAACACTTTCACGAATTAAGACAAATACAATGTGACATTTCGATTCTGACATGTAAAGTGAAGTTTGCAGAGGTTCGAAAAGGGAAGTACCTATGCAATTCGTTTGTAAGTGTTCTGAAAATCCTGGACACGAGAATTAGGCAGGAAATTGTTAGTGTTCAAAAGCTTTTATAAGATCAGTTGGATTTGAAAATGTAAAATGCTTTAGTAAATTGAGGGATTAGTGCAATTTTAATAGTTTTTAGGTATTAGGAGTAAGAAATAGTTTGAAATAATTTAATGTCATGGTATTGTAGAGTTAGTAATTGACATTTTATGTTATTTATTATTATGATAAAAGTTGTGTTGCTGCAACAGAATAAGCAAGCTTTTGTCTGTTCACTAATACACATGCACTTTGGGACACAACACTGACAATTTTATAAACAAATACTAGGTTTCTAATAGATAGGTGTTAGTGATAGGAGAAATAAAATTTGATACTTCCAGGCTGCAGAAAGCTCAAAATGCATAAAGGAAAAATTGAATGTAGGCCATAGGGCATCGACCGATGCATTTTTAATCAAATTTAAGTCGTTGAAAAAGCAACTACAGGAACCAACAGTTGCTGACAGTTAACGCTATAAAGAATAAATTCAGTTTTCTTTTGTACGGGATTTTTTTTATATAAAAAAAAAAGTTTTTGTGAAAAGTTGAATTTTTAAATCATAAAAAAAAAGGAGGATTAACAACCAAAGAAGGTGAAAAATACAAACTATAGTTAGTGAAATATGTGTTAAAATAAAAAAAAAAAAAAAATGATTTTTTTTTAGATTTGGATTACTTATTGAAAATCCAACTAAGGTGGTATTGCTAAATTGCTACCAGAGGAGATACAAAGTGGGATAGCTGAATTTCTTCCACAGGAAGTTCTGAGACCCCGTTCGAGGATAGCAGAGGTAGGAATACACAGTTGATTTTATACTTAAGTATCTCCATGATGTCTTGATTCCCACAGGTTTAGGTCAGTGTAGTGACACTCTGGTGGCCAAGGTGACTCTTTCAATATAAATATATATATATTTATATATATATAGATATATTTATATCCATATTGGTCCACCAAACCAAGTAGAAACTGGCCTATACGTTAGACGCTAGGCAATAGATCTAGGCCTCTGCTGGTTTTTTTAGGGTGGTTAAATACACCTGAAAAGAGTGGAAGAGTTGAGCCTAGAACCCCGAAAAAGCATAGTGTTGGATTGGTGGCTCGCAGTGGTGTTGGCTGCATTTAAACTTTGAAGGGCATCACAAAGGGCCCTTGCAGCGGTCGCAGACAGTTGCTGTTATTTTTTTTTTGTCCCTTTTGGACCAAGTGCGAATTTTTATTTTTATTTTTGAACTTTTAAATAACTAATTTCTTTATTCCTTTTGTTGATTTTTTTTAATTATTTTTCTAATTTATGAATTTTTTTTTTTTTGTAAATTCTATCTTGTTCAAGAAGAGAAAGGAAATTAATAAGAGAAGGTTTTTAAAAAAATTAAAGTGAATAACGTAATTAAAATATCAAAGAAAAGTGCTATAGTGAAAAGTGATAACGGTTGTGTATCCCTCTGGACTCTGGATATATATATATGTGTCCTTAAGTGAGACCTGGCGGTAAAGATTGAGCCAATTTAACCTGAACGAGCCTACGAAATTCTGTCGACAGGACATCGAAGGACAACAGACAAAGTAGTAAGTTTCTTTAAAAAAAAAAAAAAAAAAAATATATATATATATACATTGATATACATAAGTAACTATATAGATTCATATATGCATAGTAAGAGGAAAGAAGTGTGTACACTCCGGGACCTTCAATCTATGCCATTTTAATTTTTAATTTTAATTTTTAATTAATATTTAATTTAATTAAATTTAAACTGAAAACTTTCATTGAAGAAAAGAAAGATTTTCTTAATATTTTATTTTTTTTTTTGAATCTTTTATTAATTTTTTTTCTTTCTTTTGCCTTTTTTCTTTTACAATACTTATTTTGTTTTGAATAATTTTTTTTACATAATAAATATTCATTAGTGATTGAACTGAAAACAGTTTTCTTAAATGAACTTTGAGCAAATGAAATAAATTTACTATGGAGTGTTAGAAAAGTATTTAGGTGTGTGGAGGATCGGCTGAGCCGACGACTGAGAGGTGGAAATGACAAAAACGTGATAGAACGATGTGACCTAGAACGTAAACGACGACTTTTAGACAACGACAAACTTCAGAAAATTCATTTACTTACAATGCAACTTAATTCTACGTACTTACCTACACATACCTACTTACCGATACTTACTTTCAGATACTTACTGACTTATACATATCTACGCATACCTACCGACACATACATACTTATCTTCAATAATACTAGATTACATTTACTTACTAACTTATACTTACCTGCATTTGCTATTCTACTTAGACTAGACTTGTTTTCTCACTTACTTACCTAAATGTACTTACCTGCCTGTTTACATACTAACGCTCATACTGACTTGCGTACCTATAGACATAAACTGACTGAACGACATAACTGAAGAAATGCTGTGAACTGGAAGTTTTTTTTTTGTTAGGGGCTATCTCTAAGAATCTGGCCAAGAGATAGCGAAGGTTGTGTCTTTGGATACAAGGGTGGGCAGGCCAAACTTTTGCCAAAAACATCTGGCAAGGCCTTCTGAGGACTCGACGAACCACTGTGTCTGGGAAACAGTGGGGCTGATATCAGTTCGTTGGTGGAAAAAGATATTATTTTTTTTTAGGGTTTAGTTATAGGATTAGGTTTAGGCATATATAATTATATTTATATATAATTTTATAAATTTATATAGGTGTATATAGAAGGAGAAACATTTAGAATTTAGGGTTTAGATGATAGGCTAGATTTAGTTATATACTTTTTTTGCTTCGACAAAGCAAATCAAACTGAATTTCCACTAAGAACTTTATGGAAGCCTCATCCTTTCATAGATGCGGTGGCATAGGTAACTATTTTTGTGCGATCTCTTTGTTTAGTATTCCTAGTTCCTATATTCCAACTTTTTCCAATTTCCTATCCTTTCCTTATACAAAGGCACGATTATTTTGTTTGCTGAGTAGGAGGTGTTTTGGAGGAGGGCAAGAACCAACCCAATCCGTCGAGCTGAGCCGTGCAAAAAAGCAAGCGTGCCCTAGCCCCCTTCCAGCACCGAAGATGTCTCCGTGGCTAACTCCAACTCGCAACAATGGCGCCCAACGTGTACGAACGGCTTCGAGATCCATTGGGACTCCAAGGAGGTGATTTTGTTTTAGGGTCATCACCTTGGACTCACAATAATCTCAATCGATTTCATCCTATTAATTTTTGTTTATCCTTATCCTTATTAGCACAGACATAGAGACCGTAGAAGCTCTTGGCATAGTGGAAGTTGAAGCTTGGCTGTCCGATCTGACAGGTCTAGCACCAGTAGATTTAGTGAGGTAATACAGATTCTTCTACTTAGCAAAGAGCGGAATGGATTCAAGGAGCGTAACACTTGCAGCTAGCCTTACCAGTCAGGTTAAGCCAGACGGTTAGAGTGGCGTAAGTGGTGTGTTCCGAAACTCTATTCGTGTGGAAGGTTGTCGTCCGTTGCCTAGCTAACCATTATTCAGGTTTATCATCAGAATGAACGAAGTGGTGGGACAATCGGAGATAATCCAAAGCACTCGTCGAGTCACAGAGGCACCAGTCACAACAGTGACTAACTTAGGAAGTTAGACATCAACCTAAACAAACTTAACGAACCAAGATTAACGAGACAAGACCTTTTTACGATACCTTTTACCTTAGATATTGTTTTCCTCTCAAATCGTTTGGATACTCAGTTGAAACTTCACACACCTTGAATGAATAATAGAAAACCCATTAGAAAAGTATTTCAGAAATATTTCAATTTTAGTTTTTTTGGTTTCAAAAAGTAAATAGTCTTAGTTTTTAAATATTTAGTTAAACAAAATATTTTGGTACATGAATTCATTTTTGAATTCTGAGTTTGTTTTCTTTTAATCATAAGATTTTTTTTTTTTTGGATTCTGAATTTTTTTTTATATATATACCTTTTTTTTTACTTCAAAGATTTCAACAGATTGGAATTGAATACTGCGAAATCTGGAATTGAAACTTTGACTTTGTTTAGTGTTTAATTCTTTGAAAAGGAAACGTGAAGTTTCAAAGATAATATTTTAGTTTTAACTTTTTAGTTTTTTTTAATTTTTGAATTTTTTCAGTTTTTTATTAAAGTTTGTTTGTTTTTGAAGTTTTTTTTTTGAAACCAAAATAGTAACTTTTGCTTTTGAAAATAGAATAGAGAAATAAAAGAGTACAAAAAAAAAAAGAAACAAGATATGGAGGACCACTCCTCTGGTGCTGTCAAAAAGAGCACCGCGACCAAACGAGGTGCAAAGCCTAAACGAAAAAACCCTCGGCAAGTCCCCAGTCCAACTCCGTCGGAAAATGAGCTCAACCACAGCTTATTACCAAATCCATTTGATGATTTAGCTAGGGAAAATCGTGAAGATATTGGAAATGTGAAACAGGTAGAAGGGGCTGAAGCAGTACCAATAGTGATTCAGCCACCAGCTTCAGGGGAGGTATTGTTGCCCCAAGTTTTAATCCCAATAGGAGGAGATGAAGACGAGACTAGGGACACAGTGAACAGACTAACGCGAGGACTAGATAGAGAACGATTAAATATAACACAATCAGAAAAAGAAACAGAAAAAAATGAAAGACAAGACAGAGAAGAATATGAGATCACTATGGGAGGAGAAAACCTCAAGAAGGCGATTGATTGCGCCGTTTCACGATCAATTAATGAGTCTCAAAACAAGACAATTATACTTCTAGCAGAACAGGCAAAAAATCTGAAAATTATGCAGAAGATGGTAGAAATGGTATCAGGTAATATGACCACTATGAGTGATCGTCTACGTATAGTAGAAAAATCCGCCCTTGCTGCACAAACCAGACAAGAGCAGCAAGGCGACATCCTGTTAACTGACCCGGACATTAGTCCACCAAGGGCCCCTTCTCCGAATAGGTCACGGCCGGCGTGTCACTCAAGTAGGGCCTGTAATGACTATAGAAAACGTATTGACATCCACAAGTGGGCAATCAAATTTGACGGCACATCAAAAAACATGACGGTGGAAAGTTTTATTTTCAGAGTAGAGACTTTACAAAGAAAGAACGGGGTCTCAAATGAACAGATTTTTGCTAATTTTCACCACCTAGTTACAGGTGGAGCCGAACGTTGGTATTGGCAGTACATGGAGGAAAATCAAGGAGATGAATATCTCAACTTTTACGACCTTAAGGCGGAATTGCTAAGGCAATTTAGAAATAGGAAAGGCGACCATGAGATCCTAAGAGCGATAATGGATAGACGGCAACAGCCCAATGAAACTTTCGACGAATTCTTTGAGGAAGTCAGGGGTCTTATGCTTCAATTGAAGAATAAACCCAATGAAAAAGATTTAGTGTCGATGGTTAGGCATAATATCAAAGATAAGGTTGCCACACTGATCTTCGGATGTAACATTAAAGACATTCGAGACCTTAGGGAAGAGTGTAGGCGTGCTGAGAAGCATCTTGAGACAAGAGACTGGAAAACAAGAAAACAAATTAGTGAGATAGAAGATAGGAGTTTGTTTCGGAGTAGAGCTCAGTCAGCAGAGTCAGAGGATGAATGGGAGGAGCATGTTGCTGCCGTTCAATACAACAGAACAGACAAACCACAAACAAATATCAAAATAGACAAACGACACACCACTTATAAAAACAATGAACGTGACAAAAGGACTGAACTTACGAAAGACAACAACTCGACGTCAGCCGCATGTCCCTCGACGTTTCATGCTCTGACCTGCTTTAGTTGTGGACAGGGAAATCTTGCTTTTAATTGCGCATCTTGCCAGGGAAACCAGAAGGTCGGCAGTGCACCCGGGTCAACTCTGCCGACAAAGACGTCAATCCCGGAAAAACCGAACCCGGAGAAGTGAAGATTCTGAAAAGAGAAACGAAAACATTAGACTTACACCCAAGAAAAGAAGTGCAATATAAAACCCTACACCAACGTATGAAGGAATACGAAGAAGCTAGAAAACGAATATTTAACGAAGAGATAACATCTGTAGAGCAAAAGACAAGTAGAAATTTTAGGAAAATACTTAAGCTTAAGGAAAAGTGTGCAATATTTAGGAATAAGAAAAATAAGATAGAAGCTACGGTTTTGGCCATATCAGATGACAACAGGCCCTATGCTAAAGTGATATTAAAAGGAGAAGAGATGGTAGGCTTACTAGATAGTGGAGCGTCAGTGAGTTGTGTGGGGAAAGGTGCAATAGACTTTATAATAAGACATAACATACAAGTGACAAAAATGGCAGTCGACATAAAAACAGCGGACGGTAAAAACCAACACATTAATGGCAGGTTTAAGACTGATGTCTCATGGGGAGGTAACACCCATGAGCTAGAGTTGTTTGTTGTTCCAAGCCTGCAACAACAGCTCTATCTAGGGGTAGACTTTTGGAGGACTTTTAAAGTTGCTCCAAATATTATAAGCGCTCTCGACTTTCTTTCGCCGACGGGAGGTCAAGAGTCTGATCCCATGCGAAAGCTTTCCCCAACACAAACTGAAGAACTGGAGCGAGTCAAGCTTGCGTTCCCTTCTTTCGCAGTGTTGGGATTGGGTAAGACTATGGTCGAAGAGCATGTCATTGAGATGGAAGACGACACAATCCCTATCAAACAAAGACATTACCCGATCTCACCTGTCGTTCAGAAGTTGATGTACGCTGAGCTCGATCGTATGCTGGAGTTAGGCGTAATAGAGGAGAGTAATAGCGCTTACAGCTCTCCAGTTGTGCTTGTGAGGAAGCCAGGCAAAAACAGGCTTTGCTTAGATTCAAGGAAGGTGAACGCAGCCACGAAGAAATTTGCGTACCCTCTCCCACATATTGAAGGGATTTTGAGTCGGCTCCACGACACGCACTTCATCTCGAGCATCGATTTGAAAGACGCCTTTTGGCAGATTCCTCTGGAGCTCAAGTCAAGAGAGAAGACGGCTTTCACAGTCCCTGGACGACCGTTGTATCAGTTCACGGTAATGCCGTTTGGATTGTGCAACGCCGCCCAGAGAATGAGTAAGCTGATGGACAAAGTCATCCCCGCTCGTTTGAGAGAGAATGTCTTTGTTTATCTCGATGACCTCTTGATTTGTTCTCCAGATTTTGAGACCCATATGAGCGTTCTCAAAGAGGTGGCGAGATGTTTGCGTGAAGCGGGGTTGACTATAAACGTGGAGAAAAGCAAGTTTTGTTTTAAGGAGATCAAGTACTTAGGCTATTTCGTCGGTGATGGATGTCTAAGAACGGATCCCGAAAAGGTTTCTGCGGTGAAGGAGTTTCCTGTGCCGAAGACTCCTAAGCAACTCCGTCGATTCTTAGGGATGACGGGTTGGTATAGACGCTTTATTCCAAATTTTGCGTCTATATCAGCCCCAATGACAGACTGTCTGAAAAAAAAGGAAAGGACTTTGTTATGACAAACGAAGCTTTGACGGCTTTCGAGCTCTTAAAAACGACCTTAGTGACAGCACCGATACTGACAAACCCCGACTTTACAAAACATTTTTACATTCAATGCGACGCCTCATCTACTGGTGTAGGGAGCGTACTATTCCAAATAGACGAAGAGAACAATGAACGACCCATAGCATTCATGTCTCAGAAGCTTAACCCCGCTCAGCGGAACTACAGCGTAACTGAACTTGAATGCTATGCGGCTGTTCTGTCTGTTAAGAAGTTCCGGGCTTACATTGAAGGATTGCCTTTTACTATCATAACTGACCATGCAAGCCTTAAGTGGCTGATGACACAGAAAGATTTGAGTGGTCGGCTGGCTCGGTGGAGTTTTAAGCTACAAGGCTTTGACTTCACCATAGAGCACAGAAAGGGAATTCTCAATGTAGTTCCGGATACTCTATCAAGAGTACATATGGATGAGATCGCCACCGAAATGTCAGAAGTTGACTTCAATTCACCATACTTTTCATCAGAAGAATATGTTGAGTTGAAGAAGACAATAAACGAAAACCTAAACAAACTACCTGACATCTGTATTTCGGACGGCTTCGTTTACAAAAGGACTGACAGACGAACAGGAGACCCTATTCAAGAAGACAGGGCTTGGAAACTCTGGGTACCGAGGGAGTTGCGTGGGAGCCTTTTGGCCACAGCGCATGATTCCTTTACCGCAGGTCATGGCGGAATGCACAAAACTCTGGCAAAACTTCGCCAGAGGTATTTCTGGCCAAATATGACTACCGAAGTGAACGAATATGTACAAAGCTGTGATATATGCAAATGCAATAAGCCGATGAACTCGATTTCAAGGCCACCCATGGGACAGCAGATGATAACCGAACGACCATTCCAACGACTATACATTGACTTTTTGGGACCGTACACACGAACGAAGAACGGACATACACATATATTTATAGTATTAGACCACTTCAGCAAATATGTTTTTCTGAAACCAATTCGTAAAGCAACAGCAGCTGAGGTAGTAAAATACCTTGAAGAAAGCGTATTCCATATGTTTGGCGTACCTGAATTCATCCATTCTGACAACGGGAAACAGTTCGTTTCTGAATTGTTTTCCAGCCTTTTAAAAAAGTATGGGGTGAAACACATACGAACAGCATTTTATTCGCCCCAAGCAAATGCTTCAGAGCGAGTAAATCGCTCAGTTTTAGCGAAAATTCGGTCGTACATTGACGGTGACCAACGCCTATGGGACATGCATGTGAGCAATACTGCATTTTCCCTACGTAGTGTGTTCCATGAAGCGACAAAATTCGAGCCATACTATGCTGTTTTTGGGTCACAAATGATCCAAAACGGAGAAACGTATGAGCTTCTGAGAAAATTAGATATGATCAAAGATCCTGAAATCGAAATCACCGACAAAGGTGACAAACAAGCTTTACTGCGAAAGAAAATCTTTGAAAATTTAAACTTAGCTCATCAAAAATCGAAAAAGACTTATAATACGAGGAGTAAAAATGTATCATACAAAGTAGGACAAATTGTATATAGAAGAAACTTCAAACAAAGTAACCTATTAGATAAATATAACGCGAAATTGGGACCAAAATTTTTAAAATCTGTAGTTTTAAAAACAGTTGGCAATTCACTGTATGAATTAGGAAATTTACAAGGCGTGAAAGTAGGAGTATATCATGCGAAAGATATTCACACTTAATAACGGACTCAGCTGCTGTTGCTTTCCCCCCTGAACTGTGATATATGTCTTGTCTTGTTATAGATTATTTATTTACATAGCTATTTATTGATTTTTTATTTATTTATTACATATTAACTTATTGATTTATTATATTTATTTGTTTATTTATTCAGTAGTAAAGAGAGTTTATAGTTAATATATTTATTGCATGAGAACCTAAGACTGATTAGAATATAGGAATAGAGAAATTGAGACTGATTAAAATAACCATGCTTTGTAGCAGTATTAAAAACTAGCAAGCGATTAAACACCAAATAAACACTTTAAACCAAAGCTAATCTTCAACCCCAACAACCCTTACTACTTAAATCAATCCATAAAAATCGCATATCTCACGGATAGGCGATATAAAGTTTCTACCTAACCTTCGAAATGTAAAATTACGGTGAACAATGTGATACACGAGAAACGAAGACTGAATAGTATTAAGACCGATAAACATCCAACCTCATAAGCACATGGAATTCCCGCAAAATTTCATTTTTGTGTCTGTTATAACAAACGCTATAGGTACCAAATATTAAATATACCAACGAAACCTTCTCTCAAACAAAACCCAAAAAAAAAAAAAAAAAAAAAAACTATTCCTCACAGAATGGACAAATATTCCACATTCACCTAAAAGTATGCCCGGACTAACAATATCGGTGAACTCAGGGAGTGGACGTGCCTCACATCACGAACGGCTTTTAAAATGTAAATTATGAATCGAGCCAAAACAAATATTATATGATCGCCTTCCTTTTTATCGAGGCCAATTTCGTCACGACCACTCCGAAATTGACATCGTGTTTGTTACGTAGCCGATCGTATCTCATAACAAAAAAAAAAAAAAAAGAAGTATAGGTGCTTAATACCCACACTTCTTATAAAGATCTAAAAGATGCCTAAACAAAAAAAAAATAGTTACTTAATAAATGTACACACTAAAAAAAGAACACAAAAAAAAAAACATACAAAACACTCCTGCAAAAATTCACCTTCCACCCCTTAAGCCAAACGCCACCCACTAGAGAGTTTTGTTTTACTACCTTTCAATAAAACTATTTACCTTTAATTTACAATTGAAAACAAAATAGGTATACGTATATTCGTCAATATACCTACAATATCTAGATTACTAAAATTAACACGGTAAAACAGACATAGGACGAACAGCAAATATGTACATGCATAGTTACAAATAATGCAAAAAAAAAAATAACTCACGACGCTGCGCGCAGACGATCGTCGTCTTAGCAAAGTTGTTGCTGGTGTTTTGTTCCTTTTTTTTTTGTGCCGTAGCTGGCATTCCTGCAGGATTTTTGTTGTCTCCTGTTGGTTTGGGATAACATGATGTGTCCTGGTACCGATCTTGATTTGTTGCGGCAGCAAATAACCTAAAAGAAGAAAAAGGAAAGAGAATTAATAAGACTCGGGGATGGTTTATTGCCACCGGAGTATGTCTACTGAACTGCCTAGCTTATTAACAAGCAGGTACGTTGGGTGAACATTCTCTGGTGACAAAATAGGCACTTATCTTTCTGAGTACAGGTTGGGGTTGTTGGTGGTTGCTCTGGTGTATCGATGAAGGTATCCATACCTGAAATAAATTGAAAAATGCAAAGAAATTACATATGTCCAGATTGTAAACAAATAACTTACCGGCATGGGGGTTGTGTTTAGCTTCATATGGACCTCTTGTTTGTTGTTTTTTTTTTATTTATTTTTGTTCTGAGTCATTTTTGTTATCAGTTCATTGTATTTCTTTT
Organism: Dasysyrphus albostriatus; assembly: GCA_946251815.1. Lineage (NCBI taxonomy): Eukaryota > Metazoa > Arthropoda > Insecta > Diptera > Syrphidae > Dasysyrphus > Dasysyrphus albostriatus. The sequence continues at coordinate 12,106,708 of OX276335.1, forward strand.
TGTATATAGCAAAATAGTTTCACCTCCAAATCCAAAACTTAAAGTTAAAATAAATTAAAAACACTTTCACGAATTAAGACAAATACAATGTGACATTTCGATTCTGACATGTAAAGTGAAGTTTGCAGAGGTTCGAAAAGGGAAGTACCTATGCAATTCGTTTGTAAGTGTTCTGAAAATCCTGGACACGAGAATTAGGCAGGAAATTGTTAGTGTTCAAAAGCTTTTATAAGATCAGTTGGATTTGAAAATGTAAAATGCTTTAGTAAATTGAGGGATTAGTGCAATTTTAATAGTTTTTAGGTATTAGGAGTAAGAAATAGTTTGAAATAATTTAATGTCATGGTATTGTAGAGTTAGTAATTGACATTTTATGTTATTTATTATTATGATAAAAGTTGTGTTGCTGCAACAGAATAAGCAAGCTTTTGTCTGTTCACTAATACACATGCACTTTGGGACACAACACTGACAATTTTATAAACAAATACTAGGTTTCTAATAGATAGGTGTTAGTGATAGGAGAAATAAAATTTGATACTTCCAGGCTGCAGAAAGCTCAAAATGCATAAAGGAAAAATTGAATGTAGGCCATAGGGCATCGACCGATGCATTTTTAATCAAATTTAAGTCGTTGAAAAAGCAACTACAGGAACCAACAGTTGCTGACAGTTAACGCTATAAAGAATAAATTCAGTTTTCTTTTGTACGGGATTTTTTTTATATAAAAAAAAAAGTTTTTGTGAAAAGTTGAATTTTTAAATCATAAAAAAAAAGGAGGATTAACAACCAAAGAAGGTGAAAAATACAAACTATAGTTAGTGAAATATGTGTTAAAATAAAAAAAAAAAAAAAATGATTTTTTTTTAGATTTGGATTACTTATTGAAAATCCAACTAAGGTGGTATTGCTAAATTGCTACCAGAGGAGATACAAAGTGGGATAGCTGAATTTCTTCCACAGGAAGTTCTGAGACCCCGTTCGAGGATAGCAGAGGTAGGAATACACAGTTGATTTTATACTTAAGTATCTCCATGATGTCTTGATTCCCACAGGTTTAGGTCAGTGTAGTGACACTCTGGTGGCCAAGGTGACTCTTTCAATATAAATATATATATATTTATATATATATAGATATATTTATATCCATATTGGTCCACCAAACCAAGTAGAAACTGGCCTATACGTTAGACGCTAGGCAATAGATCTAGGCCTCTGCTGGTTTTTTTAGGGTGGTTAAATACACCTGAAAAGAGTGGAAGAGTTGAGCCTAGAACCCCGAAAAAGCATAGTGTTGGATTGGTGGCTCGCAGTGGTGTTGGCTGCATTTAAACTTTGAAGGGCATCACAAAGGGCCCTTGCAGCGGTCGCAGACAGTTGCTGTTATTTTTTTTTTGTCCCTTTTGGACCAAGTGCGAATTTTTATTTTTATTTTTGAACTTTTAAATAACTAATTTCTTTATTCCTTTTGTTGATTTTTTTTAATTATTTTTCTAATTTATGAATTTTTTTTTTTTTGTAAATTCTATCTTGTTCAAGAAGAGAAAGGAAATTAATAAGAGAAGGTTTTTAAAAAAATTAAAGTGAATAACGTAATTAAAATATCAAAGAAAAGTGCTATAGTGAAAAGTGATAACGGTTGTGTATCCCTCTGGACTCTGGATATATATATATGTGTCCTTAAGTGAGACCTGGCGGTAAAGATTGAGCCAATTTAACCTGAACGAGCCTACGAAATTCTGTCGACAGGACATCGAAGGACAACAGACAAAGTAGTAAGTTTCTTTAAAAAAAAAAAAAAAAAAAATATATATATATATACATTGATATACATAAGTAACTATATAGATTCATATATGCATAGTAAGAGGAAAGAAGTGTGTACACTCCGGGACCTTCAATCTATGCCATTTTAATTTTTAATTTTAATTTTTAATTAATATTTAATTTAATTAAATTTAAACTGAAAACTTTCATTGAAGAAAAGAAAGATTTTCTTAATATTTTATTTTTTTTTTTGAATCTTTTATTAATTTTTTTTCTTTCTTTTGCCTTTTTTCTTTTACAATACTTATTTTGTTTTGAATAATTTTTTTTACATAATAAATATTCATTAGTGATTGAACTGAAAACAGTTTTCTTAAATGAACTTTGAGCAAATGAAATAAATTTACTATGGAGTGTTAGAAAAGTATTTAGGTGTGTGGAGGATCGGCTGAGCCGACGACTGAGAGGTGGAAATGACAAAAACGTGATAGAACGATGTGACCTAGAACGTAAACGACGACTTTTAGACAACGACAAACTTCAGAAAATTCATTTACTTACAATGCAACTTAATTCTACGTACTTACCTACACATACCTACTTACCGATACTTACTTTCAGATACTTACTGACTTATACATATCTACGCATACCTACCGACACATACATACTTATCTTCAATAATACTAGATTACATTTACTTACTAACTTATACTTACCTGCATTTGCTATTCTACTTAGACTAGACTTGTTTTCTCACTTACTTACCTAAATGTACTTACCTGCCTGTTTACATACTAACGCTCATACTGACTTGCGTACCTATAGACATAAACTGACTGAACGACATAACTGAAGAAATGCTGTGAACTGGAAGTTTTTTTTTTGTTAGGGGCTATCTCTAAGAATCTGGCCAAGAGATAGCGAAGGTTGTGTCTTTGGATACAAGGGTGGGCAGGCCAAACTTTTGCCAAAAACATCTGGCAAGGCCTTCTGAGGACTCGACGAACCACTGTGTCTGGGAAACAGTGGGGCTGATATCAGTTCGTTGGTGGAAAAAGATATTATTTTTTTTTAGGGTTTAGTTATAGGATTAGGTTTAGGCATATATAATTATATTTATATATAATTTTATAAATTTATATAGGTGTATATAGAAGGAGAAACATTTAGAATTTAGGGTTTAGATGATAGGCTAGATTTAGTTATATACTTTTTTTGCTTCGACAAAGCAAATCAAACTGAATTTCCACTAAGAACTTTATGGAAGCCTCATCCTTTCATAGATGCGGTGGCATAGGTAACTATTTTTGTGCGATCTCTTTGTTTAGTATTCCTAGTTCCTATATTCCAACTTTTTCCAATTTCCTATCCTTTCCTTATACAAAGGCACGATTATTTTGTTTGCTGAGTAGGAGGTGTTTTGGAGGAGGGCAAGAACCAACCCAATCCGTCGAGCTGAGCCGTGCAAAAAAGCAAGCGTGCCCTAGCCCCCTTCCAGCACCGAAGATGTCTCCGTGGCTAACTCCAACTCGCAACAAGTAACAATTGGCAACTGAAAAAAATTGCCTTGGCTTGTTGAACTAGTTCAACAAATACTTCTTACACGATGAACCGTAGTCTTCAAAAAAAAATATTTTACTAGTGGACGAACGTTATATGTGGGCAGGCCTTTCACATTTCAACATTCTGTACACCGCCACACGGACAACACATGTGGCTCCATTTCAAAGAAATTTTTAAACTTTTCAACAAGTTTATTCTCTATTCTTTGAACTCTTGTTGTATTCAATTACAGACCCGGTGGATATATCAAATCTCCCATTTGTTGAAAGAAACCAGAACAATTGTATAAGGTCTCCTAGACTTGTTGTTCCGTGTTACACAAAACTTAAAAAGTTGTAGAATTTCACTTGTTCAACAAGCATCTTATGTATTGTCTTATAGGCCCCTGCTTGTATAGGAGAAGCTTAGTCTTTTGGCTTAGTCCGTTCTGTTTTTGCATTAGCGGATGAATGCAATGGATGGCGAAGTTAGCTTTTCTTAGTACAGCTGTTGTGTGGGGGCTGGGGATTGAATCGGTTTAACTACTCGAACTATATTCGCAGGTATTTAACATTATTTCTTGCTGACATTTGAGTTCCATCGAGAAGGGTGATCTTGTTGTTCCTGCAGATTGTGGATAAGCGTCCTTTTCTAATTCCTAAGCCACTTGGTCGTCTGAAACAGATCAGTTCGGATTTGACCGAATTGATTTAGATGGCCCACCGATGGTAGTTACTCATAAAGTAGTCTGACGTGGGCTTTATCTCTTCAAGCTGCAAATATCGGTGACATAGACGTTGGCAAACAGGAAGATCTGGGCGTATTCTGGCTGTGGCTGACCGAAAGTAGAATTGTCCTTGTAAAGATCTTTGTGCAACTCCAGCTCTGGTTGCCTTCGTTGTTGATTGTTGATTCCTATTTAAACGAAGAACAATCTAGAGTGAAGAAAATTGTAAATAATTTTAATAAGTGAATGTGAAAATCTGAGATAAAAATGTTTGTGAACAAGTCTCTGTATCCATAAGCTGTCAAATGCTTTTTCAATATCGAGAAAGCATCCGACACTGACTTGATGACTATTTAAGGAGGGGCGACATCGTGCTGGAGCTTTAAAAGTGGTTGAAGTGTTTAGTGATGTTCCTGGAATCCATACTGCATAATGTAAAACTTTATTGCTGTCAGCTGCAAAAAGATTTCAGGGGTCTGAGTATTAGCTCCTCGAGTATCTTGCTCATGGTGCACAGAAGTGAAATAGGCCTGTGTCCACAGACGTGTTTGTTGTTGTTCATTTTTGGTTAGTCACAAAAGTTTTTGCCCTTTTCCATTTGGTAGAAAAGTAATTGTTCAATTGTTGAGGATAAATGCCAAGGAGATCATCACCGAATGTGGCAGTCTTTTCAGGATGAAATTGGAGTTATTGTCCAGCGCTGTTTACTTCTTTGGATGACTTCTGGGAAAAATTTCCTCTATTTCTTAAGGAGTATTGAACTTTTGGTGATTCGTGAAGTCGCTGGCGGTGTTGGTTGTGCTGAACTTTACCATTTCTTGAAGTTTACTTCGCCCAAGAGTTCATGATTTGATGGTGGATCTGGTTTGAAGTGTTCTTCAAAGTAATCAGCAAAACCTCTGGCCCTGTCTTCGTTGATAGTAACAACCTCAAGGGCATTTTTGATGACATCTGACATTGGTGGCCTCTTACAAATGATTTTGCTATTTTTAAATGTGTCGGGTCTTGGTTTTATTGTTTGAAGTCTCTTCTGGTGCTTCACTGAGTTCCTAAACATGATGTTCACACACTATAGCTCACTTGAAACGTCCTGGTTGCTGGCGTTGAGTTCTCTCTGGTGAATTTTCTGATTCAACTTTTAATTCCGCTGTTTGTGGAGATAAAGGTTTTTAATTTAAATTGACAAATTATGATACCTGTCCCGAGAAGTTATTCGTTGTTTTTGATTCTTAAGTGAACTGCTGGCTACGTCTTCCAGGAAATCTATTGTTGTATCAATTTCTGAATCTTGCAGATTTCTATTTTCTCGAGGAAGGATGACTGACTCTTCAATGTCACTTTGGAGCCTGGCTGGTATCTAGCCTCAAATAGATAGAAAATCCCACTTCTGGTTGGTTTTTGGAAATAAGCCGTTGATGGAAATTTTTCGTGTCCAGAGTAACCGCATTGTAGTTGTATCTATGTAGGTACACATATATACAAACCCAGGTGAGAGATAGCTCCTAGTTCATAGAATACATTACATAAAGTGCTCAAGAATGAGTGCCTTACTATGGAATACGTGTTAAAAGGAAATATATGCAACTCCCATCCATTAACCAATCTATTCTCAACTTCATTTGTTGAAAGATAACCAAGGATTTCAAAAAAATCTCCAATAACAGATTCATTTCATTGTAGATATATCTAAGCAAACTCAACTGAACCCACTTAAAGGTACCTACTCTGAGCACTCACCTACCAAACCATTTTTTCTTCTTGGAAATTTAAATCATTTTCAGTGCATTCTTGAAATGTATTTTAGTTGAGCCACAATTTTTGCATGAACTTTAAGAAAAAAAAATGTTAGAGGCAGCATTTAACAACAGGGAAAACAACATTATCCCTATTCCAACATCGACAATCTGCACTCTTGAACAAAATCATTTGGGAGCGAGAGGACCACATATTCCAACACCACATCTATGATTACACGTCCTGGGGATTGGGACTTAAGCAAAAAAGAAGAAGAAAGAACCAACGTCTATAGAAGCCAGTGCATAGCATATATGAAGTATAAATATAGCGAGCATTGGAAAATCCTTAAGGAACTGTAATACGGATGTATTGTGTGTTACAAGTGCACACTAACATAAACATCCTTAAGTATTATAAAACTAACAAAAAATGTATATTTCAATGTACAAAACACTAGCATACCTACCTATTCTGGCTTCTAGTTTTACTGCTGTCTGGGGTTGCTATACTGGTCCTTTCTCTTTTATAAAAGAAACATATATGGAAAACTTGCAAAGTATGCATTCATATCCTTTTGGGAAATCTGGGACAATGTTGTTCTATTCTTCGAGGTCGTTTTCATAGTATTTTTTTTTTATTCTGCTGTTCCAACGACGATGACGACGACGACGAAGACAAAGTCGGCAAACAAACGGTACAGTGTTAGGTTTTTTTCTTAGTTATGGAAAATGCAGAATTCAAAATGGTACTTAATGCCTTCGTATACATTCATGAGACCGATGCAAATGAAATTGTATCGGATTCACGTCGATTGTTGTTACTGGGTCTAACATTTTGCCATTAAGGTGACTGGAATTCATGTTTGAGTATATACCTGCCTATGTGGAGTAGGCTTTTGAATTTTTTAGCTCGTAAGACTTTTGAATTTATAAACTATCAGGGGCTTGGATTAAAGTAAGAAACCGATTCCTGTTTGGATAAGTCAACTGTGACTAGGTTGTATTCCGACTTCTGGGTTGTAATTCTAATTTAATGCTTACAGTGTAACAGTAACTATACCTTCTGAATAATCCTGTAGTCTTTTTTTTTTTTGTTTCTGAACGATTAGATGCAGACAAATACAATACTACTGTCTCTCTATAATAAACAAAATAAATAAGCAAATGGAAGTGCAGAGTGGGAAATTATTCAGATAACATCCTTTGATTCTATTTATGTGGGTATGTTTGACCGTTAAATTAAACATGGTTCCCCTGGATCCATATAATCTTCATCAAATTCTTCGATGACACTATCAATATTGATATTGAGGAAGCCCAATTTATAAATCAGAAAAATCTCTAACCTGCAGTTGGAGGAAACGGGGCGGAAAGTTTGTGTAAACGAGTTTTTTACATAAGTGAAAAGCGTTGCAAAATCAATATGCCAAAATTTAAACCGTAAATGAATATCAAAATATTGAATGCGCAAACGATAACTCGAAATTAAACTGCTTCTAGAGTCTGTTAGGATGGGCGAATGTCATTGTTTCAATTTTTGTAAATAAATGGCCACCTCGCATCCGATGAAACAGATTTTCAAAACGATGCCTGGCCAGGCAAGGATCAACCCTTCGCAGCTCACTTGCGGAGTTATTCAACATTCCCCGGGAAGTGGTGAAGGGCAACGTACTGTCAATCTTCCTTAGTGAATCCAATCGTAGGTGGAATAGCATAACCAAATGCAAAATATCCAGAAAGATCTGGCCCTTCTATAATAAATCCTGAACAATTAATCTGTTATGTAGACCCAGGCGAGGCATAGCTAGTGTCGTTGCTACCTGTACTGGACACATGGCCAGTAGGGCAATATGCTGTGAGACTGGGTGTTCCTTACAATACTCACTGCCTTAGCTGCGACGATCAGCAAGAATAGGAAATAGTCTTCACTTTCTTTGTAAATGTTCTGCTCTGGCTAGAATGAGAGCAGAATCGTTTGGAGTGGCAATTTTTGCAGACCTCACCGAACTTCCTGAAATGAAAATCAAAAACTTTATTTCCTTTCTTTTACAGCAACGAAATGGATCTAAGACACAATTGGAAAATTCTGTATCATGTTCTCCCCAGTCCCCAAAGACCGTGAGCAATCGGATGCTCAATGACAACGATCATCGGTTGGATTGTTCGCGCTCCGTTGCCATTCTGCTATCTACCGAGCTCGGCGTCGGCATATCGTAGCTGGCTTTGGGCGATATGCGATTCAATCGAGTGAGTGTCTTATGCCTTGCCTCTTGACGTTGGTGCTAGCCCACAACAAACTATAACCATACCCCAAATGTATTCTAATTCAAACCAAAGAACTCTGGTCTCATTCAGAATGAGTGTCTTCTTGAGTGAAACCAAGGAAAAATGACATTAGGCATATGTCTTTCCACTCAACTTTTTACATTTGCTTTACATCTTTTACTGGTAGTTCGACGTTTCCATAAGCTTCAAGTTCCTTGTGTGCTGTTTGGAGAGCTGGTTTACCTAACATACGATATTCACTTGGAAAGACATTGGACAATTTTCAACTTGCAATGTTAAGAAGATCTTTCTCCCCATGCCTTCGTTACCTATATCATGGTCCAAGACTTCTCGTAGATTTCAAAAACATTAAGCTGATAATTGGAATGTATTGTTTAAGTTCTATTTGGTCTCGGCAAGTTTGACTGCCGTGAGAAAAAGCTTGATCTGAAATTGTGCCTTCTACTCGAATGATTGTTGAAATATCCCCTTTGCTCCCTTAGTCTAAAATTTGTAGCCGACTGATGTCATCTTCCTGAAGCTTTATTACTTGTTAAGCAAACACTTTTGATGTGTCCATGGTTATCGACAATTATCTCACACTGATTCGAGGTGACTACATTGACTCCTATTATGATAAATGTTACAATGTGGCTACGATTTTCGATTGAAATAATTTGAAGGTTTGCCGGTATTAATAGAACCTTCGCCTCAATAAACGAGCTCCCCTCACTTTTGGCTCGTCCGATATGCTTGCTTCCCTTCAGTATTTCAGATTCCATTTCAGTTGATTCAAATGCTGCTACGAACTCTTCTATTTCTGGCAACGTGGAATTTTTTATGGATTTCTACCATTTTACCTTTCGATGGCTGCAATATGCTGCTCTAGTTGAGTTGAAATAGATAGCTTTCCCACTATTCTTTAGTGACGTCGAAGGCCCGAAATTGTTGAATTTTCTTCCATGATCTCCGATTAAATTTCGTCAAACACCTCCATCCACTTCTTTTCTTGATTCAATTCCTGTTGCACTGTAAACTTCACTGTAAAGATAGCAGTTTATAAATAAGTTAGCTAAAAAATTGTAGTTATGTCCCAAATTTGCAGTTTTTTACGTACTTCAAGAAAAATCTAATCCAAATTTGACAAAATAAACTGGTACTGTTAACTCCACTGTGAAGTTAACAGTGCTAAATAAGTTTCTCCATTTTTTTTGTCAAATTTGGACCTCAAAATTTAAACTGAGTATTCTCCTAAAATACATAAAAAACTGCTAATTTGGGACGTTTCTTCAATTTTCTAGCTGGCTTCATTACTGAGATAAGGACTGTTCTGCTTACTTCACTGTGAAGTATGCAGTGTAGTATGAAATTTTTTGTGTGTAAGGACTTCAAAGTTTGGGGTTATTTTTTTCTTGAAATGCAAATTAAACTAGATATTCAGACCTTACCTATTTCAGATTCATAGCTAGCCCAGTTTCTGAGGAAAAGGTTATGCACTACTAACTTCACAGTGAAGTTGGCAATGCAGTGGTGAACTGCAAAATCGGGAATAGAAATCCATTAAAAATGCAAAAAAAAAAAATCTGTAAATTCCTGCCGTGGTCCCATTGGTCTAGCTCAAAAATGTTCTTCTAACTTCACAGAAGTTACCGACATGAGAATAATTAAGAAATAAATTAAATCAAAATCGGGATATTCACTTTTCAAAAAAAAAAAAATTGAAAAAGTGCTAACATTTTTAATAGTTTTTGATTTATGATTCGATTTGACTGTTAAATATACAAATGGTTTTCTTAAATATTTAATATGCAATATCATTTGAACGCCTTTATAGTAGGTACATAATGCTTACAAACTTATTATAAAACAGTTGAAAAAGATAGATAGATAGCTATTAATGAGATAAACGAGTCAACGGGATAGAACATTTTATGTTTGCAGTATTAAATGCTTTAAGTGCGGGGCTCTTTATTATGTTTTGTCGTGAGCTGTGTTGAACGACACTTAAACATAAACGGCAATAGGTTTCCAAGTCTGTTTTTGTACTCACATAAAACAGCCAAATTCTGCATAAAAAGCTCAAAGCTGTTCGCATTTAAATGTTAAGTTTTTGTCAATAAAGAACTCTGACAAGAGAGTAAAAACTTTCCCATTACGGACAATTTTTGCTAAATCCTGCCCAAGAATTTTTTTTTTGCCAGAAGTTGACAGTTGTCTGTTATTTCGGTTGAAAATAAGAACAGAAAAAGGCATTACTATACAATAGATTTAAGTTAATTTATTTCTTTTGTTTTGTCCTTTTTTACTTAATAATTTTCTTGAACAACTTTAAAAAAAAAATGTGACTTCTTGTTTAATGGATTTTTGTTGGTGTCCGCCCTCTGTTGTGATGCCCTAAGCCTAGGCCAAATCGGCCTTATGGAAAACCTAGGGCTATTTGTCGCCAATTGATGTGGTTGTTGATGATGGATTAAAAGATAGCGCAGTTTGGTCAATATTACTTTATTGTAAGCCTACTAACTAATACAAAATTATTGAAGAATAGAAAACTGGCTTGAACATGAAATTTGATGGCTGATTTACATTTTTTTTAATTTTTTTTTAGAACTTTAAATATCGGAAAAAAGGTGACATTGTTTTCCAAAACTGCCCATTTTAGTTCAGAATTCTGTCAGTTTATTTTGTTGTATGGACTTTGACAGAATTTTCAATTGAAAGGTGTAGAAATTGACAGTTTGGAAAGTATATGAATAGACCTATTTACTCTTGAGGTCAAATTCAATAGATTCTTAAATGATTAATTCAATCAATATCCTAAGCCATGTCGATATAACTCAAACATTCATCATGGATTAAGTTAAAATAAATATCAAACTTTATTGAAAATTTTACTAGAAAAGAAATTTTCAAGACAAAGGTCACATTTTTCACTCAATACAGATATTTATATCTGATGAATTTTGGTTAATCAATTACTGACAAAATATAAAAAAAAAATATAAAAATAAAAATATAAAACATATCAGATGATATCCTTTATTTCCTTATTTGCATTTTACATGTACAATTGCTAAAGTAATATTATTTGTTTTGTCCAATTCTTATTTTTTCGTTTAATTCCCTAGAGCCTTAGGTTCAGGGTCTTGAAAAAAAACACATTTTACATGTAACTGCCTGAACAGAATGGGCGACGACGGAGCTGGAATAGATACCAAAAATACTTTGTTGGCAAAACAGCTCGTGGAGAACTAAGGCCTAGTGACTTACAACTCTCAATCATTCCTGTGTGCGTGTTAGGCAGGAATGGAAAGACCTTCAATTTTTTGCCAAGTCTGAACGGGTAGATGGGAACCACTTATTCGTGACAAGTTCCTCCCAAGAGGCAGTACCATGGAAAATATTTCTGTTTTTTTTTTAGGTGGCAGCGGCTGGGAATCGATACCAGACCTTAGGCATTACAGTCCAACGCACCATCATGCCACGAGGTACGCATTTTTTTTAGGGCTTGGAATAAATAGAGCCTGCGGTCATTCAATTTTCTTCGTTTTTTCCATCTTTTTTCATTCTCTCCGGGATTGGAAAAAATATATACTTTCATTAAGGTCATTCCCTTGACGTATTTGAATATATGCCTCTTAAAATAATAAATTTAATAAACCAAGTAAAGGGTTTTTCAACAGGGATGCTACAAAAGTAGAGCGACAGGGACAGCAAACGACGCCATAGAAGTGTCGAGAATGTTGCTGCCGCTGAGGCTTCAGTTGCTGAAAGCCCAAATGTGTCTCTCACATGTCGTTCTCAAGCGTTGGGCATCTCTGTGACGTCGTTGTGGCGAATTTTGCGAAAAGATCTTGGCCTTCATCCTTACAAGATTAAATTGACGCAAGAACTGAAGCCGCTTGACCACCAGGAGCGTCGTATGTTCGTGAATTGGGCTGAGCAACAACTTGAAAATGATTCGGATTTTCATCGAAAAATCATCTTGAGTTATGAGGCTCATTTCTGGCTGAATGGCTTCGTCAATAAACAAAATATGCGGTATTGGCCAGGCAGCAATCCTCACGTACTCCAGTTTTCCAAAATTACGGTTTGGTGTGGTTTATGGGCTGGTGGCGTCATTACCGTACTTCTTCCGTGATGATCAAGACCGGCACGTTATTGTTAATGGGGATCGCTACCGTTCAATGATAACCGAATATATTTGGCCTCAATTGGATGATATGGACTTGGAGGACATGAGGTTTCAACAGGACGATGCCACAAGCCACACAGCGAATGTCACAATCAATTTATTGGAAACCAAGTTTGGAGAACGTGTTATCTCACGAAATGGTCCAGTCGCTTGGCCACCTCGGTCGTGCGATTTGACGCCGTTAGACTATTTCCTGTGGGGCTACGTCAAGTCTATGGTCTATGCCAACAAGCCAGCGACGATTGATGAACTTCGTACGAATATCGAACGTGAAATTGCAGCAGTATCGGCCGATTTATGCTTGAAAACCGTCGAAAATTGGGCTCAGCGCCTGGACTTCTGCAAGCGTGCCCATGGTGGCCATGTAAAAGAAATCGAGTTCCATACATAATGGCATCGAACGTACTTTCACAGAAATAAAGAATTTCATTGATATTGAACTCTCAATTTTAGTGATTTTATCAACGGAATTTTATAGGTAACCTCTTGTTTTTCTCTTCAAGAATTCTTATAGTTAAGTGTCAATTCAGTAACATAAAAATCGTGATTTTTCCCACGAACCCATTTCCAAGGATTTTAGAAAACATATCTTTAGATCGTTTATTCATAAAAAAAGTAGTATAATTTATCTTTCGAACGGAATATACATATACATAACACACGACATAAAAGAAAAGCAACAAGGACAACCTGCGGCATTAAGCAAAATGACAAACCCATTCTTTTGGTGTCAGAGTCACCACACAACTAGCTAGCTATGTATTTAAATAACAAAAAAAAATTGAATTGTTATTTTAGATCTATGTACGAGTATTATAAAAATAGAGGAAATTTATACACACATAAGGTAGGTTCGTATGTATAGCATGATCTGCTCTACATTGATAAAGGAAAATGGATTTTTATTTCTTTTTTTTTACCAAATTGATTCAATTTATGGTTATTTTATGGCAAATTGCAAGCAAAATGCGCATTTAAGTTCCAACAAGGACTCGAGATGCTTAATACGTCCTATCTACAAGTAGAGTTCTATGATATTGGGTTGCGTTGCTATATGTGGTGAGAGTTTGTGTGTTGTTAAAGCTGGTTGGCTCTGTGATTCATGCGATGCGATGGATGCACGGCACACTATGCAATCCACCAACCAACCATATTCCACCCTCTCCTCTGTCACCCAACTCTTCACGGATATTGCAATTGCATTGATGAGATTTTATTCAGCTGAACTATAAAAGCAGAATGAAAAATGATATCAGAAAATAAGGACGAAGCAATAACGTTTTAGTTAGCGAAGAAATTGCAGGAGCACGTTATTGAACAGAGTACCTACATACATCCAGTAGCGGATTAGGGATAACAAACTTTTTGAGGGGCCCAAAGTCTTATTTGGAAATAAATCAAGGGGCGCATAGCCTGTGTCTTGAGTTTTAGGAGTTAATTGAACGACGTGAGTAAATATTATAACTTAACATTTTCAGAATAGTATTTCGATAAAAAAAATCATCAAGAGATACTAGTACTCTGTTAGACATTTTCTTCGTTAGTGACTTAAATAGTGATTTGCTTTACGATCAAATTTCTGAGCGCCAGATTTTTCAAGACACGATCTCATATTTATCTTACGTTTGACTTTGATTTTGTTTCCCCTAATACCACTTTCGAATTTAGAGATTTTAAAACCATCGATTACAATGCTCTAGAGCTGCATATTCGAAGCATCAATTGGGACCATTTTACAATATAACCTCTCCTAATGACCAAATTGAGTTTATAAATTACAATACAGTAACCCTTCTTGAAACTCATGTCCCTCTTAGATCTAAAACCAACCACCATAGATCTCGTCCCTGATTTACAAACGAAATTCGGCTGCTTTTACTACAACGAGACGAAGCTTACAAGCAATGGAAACATTACAGGTTGGATGTCCACCATCAAGTTAATCGTAGATTGCGTAACCTGTTCGTGGCTAAGATAAAAATAGCAAAATCACGTTTGTTATAATAAGGCCGAGATTTATGGCGAAATTTGAGGGAAATGAGAATAGGTAATAGAGGTCTGCATGAATACATTCATTTGCTTTTCATAAATGAGTATAGTACTTCAGTGTACACTACTCACAGAATCTAGTGTACACTCAAACGAGTACCCATTTAAAAAGCTTCAAATACTTTACACTATTCAATCACTGATTATCAAAACCTGTACAGTATTTGCTTTCTCTCACAGAAAAGGGTACACTACTTTTGAAACAAGTGTACTCGTCCTCCAGACCAAAATACACCAAGTACACTGAATACTCAGTGTCATGTGTACTAGGAGAGAAAAATAAAATGCAATGATAAAAAGTAAAGAACAGTTATTAATGTGGAATTTTTTTTAATTTTTTGTACTCAAAATGGGTATCGTGGATCTTGTTAAGGATTTAGAAAGAAGTAATTTTTCTTCTTGGACATTTTCCCCGGACCCCGGGGCCGTTTTAAGGTAAAAAAAACTTTAATTCGAAAAAGTGGTCAGAAAAACTATTCTTAGCAGCATATTACAAAAGCAAACAAAAATCACTTTAAGTAACTGTGACCACATATCGATGCATATTTGAATGGTTTCTCAGACCATTTTTTTTTAATTGTAATTTTTTACCTAAAACCGGCCGCGGGGTCTCAAAATTCAATTTTTGAAAATATCCCAGAACAAAAATTACTTTTTTCTAAATCCTTTTCAAGATCCATGATACCTATTTTGAATTTAAAAATAAAAACAAATTCCGACACCCCTATGGAGGAATCTACAAAAAAATATATTAGGTAATGACTTTCGCCCAATTTCTGTTCTTCTATTTTTGTCCAAAGTTTTTAAGAGAGTTTTGCAAAAACAAATGAAAGTTCATCTTCTTTTTTTTGTATACACTATCAGATCTTTGCCGAAGAGAGCTTAGTACAAGCGACATCTTGCGACCAAAGAATTGCCAACACAAATTAAGTGCTCATCAGGCTCATCACTTAGTGTAGTGTTAGTAGTTAGTAAGCAACAAACTACTTAAGACATACACTTTACAAAATAAAATTAAAACAATGATTATAAGATAACAAATACATACAATGAAAATGAAATGATTAACAATTACAAACATTTAAGAGCGTGGTACACTGGTCTTCAATGTAGCTTTGAAACTATTTTTGCTTATGTTAAAATCGAAAAGGTTTGAGTTCAAATTCAGAAGATTACACATGCGGGTAAAGGGCTCGTGCATTTCATAGTTAGTACGGTGTTGAGATAGATGCATTAGTTCTAGACTACGAGTGTTAATGACCTCCTCCACGGTAGTTAAGGCTAGTACGAGATAATAAATCAGGTGCATCAATAACACCGGTTAAAAGTTGATGAATAAATACAATATCATTATTGATTCTCCTTTGTGCCAAAGGTTGAATCTGAAGAAGCTTAATCCGATGTTCGTAAGGAGGAAGATTATAAGGATCGGACCACGGTAGCCCTTTCAAGGCAAAATGTATAAAATTACGTTGCACTGCTTGTAATCTATTTTTATGAATCTCATAAAAAGGAGTCCATACTTGTGATGCGTATTCAAGATAGGGGCGAACAAGGCAGTTGTAAAGAGCCAGGGTAACATAGGGATCCTGAAATTCCTTAGACCATCGTTTAACAAACCCTAACATAGAGTTTTCCTTTTTGACAATTAAATTGATATGCTTCGTAAAATCAAGATTAAAAGTAAAATTAACTCCTAGGTCTTTGAAACTATCAACACGACGCAATGTGTGCTGCGATATTTCATAATCAAATGAACTAGGAACTCTTCTTTTAGAAAAAATCATCGCCTGACACTTAATAGGGTTGAGATTTAAACCATTTTTATTACACCAAAGAACAAAACTGTTTAAATCATCTTGCAAAGGTAAACGATCATTCACAGATTTGACGGTTTTGAAAATGTTCATATCATCCGCAAAAATAAGAATTTCACTATAACGCATACAAAGGGATACGTCATTGATAGCTAAGATAAAAGAAGTGGGCCTAAATGACTACCCTGGGGAACTCCAGATTTGGCAAAGAAAGGGTTGGAGACAGAACTTCTAAATCTAACCTGATAGGATCTATTTTGGAGATAAGAAGAAACCCAAGTAATGAGCTTAGGAGGAAACCCAAACACCTTTAATTTAAACGTGATGATGTTATGAGAAAGTTGATCAAAAGCCTTAGAATAATCTGTATAGATACAGTCGAGTTCTTTACCATGTTCCAACGCAGTTGAGCACTTATGCAAAAATGCAAGTAAATTGGTTACCGTCGATCGCATCTGCATTAAACCATGATGTTGGTTACAGATTATATTTTTACAGTTGAATGTCAAACTATCACACATTACCTGCTCAAAAAGCTTGGGAATGCAAGTCAGTTTGGAGATTGGTCTGTAATTGCATATATCAGATCTGTTGCCCTTTTTGAAAACTGGTGTAATAAATGCTTTTTTCCAAATACTTGGAAATTTACCTGAGCTAAGTGATAGGTTAAACAAATTAAGAAGAGGGGGTGCTAATATAGTTTTGCATTTTTTCAAGATTATTGGAGGGATACCATCAGGTCCAGATGAGTAATCATCATGAAGTAGGGACATATAATGTAAAATTTTTTCGATTATAATTGGTATATTATTGAAGGTAGTTTGTGAAATGTCGTCGGGTTCAATTTCCGGTAACAGACGAGAGATGAATATTGATTTGGGATTAGGAACCGATGCTAATGCTCTAGGAACAACACAATTATTTTGAAGGCTGGGATCTATTATTTCTAAATCAGAAACTAATTCGATTGGCTGTAGCACTGGCAAGTCAATAACTACCGAGGGTTGGTTTACCTCAATATTTGATTCACTAGCCAGGGCCAAGTCTTCTCCTTGAATCATATCAGAAGCCCAGTTAACGTTAGCCTGAATAGTTTTACGGTTTGATCTTTTAGGAGCAGGACCAGCACTCTTAGAAGAGGTGGTAGCATCGCGTCCCCTTTTATTACCTTTTTTACAAGCAGTATTTGATATATTGGGTAAAATGGTGGGACTAGGTTCTGAATCATTAAGAGGTATGGGTTGTGAATCATCATCATTTGTAGATGATGATTTATCTACTAAAATATTAGGAAAAGAAAATTTATTAACAATTGAAACAACAGAAGAAACATTTTGAGATAACTCCCCGAAAACTTTAGAGATCTTAATAATTTCTGATTTTAAAGCTGTCATTTTGAAAGCCAAACTGGATACAGAATGCTTTCTACAATTAGCGCAAAACCAGAAACCAATTTCTGAGGAATTAATTTTGTCAATTAGCGCATTGGTTGCACCGACACATTTGGCGTGAAAAAGGTGTTGGCAGGGGCCATGGCATTCGAAAAGAGAAGAAGTTACTGAATGATTTGAACATTTAGCTTCAGAACAGGCCATGATTAAGTTTAAACAAAACTACCTGAGTTTAAAATATATGCAATAAATGAAAAAATAATGAATTTAAAAAAAAAAATATTGGATATTACTCGTATTATTAGGAGTTGAACTGACACGTCTCACACTAACTAATTTTATTCACACAAATAAAATTATAATATAAAAATAAAGAAAGTAAGTGATTTGTTTAGATAGAGAAAAAAATATGTTGAAGAATGAATAATTAAGCTATAATAGAAAGGAAGCTTTTAGGTAAAGCACAAAAATTGTTAAGTGGTGAGTTTAAGTAAAATACAGGAACATGCAATTAGATTTTAGGAAGGGTAGGACGAAATATTCATAGGTGTGAAAAGAAAAGAGAATTTACTAAGGTATTCATGCAATTGTTAAATTAAGAGATTTATAACACTGACACAAAGACTTAAAAAAAAAAATCACAAAATTGATTGAGTTTCACTTACTAAAATTATTAGCACTATAATTTAAATAAAGAAAATTAAGAATAAACGAATACAACACTATGAAGGCATTCACATTAAATTTGATAAAAAATATTCACTATGATTTAAAAGAAGATAAATCTATTAAAATAAATTAAAATATTGAAGAGCTAATGCTACGCACTAAAACAACACAGAAAACCAGTGTTATCACTTTCGAATAAATAACATTTTATCTCCTATGCAATCCGGTTTTCGTCAAAAACATAGCTGTACCACTACTGTTATCAACGTTGTCGATGTTATGAGATGGTCTTAGATGAAGACCACGTGACCTTTCTGGTACTTTTAGATTTTTCTAAAGCCTTCGACACGATTGACCATTTTATCCTTTGTAATAAACTGTCAATGCTTTATAAGTTTTCTCCTTCAGCCGTTAATCGTTTGTTTTCCTATCTTTCTGATAGGAAGCAAGCTGTTGTGATAGGTACTAATGTCTCAAGTTTGCTACCAACTGTAAGAGGGGTTCCCCAGGGATCAATACTAGGACCCCTGCTGTTCTCCTTCTATATAAACGAGCTCCCCTCTCTTATTCCATCCTCATCTATCCAAATGTATGCTGTTGATGTTCAATTGTTTAGAAGCTGTCCGCTTGGACTCATCAAAGACTGCGCAAACACTATCAACTTGAATTTGGAAAGGATTTCACTGTGGTCTAAAAGGAATGGTCTATTTCTAAATCCAATTAAGTCCAAATGCATAGTTGTTAGTAGAAATCCTTTGAACCGTTCATATTTCCCAACTATTTTTCTCAATAATTCCTCCATTGAATATATTGAAACAGCTAGAAATTTAGGAATGTTATTTAATACAACGTCGTTAACTTGGGATAGGCACACCAACGCAGTGGCAGGAAAAGTTTATGGTGCTCTCCGTTTGTTATGGACTTCATGGTCTTTTACACCCCTAAGGGTTCGTTTATTGCTTGCCAAAACATTGGTTCTACCAATTTTATCATTCGGGTGCGAGATTTACTTTGACTGTAATTCCGTTAGCAGGAGGAGGCTTAATGTGGCTTATAATAGCATTGCCCGTTACATTTATGGACTAAGAATAAATGAGAGCGCCTCTAATTTTTAAGGCAAATCTCTAATATTTCGTTTGATAATCTATTACGTTTTCGAACCCTCATATTACTCGTCAACATAATTCAAAAACATCAACGTCGGGATCTTTTCAATAGATTAAGATTTGGTTCCTCAGAGAGATCCCTAACAATAATTCATCCGCGATATAAATATTTAACTTCTAGGAGGCAGTTCTTCTCTAATTAATTCTTAATGGAATACTCTGCCACGGAATGTTAAGGAACTGAGGGGCGTGTCTATGTTTCGGAGAGAGTTACTTGTCTACTTCCAGTGTAGCTGAAAATGTACGTGTTCTTTTTTTCTCTTTACAAGTTAAAACAAATAAATGGAGATATTTAACGGGTGATTTTTTAGCTGGTTTGGTTTTGGCAACACTGGTTTTGACAGCTGACGTATGTTGAGTACCTTGTGTCACTGTCAAACAGCTTCAGTTTGGTTTGCAATTTAACCATGGATCGTCTTACAAATGAACAACGCTTGCAAATTATTGAATTTTACTATCAAAATTCGTGCTCGGTTCGAAATGTTCATCGCGCGCTGCTTCCATTTTATGGTCGGCATTCTCGACCTTCTGAGCAGTCTATTCGGAAGATTGTGACCAAATTTCGCACCAAATTTACTTTGTTGGACATTAAACCACCAACACGTTTACGTACTGTGCGTAGTGAAGAAAATATTGCGGCCGTATCAGCTAGTGTGACAGAAGACCGCGAAATGTCGATTCGGCGCCGTTCCCAACAGTTAGGCCTTTTTTACAGCACTACGTGGAAAATTTTGCAGAAGGATTTGGGCGTAAAGCCTTTAAAGATACAGCTGGTGCAAGAACTAAAGCCAGCCAACCTACCACAACGCCGAATTTTTGGTGAATGGGCTCTTGGAAAGCTGGCCGAGGATCCGCTTTTTTATCGAAAAATTGTGTTCAGCGATGAGGCTCATTTTTGGTTGAATGGGTACGTAAATAAGCATAATTGCCGCATTTGGAGTGAAGATCAGCCAGAAGCATTGCAACAGCTACCAATGCATGCCGAAAAAGCCACTGTTTGGTGCGATTTATGGGCCGGCGGCATTATTGGGCCATATTTCTTCAAAGATGATGCGAATCGCAGCGTTACTGTCAATGGTGAACGCTACCGAGCGATGATAACAAACTTTTTTTTGCCCGAAATGGAAGTTCTTGACTTGCATGATATGTGGTTTCAACAAGACGGTGCCACATGCCACACAGCACGCCAAACAATGGCGCAATTGCGAGGCGAGTTTGGTGAACAGTTAATTTCACGTTTCGGGCCGGTCAATTGGCCGCCTAGATCGTGCGATTTGACACCATTAGATTATTTTTTGTGGGGGTATGTCAAGGCTAATGTCTATAGGGACAAGCCCGCTTCGATTGACGCACTGGAAGCCAACATCCATGCATTCATTCGTGAGATACCGGCCGATATGTGTGAAAGAGTATGCCAAAATTGGACTCAGCGGATGGGCTACCTGAGACGCAGCCGCGGTCAACATTTGCATGAAATTATCTTTAAACATTAAATTGCAAGATTCAAACTATCGATTCAAATAAATATTTCATTCATTTTTTCGAATTTTTTGTGTTTTTTTTTTTTAAAGTCTTAAGCCTCTTAAAAAATCACCCGTTAGTTTCTTAAAGTATTTTTTCTTTTTTTGCCTTTTTCTTTTTAAAAATGATTCTTACTTTTTTCGAATTAATGTATCTTTATAAAATCATTGTCTAAATGACGTTTATTAGGGTAGGCTTTCTTCTTTTTATTTTACAAACCTCGAAGTTGTTAACTAGTTAATATATAAATAAATGACAAGAAATGAAAGAAGTAAAACAAGTCGTGAAAACATATAAAAAATTCAGCAAATCCAAGTGGCCTTCAAGCTTATCGCTGATTGACAACGTTAAAACACTCCGCTAAATATATATAGCTGACACCTGGGCTCAAAGATTATCTTTCATGAAATCTTTGAAAACAAAGGGCCCTACATCGACATCAGCTAAAACCCGCTTTCCATTAATCCACCACTGTGCTTTAATAGTTTAGTTGTTATATTACGTACACCGTAAGGGATGGCATGTTGCTGTGTCTGTTATGTGCTGTTATTTGTATTAATGACTGGTTCTAAAAAAATGATATAAAAATGGTGGCTTGAAGGTCTAACTATATCTGCTACATGGATTTTTAGACGAAAAAATAAAATATTGATAAAAACGCAATTTGAGGAACATTTTTAGTTTCAAAGGCACGTTCATTTTTTTCCTTTTTTTTTTAAATTGAAACGTTTTGATTTCCTGATGTTATTAGAAGAAATTATTAGAAAGAAATTTCCTCTTCAAATCAGACTATAAAATATGGTAAGGGGAGTCAGTTTTGATAGGAACGAACATCGCTGAAATTGAAATCAAAAACCTAGTTTCTTAAGTGCTCAACACTGCTCTTAAATGAAATAATAAAAATCTAAATGCCACTTAAATCATTAAAGCTAGTTTAATAGCCATATTTTGACGGTCTACCTCTATTAATGAAGAAATAAGGGAACAATTTAATACAGGCAGCAGCAAAGGGAAGTAGCCTGGGTTATTTTTATGTTCATATTTGCTTAGTTAAGAAAATCGTGCCATACCAAACTGAAGGCACATTCGTCAACAATTAATCATTGTCGCACGGAATTTTATTGCAGTTGCCTATACAAAGGGAATGTTTAGCTCAGACTTGGAAAAACAACTTTTGTAGCAAAAAAAAAATGTAATTATAAGAACATTTTGCAGACCGTTTTGCTTCTATGGCATACCCACCATACCACCTTAGACTATGAAGTCCTTCAACTCAAACGAACTAATGAAATGCGATTACGATGTTATCATCATTCATTTTATTTTATTGCCAACATTTTGATAAAGTGTGAATTGCTTAAATTGCGTGACTCTCTATTTTGATAATTACAATGTTTTTTTTTTTTTGCAGGTCGCAATTCAAATATGAATTTAACATTTTGTGATTGCAGCAATCAAAAAAAAGTTTGTAATTGTCTTGAAAGTTGTGCTTAAATTATTTGTTTAAGATTAAAGCGTATTATTTTTTCTTTAATCACATGACATAAGTGAAACTTGGTCAGGAGTTTGTTGGAAATGTGGAGGTTTAAGGAAAGCAGGTCATTCAAGTAGTCATTTTTACAGCGACACAATATTTGCTATATTTTTTATGGACAGAAAGGCCTGTGGCACTTTGGTCTTTATACGATTATGCAGCAGACTGTTAAAAAAAATGATTCATGAAAACAGGGCCAAAAGCTGTTAAGCAATAAAAGATGTCTGTAAAAATTTTAGCTCTTAATATTCATGCCTGGACATGCCGTATTGCAAGTTTCGGGCTTTCATACGATTTTTATGGGAAAAAGCACCTGTTTGTGTTTGGAATTTTAAAACATATTAATAACAAGTATTTAAACTAAATACAGTTATTTTTTTTTTTTAGTAAATTAAAAAAACTTTTGGCTTTGTGAATTTTGTTTCGTGAATTTTGATTTGTGGATTTATGTTTGGGGATTTGGGGATTTGGGGATTTGGGGTTAGGGTACCCAGTGTTGATTTGAAGTTCTTGCACTATTCTTTCAAAAAAAAGTTCAAGAAGTGTAATAACAGCGCTTCACATTACCTTATATACCTTTTTTGACATCAAAAAGCATCGTGCATTCTCTATCGTCATTCAGCACACACGGACGAGTTCAGGAGAGATGCCAAAACTAGACTATTATATGGCTGCTGTCATAAACATGTCTGGAAAATTAATAGAACAATTAAAAGCTATACCATTGGCACCACGGCAGGCATTTGCAGTTTTTTTGCATTTTCAGTTCACCAAATTGCGGGTTTAACGCATTGCTAACTTCACTGTGAAGTTGGCAGTGCATGTCCTTTTCCCAGAAACCAGGCAAGCTATGAATCTGAAATAAGTCTGAAATTGGGCTCTGGACGTTTGGCACCTCATGTATGAGAAATTTGATATTTG
Organism: Dasysyrphus albostriatus; assembly: GCA_946251815.1. Classification (NCBI taxonomy): domain Eukaryota; kingdom Metazoa; phylum Arthropoda; class Insecta; order Diptera; family Syrphidae; genus Dasysyrphus; species Dasysyrphus albostriatus. The sequence goes on from OX276335.1 coordinate 12,130,008, forward strand.
AGAGTGCCATATTATTGGTCAGTAATTGGTCAGAATAGGTCAACTAGTCCTAGAAATAGGTCAGCCCTAGATAACTTGCAATAATACCTTAAGGTTTCTCAAGGACATTCAAGTTCACGCGCGATTTTTGGCACCTTATTTATGGGAAATTTGCAAAAAATTATTGCCTTAAAGACCTTAAGATCTATATAAAAGATAAGCTAGTTTCAGTAATTGGTCAGCTATAGATTCTTTATAACAATTTTTTAAAGTGTTTTTTTTTTCAAAGTCACGAATGATTGTTTGCACCTCACTTGGGTAGTTTCAAAAAAAAAATTATAGTCTCTGATAGGTTACTAGATTTTTATAAAAGGTCAGTTAGTTTCATTAATTGGTCAGCGATAGATTTGTTGTTCTGAATTCTTATCATTAGGTTGCCAAAAAAACATTCATGTCCTTGAAAAAAAAACTTAAAAAATTGTAAAAATAATCTAGACCTGACCAATTACTGAAACTAGCTGACCTTTTATAAGGATCTTAAGGCCTTTTAGGTGATACTCAGTTTTAGCAAATTTCTCATAAATGAGGTGCCAAAAATGGCAATGACCTTAAAATTTATTTTTAAATTCATTAAAAAATATGTATGCTTGACCAATAAAAAAATTGCTGACCTTTAATGTCCATGAAGTGACCTTTCAAATGGCGTGCTTAATTTTTTAGAATGACCCAAATGAGGCGCAAAAAGTTTTTTTTTTGACTTTAAAACGAATTTTAAAAATTCAAAGAAAAAACTAACTATGGCTGACCAATAACAGTAAATACTTGTCCTTTTATCACGATATAGAGATCTTTCGGATGGTATCCTTTTTTTTTTAAATTTCCCTTAAATGAGGTGCCAGAAATCGCGCGTGACCTTGAGACCTTGTAGAGACAAGTTATCTAGGGCTGATCAATTTCTAGGACTAGTTGACCTTTTCTGAACAATTACTGACCAATTAGATGTCATTCTCAAATATTAAATTTCCAATATATGAGGTCCCAAAGGTCCAGAGCCCCGAAATTGTAGTTTAATTTGCTTTTCAAGAAAGGATGACCCCAAATTTTGAAGTCCTTGCATACAAAAAATTTTATACTGCACTGCTGTGAAGTTAGCAGAACAGTCCTTTTCTCAACAACCGAGCTAGCTAGCTAGTTAGGCTCAAAATTTGCAGTTCAATTTGCATATCATGAAAAATTAAGGCACAAGTTTTGAAGTCCTTATTTAAAAAAAATTTAAAAAAGAAATCATTTTCTCAGTAAAGGAGCTAGAAAGAAATTTGAAATGAGTCTCTTAATTAGCAGTTTTTAATGCAATTCAAGAAAAAATTCAGTTCAAATTTTGAAGTCCAAATTTGACAAAAATATCGAAAAATTCATTTTGTACTATTAACCTTACTGTATAGTTTGGCAGAACAGTACTTTTCTCAGTAGCGGAGCTGGGAAATTGCAGTTACGCCCCAAACTTGCAGTTTTTATGCTTGGAGTTAACAGTACAAAATTGATACGGTGTATAGAAACTGCAAATTTGGGGTACAACTGCAATTTCCTAGCTATCTCATTTGCTGAAAAAAGAACACAGAAAGTTAGCAGTGCAAAATTGAGAAAAGGACTGTTTTGCTTGCTTCACAGTAAAGTTAGCAGAGCAGTAGGTTATACACCAACTATTTGGTGAACTTCAGAATCCAGAATAGAAATGCGTACAAAATTCAAAAAACTGCAAATTCCTGCCGTGGTCTAGCTTAAACTATGTTCTGTTAACTTCACATATGTAGCTTTGAAATTGATGAAACTTCTGGGTATTTTCCATAAGATCTTCCGTAGTGCCAATATTTGGTTGATGAAGCCATGGGGAAGGTTGGGCAACAGAGGTGGGCTTACCCATCTTAGAAAATGATTTTACCACCTTAGAAAAATCGAAAATAAAACTTTTCTGGTTTTATAACCAACCAACCAATCAAAATTAAATAAATTTGGAGTAGTTTTTTTTAATAATTTTAAAATTAAAATTGACCGTGTAGTTTTGAACCAATATGCACCAATTTTTAAGAAAATCAATCCAGTCGTTAAGGCTGTAGCCGAACAGACAGACAGATAGGCAGAATTGTGAGACCCACTGTTTTACCAATGCATAAGTTGCAAAAATGGAAAGAAATCGATTTTCAGTTTTGGGGTTCAGATTAAGTGCTTCGAGCAAAGCAATTCAAAAGAATGTAAGTGTGAAAATTTTAAGTGAAAATTAGTAAAATAAAAGTATAACCCCCAGTTTCACAGTCTTGTTTAAACCTTGAATTGAGTTTGAAATTGAATTTTTTCAGGATAGAACGAAATTCCTTTATCACCTATACGAGCACCAAAAAAGAGAGGTCAGGAAAAAGATTTCATTTGAGCCGAAAGCTTGCATTTTTGTGAACAAATTTTAAAAATTGCTTCCTACGTCCATGGATGGTGCTTTTCTTACCTGAAGCTACACTGATATGGACGTATCAGGTTTTTGACAAATAGCTTCTTACGCATTGACCAAACGACAGAGAAGATCTTGTATTCGATGTTAAGCAGACTGATACCTCTATAGCTGATACAGTCCAGCCGTAGCTACTGTAGCTGTTCTGACGTTGAAATTTGCCACATATTTCCCTATATTGACTTAGGTCTGGATATCCGTTGGTTGTAGTCTCCCCAGATCGTTCGGACATTCTTGATACTGTAGAAGATTCTTGCGTCGATCGTGGTCGATCTGGTTGGTGGTTGACTGACAGGATATCGCAATACTTAGTTGTGCACATCAAAACTCAAGACTTTTTGCCTCATTTAACCCCTAATGACGAATTTAAATCCAATAAGATGTAACAGTCTAGGGCTTCTGCTAAATGTTTGGCTGCAACATGGTCTAAAGGAAGACAGAACATTCCGCTTACAGATCCAAAATCCGCTGTCTTTATTTTTCTTTTGCTATCCGAGATTTTGAATAGTTTTTTACGTGAACGAGAAGCCACCTGAATGGACGGCACGAGCTGGTGGACCAGACTCTTATAAGAAACCCCAAGAGTAAGCAGCAGGATTAACGACTTCTTATAAGCCTAAGTTCCGAATATTTGGTGATAGCATGGGTAAGATGTTCCCTAAGTGGTTCAGGCTGACTGAAACCGTAGACACCACTGTTGATTCCATCTGGGGAACTCTTCCGCTGATGAAGGGAGGAGTGAGTTAGTGGGTAAACTCATATCACGGTCTCTGTTTCAAGATAGAGATGACGGCATCATTGGTTTCTATGTTGAATTCATCCGCCAACCGCAGCACACCATCTTTCTGAAAGACTCGTCCAAGACTTTAGTCGAATTCTACATCCAGTCACTTCTGGTAGAAGGCTATTTCTTTCCTTTGTTCAAGACCTGCTCTTATAAGCAAATCAGGTGGTCTGAATGTTTACAGCTGGAGGGTTAAATAAGAACTATAAACGAGTACCTAGTATTCTTTGCATCACTGGACATTGCCTTGTTGACGCCAATCAGGAACTGTCCGCTTCCTAAAACACCAAACTATAATGGTCACACTGACCGCTTTTCAATATATTTGGTATAACTTGGATACAAGGCCAAAATTTACAAATTAACACTAACTGCTTTTTGTGGAATGTTGAATTTCCTATATCGAAATGAAAGTTTAAAAGATGAATAGCAAAATTTTTGCAAGAAAATTTGACGAAAACCAGGAAAAAAAATTTAATTTGTTTAATAAATTTCTAATAATTTTTTTTTTGGAAAAGAGACAGGCTAAAGACATGTCAAAATGGTTTCAATATGGTATGCTCAAAACGAAGTTTTTGTTCAGAACAAGCAGATATAAATCCATTCCAATCCATCCAAACCTTACCATTTTGTATCGTTTTTTTCAATTGTTCCTTCAAAAAATTATTATTAAAAAAAAAAAAAAACTAATTCCTTGAATGTAAATGATCCTTTTTTCCCGCCCCAATTTACAGTATATTCAATAAATTGAAGTAGAAATCTCTCAGTTACTCCGTACTTCAGTTTTTTAAGGAAAATATCATGAATCTAATTTTGTATCCAGGGGCTGTACCTACTCCAAACGTCCTTCAGTTAAAACCAAAAATATTCTCCTTTTTTCTCATGTCACACCGAAGATGGTTATAATCTGCCAAAGGGACAATTTTGGCATCTTCGAAAATAGAAAATATCAAAGAAAACAAAAAACTCTCCATTCTACCATAGATTCTACAAAGCATTTGTCCATCATATTTTAAGAGTTAAACTGTGTGCAAAATAGTTAAACAAACCTTGGGCGGGCAATGAAAAGACAACGCAACAAACTGCCATTTAATTTTAACAAAACTTCCACCGTTCCTTTGGAGTCTTCTTTGTATACCCGGCCAGCTTTGGTTTGCACTCAAAGTCTCGGCCCATTACCATTATAATCATCTTCCTGTTTACTCCGCACAATACTTGAAAGTTCGGACGGTAGGTAACCAACAACCGACAAAAACCACATAGTGCTTCTCTTGCTAGTTAATGTGTCCTTCCTTGAACGGAAGAATTATCTACTCCTTGGGGCTTAGAGTACCAATCTTTGTGCTGTGTTGGTTTTCTTAAAAAAAAAAAAAATCTTAAGAAAATGTCCTCTGCCACAGCAGGAAGAAACTACTGCACAATAATCCTCTCGCTGTCTTGGACTAAAACTTCAACCAGATGCTTCTTTACTTCTATCATTGCCGGTGTTTTTCTCCATTTTAGTTTATTCATGATGTTTTCTTGAAAACACGTAAAATGTCCACTTTGTCCGTTTCAAAAAAAAAAAAAAGTAAAATGTTGGCTTTTCACTACCGAGTATATTCTATATCTATTCAAGATGCTATCTTCTAGCTGGTGTAGATGTTTTTAAGCCATATCTGTTTTAATTTATTAATAAAATCTAATATGAAAGATAATTATAAAGTGGTAAGATGTCGTTACTTTATTAACGAATTGGTTATAATCATCTGCACCTGCACTGCGTTCATAAATCTTTAAACAAAAGAATTATAGAAAAGACAAAAAAGTAAACAAGCTGATGGATTTTCTAGCTTTTACTCTCATAGATTATAAGAAAAAATAAAGTCAACAGTGATAGTTAATAGCTGAAGTTTTCCAGTACTGAGTTAAATCTAAGTTAGATTTAAGTCATAAAATAAACTAACCCTGAATTATTTCAGAAGCAACTTTTCAATTGAGGACTAACTTTATATTCCAGTTGTTGCTAAAAAATTAGTTAAGTGCAAAAACTCGAATGCAAAAATCCCGAAAATGCAAAAATCCTAGATGCTTGAATACCGAATGGCAATCTTATGTTCAAGGCGCTGAGGGGGGGAGAAAATTATATGTAAAGACATGGATTATGAGAGAAAAACGTTTAAAAGCATGAAATACTATATTAGTATTATTAAATTAACAAAAAAAACTTCGTTGAGAAATTGATATGAAAAAAAGAACGCCATCTTAATTTTTTATTACATGATTGTATGGACAAAAAATTTTCAAATCGTTGGAACGGTTTTCTTGAAAAAATTTCTTATTAATTTTCCTATATAAAATTCTTAAAACATTTTTAAGGAAAACTTCTCATGCTAATTTTAAGTCTTTATTTATATTCATATAAAAACAAATTTAAAAAAAGTTGTCAACCCGTTTTTGAAATATCGAATTTTCAAAAAATAATTGTGAAGCTTTCTTTAAATGTTCAAAAACAATTTTTTTGAAAATTTTTGTATGCAATGTTATTTAATCTTATCTGAAATATAAAACAAATTATGTAAATCAATTAATTCAAAATAAGAAATCACGTTCTATGACAGGTTCTAATAATAGTTGCTTAGAGCAAAATTATAAATAATGTTGCAATAGATCGTATTAATTTAAGTAACTATATATCAAAAAAAGTTAAATCAAAATTGTATGAGTCGCTTTTGAGAAAAAATATATTTTCCTTTCCGGTTTTTTAACTTTTGTATGGAAGGTACCGTTATTTTTACATATATGTTAAATTTTTCTTATAAATATTTTTGTAACTCTCTAAATTCTTAAATATTGAGTTTAAAAAAATCGATCATTTCGAAATATTCAATTCAAAAAAAAAAATTTGAAACCAAAAATTTTTTTTTTCAATTTAAGTACACAAAAGCATGTATAGTTTTCGGAAGCCTCTGTATACAAAATTTTTGAAATCAGTCATACCGTTTTGAATAAAATCGAAAATAAAAAAAACGGCTCTTTGGGAGGTACCATTAATAATAATTTTTTGAAAAACTGCTTTCCATTCGAAGGAACTAAAAGTAATTCATTGAATTTTTTTAAGAAAAGTTGTCGAGCCGTTTTTGAGAAAAATACGATTATGTGAGATTTCTTAAAAAAAATTTTATGGCAGATACCGTTTTTTTGGTTCTTAAAAAATTAAAAAAACTTGTGGTCACCAAAAACCACTATTTACGAAGTTTGAAGAAAATCGATAAGGCCCTTTAGGCTGTAGACGAGAAGACAGACAGACTTGTGCTATCCACTTTTTTGGTGTTCTCTACCATCGTAATGTCATGTTTGTTTGCTATCTCCAATTTTTTTTTGCACGAGTCCAAAACATGCCTAATAGTCCCAAATATCGCAAGTAAAAAGGAGAACGAAGCAGAGCTATCAAAATGCAGTCGACGAAAAAGATGATAAAAAGAGAGCAAATAAAAATACAACAGGCAACGAAAAGAAGTGCTGCCACCACGGCAAGCTTCAGTTAGGGGGTATGGGTTCACCTTCACGGAATAGTTTTTATTACCTATTATTTAATTTTAAAATACAAATAAAAATGATTGATAAAAATTGATTCCAACTAATCCCAGGGGTGCAAATAAAAAAAAAGCATTTGTACTTAGAAAAAAGTTTGAAAAATGATTTTTCATTAATTTAAACCAAAATCATCGCTTTCTTCACCATTGTTATCTTCCTCAGACTCGGAGTTTTTATCATCGACAAGGGAAGCCTTAGCAAACCCAATGCTTCATTTGGGCAGGTGGTGTTGGTTCTTTTTTTCTGCTAGTTTCTTCATATTTGCGATTATGGTATCACAACTCAAAAAAAAAGTTAAAAATATTTCAATTAATATTTTCTCTGCTGGTTTTCTGGCGATATCAATTGCGAAATTTTTTAACTTCTCTACATCAATTTCATAGACACTAGCCACAACAATCATAGTAGTATGTGCATCTTTTTTATCAGTTGAACATCGAGCTTTGAAATTTCTTCAGAAATTTCAGGATTTGAAAAAAAAAAAACGTCTGGCCGTATTACCATCATTCGTGTTTCCGAATTTGGGTTTTGGTCTTTCTATAATCAAATTCTACTTTTTTCTTCAAAGGACATTTCTGTAGATTTCTTTTCAAACTCTTTTATCTTTGGCCTGCAGTAACTTGAAGAACCGGGACGTAGATTTTGCCACACAACCTTGACACTGGAAGAAAATCTAGGTGGAACAACATAAGTAAAAAAGACCGAAGAATCAGTTGCTCCAAGGCCATGGAAAGCTTGTTTGTAGGAGCTGCGTCCCGAACTTCCATCAAATCCTCACTTGCAAAATATCCTCATATTTCTCATTCAACAGTTGATAGAAGATTAAAAACTTCCTTCTGCGATTCCATCAAACGCTTCGTGGTTAAATTTAGCAGTGCCTTAAGGGTAACCTCTAACTGTTTTTTCGAATGACTCACTATATAACTCCCAATATTTTTTTGCTCGGTCAGGGGTAGCTGTTATTATCTCGTTTAATACCTCAGAGGCATTAACCTGTCCCACTGCTCTCAAGTTCATTTGAGTAGCAAAACTCAATATAGAAATCGATGAAGACTCTCTTAATTTGGCTGTTTTCATTCACTTTGTAAGTTCAGTACTCTCATCAAATGAAGCACTTGGTAGCGAATGCTTAAGTTTTTCTTCAGGACAACAAAGAAAAGAAACAGGTGTCTCAAGCCATGAATTGGTTTTCTTTTTTAAACGTTTCGAATTTCCGATAAGCGTTTTGAGAAAAGTGAGAAAGTGTTTTTGTTAAATCTATATTATCAAAGTTTTGTGTTTGTTTTTTTTTTTTAATTCTTTAATTTTCACAGAAAAAAACAAATTATTGCGCATGTAAATTATTATTATATTCAGCTGACCGCATTATAAATATAAGTAGCAGTTGTAATGGGCACTTAGCAATTCTCCAACGAGTGACTCACATGATAGGGGACCAAGTGTCGACCGCGGTTGTTTAAGAAAAAAGTTTATTTACACAGGCTACCGAGTATTGTTCCAAGGGACTGTCACTAGCGTTTTTAATTCGGTCAGTTTGTTGTTTTTTTTACTAAAATAGTACTAAAGAAGTATTGAAACGGGAACGGTTTATGAGTTTTTGCCAATGGAGATTTTGGAATTTGAAGTGCTGTCCAAACACCAGTCTAGTTCTTAAGTTAGCTCAGTTAGTAGTTTGGGACTTTTTTTCTGGAGTAAGCTCAGGTTTTAATCTTTGGCTACAATGATCTCGGATTTAAAAGCTGTCCCATAAGGCTTTAAGGACTTAACTCCATGAACTTATTTTTCCGTAAATTTAAATACTTAGGGCTAGTTTTTCAGTGCACCGTCTCGAGGTTAAACCTGAAGCTAAGCTCCAGGAATATGTTTTTAGGTCAACTTGATTCCTTCGTTACATACGAGTATATAAATCACCTTATTTTGTGACTTAACTCAGAGACTAAACTGAAAGCTGTTGCCATTTTGGCTTTTTTATAGATTTCGATTGTGAAAGGCACATAAAGACTGGCGTTGATATTCATAGTGTCAGACATCGGTTCCAATAGATTCAAAATCGATCAACAACAGGAACATAAAGTTAGTCCTCAACTGAAAAGCTGCTTCTGGTTCACTCAGAATTAATTTATTTTTAGGAATCTGATACCTGCTCTGTAAAGTTTGACGTTCTCAATAGTTTGAAAAATCTTTTGCATGACTGATAGGATATTTCATCATTGGATGTAACCCGGATGACGTTGATTTTGCACCCAGTGTTTTATTTTTACAGACGAAAAAAGCAGTGATTGTTTTTTTGCTGTGTTAAGGTACCTATTCCTGACATGTTTGCAATTCGAAAAAAAAAATCTTTGTGACTTTTAATCCAAATGCGTTTCACTCAAGTAAAACTGTTGAGCTCATTAATTCAATTGTCCATAGAAACTACAAAAGAAAATAAATTGCCTTGAGTTTTTCCATACTTTATAACTATTTGAGGCACAAAAATCGGCTTAATTATATTTTAATATTACTCGTATTAAAAAAAAAAGATAAACAAACATTCGAGTAAATGTTCTTGCCTCAGAGATTTTTGTTGATCGATCAAAGGAAAACAACTTAAAGCATAAACATATACCCAGTCAGAGCCAACAACATATCCATGTTGAGAATTTTCGAAATTTCGTATAAATCAACTTGAATCCGCACAGCAACGAAAGTCTCATGGATTTTCATTGAATAAATTATTATCAAGGACACGTGCATGAAAGGATGTTGTCGGGAGAGTTTTTCCAACCATGTGTTTGGTAAACTGACGACCAAGAATGCTGTGTTTTTTTTAACAGTATCCTGATTTTCATCAATTCTCCCTCAACCCTCTTCCAAGCATGACCACGACCGCCATTGCGCCAATGAAATAAATAATTCTGCGGGCATTGTTAAACGTTCCCAACCAACACAACAACAACAACAACGACAATATAATGTACATGCAAGTGAACAAAGTTGTTTTCGCACACCTTAAGATGCATACGAACGTTAATAATTCATTTTAATTTCTCACATAATTTTCAACGTGCGACGGAATGTCCTTTTTATGGGAAGGATGAGGATGGAAATGAGAAGGATATGGCTTTGTCGTTTCCGTTGTCGTCATCGTCTCTGTATTTGTTTTTTTTATTTTCCTGGTGAATTTGTTTAATATGCTCTGTGCGTTGGTAATAATGAAGACAAATAAAAGCCAAAAAATCCCAGCAGATCCATATATACATAATCAGAAAGTACGAACCTACTCAGTATGCATATTTTCTGATAAAACTATAAATATAAGTAATGACGAAGAAAATATCAGATTAAAACAGAGTTGCCATAAGGGCAGGGAAAGGGATTCGAAGACTCTCGGCTGGAGCATATAGTCGATGTCTTTTCTGGACTAAATCCACATCTTGGATACAGTTCACACCGTTCGCGGTTGTATCTTCTCCTTCAATTGACCTTCCTTCTCACGGGACCTTATATCCGTTGAAGAATTTTTCTTTTGAAGGAGTCGAGTATCAGCTCTACCTATCTGCTTATTGCCCAATACTCGATGGCATGAAGCTGAACTGGCAGCATAAGGATTTTGAAGAGCGTGCATTAGGTTTTTCATGTGAGGGTTTTTGAACCTATATGTTGCACCAAAACGCAAAAGCACTGTGATTTGCAGGGGTATAATTCTTTATCGGATCGCCAAATTTTACTTCAAGGCAGATAATGAACTCCTTAACTACTTTGAAATCGTTACTATAACTAGTGGCATTTTGACCTAGCCCGATGACAGATCTTTTATTTTTTGTTGATAGCACATGTATTTGGTCTTGTCCTCGTTTACTTGAAGAACAACAAGCTTAGCCTGTTGCACATATAACGATCTATCGTGAGTCGCCGATGATATATATTGTAACGACTCTCAAATTTGTACTATAACGACTCTCGAATAAACTATAACCAGTCTCGAATAAAAGAAACATCGAATTCCGGATTAGACATGACACAAGCCAACCTACGGAGAGCTTAGGTGAACTTTAGAGCTTCCAATACTAAACGTCAAAATAAAAGCTTTGGAAAGGGAAATTTCCCCTATGGAAAGCTCTAGAAGTAAATACTAGAACCTTTCAGCTTTTTCGGAAACCTTATGAAAAGTAAAAAAGCACATGTCTGACCGCAGACGACGCAGTTTATTTTTAATCGTGCATGAGTAAAGTTGGTTGTAATAAAAGTAAAGTTAGTGAATTAATTTCAGTGGTGAACAATAAATTGTTTTGTTCTAAGAAAAGTAAAGTGTTTTATTTTGTGAAGTAAATATGCCTCGCTAGTTCTTGCATAGGATCGCCATTTTGGAGAATGGTCATCAAAGCTGATCAAACATACTTCTTTTGAATCTGACTTGGTTGATTGATTAATGCATGCCCCCCTTCAACATTTACCATCCGTGCTTTAAGAGCTCTGCTGATTAACCATCACATCCAGTGGCCTTTTTGTTCTTGAGCTTCTTTATAGCTTAGAATATAGCTGCTTGAGTGCGTTTATAATATTCCCTGTGCTTCCGTGACTATATGTTAACTTCGCTGTTTTTAAGAGCCAACTTTCCAGTTTTAATGCCAACAGCAAGTTGCAGAGCTTTTTTATAAAACTCTCGGGTGTTGTTTCGATCGCAAGGTTTTTCGATCTCCTTGAGATGAAAAACTGCGTACCCCATCTTCTTTTTACCCAATCCTATCCAGTCAATACCCCAAATTGAGCACCCCAGAGGAAATAGCTGAGATAATTGGCAACTCCAAACCAAAGAAGTCAGCTGGACCAACTTTGTTCTGAAAAGGCTTTCACAAACGATGATGGTGTTTTTAGCTATCATCTTCAACAACTGCATCAACAACAAATACTTTCCCGAAAAGTGAGAAACTGCCAAAATCATGGCGATTCCCAAGAAAGGAAAAGGATTGAAAGGAAAATGATCACCAACCACAAGCCGATATCTTTCCTCAATAATCTAAGTAAGCTCTTGGAAGAGCTGATACTCAGGAAGCTCAAGAAGCTCTGCAGCGAAAACAACATTATCCCGGACATACAGTTCGGCTTCCGGGAAAAGCATTCTACCCTCCATCCGCTCGTGAAGCTTCAACATAATATCACCACAGCTTTAAACAACAATCAAGTCACTGTCACTGTCGGCTTCCTGGATGTCGAGAAAGCATTTGACAGTGTATGGATTGAAGCCCTTATCCATAAACTCCACATACTAGGCTTTCCTTTAGCACTAATCAAAATTATTTTCTCCTTTCTTTCGTTCAACTGGAGATCTGCAAATCGACAGTGAGCATCAGGGCAGGAGATGCACAAGGGTCGAAAGTTGAACCACTTTCCAACAACGAGAACCTTCTTTTTGCTGATGACTCACTTACATATTGCTCATCATTCTCTCCATTGATAGTTGTTTGAGAAGTCAAGGCACACATCCGCAAACTATTTCAGTTTTACATTAAATGGGGTATCCGGATCAACTCATTCAAATCAGAGCTTGTTTGCTTCAGACGCTGTCGATCAGCTGGAAGCTGTCCTCCTGGACAAATACTTAATGCTATCTGCAGATAAACTGGTAAGGAACCTCTCCAACCACCCTAATCAACTGATGAGAACGATGATAAACCAACAACGACATCCGGAACCAAGGTACCTAGGAGCAGGAGGTAAGAAAATCTTGGATATAACAACAAAAATCAACGATGAAGCAGGACATTTATGCACTGATCCAGGGTCAGCCCATTATCGTGGCTAAACGCCAATCCTATCCTAACCCTAAACCAATCCATCCACGTGACAACCGGTACTGAACAAACCGAGGACGACAAAGTCCACCCGATTTTTCTATTACGTTTTCAAAAATTATAATATTTATCAATGTATCTAATATTTAAAAATTTTAAATACAAATTATAAATACAAATGTTCAATAAAGCAAAATTGAAATTGTGATGGAAATTGAATCTTCTTTTTACCGAGGAACCTTTTCTGCTTTCTTCTCGTTCCTCACTAGGCGTGGACATTTTTTGTCACCTTTGTTCCACTGTATGCATTGAACATCTTACAACAGGATATTTTCAGGGGGGAGGGGTTATCCTATTGTGAATTTGACTGCATCTTTGATGATATCGCGATAGTAAAAATTTTGGTTGTTGACGCTGATGCTGCAATTGAAAGAACAGCGGAAAGCTTCTCGCTCAGATACTCACTGAAGGCTCGACCCCAGGTAGGCCAGGGTTTGTAGTTTCTTCTCATTTGACAGACGTGTTCTTAAAATTGCCGCAGCAACAAAATGGTCAGAGTAGTACGCATATCTATGATATTGGAGGCGTGTTTTCTACGGAAGACTTTGATAGCAAACCGACGATTTGGGGAGCAACCTGGTGTTGTTTTGTGGGTTTTGATCCTTAAAAGCCTGGTTCTTATTATCAACGTATTACGATCTTCTTAAGAGTCTATTAGTCGTAGGCCGTTTTCATTGACTGTGCTTACTAACAATCCGTCTTTTTATCCGATATAATATAATTGAAATCCCCGAGCAAAATTTGTACGTCTTGTTCCAGGTAGGCTCCATAAGTTCAGTCGAGAAGGTCATAAAACTCGTCTTTTTAAGAACTTTTAACTCCTTTGTGAGGAGTAGCTATGTTCACATAATAGGCTTATATTTTGAAAAATGGCTTTAATGCCGATGACAACCAGGTGATAACTTATCAGTTTTAATTCAACAACATTGATTCTTAGCCGACTTCCCATCACAAATCCGCATTCTAACATGTGCAGTCTTTCATCAAAGTTGTACTGAATGTAGAATTTTTTTTTCATTATGCCTTATTGTCCTTCCCATTACATCTTCGGGATTGCTGTAATAGACCTAGAGCCCACAGCAGATTTTGGGTGTAAGTGATAGCAAAAAAGGAAGTATAGGCGTCGAAAGCTTCATTAAAAGCTATTAAAAAAATCAAAGCTTTTAAGTCCACAACTTGGGCCTTTGTGATTCAGCAGTGCAACAAAAAAATATAAATAATGGGTGATTTTTTAGCTGGTTTGGTTTTGGCAACACTGGTTTTGACAGCTGACGTGTGTTTAGTACCTTGTGTCACTGTCAAACAGCTTCAGTTTGGTTTGCAATTTAACCATGGATCGTCTTATAAATGAACAACGCTTGCAAATTATTGAATCTTACTATCAAAATTCGTGCTCGGTTCGAAATGTTCATCGCGCGCTGCTTCCATTTTATGGTCGGCATTCTCGACCTTCTGAGCAGTCTATTCGGAAGATTGTGACCAAATTTCGCACCAAATTTACTTTGTTGGACATTAAATCACCAACACGTTTACGTACTGTGCGTAGTGAAGAAAATATTGCGGCCGTATCAGCTAGTGTGACAGAAGACCGCGAAATGTCGATTCGGCGCCGTTCCCAGCAGTTAGGCCTTTGTTACAGCACTACGTGGAAAATTTTGCGGAAGGATTTGGGCGTAAAGCCTTTTAAGATACAGCTGGTGCAAGAACTAAAGCCAGCCGACCTACCACAACGCCGAATTTTTGGTGAATGGGCTCTTGGAAAGCTGGCCGAGGATCCGCTTTTTTATCGAAAAATTGTGTTCAGCGATGAGGCTCATTTTTGGTTGAATGGGTACGTAAATAAGCATAATTGCCGCATTTGGAGTGAAGATCAGCCAGAAGCATTGCAACAGCTACCAATGCATCCCGAAAAAGCCACTGTTTGGTGCGGTTTATGGGCCGGCGGCATTATTGGGCCATATTTCTTCAAAGATGATGCGAATCGCAGCGTTACTGTCAATGGTGAACGCTACCGAGCGATGATAACAAACTTTTTTTTGCCCGAAATGGAAGTTCTTGACTTGCATGATATGTGGTTTCAACAAGACGGTGCCACATGCCACACAGCACGCGAAACAATGGCGCAATTGCGAGGCGAGTTTGGTGAACAGTTAATTTCACGTTTCGGGCCGGTCAATTGGCCGCCTAGATCGTGCGATTTGACCTCATTAGATTATTTTTTGTGGGGGTATGTCAAGGCTAATGTCTATAGGGACAAGCCCGCTTCGATTGACGCACTGGAAGCCAACATCCATGCATTCATTCGTGAGATACCGGCCGATATGTGTGAAAGAGTATGCCAAAATTGGACTCAGCGGATGGGCTACCTGAGACGCAGCCGCGGTCAACATTTGCATGAAATTATCTTTAAACATTAAATTGCAAGGTTCAAACTATCGATTCAAATAAATATTTCATTAATTTTTTCGAATTCTTTGTGTTTTTTTTTTTTTTTAAAGTTCTAAACCTCTTAAAAAATCACCCTTTACAACTCTAGCCACTTATCACGGAATCGGAATTTTTCGCCGTGCCAAACCATTTATTTAAAACATTAAAGCAAAATCGTTTTTTTTTTAACAGTCTGGCAGAGCGAAATATACACTAAAATAGTCTCAGATTACTTGATATGTGATCCGATAAGCTTATCTAGGGATGGGTGATATCCAATTTTGGCTAACTCAATTACCCTTGAAATATGTATTCATATTTATTTTGATGCAGTGGTTAAAATCAAAGGCCCAGTTGTAACCTGCAAGACTTTGATTTTTTGAATAGCTTTTAATGAAAGCTTTTGACGCCTATACTTCTTTTTCTGCTATCATTCACACCCAAAATCTGCTGTTGGCTCTTAGTCTATAATGTCTGTCTTATGCCGCGTGTGGAAAGGCTCAAGTTTTTGAATTGCACCTAAGGTGAAAATGACATTTTGTATGAACGAGTTGGGGGCTGGGTTATCTCCCACGGAAGTGACGTGAATCGGAAACCAAAGATCATGTGATGTGACTGAATCATGTCACCTGTAGATAGACGTGATAACCTTCAAAGTCATTAAAATTGTATTTTTGGGGTTGTTTTACTGCCCGTCTTTAAGAGATTCAGCGTTAAGGAATACCTTCGAAACACTTATTGTCCTACTTACCTATGTTCACATGTTCGTTTTCCCTCTATCTAATTGGAACCACCCTGATTTAATTTTTTGTATTTTTCATGAATATTTAATTTCCGTCCAAATCTTACAATTCGATAGTTCTTGTCAACATTTTTAAACTTATCTCGACAACACTTAATTTTTTTTAGAGATACAATAATACCTCCGAACGAAAAACACAAAAAAAATATTCTTTACGTGCTGAAATCCTTTGATAGCGATTTAATTTCACCTCCCCGAAGGTAACATTCTGCACTAGCAGGCACTTATTCTTTATTTCGCCAGTGCTGTTAGCTTTCTCTATTCCACAGGATGATTTATTGCGTGCGGATAGTGCGCGAAGGGAGCTTCTGGTAGCTCACCTAGGACCTTGTTCTGAAACGCACAGCAAGGTGAATCGTTAAATGCTTTATATGGAGGAAAACAAAAATCGACAATGTATAAATGTGTGTGTGGGTGTATGTGTGTGTGTTGGCTCCTTTTAGTTTGCCTCCGCAGCCGCGGTGAATAATTTATGATGATACGAAATCCTGGGTGATAGCATCAAACAGTCTTATAACACGAGTACCTACCTAAACCTATGTATGTGTGTATATATAGAGTTGCGAAATATATGGTGACAGTCTGACAGGTCCTTAAGGAGGATATTTTCTGTTTTGATATTTTTTTTTTATTTCTCGTTTTCGTCATTTTCTTTTATTCTTTAAAGGCAAAAGGTAGTTCCTCATGTTCATCAGGATATAGAAGCTGAACACAGAGGGAGCATATCATATGTGTGTCAGAAAAGAGAGTGATTCCATTGTTATCTTTATGAGCCTTTTATGGGGCTCCATTCAATCTTTGTTTGGAGGGGGGGGGGGAATACATTCATACATACATCCATACATAGGTACACACAGGTACGGATGCGAAGGAGACGAATCTCTTTTCTTCAAAAGACCCAGAAAGCTAATGAATTTCAAGTTGAATAAAGGAAATTAGGTATGAGAGGGTATTCGACGCATAAATAAATGTGAAATGTTGAGCTGCGAGCGCACAACGAATTATCTGCCTATTCAATTTTAATGATTTAACGTTGCGTTTGCAAGAAAAACGTTTTGAAAGTCAGAGGGGATTCAATAGGTTTTATATACGTATGTTCGTATCTGCAGTCAAATTTTATTTATAAGATGATGCCTCAGGTATTTTTTTTGTATTATTTTTTTTTTTTGGTTCGAATAAAATAGCTTGACATAAAAACATGTTTTATTATCCAGCGAGATTATGATGATTATATGATGCGAGTAAAGTACAAATGAAAAAATTGTTTCATGATTTTTATAAATTTAGGTTAATGGTAGGTAACTACGTTACGTACATACAAACGTATACAAAATATTTTGGGGATGCGAAGTTTTAGAAATTCTTAAAACTTTAAAATATCATCGTTATAAATTTATAGAATGATAAAAAGGGAACACTACGTTCTCCCTAAAATCATTTGCCCGTGTAACGTTTGCCCGCGGATTATATAAGTACCTTTTTGACTACAATCCCGTGGCACAGTATCCTATGGATTTTCTGGCGGGATTGGAAAAAGTATTTAATACTTTTGAAAAGTACTTTTTTGTGTTGTTAAAACAAATATTTTAGTTATTTAAGTAACTTACATATTTTGATGGATTTTAAGCGCGAAAAAAAATTTAAATTCTCTAGAAACGATTCTAAGCTAAGAAAATATAATTCCTGTTCAAAACGCAAAATAATTTGTTGTCTTCAAAACCCTTTAAACAATTTTTGCGCATAGGTAAATTTCGCTTAGAAATCACCTTAAACGCTTGAAATTATCTTAAGCGTCCTCGTCACCCAGCTCTTACAGATGTTTGCCCTATCGAGTCCTAGTGAGAACTGAATTTAATTCCGGAATTTATTTTGCTTTTATACTTTTATCTGTTAACTTTTTTAGATGTTCGTTCTTGTTGATTCTAACAGTTTCAAGTCTCAGATTTATATGAAATGAATAAATATTGTTGAAATTCTCTAAAAAGTGGCGGTGATTCAAGGCCGATTTCAGTGCTTATGGCAAAGAAAACCATGAAAATAGCTCAGGATTTTCTCTGCTATCCAGCTTGAAACGCTTTTGATGTACAATTTAGCTGCAATAGTTCTTTTCAGGACTAAATAAAAGATTGTAAGGGGATATTAAATTGATCAAGCTTTGAATATAAGGTAATTTTTCCGGGCTAGGCAAGCCACGCAGGGTACTGTCGACATCGGCGCCTGCCAGACTTTAAATACCCGAGGCTTAGCAACGGAGTTGCGTGAGCGGGACAGAGGACCCAAAAAAGATGGTTAAAATCTTGAGAGCCCACGAAGCGGGCCACCCAAGGTACTGTTGGCCAAGAAAACTGTTGACATTGGCGCCTGCCAACGGAGTTACGTGAGCGGGACAGAGGACCCAAAAAAGAGGGTTAAAATCCTGAGAATTCGTGAAGCGGGCCACCCAAGGTACAATTTCTCAAGAAAAATTAACATTGGTGCTCAATTAATGCATCGAATTATACGAATTGACTTTTATCCTTAACCGCGATTTGCGGCTAAACTAAGCGTCCTAGAGGCATCAAAGTTTACATCTTTAAACACGATTTGCGGTTAAACTGAACGTCTTAGCGACTTATTAATCCAGGTTCTTTAAGAGCAAAAGAAACTTTGCATACCCCAAATCCTACAGTGAGCTCATGCAGGGGGCAGCATGCTCCCCATATATGGCGCTAAATTAATGCATTTCTAGCTTAAATTAAAAAAAGAAAGCCTCCCACCATAGGCTTCTGCGCGACACCAAAACATCGACGCCATCATCGTCGTGGCCGTCGTCGTCAGTTACCCATTGTCACCCAAACCCAACAACCTAAAAGAAAATCCAATTATCATCTCTTAATGACGCCTTGCCACTACCGAGTTCTGAGAAGATCTACTACTATTTATATACTTTTTAAAAGGTGGCTTCAATACAGAGAAGTCATCTTCATACTGTCAAAAATAGTATTGAAATTCAAATTCAGTGACTCTGATTGGCTGGTGCCACAAAACCTATAAGAATCTAATTAGATTACAGAGCTGTTGCCTTGTATCGAGAATAGTAGGAATCCGCGGGCAAACGTTACACGGGAAAACGATCGGCGGGATTTCGTTTTTCGGGAAAACGATCGACGGGATATTGTTTTTCGGGCAAACGTGACGCGGGAAATCGTCTTTCGGGAAAACGTAGCCAAGCCGTTATTTGAATTTAACTAGTCATAAGTCTGAGGTTATTGCTAACATGTTTTCAAATTATTTCAAAGAAGCATTCGAGGGATCAGATTCTTATGCTCCTTCTTTATCGTCATCGGTAGAAAATTTCTCTCACCTTAACTATATTGACTTTGGAATTAGCGAAGATTCAATATCTCTTGATATCTCGAAACTTGATGAAAGTCATATTGCAGGCCCAGATGGAGTTCCATCCTCTATTTTGAAGAAGTGTGTGTCTTATTTGTCATATCTACTGTGCGTTCTTTTTAACAAATCCTTAGAAATTTCTGTTTTTCCAAATGTTTGGAAAATTGCATTCATAACTCCAGTACATAAGAAAGGACCAAAAACTGAAATAACAAACCACCGACCAATAGCTAAATTGTCTGTGATTCCGAAATTATTTGAGTCAATAATATGTAATGTGCTTTCCTTTCATTGTAGTTCAATTATATGTAGTAGTCAGCATGGTTTTTTGAAGAAAAAGTCAACAGTTACAAATTTGTTAAAATTTACATCCTTTTGTTTAGACGCGTTTGAAGATCGTGAACAAGTTGATTGTGTTTTTACTGATTTTAGTAAAGCTTTTGATAAGTTAAGTCATGAAACTCTTATTTTAAAACTTAGTAACATATGCTTTAATATTGATTTTTTAAACTGGATCGCATCTTACTTGAAAAACAGATGTTACAGTGTAACTTTCAGTAATGAGTGCTTGGATCTATTTGTTGTTAACTCAGGAGTTTCTCAAGGCAGCCATTTGGGCCCATTATTGTTTATTTTATTTATTAATGATCTTGTCTCTATCATAAACAAATCGTCTATACTTATTTATGATGATTACATTAAACTTTACAAAAGAATATAAAATTCAACATACTGTTTGCTTTTGCAGGAA
The DNA here is from genome assembly GCA_946251815.1 of Dasysyrphus albostriatus. Classification (NCBI taxonomy): domain Eukaryota; kingdom Metazoa; phylum Arthropoda; class Insecta; order Diptera; family Syrphidae; genus Dasysyrphus; species Dasysyrphus albostriatus. Next base: position 12,150,036 of record OX276335.1, read on the forward strand.
GATCTCAATAAATTTAGGGAATGGTGCAATATGAACCGTCTTGTTTTAAATGTCGACAAATGTAAAACAATGAGTCTCACATGCAAAAATGAACCATTTACTTATGATTATATGTTTGATTCATGTCCTTTGAACAGAGTGTCCATATTTTCTGATCTTGGACTTATTCTAGATTCTAAATTAATCTTCAATGATTATCTTTATTTTATTATCAAAAAAGCTAATAGGGTTTTAGGATCCGTAAAACGATTTTCTCGTGATTTTCGAGACCCTTACGTCCTTAAGCTACTGTATGTTTCATTTGTGAGACCTATTCTTGAGTATGGGTATGTGGTATGGGCACCTCACCACTCTATTCATATTAATAGATTAGAAGCTGTTCAAAGAAGATTTATGAAATTTTGTCTTCAATTTCTTCCCTGGTCACAATTTTACTTCTACCATATGCTCAAAGGCTTGCATTAATAGGCCTTCCTTCGCTGACAAAACATAGAAAATATCTCCAATTTTGTTTTACGACTAGTATTTTAAATGGTTCTATATTATCTCCTTCAGTTCTGTGTAGGATAAATTTTAACTTTAGCCCGTCAAGCATAAGGTTACAGCAGAATTTGGTACAAATATTTAGTAGATCAAACTATGGTACAAATAGTCCTCTTAATCAATTAATTGTTATCTTTAATAAAACTTATTTTCTTATTCCATGCATAAATGAAAACTTAAAATGTTTTAAATTTAAGTTTTTGTTTTTTAGCACAATAGAATAATATTTATTAAGCTTATAAGTGAAATTGTTGCGCTAGGATTTATAAATAAATAAATTTTTAAAAAATATTTCTTGTTGGGGGGGGGGCACCTTCTGTTAATTTGTAACTGCTCAAAAACTAAGTAGGATTTAAAATATAAAGAATGTCCAAAAAACTCAACGTTGATTCAGATAAATAATGTATGGGTTGAAAGGGCATCTATTTGAGATAACAAATATTAAATCTGATGGAGGCCCACGAACACATATGTACATAATATGTAGATAATAAATAAAAGGGTCTGGTACCGGACAATAAGATCATGCAGCAAATGCAGTTTTTATATTAGATGAATATTTAGCGCTTTAATTTTTATTCATTTCTGCTAACTGTTGTAAATGGTGAAAAGCCCGTTTCTTGTCAAAAAATGTCAATGTTTGAAGTTGTGTTAATATTTGAAGGGGTCGTGAATACTCATTACAAATTACTGACACTTTCAATTTCAACAATCTATGCAATACACAAATTACTTAAGATTTGTGTACTGTGGCGAATACTTACTTTTCTTAACGGACACTAAATTTTTTACTATTATTGGTTGTCAGTTAAGCACTGAGAGTTGACAGTGAAAATAAGTCGTTTCTATTGAAAATGGCAGGTACGCATATCATTTACGTTTCACAAACAGCCAATATGAATAGGCAAAACGTAGCATTTATAAGATTAGAAGCCTACCTTAAGACTATCCTATGAAGAGTTGACACTATTTGCATTTTGAACCATACACGCTCGTATTGCTGGAATAGAGTTTTAAATATACGAGGGTATAGAAATCTACAGATTTCAGGAACGCAGTTGCTTACTCATAAGCAAATGACAGGCAAGATCTAGAGCTCATTTTATGCAAAGCAGAGTGAGGCTAGTTGGACCACGCTAGTCAAGTTGCTCAGAAACCACAAAAGCAAAATGAAGACGACCATACACGAATGATAGATGTAGTTATCAAATCCCACATATTAAAGTAGTTTAAGGGGGATTTTGTCCGCCAAAGGGGAACCATGCGTTAATTTGTGTTTTTTTTTGGGTTAAAAAGTGAAAAATAAAACGTTTTTGTTTTCTTTTAAGTTATCGTTATGAAAACGTGCAAATTTTTCAAAAAAGGTTAGTTGGACCAGGTGGACCAACTTGCACCGCTGAACTTAAAAATAAATGTTTTAAATTGAAATATAATATGAAAATGTTTGTCGAGATAGAGTTCCAAAGAAGGTGACAAGTATTATAGTTGCATGTGTGAGGCCGTGAGCGCAGTAGTGGCAGAGCTGCAATTTTATTAAAACAGTTCTTACTATAAAAATTGAATCTGTATGTATTAAATAATATTTCTGCATTTAAATGTTTTAAACTGAAGCGTTAATTCTATAGTAATAGGCCTTTTCGCGCTTAGAGGCCAATCACTAAAAATTTAAAGTTCGAGTGCAAGAGTGGACTATTCAGGGCCGTGTCTAGGGGTAGGGCAACGGGACAACTACCCCGAAGGGCACCATGCCGTTCGCCACGTTCCATCGCAACTAGCAAAATTGCTTCGCATTTCAGAGATTAAAGTGTTATTTGTTTCTATAGCGCTTTATTTAGCACCCTGACTGAAAATATATACCTAATTGGAGCATTACTGAATTCTTAAATATTTTCTGCTGTAAATTATATCAGCTTGAAAGAAGCGATGTACCAGTGTGTCTTTAAGCTCTCTATAATGCTCTTATGAAATAACCTAGTTACTTTCACTTCAATTGTCATCCCGTTTAATTATTATACAATCCTTATGCTAGTCTTTGTTTCTAAAGTGCTTGTATTAGTGAATATGGCGACTATAATCAGCCATTTTATAATTTATATTCAACTAAGCATCTGAACACATATATTTTTATTATTTTCAATGTTTTAGATTGGTATTAATTAATTATTTAATTTATTATACATCTATTTATTTTGTTAACATATTATTTTATATTTTTCTTGAACAATGTTGAAATAAAGTTCAAGATAAAAGTGATTCCAATTTAATGCATTGAACTGTATATCCGAGATTTGTGGATCGGTTAGCGAGTTTCAGATAAGAGTTCATTAAAAAAATTGGAAAAAGATGTAAGGAGACAAAACGGAGCCCTGAGGCACACCAGCATTTATTTTATGAATATCAGACTTGAAACCGTCCAGTATAACTTTAATTGATCGGTCCAAAATGTCATTTCTAATCCAACGAAGAAACGATTCGTCAAGTAGAAGTTTTTTTAAGAAAATAAATAGAAAATTTAAAAATTATTCATAGTCAAAGACTATAAACAATGAAACAATTTATTTCTTAATTTTTGTGGAGTTTATGTATGAAATTCAATTAAAAGGTATTTGCGGCCTTTACTCCAAAATGCTTTTCGCCCAGGCATGGTGGTGGGCTCATCAGTTAGATGGACTAAACAATGCGTCTTAGATTGGGTATGGTGGCATCTATCTGATGAGGCCACAAGCATGCCTAGACAGAACGCATTTTGGAGTCAAGGCCGCAAATACCTCTTGAAAAGATTCATCGATACCAAATTTTCGATAAGAGAACTTGATGCCAAACTCTATCAAACGTTTTTGAAATATCGAATATCTCCAAAACGATGATAATATTTGTTTAGTGAGATATACCATCAGATCACCAGTGAACCTATTGCTACGAAAGCCATACTGCCGGTCATTAACAAGCTTCCGTTCTTCAAGATATTTCTTGAGCTGATAATTAATCAGCGTTTCCATGACCTTGGAAAGAAGGGACGTTAGTGCAATTGGACGATAGTTAGAGGGAGAAGAAGATACGCCTTTTTTAGGGACAGACTGGACAAATGCTGTTTTCCATCCACTCGGAAAGAGACCAGTAGAGTAGGAAAGATGGAAAAGTTTACGCAGTGGCTTTGCCAGCGTTGAAGAACACGTCTTCAGACCAATAGGAGGAATAATATCTGGGCCAGTGGATTTATGTACGTTAAGATTTCTTAGGTGCCAGTTATAGCTACCATTGAAACTTATCATTTAAAATTTTTATAATTGATTTTGAGACATTTAGAAAGCAAAATCATATACTATTTTGATGAAGAAATAAACCCTAAGACTTAATTAATATTTTTGGTCAAAAAAAACTTCAAATAAGCCCAATTTTCCACATAAAATGACTTTTAAAATTCCAAGGATTATTGGTAAAGTAGTTCAATCATTGAGAAAAGAAAAGTCTTTTATGTGGACAGTAGGGCCTATTTCATAATTTTTACTGACTTAAAATATTAATTAAGTTTTGAGCTTTATTTATGTATTAAAAAAACAAATGATTTTGCTTTTTAAATGTCTCAAAATCCATTATTAAAATTTTCAATGATAGCTATAACTAGCAAATTTAGACACTTGTTACTGCATCATTTCATGAATTCCTTTCGGTTTGATAGATTTGGTCCTGTTCGAAATAAAATTAAATCTGCACTGGAATCTACGTCACTACCGAGGAAGCATAGCGACCACTTAGAGTTTTTGAAGAAATTATCGAGACCGTCCCAGTTGGCTTTCTCGTATTGCCAAACGCTTCTCATTGGAGTTATTTCTCTAACTGAATTGTCTTGGCACGAGAAATTAGCAGATATGACACAATGGTCCGATGTGCCTAGAGGCCATAATGCACTAATACTGTATTTATCAGGGTCAGAGGTAGGAAACAAGTCTAAAGTGTTGGCGGATTGACCTACAAAGTCAAGGATACGAGTTGGCTCGTCAATAAGCTGAATAAGTTGGTTTAACTCAGCAGGGGTTGTCGGGTGTTGTCTGGCCAGAAAAGTGAATCCACGAAAAATTTTGTAAATTGAAATCACCCGAAATTACGATTTCTATGTGTGGATAAACGATTTTAAGTTTTTGCTGTCCATTAAATTACATGAATAAAGAATTCGGATGGCATTCTCTTTTTTTTAGGAATTGTTTTAGAAAAACAATTGAAGATTTTGTTTTCGAAATGTTTTATTGGTTTATATGCTATTTTATTAAACCTCAACCTTTTTTTACGTTGGGTTATTGGTTGATTTAACTGGTCGATTTGAATATGGCTACCGAACATTGAATATTTGACTGGAAAGGACGTCCATGTTATCTATCAAAAGGCGGCGTATCGTTGTCGCCAGTATATACGCATATTTGTTCCTCAATTGTGACTTATCATCGTGATTATTTGGCATCAGTAACTGATTAATAGTTAATAGATACGCAATACATTTTTCAAATTCCATCAGATTAATATAAATCGCCTCAGGCTGTCAGCATCGAAGCCTAACGGTTGTTTAGCAAAGATCAGTTTAGCTTAAAAATATTAAAACAAATTAATTAAAGAAACACTGTTGGGTATAGGAAACAACTACCAACATACCTTTCATGAGTGTTAATTAAACTGATTTATACTGATTTGCTTACAATTTTCTACCACGGTAGATATTTAGATTCTAATTCAAACCCCCCTCCTGTTTCATTCACTTTGCACTCTTATTGGGCTTCTAGTTCATTTTTCCACGAATCCAATTAATCACCCATAATCCTCTTTAACAATAATAAAATGTTTCGCGGCCAATAAAATTAAAAAACAATTTGTAACAATTTACAAGTCCTTAAATCTTTTTCTCGCTAAAAATCGAAGTAAACAAAATAATGTATAGCTAGCTACTATGGTATAGCCAAAAGTTCGATGCTTCATCCTCTCATCGTCCTTTTTTTTATACAAAACGAAGATATACGAGTTCGATTTTTGTCTTTTTTTTTATTTTTCGTTACATAAATTGAAACGAAATGTAACCGGACATTGGGAGAACCGCACAAAGCAATAAAACTTCTGCTTTCAAAACAATAAACAAAAAAAGTAAATAAAATGATGAAAAAGATAAAAATATAATAATTGAGAAATTTGCAAAAGCCAGCCGATGCGGCGTGGCGCTGCGTGGTGCGACGTCAGCGGCCACAGAGAGGCATAGTATGACAGTGGCCTTGGGGGTGTAGACTTTACGGCCTTTACGGTTTCCTAAATAGGATAAATGGGGGAAAAGGAGGGAAAACTTTGTCAGTGTCTTAATTTCGGATTTTGTTTTTATTGCCTTGAAAAAAAAAAAATCTGAAAGAAACAAAAATTATTACAAAACTTGATAAGGCGAGCAAAACAAAAAGAAATCGCAGAATTGTCGGTCTGTTTCTGTTCCCGCAGGGCAGATTTATTCTTATGATTTGGGGCTGGGTAGCTATAGTTGTGGTGGCTTTCTATACTCATAATAAAAATGAAACCGTTTTATTACTTTTCAAACAACAATTGACATATACTCGTAGAAGTCGAAAGTGTATATATTCCCCTCAATAAGGGGGCTATTTTCGGTTATTAGCCTTGAGGTGCTCGGAGCAAACAATTCTCATTAAAAACGACCAACTATTGTTTGAACTTTTGCTTGTCTTTAGGATTGAATTTTAGCTTATCTTACCTTGAATGTTTTGCCATTGTTTAAAAATATCTTCCTTTAAGTTAGTTTAACTGATGCCATAATAATAAGTGTGAGCCTGTCAACGCTTATTCCAATACTATGTTGAATTTTTGTTCTGTTTGGTTTTTGGTTTAGTGAAACTTTGATAGGCTCGGATGGCCTACCTGCGGAACCGTTCAAGTATGGAGGAGATGTCCTGGTAGGGTGCATGTACCAGCTCATCAACCAAGTGTGGGAGGAGGAAAGTATGCCCGACAACTGGTCAGTTAGCTCCATATGCCCAATCTACAAAAAAGGCAATCTTATGTCCTGCAAGAACTACAGAGATATATCCCTGCTTAATGTTGCATACAAGATCCTATCCAACGCACTAGGTGAGCGTCTTTAGCCTTTCTGCAACACTAAGATCGGCACGTACCAGTGTGGCTTCAGGTCAGGCAGATCAACGATAGCCCAAATCTTCACATTGAGGCAAATCCTGGGAAAGACCAACGAATTTCAAGTTGAGACTCACCATCTTTTCTTCGACTTCAAAGCCGCATATGATAGCATAAGAGCTTCTATTGGCGATATCGGAACTCGGAATCCTGAAAAAACTGATCCAGCTATGTCGCATGATGTTTCAAAATACGTAGTGCAACGTGCAAATGGGTAAAAGCTCATCCAAGCTATTCCAGGCATGAACAGGATTCAGACAAGGAGATGTCCTATCATGTGACTTCTTCAATCTAGTCCTGGAGCAGATAGTTTGCAAGAGTGGTGTTACCCTGGAAGGCACTATCTTCAACAGGTCTTCACAACTGATTGGCTATGCGGGCGACATTGACATCATCGGCCGCTCCAAGTGAGATGTACTAGAAGCATTCACAGCTATTAATGAACAGGCGAAACGCGTTGGTCTTGAAGTGAATGAGGACAAAACAAAGTATATGCCATCAACAAACAAAAGCTTCATCAGTCCATCGCCTAGGAAAAAACGTCGCTGTTGGTAGCAGTAATTTCGAGGTAGTCAAGGAGTTCACCTATACCTCGGAACAAACATCAACCCCACGAATGACACCTTAGTGGAAATCCGACGAAGAATTACCCTAGCGAACCGCTGCTACTTCGGTTTGGCCAAACAAATGGGTTCAAAACTCCTCTCCCGGAAGACAAAGTGCACGCTATACAAAACGCTAATTTTGCCAGTTCTACTCTACGGCGCCAATTGCTGGAAGATAAGTAAAAAAGGGGAATTGATACTGGGCACTTTCGAGAGAAAAATTCTTCGGCGGATATTTGGTCCAATATACGAGGAGGGCGAATGGAGGATAAGATTTAATCGTGAATTATACGAGCTGTAGCAATATGTGGATGTAGCCCAGTGCCAAAACACGTTGACTATACTAGCTTAGCCACATCGAGCGAATGGAGAACAACGCCCCAGTCAAAGAAATATTCGTATCCCAGCCCCCAGGTTCGAGATGACATGGAAGACCGAACCTCCGCTACCAGGGACCAGGTGGTTTCAGACGCAAGAACGCTTTGATGAATGAAGAGAGCGTGTGAGGGACCGCAACCGACGGAAGACCGCAATATCGCAGGCAGAGATCCCAATGGATGGGGAGCCGGATAAGTAAGTATGTAAGACCCTTTGATAGTTTGTAAGAGGTGCAATATGTGTCTAGTCAGCTCATAACGTATGCTTTCAAAATAAAAGTTTTGTATGATTTTTTGTTTTATAAAACTTGACCTTACTAAATTCCTAGCATCTTTCACATAGCCACATAGGTTAGGTTAGAAGGGGTGATGATACAGCAAGCCGCATCATCTTACTCGCATCTTCGTGGATCCATTGCGCTCCCCAGGGTTAAGTTAGGTTGGCATGAAGATGGTTGGTGGATTTAGGGGAGCTTAGGTATGGGATGCCTTCTTGAACCATCCTGAGTTCACGATATTCTTTAGTGGCAAGAAAGAGATGTCACCCATTTCGTCGAAAAAGTATCCTCCAACTGCTTCTTTGCTGGTTCAAGCCAAGCTGGGGCATTCACAAAGAAAATATGATGAGCCCTCCTCTGCCTCTTTCTTCATCTTGACACCCTCTCCATAAGTCCGATGGACTAATGCCCATTCTTCTCATGTGGTTTCCCTGGTGAATTCTATTTTTTTCTTGCTCTAGTGGCACAAGTATCGAGGGTTCAACCTGGCTCGGATCAAGAGATGATCCGTTTTTGGCCAGTTCATCTGCTAATTCGTTCCCAAAAATATCACTATGTCCTGGGACCCATTTAACGGTAACAATGTTTGTTGCACCAAGAGATCTCAGCTCAATTCCACAACGTTTTACTAGTTTAGACTTTATAGTGATTGAGGAAATAGCCTTGATTGCCACCTGGCTGTCCATGAAGATGTCGATATTACTGTTGACTATTTCATGAGATATAAGATTTTTCGCGGCTTCGCAAACTGGAAGGACCTCCACTTGGAATACACTGCAAACGTTTGGAAGCTTTATTGATCTATTAAAAGGTGAGTTTTCCGAGTAGATACGTGACCCTACCCCTTTGTTTGTTTTGGAACCGTCAGTAAACACCGAAACATGATTTGCATTAAGGACCCTTTTTCATTCCAGAATTCACTGTTGGAATATCTTTCGTTATTGTTCAATGACTGTAGTGGCCCCTTTTCCAATTATTGGACTATTTGAGTTTTTTTTTTTTGAAATTCATTTTTATTTTCCATTTTCTTAAAACTATCTTAAAGCTAGACAAAAATTCATAAAAACTAGCCTACGTATCGATATCTTAAAACTAACTTACTGGCCCCAGTCGGGTGCTCTAAGATAAACTACTATTTTGAGTCTTGGAGCACTTTTGGCCGCCATTTCTTTCGTAAACAGATCGAGTGGGGCTAGTGAAGGAAAAATTCAAGGGCGGCCGTTGGTGTGGTTCTTATAGCACTGGTTGTGCCGATACACGCTGTTTTTGGATTCTTCTCATGGTTCTTATAGCACTGGTTGTGCCGATACACGCTGTTTTTGGATTCTTCTCATGGCTTTTAGATTGGTTTTCTTGTCCAAGGCAGGCCACCAGACCATGCATGCGTATGCAAGGATTTAAATTATTTTGGCTGTGTACATCCAATGAATGGTTCTGGGGCTGGGACCTCATCTTTCTCATCATATCATTCCGCTGCAGGTGAAGAATGCTATTGAGGCTTTTTTCCTTCTTTCTTTAATATTTTCTTTCCAGTTCAGTTTACAATCAAGTACAACGCCAAGATATTTGGCAGTGCCCAAAACCTTTAACGGAATTCCGTTAATGGTTGGTGGTTTATGTTCGGAATATTATAAAGGGTGATTTTTTAGCTGGTTTGGTTTTGGCAACACTGGTTTTGACAGCTGACGTGTGCTTAGTACCTTGTGTCACTGTCAAACAGCTTCAGTTTGGTTTGCAATTTAACCATGGATCGTCTTACAAATGAACAACGCTTGCAAATTATTGAATTTTACTATCAAAATTCGTGCTCGGTTCGAAATGCTTTTTTATCGAAAAATTGTGTTCAGCGATGAGGCTCACTTTTGGTTGAATAATTGCCGCATTTGGAGTGAAGATCAGCCAGAAGCATTGCAACAGCTACCAATGCATCCCGAAAAAGCCACTGTTTGGTGCGGTTTATGGGCCGGCGGCATTATTGGGCCATATTTCTTCAAAGATGATGCGAATCGCAGCGTTACTGTCAATGGTGAACGCTACCGAGCGATGATAACAAACTTTTTTTGCCCGAAATCGAAGTTCTTGACTTGCATGATATGTGGTTTCAACAAGACGGTGCCACATGCCACACAGCACGCGAAACAATGGCGCAATTGCGAGGCGAGTTTGGTGAACAGTTAATTTCACGTTTCGGGCCGGTCAATTGGCCGCCTAGATCGTGCAATTTGACACCATTAGATTATTTTTTGTGGGGGTATGTCAAGGCTAATGTCTATAGGGACAAGCCCGCTTCGATTGACGCACTGGAAGCCAACATCCATGCATTCATTCGTGAGATACCGGCCGATATGTGTGAAAGAGTATGCCAAAATTGGACTCAGCGGATGGGCTACCTGAGACGCAGCCGCGGTCAACATTTGCATGAAATTATCTTTAAACATTAAATTGCAAGGTTCAAACTATCGATTCAAATAAATATTTCATTAATTTTTTCGAATTTTTTGTGTTTTTTTTTTTTAAAGTTCTAAGCCTCTTAAAAAATCACCCGTTATGTTTCCTGGTAAGCATCACCAGTTCTGTCTTCTATGGGTTAACAACAAGTCCGCAGCTGCTAGCCCAATTCCTGAGCTTGTCAAGGGCCGTTTTTAGGAGCTCGCACATTTTATCAGTATCGGATCAATTTTGATTGAGCTTAGAGCTTGCTGAATTGCACTGTTGTCAACATTATTAAAGGCCCCTTCTATGTCGAAGAATGCAACCAGGGCAAATTCTTTGACGTGAATTGATTTTTCGATAGTGCCGACCACCTCATGAAGCGCTGTCTCAACAGATTTAGCCTTCATGTATGCATGCTGGGCCTGTGAGAGCACGCTATCATTTAGTTTTAGTCGAATTTAAGTTTCATCACATAGCCACATATCTATGGAAAATATTGCCTAAGAAAAAGAACTTTTCAATGCTGAAATTACGGTAAAAGATTTATTATCCTGTCGCTACTGTTGAGGCTCTCTAAACAATACGAGAAGGTTTGAATCAGTAATTTATCATCAAAACATCACATGCTAGGTATCCTGCGACACGCAGGTAGCTTAACAGCCTCTTAATAAATCATAGAACATGTTAGAACAAGGATATATACCCGTGTACCATCCTTAGCAGAAAGAATAATCGCTCAAGATAGACTCATATTAAATTATTTTTATTAAATTACCCCAATTACTCTTTAAGTCCCTTTAGAACTTTGATTGTGTGTAACCCCACGATGACTCAAACTGTCACTTTCCATCATACTCGAATATGTATTTTTTTTTGTTTTGTTTTCATCTTTCTCTTGGTGTCCTATTTTTCTTCTCTACAATACGACTCTATTTAGTCCAAAAATAAACACAAAATTCATCTCCGAACCTTGTTATAGTTGAAGGATTTTTTGTTTGTGGAAAAAGTAAAGAATTTCACTAGAAAAGGACACTAAATCCTTATTATGCAAACAGACGAACAATTAATTAGTACTTTTTTTTTTTTTTTTTGCGAAGAAGAGTAATGTTTTTATTTTCATTTTCATTTATGTTTTTTCTTGTTTTTTTTTTTATTTTACGGACAATTCTTTTATTCTCCACACATTTTCTTTCCTTTTTTTATTTGTAAGAAGAGGTTCATATAGTTCTTTCTGACTACCAGAGCCCTTGAGCAGATCATGATGTTTAAATGCTTGAAATATTGCAATAGAAAAAAAATGGGTAGATTTTGTGATTTAAGGATAATCCCTAGGCAAAGAAGATTTAAGACACGTGATGTAGAAAAGTGGATAACATTCTGTTACACACATATTGTCCAAGTTCTTAAAAAAAAGCGAACTTATTAGGAAAGAGGAATTAGGAATTAAGAATGTTTTGTTTGCCTTTCTTGAAATGTCTCCCCTTTATAAAGAATTCTCCATATTGCTTTCCAGCCTCAATTCTTATTCTCTTATTTTACAACGAAAACCTTTTGATTAAGTCAAAAAAAGATTTTTCAAAATGCAAAAATTAGAATAGGTATCTTTCCTTTTTAATGAGAATATTCTTTAGTTATGTTTTCTAGGATATAAACATTAATGGCAAATTTTATAAGCAAACACTAAAATTGCTTTTATATAAACAACTTCTAAATTTTGCTAGACATTTAAATTTTTTCAGTTTTACCAATGTAGAAAAAGGATATTTTAGGGACATTTGAATCAAACTGAGTTTGCCTCACATCCGTGAATATAAAAGAAGAGGTTGTTTCACTCGAACTTGCGAAGTGTATGACATAAAGTGTAAAGTACTATGGATGGATGAGTGACAATTATTCCGACAGCAAGATATCAGCTGTTGTTGACTGGAATGGCTGAACAAAAAAGACTTTTAAAATTTGATGAGATAAAAACGAGCTTTTAGTGTACAAAGGCATTTAAAATCTGCTAAAATTCAAAAGCAGAGCTCAAAAACAAGTACCATTTGATTACTTGAAAAAATATAAATGTATACAAACAAAATTTTAAATCGTTGGAGCGGTTTTCTTAAAATTAATTTTTTATATATTAAATTTTAATAATATTTTTAAAAAAAGTTTTTGCTATGCCAATTTTGAGTATGAATTAAATACATTTTAAACCAAGTTTCAATAACTCGTTTTTGAGATATTGAATTTAAATAAAAAAATTAATATTTTTTTTTTAAATTCAAAAAAAATTTATTTTCAATTTTAATATGCAATATTATTAACATTTTAAAAGACCTTTGAATAAAAATTTTGATTGAAATCGTTTTAGCCGTTAATGAGAATTGAATTGAAATATGCATTTGCGTATGCATTTTAAACAAAAAATAAATGCGAATGAACGAAAGAGATAACAAATTTCATATTCTTTTTCTCTTGCTATAAGATTAAAAATTGCCTCTAGTTTAAAATCTTATTGTTGACTACTAGAGCACATTTTACTCTCACAAATTAGGCACACGGCTCCTACGATCTTTACAGATTTTTTTGTTTATGCTAAAAAAAATGCGATCTAAAACAGCAAATTATATAACTTTACACAAAGCAACTAACTTTTAATACTTCTTTAAAAACGTTTTTTTATTTTGAATTTTCACATTATCAGCTGAATGGATTTAGATTTACTGTCTTTTAAACAAATAACAATTAAAATTTTATAATATACATTTTTTTTTTGCATTTTAGAAAGTTTAAATTTTTTTTTGGAAATTTGATACTCGTATCTCAAAAAAGAGGCCCTGGACCTTTGGCACCTCACATATGGGAAATTTGATATTTGAGAATGCCATCTAATTGATCAGTAATTGGCCAGAAAGGGTCAACTAGTCCTGGAAATTGGTCAGCCCTATTTAACTGGTGATAAAGGCTTAAAGTTTATCAAGGCCAAGCGCGATTTCTAGCACCTCATTTGAGGGAAATTTACAAAAAAAGTATACCATCCGAAAGATCTTGATTGTGATAAAAGGTCAACTATTTACAGTAATTGGCCAGCCAAAGTTTTCTTTCCATGAATTTTCAAAATTCGTTTCAAGGTCATAAAAAATACTTTTGGCACCTCATTTGGGTCATTTCCAAAAAATAGTGTGAAATTTGAAAGGCCATTTCACGGTAATAAAAGGTCAGCTATTTTAAGAAATTGGTCAGGCATAATTTTTTTTATGAATTTTTAAATTAATTAAAAAAAACTTTTGGCCCCTCATTTGGGTAATTTTCCAAAAAAAATTTAATATGAAATAGGTTACTCGGTCATCATAAAAGGTCAGCTAGATTCAGTAATTGGTCAGTCATATTTTTTTTTAGTGAGTGAAGGGTTTTTTTAACAGGGACGCTACTAAAGTAGAGCAACAGGGACAGCAAACGACGCCATATTTCTTGCCGCTCTTTTGACATTTCTCTTCAGTAAGGTTTGCCATTTCATGATGGAAAGATACCGAAATTCGGAGTCAGTGGCCTCAACGTAAAGAGCGCTACGTCCAATTTATGGTCGTCATAATCGTCCTAGCAGTTCAACAATTAAGCGTCTAGTGGACAAATTTGAATCCACAAGCACAGTACAAAATGCGCCCGTGCCAGTGAGACAAAGAAGTGCCCGTAGTGTAGAGAATATTGCTGCCGCTGAGGCTTCAGTTGCAGAAAGCCCAAATGTCACGTAGTTCTCAAGCGTTGGGCATCTCTGTGACGTCGTTATGGCGAATTTTGGGAAAAGATCTTGGCCTGCATCCTTACAAGATTAAATTGACGCAAGAACTGAAGCCGCTTGATCACCAGAAGCGTCGTATGTTCGTGAATTGGGCTGAGCAACAACTTGAAAATGATTCGGATTTTCATCGAAAAATCATCATCAGCAAGGAGGCTCATTTCTGGCTGAATGGCTTCGTCAATAAACAAAATATGCGGTATTGGTCAGGCAGCAATCCACACATACTCCAAGAGTCATCATTGCATCCCGAAAAAATTACGGTTTGGCGTGGTTTATGGGCCGGCGGCGTCATTGGGCCGTACTTCTTCCGTTATGATCAAGACCGGCACGTTACAGTGAATGGAAATCGCTACAGTTCAATGATAACCGAATATTTTTGGCGCCAATTGGATGATATGGACTTGGAGGACATGTGGTTCCAACAGGACGGCGTCACTAGCAACACAGCGAATGTCACAATCAATTTATTGGAAACCAAGTTTGGAGAACGTGTTATCTCATGAAATGGTCCAGTCGCTTGGCCGCCTCGGTCGTGCGATTTGACGCGGTTAGACTATTTCCTGTGGGGCTACGTTAAGTCTATGGTCTATGCCAACCAGCCAGCGACGATTGATGAACTTCGTACGGATATCAAACGTGAAATTGCAGCAGTATCGGCCGATTTATGCTTGAAAACCGTCGAAAATTGGGTTCAGCGTCTGGACTTCTACAAGCGTGCCCGTGGTGGCCATGCAAAAGAAATGGAATTCCATTCATAATGGCATCGAACGTTCTTTCAAAGGAATAAAGATTTTCATTGATATCCAAAACCGTTTTTGTTTTATTTAAAAAAAAAACTTTTGTAGCGCTCTTATTGAAAAACCCGATATTAGGTGATATTTAGTGTTTATATCTTGCAGGCTTCATTAATAGAAAAGGGAACTATTTTGTATGAATATTGCAAATATTTACGCTAGTTATTATTTTGTTTTAGAATCGCTCACCGCAGGACGCCTTGGCAACTATGCCTTTGAACTCAAAGATGATTCTTCAAGTGAAGGTGGTCTCGACTTTGATTACGATAGCTTGGCAGATCCTGATTTTGACATGGATTTTGGAGAGTTTTATCATTAGTCTTTTGAGGGGAGAATTTGATTTGGACCCAATATTAGATAACTTGGATGATGACAACTGTAATTCAAATCCCGAGGTATAGAACCAACCCCTCTAATTCAAAATATGTAATTGAATTAATTTGAAAACATAAGACAGCACCTGCACTTCAACGACAACACTAAATGTCTTCCTAGAAGCAATCCTAACGCTGATAGGATCATCAAAATTCATCCTGTAGTAGAGGCATTGAACAAAGTATATGCCAAAGTCAATTGAAGAGACACGGCTTTGTGTAGATGAACAAATGTGCTCTACAAAAGCACGGAATAGTCTGAAAAGATACAACCCAAAGAAGCCTCATGATTGGGGTTACAAATTGTATGTGTTGAGTGAAGTTTCCGGTTTTGGCTATGCAACGGAGGTTAAAACTGGAAAAACAAAATGTCGTGATAGCTGAAGAGCCAGATTTGGGAGCCTCTTTCAACGTCGTTGTGCGATGATCACGAATGATTCCACGAAACCAAAATTACAAGATCAATTTCAATAATTATTTCACTTCCTTGCATCTTTTGGAATATTTAGTTAAAGAAGATGAGATCCAAGCAAAGCAACATAAAGGTCCTGCCCAACATGTTCCACCACAATTAGTAAATTGAGCGAAAAGAAAAATCAGATGCAAGTTCCTGTACTGGATTCACTTATATTATGTGCGAGAAATGCGGCGTAGCCTTATGCTATACCAAAAACAAAAATTGTTTCAAGAATTCTCATCTGTCATAATTGATTTCCAGATCAGCTATATCGAAATTTTTAATTCTGCCCTACCTAGTTCCGTCACTGCCCTACTTTAAATTCGACGCAAGCTACGGCCCTGGCTTCATGAATGTGATCTCTATGATCTAAAATCGAAAACGTAATAACACCCAAAATATATGTCACAACGCCCAAAAGCAATGTCATAGTTCCCAAACTATGGGCGAAATGACATTCCTTGTTTTGGCGCTGCGACTATTCAATAAGTATATTTTGGGCATTATGGTATTCCATTTAGGTCTTGTGACATTTTCTTTTGTTAGTTTTTGGGGGTTATGACATTTTAAGATTTGGGCGTTATGGTTTTGGGCGATAGATAAGACTTGACCCCATTTTTCAATACAAATTATTTGTTTTGTTTTATATTATTTAATTTTATATAAAAATCCTTAACATCTATGCTCAAGAGGAAAAGTTTCGGAATCTTCTTAAACATAATTATTTTTAATTTAAAACAAAGCTCAATCTTTTCAAACAAATTAATATTTATAAGAATGGGAGTTTTCAAAACATATACAACCTAGAACTTTATCCAGAAAAATTTAAAACGTGAGAGTATTTTATTAACAAAGTTACGCTCTCCATAAGCATTTGCAAAAAACTAAATTTAATAATCAGGGTCTTTCGGAAGAATTTCCCTAATTTAAGCCTTTTAATAAAATGACACCTAGATGAGCTTTCAGTTTAATTCAAAGATCACCTGTGCGCCTGATTTTGATTATTATTACAAAACAAC
Source organism: Dasysyrphus albostriatus (assembly GCA_946251815.1). Classification (NCBI taxonomy): domain Eukaryota; kingdom Metazoa; phylum Arthropoda; class Insecta; order Diptera; family Syrphidae; genus Dasysyrphus; species Dasysyrphus albostriatus. The sequence continues at coordinate 12,166,871 of OX276335.1, forward strand.
AGGAAATTTTCATTTCTATAAGGACCTTTTATCAATTAAATTCCACTTAGCTACAGGTTTGACAAAGAAGCTTAACTCTACTTAAACGCACGTTCCACACACTCAAATGGAAACTCTGCAAACAAATTACGCATAAGTGCGTAAAATGTAACATCACACATTACCTTGTCCTCTCAACCTTTCATACACCTAACCTATATGTACCTGTATCCACATAAAACCTAAGTTTTGACAAAAGGTCCTGCAACGTGCGAAACTCCTCACATCGTCTTAGAACAGTAAAAGCCTAAAAACACAATGACAAGTCACGTTCACAATAAAATTTTACGACAGCGAAAAGTTTAAGGATTTAGCTTCACTTTGACTTTCGCACACACATTTTCGTTGATGATTTTAGTCTTTTCTTTTCTTTATTTTTTTTTTTGTATATTTTTTGTTTTGTTTTTAGCTTTGAAGAAGCTTGTTCAAGGCTTGTCATGTGGAGGTTGTGGATTGAGGTTGTGAAAAACAAACACGTATGTTAAAATGTGACTCTGTGAAGGGACACATATTTGCATTGGAATTATGGTGATGGCGTGCGGGTGGTTGAGACGTTGCGTTTGCGAGAGATAACATATTTTCTTACATGTTTATTCATTAGAACTGTGTTGTTGTCGGTTAAGTTTAAGTACGTCTTCTATACGTTTGTAACTCGTAACATATTATTATGAATGTCTGGAAATGTGATGGTCGTAACAAAACAGAAAAAGAACCCACACAAAAAAAGAAGAAAATTTTCTATTTTCTTTTTTTTTCTCTGAATATAAAATTCAAGGACTCTCAGAGATAAATCAGATATACTATATGCGTGTATGTATGGGGTGGATATAGATACCGCCTGAGATAGATCTCCAAGCTATTTGGTTAATTAAATTTTTATCATTCGATATGTGAGTTAATTTGATTGGGTTCAATGTTGTTTGTTTGAATTTAATTACCTATGTTTTTATTGAAATTCGAGAAATGGTTTTTGAGAGGGAGGAATTTTGACAAAAGTGCGGATAATCGTTTCAGTTGAATTTCTTACAATTGGCCTCATGATATGAGTATTGAGTACAGGTATACCTATACTGCTCAAATGAGACTTTTGTACTTGCAATTGTCTATCTGTCAAGTTTTGGATTCGTAATTACCTAAAGGAAAAATTCTTAAAGTTTTTTTTTAATTTTCAAAATTATCATTACACTTATAAGGCGGTCAAGGTATTCTACTCGTAATGATCCAAAAACAACTTCCGACTAAAGATGTTATTATACCGGATCAATCCTCACAATTACAAAAATTCAATATTGACCTTTCTATGCCTGCGCCGAATAAAATAACACTTATAGTCGCGTACGGTCTCTGAGACCGAAACTTCAAAAGCTGTATTTTACTTCTCATTTCGAAATTACTAGTTAAAATAATTTTAACTAGTTGAATGAAATGTGTTTAAGGAAAAAAATCAATTTGTATAGAATGTCTGTTTAAATATCGAAAATGGCATTTTTATGAAGCTTTGAAAAAAGAAATTTTTCTGACATGATTTGAAAAATTTGGAAAAAAATCTATATTGCTCTTTTAAAAACAAAAATGAAACTTTCCAGCGTGGAAGGTATTGCAATAAAGAAACAAAAAATTAATAAAAACATGCCTCCAGATGGCGCTCCATAAACACTTGTACCTGCCCAAAATTGTTACACGTATACCCGCGTGGGTCTGACAGACCGATTGATGCCTAGTACCAACACAAGTCCTCCCCACACATAGCCTTAGATCACACTAAATTGAAGATTGAAACAAATGAGGAAGTAAACGTGAAAAATTGAACTCTCGGTCTGATAGACCAATGCGCGAGTATAGGAAGGTTGAAACATTTCGTCCTGTTCCTGCGTTACTGCCTGAACAGAATGGAGACGGAGCTGCAACTGGAATAGCTGTCAAAATGTTGAATACACACAAATCCAATAATACGAACAGAACACGACGCAACTGCAGACACAGCTGGACAAGTTGGCCAACTTTTAACTTTTGCATGCAGCTTTTTCTACGTTTTAAAATTGTGAGCGCAACCAAGTGCTTACATGGGTGTTGAAGACAATTTCAAACTCTTTTAAATCTCTTATAAAGACGTAAATTAATTTTAGCTTCCATTTCATCATCATCCACTTGTATTTTTGTTTTAATTTTTATTTTTGTATTGAATTAAATTCGCACAGCTGACCTCGAATGCCAAAAATGTCAGAAAGCTGTACAGAACACTTTGGGCGAATAAAAAAAATCACGGACAGCATTTTTTGACAGCAATTTTAGTTGCAGCTGCAGTTCCAGTTGCAGCACTCTATTCTTATCAGGCAGTTAATCTCGTATCTACAAAAACACAATTTGTTGGGAATCGAAAAAAAACATTTGGTTTGTTACAGTTAAGCACAATATCAAAACCTTTTGGTTTTTTATTAATTATTTTACAGTGTTTATTGACTGTCAGTTTTAGATACTGTTAAAACGTATTAATATACACGTTATAACGGTTTTTGTTACTTACGATTTTCCGTCTTAAATTTTTTTATTTACCAAATGCAGATACGAGGTTATTGAAATAACTTAATATGATTGAAAATGTATGAAGGGCTAGAAAGATTTCTGAAGCATAAAGTACTTCACATGGGAAAAAACTTTACCACTAGTGAAAAATATTTTCATATTTTTGAAGATTAAGAAAAGCCAAAATGAATGGGCTAAAAGTGACAAAGAAAATCGACGGTATTCGCCGATTACTTAGAGGAAACATTTAAGCCGTTTGATGGGAAAGAACTCAATGAAAATATTAATATGAATTTTACCGCAAATGAAAGCTACATAACGAGAAATGCTACACTTGCCGAATTAAAAAGAGAAATAAAGAAGCTTAAGTCCAACAAAGCTCCTGGATATGACTTAATAACGGCAGAGATTTTAAAAATGCTCCCTCGTAAAGGGTTTATTAACCTCCTTTACATAATAAATGCCGCTCTAAGGTTAGAATATGTTCCGAGCCAATGGAAAGTTGCGGAAGTCATAATGGTTTTGAAACCTCCTGCGTCTGCAACCGATAATAGAAGAGAAACAATTAATACCTGAACATCAGTTCGGATTTAGAAGCAAGCATTCGACAATTGATCAAGTGCATAGAATTACTGACGTAATTGAGAGAGCTCTTGAAGAAAAGAAAATCTGTTCGACTGTCTTTTTGGACGTGTCGCAGGCGTTTGACAAGGTTTGGCACGAAGGCCTCAAATTCAAATTAAGACAAGTTCTGCCTGAAGGACTTTACAACATTCTAAACGGATATCTAAATGAAAGACTTTTTCGTGTAAGACACGGAAATGACTATTCTGATTTCAAAGAAATAGTGGCTGGGGTACCACAAGGAAGTGTACTAGGTCCAGTTCTGTACCTTTTATTTACACGCGATATACCTCAAACAGATGACACTATTGTAGCCATGCTCTTAACAATGTTAATGAGTGGAGGAAAACATGGCGAATAGCGCTCAATGAACAAAAGTCAGTCCACGTGGACTTTACGTATAAAAAAATAAATAGATTACCCGTCTTTCTTAATACCGCTCGTGTTCCGTTTGCAAATGAGGCAAAGTATCTGGGAATGACTCTAGACGCGAAATTAAAATTGAAGCCGGACGTGAAAAAGAAATGCGAAGAACTAAAAAGTAAATTAAGAGATATGAACTGGTTACTCGGTAAATATTCAAAGCTTAGTATTGAAAATAAATTGATTTTATACCGACAGGTTCTTAAACCTGTTTGGACTTATGGTATACAACTTTGGAGTTGTACCTGCGATACAAACTTAAATAACTTACAAACGTTTGAAAATAAATTGCTTAGGTCATTTGTAAATGCTCCGTGGTACTCGTATATAAGAAACGAAGATCTTCATAGGGATCTCGGGACTCCTACGATGCGGGAGGAAATAAAAAGTTTCGCGCGAAAACATAGAAATTGACTATTAGAACACGCTAATTCAACGATTATTAACATTCTTGACGAGTCGAATTTAGTACGCCGTCTGCGAAGAACAAAACCTTCCGACTTGGTGCGGAGAACAGAAAACCGCTTTAAAATCGCGAATTAAGCAGGGACTTTCACTGGAAAGTAACCTGATAAGTTTCAACTTAGTTGCAATCGGGAAATGGAGGTGGTTTTAGTATAGTAAGAATCTCACACTTCTATGAGCACGAGTTTTTTGGTCCTCATAGAGCCTGAATAGCAAGTTTTGCACCTACCCACGGGAAAATAACAAAAAAAAATATTTTTGAAGTGAAATTATTTCCCACTTTGGTTGGGATATAAATACTACACTTTTTATGGGAAATTGTTTCACTTTTGTGGGTGAGTTTTTTTTTCCTATAATTATTATCATAATTACAATTATTGTTGCATGTAGGTAAAGGATAAGTTCAAAATTTTCTTAGATCCAGATTCTTAAAATGCAAGAGAAACCTTACATACACCCAACATCGCACCTACCCCAAATCCTAAAGTGAGCCAAGGCAGAGGGGTTGAAGGGTGGTAGCATGCCCCCTATATATACCTTACTGTTTATTCGCCGTAATACTGGGTGTCATTACTGCATTTTTGTAAGACAAGGCAAGTGTTAATAACAGATCTAACACTCAGAATTACGGTCGTTGAATGAACATTGAGGTAGGTATGGGGGCTTGCTGCCTCCCTGTAACACCCTGCTTGGGCTCACTATAGGATTTGGGGTAGGTGCAAGGTTAGGTGTATATGCAGAGTTTGTTTGGCATTTTAATAATCTGGTCTTGTCTGTCAGACAAATTAGGAAACAGGATTTATCGTATCGTAATTTTTAGTACAAACTTTCATAGAGAATCGCATATATAACTTTTTATAACTTCATAATCGCATTGTGAAGTTATAAAAAGAAAAATTATTGTGAAAATTCAAATGAAATTCACAAATTTTATCACTTCACAATTTCACAAATCGAAAATAGAAGACACCGACCTCACCACCCCCCCCCCCCCCTCGCCCGAAATTATTCTTCAATGACGTTTTACAAAGGGATAAAGGAACACTTTTTATAAAGTAACTTTTTGTGATTTTTTTTGGGGTTGGTCTAGAGGAGAGGTGGGTCTGGTTTTGTCCCAGTTCCAGACTTACCTTTACAACCTCTTGCAGGCCTTACTAAAGCAGATCCACCACCAACAAAATCTATGGAAGCTAATAAAAAAAACTTATTATACGTACCAGTTCTAGAACCTTCTCTGTGCTCCGTCAGACCCACTTCCAAGAAAATTCTATGAAAAAGTTATTTAAAAAAAATGTTATTTTGTGCCAGTTAAAGTCTCAACTCCAGTCTGACCCGCAGAACCTCCTCCATGAGACAATACTCCATCGGACCCACCACCAAAATAAAATATGAAAAAGTTTGTCCCAGTTGAAAAAGGATGAAGAATAATACCTACTAGTTAACAAAACAATAAAAAGTAAGAAAGTAAAAAATTGCAGAAAAATTGTTAAATTACGTAATTTACATTTTTTTTTTTTGTGAACTGTTAAGTGGAATCGTGATATGTCCTTAATAATATGATAATAATAAATTTTACGCCAATGCTACTTAAATAAATCGGGGCTACCGTATACTTCAGTGAAAAGAAATATAAAGACCTAGCAACTAAAACCGGTGTGGTCCCATAAGAAACCCAATTTCGTCACGATTTCGAGACAATTTATATATTTTATTTATTCAAAAAGGAAACATAAGATTTTAAAACCACACCAACTACTTACTTACAAATATGCTAATCCATAATCTTCGGAATGATCTGTTCCAAATGGATGAATAAGTTGATATTCACCAAGTAAGCAATAAAGCAAAAATATTATGTAAATTATTATCAAATTAATTCCAATTGATCGACGAACATAAAAATTTGTTGAAGAAGCTGCAAATAACAGCCCAACTAAATTGATCATCAAAAATATTGTACAATTTTCACCCATAGATCCTCGGGGTACCTGAAAAAAAAAAATATTTATGTTCATCTTAACGTGAAAAAAATAATTAAAATTAAAATAAGTTAAAACTATCAACCCGTTTTCGAGCCATCGAAATGAAAAAAAAGGTGAAGATAAAAAATGACCAAATTTTGATATGCAATATTATTTAATTTTAGTTAAAACTTGTATATAAGAAAATAAATTTAAAATTCGATCACCTATTAAAAAAATATTTATTATTTTTGAACGCAATTCCCACTTATTTATCATCAGAAAAAATTTTATAAAAATCTTAGGAGCTATTTTTAAGAAGTAAACTATTTTTCTTTACGGTTTTTGACATAAATGTCTAAAGTCAATTTTTTTCTTAAAATATTCTAGAAAATTTAAAAAAAATTTAATACCGATAGTTTTAAGCAAATCCTATATGATGGATGTTTTTAAAATATTTGATTTTAGAAAAAAAATTTTGAACGTTTTTAAAAATAAAAAAAAATATTTTTTTAAAAAAAAAAAATTGAAAAAGAAAACTATATTATGCAGGTATAGTTGGGTTGCAATCATTACATTTGTAATTTAACTAAGGATTGAATAGTTTTTTTTTATTACTATTTCTATTGACAAATAAAGCTCTACTGCAAATTTTTATAACAAAACTAGCTTTCGAACGACCTATTAAACGTTGTTGATATTTTAATAACTTTTCTTATATAGGTGGTCCTCCTCCCTAAATGGTAAGAGACTTACCCCCCTTCTAAAGTAACAAAACACTTGTCTTGTGTTCCTCTACAAAAACCCGTTTTGCTACATGTTGGCAACTTTGTTACACTGAATAAAGTCTTTTTTCTTTAACATAAAATATGATAATACAACAATTTTGGAAATCAGATACTCTTCAAAAAACTTTTGAATTCTTTTTTTCGTGCAGACGAATCGGAGGAGAGATAACGCGAAAAACCAATTTTTACGAAAAATGTTTGTCAGTTTTCCGACAATAACTTTTCATTGGGGAAGAGATGTCAAAAATTTACCATCTTAGTCCAAGTGGCTGCGAAAATTGCATTTAAGTTTTGAACACCTTTTTTCAAAGTGGCACACAACGCAACATTTCACACCAGCCACACTGCCCTTACTTTGACTTAGGAGTTAAATAAAACATTTATGTATAGATAAAAAAAAATAACAGACATACTACAGAGCTTGCACTGTGATTTATCATTTTTATCGTAGAGTGGTCATCAAAGCTAAGTGCGTACGTAGGAATTTAGTAAAAGGGGGGATAACCTCATTCAAAAAATAGGTTTCTTTCAGAAATCTTGCTTTAAAATGCTTTCAATTGTCATTGGTGGGCGATTACCCCTATCCCCCCCTCAAATCTTTGCGTACGCCCTTGATCAAAGCTCCATTAGTAAGAGCTCATTAAAAAAAATTAGACAAGGTTTGTTTTTTCAAAATATCTAATAATCTTAGCTTACCAAAAACATATGCTTTTCATTTTGTAAAGTTTTGTATAAAAAGGTTCCACCCAGTGCAACAGTGAGATCTATAAATAAATTAGTTAGTAAAAATGTATTTAAATTGAATTTTTGAAAATTTCTTACAAAACAATGGCCCAGCAATGCAAGCAGCAAATCCCATTTTTTGATAGCCTTGCTGAGAAATGGCTATAGATGCAATTAAATCGCCAATTTGATCTCCCCAAGCCAAAAATGTACAACCCAAAAACGATTGACTGTTAAAAGTTATGATTCCCAAGACATCGAGAACATTAATAATTTCCTTGGTGAATATTCTTACAAGATAAATTGAGCCAATCATTGAGAAAATTGCAAAAAACTGAAAATTGAATTTTTTTTAGAAAAAAACATGATTTTAAATTATTTAACCCTGCTTCTGTGTACTAAACCTTGTTTTAGAAAATAGAAGTTTCAGAGGGAAGGAAAAATTTATTAGAACTAATTTTGTTTAAGATAGCTATTTAAAAATGAATTGTGTAAACGATTGTTCAAGAATGGCAACATCTACTTATTCAATTTAGTCTGATAGCTTATCAGTTTTGACTAGAATGACAGTGAAGACTTACAATATGAAATGATGGACGTTTATCAGTTCTGGTTACATAAAATACCGCGATGCAAATCGGTGTTGTAAAAAATATTGTCCAAATCGGTATTGAAAAGCCATAAATTTTGTATTCACAAACTAAAAAAAATTAATTTATTATTATTATATTTAATATTAAGATTAGAGAAAATAAGTATTCTTACCTGTTATAGCGCAAATAGCAGCAGGCATTAATATAATTTGTAGACAATTCAGCAGCTTTGACCATCCATCCTGATCAAGATTGTAGTCAACTGTTGGTACCAGGATGAACAGAAATAGATTTATCGGGACTTTCAAAACAATGAAGATCCTTGAAAACACACTACTTTGTCGCCAATCTTCCACATCGACAGGATTCAGAGAATGAAAGAATTGCAGCAACATTTTCTCATTTGATTTATTGGTATTGAACTCAGTTGTTTGACCAATGTAAATTTTAATACCAGGTCGGGGCTTGAAAACTATTTCAATACCAGCTTCTTCTTGGAGCTTTTTAAGTCTCTGAGCTTGAGCATCTAGAGAAAATATAAATTAGCATAGTTATAATTTGTGATTTCCTATTTTTTTGATTACCAGTTATATTATCTTGCTGTTTCAGCTTCTTTTGAAGACCTACGAGTAAAAGAAAATTCTTCAACTGTTTCCCAATCTCACATAGGTATTTTAAAATATTTACTTTTTAGTGTTCGAACTAAAATCACCTGATCCATGATAACAATTGTAAAATAGCAAACATATATGCATAGAATTACTGAAATAAATCCATTATAGTCGGAGAATATTGGCAACATTCCAAAACCAACCTACGCTCTCAATAGCTGTAACAAATCTATCACTTTTGATGGAATAATCAATGTAAGCAACAGCCAGAATGTGAAATGAAATATCACGTACAAAAGTTGTAGCCTCGACTTGCATTGGCTTTAAGTAAATAATAATGCCAGCTATAAATGCCGTAATGAACATTGCTGATCCCATTAAATCCGAGTACATTGTTCCAACATCTCCGGTAACTCCAACTAAGCTTGTGGCTATATCGGGAACACTATTTCCAAATGCCAGAAGAGTCACTCCAGCAAAATTCTCACTGATTCCGAACTTTTTTGTTAACATTTTAAGTGGTGGACAGAAACTTTAAAGAAACAAAATATACACAAGAGTCAGTCTTACCAGGTTTTAAAAGAATTTCTTACAATTTATCAGTTGTAGTCCCAACAAAGGCAAACATATAAAGACACACAAGAAACAAAAGCAAAACCCCAAATGCTTCTTCGGTCCAGTGCCTTGCATCGATTGTACAATAGAAGAAATGAGTATAGTCAATAAGCTGGGCTTCTTCATGACATTCATGAGTGGTTTCTACGAATCTGCAACGATCTTCAAAGTTGAGAGTTTGAACAACAGTACAACCAGGCTTTAGAAGATTATAAAACATCGATTAATTTTACATCTGTCTTCAACAATTGTAAGTAAATTGGATTAATAACTTACTGATATCAAGTCGATGACAAAATTCTCATGTTTCTCAAAATGTGGCGATGATTGATTTGAAGTGTTGAAATTTTCGAACAGAATCATTAGGATTTTTTTTAATATTTCTTTTTCAATTTAATTAAAATCTTGACATTTCTGAAAACATCAAAGTACCCAAAAGTTCATAACGTATCCAGTTGACTGTGTAATTTTGAAGGAAATAATAAATTCTCTTAATATCTTCCAAAAACAATAGTAGTTTCATGTTCCATAAGCCAGAGCCAACAAGGAAAAGCCTTTGTTTTACAACAAACAACTTAGTCTTAGTGCATGACTTGGCATGTTCAAAATATTTCTAAGGTAAATAATATGTTATAATATTTTCACTACTTCGGTGTTAAATTTATCTTCACTGTTTTGAAGAGCATGCTTGCTTTCATAATTGTTTGGCTTTGGTTTCCTTGAGCTTGAAGACTGCATACACTTTCTTCTTTCTACGCTTGATCTTCTTGCTTTTTTTCGCCTTCCTCGATTCTCTCCAAATGATTTGTTTATTTTTTCTCCTTCCAGTTGTTTTTCCTCTAGGTGAGCTGGTAGAATACGATAGCTCTGGTTAACGTTTTGATGATGTCCCGATACACTGCCAGACCTGTTAACTTCCAGGTATCAGCACCAATTTAGAACTTTGTACTTGTACTAAAAAAAAAACATGTACAATTTACTTGAAATTTAAAAAAAAAAAAACCATTAGGATTTTTAGAATATTTCATTTTTAATTTAATAAAAATCTTGACTTTTCCGAATATATTAAAGTTTTCAAAAATTCATAAAGTACCAAGCTGTCCAACTCCCAGAGTATCTGTTGGGATGAATAAGCCGTTCGGATTCGGCAAAAAATTGTAGGTCCCCTCCATTCCTGCTAACAATACGCACACAGGAATAGTTGAGAGTTGTGAACCACTTTTTACTTATTTTGTTAGTACATTTTCAAGTACAAATACATTTTCAAGTATACAAATATTTTTTTTTTCAAGTATTTTTCAAATACAAGTACATTTCAAAGTTCCTACCTTTCAAGTACAAACTACAAGTACTTTTAAATGGATTTGTACTTAAAATACAGACCTGTTAACTTCAAAGTAACAGTATCAGTCAAACCCCGCGTTCTTTATACTTGAATTTAAAACAAAAACAAGTAGATTGTACCTGATACTTGAAAAAAATTAGTACTCAAAGAATACCAAGTTCAAATACTTTTTCAAATATTATGTCCTAAATATATTAACAGAATACTGCCTAGAACATTCGCATGTAAAGGGTTTCTCAAAAGGGATGCTACAAAAGTAGAGCGACAGTGACAGCAAACGACGCCATATTTCTTGCCGCTCTTTTGACATTTCTCTTCAGTAAGGTTTGCCATTTCATGATGGAAAGATATACGAGCCAACAACGAGTCGAAATTATTAAAATTTACTACCGAAATTCGGAGTCAGTGGCCTCAACGTTAAGAGCGCTACGTCCAATTTATGGTCGTCATAATCGTCCTAGCAGATCAACAATCCACAGACACAGTACAAAATGTTCCCGTGCCAGTGAGACAAAGAATTGCCCGTAGTGTCGAGAATATTGCTGCCACTGAGGCTTCAGTTGCAGAAAGCCCAAATGTGTCTCTCACACGTCGTTCTCAAGCGTTGGGCATCTCTGTGACGTCGTTGTGGCGAATTTTGCGAAAAGATCTTGGCCTACATCCTTACAAGATTAAATTGACGCAAGAACTGAAGCCGCTCGATCACCAGAAGCGTCGTATGTTCATGAATTGGGCTGAGCAACAACTTGAAAGGATTCGGATTTTCATCGAAAAATCATCTTCAGCGATGAGGCTCATTTCTGGCTGAATGGCTTCGTCAATAAACAAAATATGCGGTATTGGTCAGGCATCCCGAAAAATTACGGTTTGGTGTGGTTTTTGGGCCGGCGGCGTCATTGGGCCGTACTTCTTCCGTGATGATCAAGACCGGCACGTTACTGTGAATGGGAATCGCTACCGTTCAATGATAACCGAATATTTTTGGCCCCAATTGGATGATATGGATTTCGAGGACATGTGGTTCCAACAGGACGGTGCGGTGCCACAAGCCACACAGCGAATGTAACAATCAATTTATTGGAAACCAAGTTTGGAGAACGTTTTATCTCACGAAATGGTCCAGTCGCTTGGCCGCCTCGGTCTTGCGATTTGACGCCGTTAGATTATTTCCAGCGACGATTGATGAACTTCGTACTAATATCGAACGTGAAATTGCAGCAATATCGGCCGATTGAAAACCGTCGAAAATTAGGTTCAGCGTCTGGACTTCTGCAAGCGTGCCCGTGGTGGCCATGCAAAAGAAATCGAGTTCCATACATAATGGCAACAAACGTACTTTCACAGGAATAAAGAATTTCATTGATATCCAAAACCGTTTTTGTTTTATTTAAAAAAACAGTGTCTACCTACTTTCGGAAGATACTGTAATTTTTATTTAAAATTAAAATATACCCAGAAACATAACTGTATTACGAAGTAAAGTTTAAGAAAATGTCTCTTGTTTCAAAAATTGAATATGGAAACTAATTTGAAATTGAATTAAAGTTGAATATGGAAATGGAATTGAAATTAAATTGAAATTGAATTGAAATTTAACTGAAATTGAATATAAATGGAATTGAAATTGAATTGAAATTGAATTGAAATTGAATTGGAATTGAATTGAAATTGAATTGAAATTGAATTGAAATTGAATTGAAATTGAATTGAAATTGAATTGAAATTGAATTGAAATTGAATTGAAATTGAATTGAAATTGAATTGAAATTGAATTGAAATTGAATTGAAATTGAATTGAAATTGAATTGAATTGAAATTGAATTGAAATTGAATTGAAATTGAATTGAAATTGAATTAAAATTGAATTGAAATTGAATTGAAATTGAATTGAAATTGAATTGAAATTGAATTGAAATTGAATTGAATTGAAATTAAATTGAAATCGAATGAAATTGAATTGAAAATGAATTGAATTTAATTTAATTGATTTGAATCGAAATTAAAATTAAATTTAAATTGAAATTGAATTGAAATTGAATTCAGAACTTGTTGAATTTTAGGGCATTGACTCTCTGCATAGTATAATTCAAACTCGGCAGCCATTGTACCTTTTTAATCGAATTCCTTCTGGGTCTATTAGAACACTCGATCTTGCACCCGTTCGTTACTTTTTCGTTGTGCCCAAAAGGCAATTTTTTGTGAACATACTCCAGCTGTGTTACTTTCTCCCTAGAAATGTATCAGATTGATAACTAATACTAATCAGTTCAGGCAGAGACTATAGCGGCATTTGGAGGCACTTTTATGTAGTTTTTTTTATTATTATTATTTTTTTCTAAATTTATTAATTTATTTATTATTAATTTTTTTGCTATTTTATTTGTATTTGTTACTTAAAATGTTCTTATTTTACAATATATTTTCGAAGTCATATGAATTAATTGATTTTGTCACTTAGTATTCACTGGTCAGCAAAATTAAATTTTTTTTTGCTCCAGAAACCAAATAATACTTTTCTGTGTGATAAATTGGAATCTGAAGTCAGAAAAATTTTACCGGCCTAAGTTTTTGAGATATTCCCGTTATAAAATCAAAAAACACTTTTCTTTGCTGTTTTCAAAGTTAACGCGAGGTATCTTGGCATAATATTTGACCCGGAACTTAATTTTCTCTCCCATGTAGATGATATCATTCTCAAGGCAAATTCAGCCCCCGGCTTCGTCAAAAGATGGTCAAAGGAATTCTCCAACCCTTATGTAACTCGATCCCTATACATATCATTCGTTCGCTCACTCCTCGAATATGCTTCTCAAGTTTGGTCACCTTATCAACTTATACACATTTCCAGAATCGAGAGCGTCCAGCGTTGCTTCCTTCGCTTTGCTCTTCGAGGCCTTGAATGGACCAATCCCCTCATCCTGCCTCCCTATCTAGACCGCCTTAAACTATTCAACTTGAATTCTTTGAAAGAACGTAGAGAAATATCAGACATTCTCTTCATTCATCTACATAGTGTAGCGGGGATTAAGCTAATATGATTTCAGATAAATAGTTGATTGTCTTTTTGGGTAATCCAGGGGCGGACCGATATAATCTGTCACTAAGGCATAACACTAGTGATAGATTATTATTGAAAAGTCCAGATTGGGACCCAAATTAGAGATTTAATTTAGTTAATTGTCTGAATTGATTTTAGGTTTAAATTTTGCATTCTGAATGGCGGGTAAGTTTAGAGTAGATTTTTCTAACATCCGTGGGCTGAGAAAAAATTTCTGTGCCGTGTATGTTTATACTGTACAAAACAGGCCAGCTGTTCTGGCACTGAGTGAAACTCAAATAGGGGAAAATTCTGACTATTCAGAATTTAATCTCTATGGATATAGCTTAGTGCCATTATTCTTTTCCCACCATGGTCTCGCCGTTTACATAAGAAATGATGTTGCGTACCAACTTCAACCACAATTTGGTTTGTGCTCAAACACAAATTTCAACTTCGTGTGGTTAAAATTCTCGGTCAAAAAGCACTTCATTCATACCTGCTTCATTTATCGGAGCCCAAATTTGGACAGAAATTCAACTTTTAACGAGTTTGATGCTCTGTCTGACTCCATACAAAGAATTATTGCCCATTATCCTCACACTGAAATCGTCATTGCGGGCGATTTCAATGTACATAATTCTTCGTGGCTTCGCTTTTCTGGCCAGACAACACCCGAAGGAAGGTATGTTGAGGTCTTTGCTGAGTTAAACCAACTAACTCAGCTTGTTGACGAACCAACTCGTATCCCTGACGTTGCAGGTCAATCCGCCAACACTTTAGACTTGTTTCTTACCTCTGACCCTGATAAATACACTATTAGTGTATTATCGCCTCTAGGCACATCTGACCATTGTGTCATATCTGCTAATTTCTCGTGCCAAAACAATCCAGTTAGAGAAACAACTCCAATGAGAAACGTTTGGCAATACGAGAAAGCCAACTGGGACGGTCTCAACAATTTTTTCAAAAACTTTAACTGGTCGCTATGCTTCCTCGGTAGTGACGTAGATTCCAGTGCAGATATGGTTACAAATTTAATTCTCTACGGTATGGAAAATTTTATTCCGAACAGGATAAAATCTATCAAACCGAAAGTGAATTCATGGTTTGATTCGAGCTGTAAAGAGGTAATCAGGTTAAAAGAAGTAAGTTTCCGAAGATACAAAGCCAACCCCACTGAGGAAAACCGGAATAAGTTCAAACAAGCTCGAAAGTCCTGTAACGTTCACATACGACGAACCAAATTTTTGCACGATCAGAAATTAAGGCAAAAAATACTACAATGTCCCAAAGGTAGTAAAAATTTTTGGTCATTTGTAAAAAACGTACAAAATTCCACCTCGTCTTCGGTTCCAACGCTCGTCTTCAATGATACTCCCTATGTCAGCTCACTAGAGAAAGCCAATTTGCTTGCAGCACAGTTTGCTGTTAATTCGACGCTGCCAGAGAGTATCATGACTCCGCCTGTACTTGAGAGCGCTAATGATTCAATGGGACAAATCTTTTTTCGCACTCGTGCAGTAGCAAGAGTTTTGAAAGATCTTAACGTACATAAATCCGCTGGCCCGGATAGTATCCCTCCCATTGTTCTGAAGAGGTGTTCTTCAACGCTGGCAAAGCCACTGCGTAAGCTTTTCCATCTGTCCTATTCTACTGGTCTCTTTCCGAGTGGATGGAAAACAGCATTTGTCCAGCCTGTCCCTAAAAAAGGCGAATCTTCTTCTCCCTCTAACTATCGTCCAATTGCACTTACGTCCCTTCTTTCCAAGGTCATGGAAACGCTGATTAATTATCAGCTCAAGAAATATCTTGAAGAACGAAAGCTTCTTAATGACCGGCAGTATGGCTTTCGTAGCAATAGGTCCACTGGTGATCTGATGGTATATCTCACCGAGCAGTGGAACAAATCTTTACATCGTTTTGGAGAAAGTAAGATTATTGCACTTGATATTTCAAAAGCGTTTGATAGAGTTTGGCATCAAGCTCTCTTATCGAAAATGCGTGCATTTGGTATCGATGAATCTCTTCTTCGTTGGATTAGAAATTACCTTTCGGACCGATCAATACAAGTTGTACTGGACGGTTTCAAGTCTGATATTCATAAAATAAATGCTGGTGTGCCCCAGGGCTCCGTTTTGTCTCCTACCCTCTTTCTCATTTTTATTAATGATCTCTTATCTGAAACTTCTAATCCATTGAATTGTTTTGCTGATGATAGCACCCTCAGCTTCTCATATTCGTTTCCAGATTCACATCCCTGCACTTTGGATGTGGAACTTGAACGGCAGCGTATGATAAGCTCATTAAATTCCGATCTTGACAGCATTGTGCAGTGGGGAACTAAAAACCGTGTAGAATTTAATGCTTCAAAAACCCAATGCTGTCTGTTGTCATTAAAGCAAAACCTTCCCCCTATGCCGCTATCATTGAGTGGTACTAGCGTCGAGGAAACTGAACAGCTTTCAGTTCTGGGTATGTCCATCACAGATCACCTTCTGTGGAATGATCACATATTCAACGTCGCCAAAAACGCTGCAAAATGTTTAGGTTTTCTTCGAAGATGCAAGAAATTTTTTTCCCCTTCTGATCTGGCTGTAATCTACAAGGCCTTCATTCGCCCAAAGCTTGAATACAATTCTCACATTTGGGCTGGTGCTCCCACAACCCATTTAAGCCTCTTGGATCGTATTCAAAAAAGAGCTCTAAAAATGATAGGTGATAGCACTTTAACGGAAACATTCGTATCTCTTGAACATCGACGTAATGTTTCATGCCTCGCCTTATTTTATCGCTATTTTTATAAACATTGTTCTAGCGAAATAGCCAGTTGCATTCCTCCCCTTAAACAATTTCACCGTAATACTCGCACTGCCAGGAATGCTCATCAGTTTACCCTTGAGCCCAACTTCGGACGTACTGTTAAGTACAGAGATTCTTTTTTTAGCCGAACCACACGAATGTGGAATGCTTTACCCTGCTCTATTTTTCCCTCCCATTTTGACATTCAGAATTTCAAAACCAATGTACATCGGTATCTCCTTTTAAATCCTTCCCTTTTTTCCTAACGCTCGCACTGTGTTCAATCATATTAAGGGTAGTCACAACCCCTTTAGTGCGCGCATAATTAAAAAAAAAAAAAAAAAAAAAAAAAATTCATCGATTATTTTCTGGTTCCGTTGACTGCATTTCACTCCACAACTCTATCTCCTTTAAAATTAACCCTCGTTCTCGAAATCCTCGTCTTTTTAATCTTCCAACCCACAGGACCTCCTATGGCTCAAACGAACCTATCTCTCGAATGCTGCGAAATGTAAATCTGAACATGAACTCCTTTGACTTTCACCTTAGTACTCCATCCCTAAAACTCCGTCTTCTGAATCGCCCTCCCCCTCACTAACGTTAGCTTAAGTTCTTAGTTTTAAGTTAGATTAAGAATTAGCTCGTATTAAGCCAAATAAATGGGGGTTTTGCCCCCACCAAAATTAAACCAAAATTAAATTAAATTAAATTGTTTCAAAAAACTTTGTAATGGTTTATAAAATAACTTATTTTATTCTTTAAAAATCAATTTAAATCAGTTGATTGAAAGCCTTTCATTTATGATGGAGAATGGGTAAAAGTTTGTGGGAGCTTGTCCATTTCTCAACACAAATGTGTCATACATTGTTGACAAGTTTAATTTGAGTACATCATTTCATTATATAGCCGTTAAGCTCTAAGCCATGGGACTCATAAGATATTCGGCTTCAGAGCACTTAAAAGAACAATAATGCAACTCAATCCATATTTGGACTTTGTCTTCCTACTCAATATCAGCCGAATATATGTATCCTGAACCCCATTGTTTATAGCTTAACGGCCATGTAATGAAATGATGTTCTCAAAACAACCTTTTTAAAGATGTATGACACATTCGTGTTGAGGAATTGACAAGCTCCCACAAATGTTTCATAAATGAAATGGCTTTCAATTAACTGAGAATTAATCAGAAACGAATAGAGATATCGAAAAGATTTTAACAGATTTTAATAGAAAAAAATTAGTGCTTTTAGAAACTAATATGAATAAACCTCGCGTTACAATACAACTTTGAAAACAAAAAAAGAAACGTGTTTTTTGATTTTATAACGGGAATATCTCAAAAACGTAGCCCGATGGAATTTTTCTGACTTCAGATTCGAGTTCAACACACCAAAAAACTTACAGAAAAGTATTATTTGGTTTCTGTAACAAAAATCTTTCTGACCAGTGTTATTAACCCATTCTGAATTGAATTGAATTAAAATCAAAATTGAAATTGAATTGAAATTGGAATTGAAATTAAATTGAAATTGAATAGAAATTTAATTAAATTGAATTGAAAACTTACATATATAGAGTTTCTGCATACCATCTCGACTAAGGCCAAGAGTATCCACCTTAACGTCAAGATTGGGCTCTATAATAATTTTAACTAACTAATAAGTTAGTTAAACTTTTAATTAGAGAGCAATTATTATCACATAGTATTTTTGTAATTTTTGTTTGCATTGTGTTTTGACTAGACGAATTTTTTTTTAATGAAGGCAATAAGTTTTTCCTTGAATCAATTTGTTCTCGTTTCAACCTTTTCATTTCTCGGTAAGTTATTAAAATAAATAATACCATCATGTAATATATAAAAAGATGGATACTGCTTAGTCCGTCGTAGGTTGGAACAGTTTAGCAGATTAAATGGTTACAATGTTCCATCAGATAAATATTTCGGGAACATGCCATTACGCATCTTGGAAATAAAAATCATTCCATCATCGATCAGCCTCTGTTTAAAATTCATCTAATTTAAACTTTCAAGCAAGATTTGAGTAGGACTGTTAATATGCTCAGCTTCAAAATAATTCTCATTCCCCTGATCGGAAGTCTTTGTAGCTTCAGTTTGACATCTGCATTAAAGTCGAAGAGGAACGTTGAACAATGATTAAAGTGTGGCATCACTAGGACATTATATAGGAGAACAGCAGCTTCAAATGATAATTGCTTTCGTATTCTAATCATAAAATGAATCTTTTTCGAAATTTTTGTGCAAATATGAACTGCATGCTCCTTGAAATTGAGATTTTCGGCTATAATAACACCTAAGTATTTGATACTTTCAAGAAAGTTTACTGACACACCATCCATACACACATCGATATCATCATTCACTCTAAACTTCATACATTTCGCTTACTAAAGAATAGTACGCTGTTGATGCGAAACGATAAATCATATACAAAAATTACACAACGAAATCATATAAAGGAAAAATTTAGTTCTACTTTTCGTTCACAGTACGCTGTTCGAAAAGCGAAATTGAGTATTGTACTAGATCTTTTGGAGAAGATACACTATATTTTTGCACACAAATAATAACCAAGACCATTTATTATTGTCTGCGAAAAAGTGACAATTGTCTGTTCATTACAGCGTGGCTGCATGTATTCTTCGATGCCTTGTTGGAGACGAAGTAGTACCTCGTGGCATGATGGTAAGTGCGTTGGACTGTCATGCCAAAGGTCTGGGTTTGATTCCCAGCCGCTGCCACCTAAGTTTTCTCGAGGTACTGTCTCTTGCGAGGAACTGACAAATTCTTCAAGAGTATAGTTGTGATGAATAAGTGTCTCTCATCTAGCCGTTCGGACTCAAAACAGCAAAAAAAAGGTCCCCTCCATCCCTCCACAACACACACACAGAAATGGTTGAGAGTTGTAAGTCACTAGGCCCTAGTTCTCCACGAACTGTTGCGCCACTAAATGTATCTATTTATTTTTTGTTGGAAACCAACTCAAAGCAACGTACTAGGCTTTAACACATTTTGCTTGCTAAAAAATAAAATTTATTTAATTCAATTAAAATAAGATTTTTTTTTTTTCTAAAAACTTTTTTTTTAAGAAGTGAATTTGAGTTAAATTTTTTAATTGTTAAAATAATTTGTATGAATAAAAGTTGAAAAATAAGTTTTTCTTTTCGAGTTTATATTTTCCATTTGCAGAATTTCTATTTTTTAATGCGAAAGCCCAAGCAATATGTTGCTGTGAGATTTTTCGGTTGAAGATGTAGATGCGAGATAGTTCAAAGGGAGATTTTGTAATTGCGAGATTATGAAAAACAAGATTTAAAAATTGTGAGATTTAAAAAATGCGAGATTTCATTCTTATCGTTTCCTTTTTTTGCTCAGGTCAAAATTATGAAAATAGTATTACAAACATGTTACCTAATTTAAGCATGTTTTCCAATTGCAGTCATGATATATTCTTTGAAATTCTTAGCTGCCTAAACAATAAAGTGTTCTACTTGAGGCTACATTTCTCTCTTATTCAATAAACAAATAAACAAAATAATAATTTTCATTAATTATAATAATATTCGATAATATGAATCAAAAACAATTTAAATAAACAGTTTTAATGAAGAGAGGATTATTTAAAATTTAGTGAAATAAAATTACATAAAAAGTATAATAATAAAAGAGAAAAAATGTTAATCTCAATAATAAACAACTTTAGGTGGAAAAATTGTGATAAATTAACATCGGTGTAAGTATTCAAAATAAAGTACCTACACGTAGGTAATTATAATCAATGCATTGTATTTTTATTTTTTTTTTTATGTTAATTTTTATCCGGTTCATCCTTTGATTTTTTTTTTCATTTGCATAATTTACCCTTTATTTAATGTTGATTTTTTTTAGCTCTGTTGAATTATGTATAATCAACTCAGTCTCTGAAATGAAATGAACCCGTGTCAACTGATAATAAATAGATTATAAAAATAAAATTTACAAAGAGCCTGAACCACAAGCTTCTGGCTTTCAGAAAAACCTATTATTATTGTATCGTTGATTGGATTAAAACTGCATTAAATTTCTGTTTTTTTTTACTGTGAAAAGGTGCAAGTTACAAAGTTTCCAAGAAAAACAACAGTTTTCTGGTTAAAGTATTATTTCAATGCATGTTCAATGCATGTCAACCCTTAATGGTTACTCTAAGAAATAAAATATTTTAGTAAGTAAGATTTTTTTTTTCGACAGGAGAAAATTAATAGTTCCCAAAAATATCTCTTTACATTTCGGAAACATTGCTTTGGCAGTGTTGTTTGTTCATAAATAATTATTATCTTATGACATTGTTTTTTTCAAGTAAAACCTACCTTACTAATAGCCATTGGGATTTGGGAGATACAGGAGGACAATGGGAAAAACTATTATAATGAATTTAATCATTAAAAAATGCACCCCTAGTTTGCACTTACTTCTTTTTATGTTCGATAGGCTGAAGGTTTAAACAAATCTTTATATAAAGACATGGAAACTATAAGAGAAATATGTTAAAAAGCATAAAATACGATATTTACATTTTCTAAAACAATTTCTCTTGTAGGTTAAGGTGATTAAAGAAAATTTTTAACACATTTTTAAGATTTATAAAAAAAAAATTAATCCTTTTTTTAATTCCAAAAAAAAATTATTTAAATATTTTAAGGTAATCTCATTTGAAATTTGTGTATACAAAAACTAACCTCAATCAGCGCTATCAATAAAAACGCTTATTCCCCCATAAGTCCACGATTTTACCAAAGATAATATAACAGTGACGTGAAATAAGGCCAAACGAAATAAGACCAAATCTCAAATTTGACCTAGTTTCAGTTTGAAAATGAAAATAAGGCCAAATTGGCTTTATTTCCATTTCAAAATCGAAATAAGGCCAAATTTCGTTTAATAAAACTGGAAATACCACATTGCTAATGTTAAACAAATAATCTATATAAGCTTAAATAAGATATATCATCTTCGTTAATTTGTACCAAAAAAACCTTTTAATAACAATTTACTATGCTCTTGTAAATTTCCGACTTGAGGATGGGATAACCTCCTGGGGAAGGTGTCCGTGAAGTTGATGTCAAATATCAAATGTCAGCATATCAATTTATTTTTTTTGAGTTCTTACCGCATGCACCCAAGTTCTATAGTTCTTGATAGTTTTTCAAAATAGTTCTGTTCGATTTCAACAAAAAATCGATTTTGAAAAATGGGATGCTAACTTCACGCAGCATATCAATTATCGAAATGTAATAGAAATTCTTTTTTTTTTTGGTAAAAAATAATAGCTCTGCTCCCTACACTCATAGAAAAATAAAAACCGTTACTAAAGTGCTAGATAAAAGCTGAAACTAGTTATGGAAAAACCCTGAATTTCAAATAAATTCAAAAGTTTGAGCTTTTGAATGACCAAAATAAATAGAAATAATGTGAATTTAACATATTCCGAGGAAATACCGTTTCTAACAAAAACTTTGTTTTTTTTCATAATTAGAGGGATTTTTCACGAATTTAAGCGTAAGCGACCTTGATATGCTGGCAGTTTTTTGGGAGTTCCTGCCCATTTTGGAGACCACCATAGAGATGTAATGTGCTTACAATATAATACGAGGAGTTCCCGTTTCTATCACTTTTCTAACAAACATTAGCGCATTTATAAGCAACTTGGAACAACTCATTACTGCATAAAAAAATGTATTAAGAGTAATGGTTTTCAAATCAAGATGGGAGCCTTCGCTCCCGTTATTCAAAACTCTTGACATTTTAACCCTTCGTTACCAATATATATTTAAGGTATTGAGAATTTTATTTTTGCTTGGAGGACATAACATCACACGCAGAAATGCAACTTATTGATTACGAAACTCAGTCTCGGTTGTTGTTCCTAGAGTAAGGACGGAACACTATAGACATTTCGTTACTATAATTCCTTTTATCTATTTACAACAAGCTACCATGGGATATACGCAAACATATATATTGTAAATAAATTTTCTTTCAGTTGTTTTCGAATGTGGCTACTTAATAGAGACCCAACCAAAAATTATTATTTTTTCTCTCAAAAAATCTTCTTCGTTTCAAATAATATAATAATATAATAATATAATAATATAATAATATAATAATATAATAATATAATAATATAATAATATAATAATATAATAATATAATAATATAATAATATAATAATAATAAAAACAAAAATCACTCTTTCTGTCTGTACGGCTCCACATTGCATATTGATTTTTAACTAACTTCTCTTTTTTTTTTCAAAAACACTTGATACTGGCACATCTTGTTACAAAGTGTTTTTAGATATACAATCCATCTTCATGGTTGAATAGAATAACTATGTTTTCTTTTCTTTATAAATTAATAGTTGCCATTGAATACGAAAACTGAAAACATTTTAAATTTCTGTTGTAACCTGAAATAAAGTCATTCATTCATTCAAAGCCGAATTGAAAACGAAATAAGGCTAAATTATGTATTTTTTACTTTATTTCGTTGGGCCTTTTTTCACGTCACCTATTAACATATGTTATATTATTTTTGATTTTACTAATAAGGCCCACGAGGTTTTAAGCCATGGGTTTAGCAAAGGATTAAACGAACTGCTTTTTGTAAAGCAAAACTATGCTATCTTTGAGAAAACAAATTTTGTGTAAGTATTTCTGTCTCCTATTAAACAGACTTAGCTAATAAAAATTGAAGATTTATAGAATTTGAATTGTGTGTTGAAAGAAACTATTGATATTTGCAACGCTTTTGCGAACAATTTTCGTAACTCTTTCGTAGACACACCTCTTGATATTGATGAACATTATTTCAGAAATTTGCATTCTTATGCGCAAACTAGTTGCAACAATTTCGTTGTGCAACCAAAGTACTGTCGTAGACCTTCTCTCATCGTTAAATGATGATTTCTCTTCTGGGCCAGATGGAGTTCCCCCAATGTTATTGAAACATTGTAGGCATATACTGGCTGAAATTTCCCTGTTCATGGAAAACTTCATTTCTAACTCCAGTTTTTAAAAAAGGTGATAAAGCTGTTATTTCGAATTATAGACCTATATCCAAACTGTCATGTATTCCAAAGCTCTTCGAACAAGTTGTGTGTGAGACTTTAGCATTCCATACCAAGAATATAATATGTGAACAACAGCATGGGTTTGTGAGAAGAAAATCAACAGTAACAAACCTCCTTACATTCTTGCATAAATGTTCTAACGCATTAGAAAATGGAAGTGAAATGGATTGTATATATACTGATTTTTCTAAAGCGTTCGACCAACTTAGTCACAATATTATTATCTTCAAACTAAAATCTTTAGGGTTTCCAACATTTTTTATCACCTGGGTAAAATCATACCTTGAAAATAGATCGTACCAGGTGAAATTTAGAAACTGCCTTTCAAACTCATTCAAAGCTCACTCCGGTGTGCCCCAGGGAAGTCATCTAGGCCCATTTCTATTTATTCTTGCTATTAATGATGTTGTCTCAAGTATACGTTCAAGTGATATTCTTATATTCGCTGATGACATGAAAATGTTTAAGACAATAAAAGCTAACCATGACCATATTCTTTTGCAAGCCGATATTGATAGTTTCGCTACTTGGTGTGATAAAAACGGTCTTTCACTTAACCCTGCCAAATGTCAAACAATTACTTTCTCTAGAAAGCGACTTGCAAATGCTTTCAATTATTCTATTTCACAACACAAACTCTGTCGAGTCTTTAGTTTCAAGGACTTGGGTGTTTTGTTTAGCTCAAATTTAGAATTCACTGAACACATTAACTTCATTGTTAATAAAGCAAGCTCTATGCTTGGGTTTATAAAACGTTGGGCAAATGAATTTGACGATCCGTACGTTACGCTTTCCTTATACAATTGTTATGTACGACCTCATCTAGAGTACGCGTCTCAAGTATGGTCCCCTTTTATGAAATTCATAAAAATCGTATTGAATCGATACAACATAAATTCATTCGCTTTGCTCTGAAAGGTCTTCCTTGGGCAGATCCATTCAACCTCCACCATATGAACATAGGATCCAGCTACTGCAAGTCCAAACCTTATATCAAACGCGGGTGAATAATGATCTAATTTTACTTCGCCAACTTATAAATGGTCAAATCGATGCTCCTGATTTGTTGGCCTGTATTGGCATAAACTTCCGTGGAGGATCTCACCATCTGAGAAGATTTGAACTTTTACATGTAAATTTTCATAGAACTAACTACGGTTTTCATGAGCCGTATGTGCAGGATATTTAATTTAAATGGCTCCACGGTTGATTTTAACGTTAGTAAGATGGGATTGAAAAAATTGTTTCGAACCAGTGCTCCACTTTCGTGATTGTTCTTTTTTTTTTTACTTTTAGATCATATTTAATTCAAATGTGATATATATTGTTTAATTATGTTTATTGTTTGTTTGTTTAACTATGTAAATGTATTAATTTTATTTGTATGCATGTGTTAGCTCGCATTATTTAACTAACCACTAACACATGCACTTATGATGAGCCTCTGATTGTAGGTTTGCAGCTTGCTCTAAGCTCACTACAACAAAGAATCTAAAGTATAAAAAAAAAACAAAAAAAAATTTAACAAATCGTAGATAAGTTATCCATTGACACTTGAACGCGGCCACTTAAAGTACGGGATAATTAGACTTTTGCTGTGAAATAATTCACACATGAAGTTTGACTTCGATATTTAAAAGGGTAATAGTACACTAGCCGAAAACCACATTTTTCGTAATTGCATCTAGAGTCATTTGGCCGCCATTTTGCTTTAAACGGCTTTTTTCTTTTCAGACTCACGCATTATTGACGCTAGAAAAAAAGTTGTAGAACAAACTTATAAAAAAAAAATCGAAATAAAAGTTATACACTTTCAATTATTTATATTTTTTACCTTAACAGTATTCTTATACGGCTTACGGTTCTCGACCTGTGGAGCTTATAAATTATAGAGATCTGTTTAAGATCATATATTTGTAACTACTTGACTTCTGCTGGTAAATAGAAATCGACGTTCGAAAGTAAATTAGTATACGAGCCAGAAACCACAATTTCTACCACTGCACCTAGAGTCATTTAGCCACCATCTTGTTTTTAACATTTTTGTATATCTTCACACGTAACTCACTTTATAATGTTAGACAAAAATGTTGTAGAACAAACTTATAGACAAACTTATTTCCTACAAAATGTTTTTTGTAACTTTTCGATAAATAAATTTTGTTAGAAATGGAGGGGTTTATTTTTTTATTTTTACATTTATCATTTCTATTTGTGCGCTGTAAGAAAATGTTTATATTAGAGTTATAGACCTTGCAATTACTTATATTTTTTGCTTTAACATTTTTCTTATGCTGCTTACATTTTTCACTCTGTAGAGCATATAAGTTAAAGAAATCAGTACAGGATTGGATGTTTTATTTGTGTTATAATTTGATTTTGTTATATACATATCGTATAATATATACACTATTAGATTAAAATTTTCAGATAACTTCAGTTGTTGTTGTGTCAGCGGTCACTATCTGTTTTTTTAAAAGGGGATTATAACAACACAAAGCTCTCCGGATAACTGAGAGTAAACATTGGAACGTGGCCAATGATTCCAATATTTTCGTGATACATGCAATTTATCTATTTATATCAAATCTTTAACAAGTCACCTTAAAAGCATAGACTAAATACGTTTGCACAACGGTATACATAGCTACCTACTGTGGTATTGATGAATATATAATGGCTTAAATTTTCTTTTCATTAACGTGGCAAACACAATATTTTAAATCCTTCACCTTTCACTTATAGATTTATAATAAATTAACAAATTATCAAAAAGGTAAGAACTTTACAAACAAAGTTTTAGGGCAATAACAAAATTTCCACTCAATCAACACAACAACCTCAGCCAGAAGAAATACATTTCAAAATGAAAAACAAATTATGGTCAATTCCCACAACCCATCATTGCAGGCAATTCATCATTTCAAAAAACTTTTGTTTCGATACGTCTCAGTGCTCAGTCGAAAAAAACAAAAAAAAACTTTGATCAATGATGGGTATTCTCCAAAGGGATAGCTGTATTCGAGACGGAGTAAAGTATTAAAAATTATTGGAAATAGCAAACAAATACAGCAAACGTGTTACGCATCAGACCAAGAAAATTTACAAATTTGGAAAGAAAAGAAACTCACGACTGCTTCTAAAGTTTTTAAAGTTGAGGATGAAAATCTCTCTAAGAGTGTAATAAGGACTCAATATTGGACTGAAATTTGAGAAAATTCATAGTTCTGAAGTAGTGGACCTTTAGTTTTCAAGAAGATTTATCATAAGCCCAATCAAAATTTAATTCAAAAGTCTTATGAGATATATTAAAAAAAAAAAATCTAAAAATTAATATCAAGTTGTTCGGTCAGCAGTAACTGACATTACCATTTTATAGTACGTTTTTCTCTAAACATATAAATCAAATCGGATTGGTTAGTGGTAAATACTTATCTACTTTTTCGAGGTTAAACAATTGTTGTGCCCAACAGCAACTAGTTTTCACAAATTAGTATACTGATGGTATCACCGCTTCCATACTTATTCTAATTGGCTATTTTTGAAGTTGTATCCCATTCAATATCCCTCTAATTAATGACCATTGGTTTTATTTGTTTTAAGTGCTTTAAGGGTTGCCAGGAATTGCATGGTGTTTATAGTATGAGCAATATCCATGGCTAGGTGCCACTAATTAAGTGGTCAGACAATGAGAGGTTAACTGCATTTATGCAAATGAAGTGTATTTTTAATTAATTTATATTAAACGAAATATGTGTGTGTTTAGATGTAGATTTGTAACCTTTGATTAAATACAAGCTGAATTTGTTGTTTTTTTTTTAAATAAATAAATAAACACATCCCTTTATTCAAATTCGGCTACTTTGGCTTAGAGGAAAATAAAGTTGATAATTTAATCAAATATCAAATAGACGTTATGGAGATGCTGTTGCTCATTCTTAAACAAAAACAGAAAATTGCGTTTTAGCTAAAATCATAACAACCAACAACTGATGTCTCCAAGTAAGAAAACGCATAATAAGCATAATACTCGACATTTGTATGGATTAAAAGTCATTCAAAGCAATTTTGAATCAATTCTATTCACTCGAATTCGATTCAATTGTGTTTAAAATTCTACAAAATAAGTATATCTGGGTCTTTTTTTATTGCTTCTAAAATACGTGTATATAACCAATTCTTATCTAGAAGCTATTTAAAAGCCAGTTAACATTATTTCTCACTTTGTTACCCAAAACCAAACAGCCACAATGCGAGTCTGGCGATTGAAAAATCAGTCCTTAAAGAAAAACAAAAAAAAATAAAATATTTATTTTTATAAACCCGCAGTTGACAATTCAGATTTTAATGGTTTCCCATACCATATGTATGTGTGTATAAAGCAAGCAACCATAAGCATAACGCATTCGATTCTTTTGCCGATGGGGACGGGTAAAAATATCACACAAAAACAGTCTGTTTCTTGTGATTGTGGATCTCTCTCAATTTAAAACCAAAAGCCCAAATACCTATACATATGTCACCCTAGAGAGTGATTCTTTTATGTGTGCACACCTTCATAAATTTGAACAAAAGGTACCGAATCGTAAGAATAATATGTTCTGAAAAATGTCAAACCATAATAATAGAGATACAAAATGTGAGTTAACATACATAGTTAATAGGTTTTGTGTTTATACAATTGCCACATACAGACATATACCTACTCAATTGAAAGAAAAATATGTTATAGTCAAAAAGAGGGACTTTTTGCCTAAAATAGCTTTGGGCTTTTAGATTTGATTTTTTATAATAAAATAAATTTCCTAAGGTTTGTAGGTATGTAGGGTAGGTGCATATTTTTCATGATTTATATTGAATTCTTAAAAGGGTGTCCCTTATTCTATTTGACTGTCATTTAATGAGGTCAAAAGAATCATTAATTTGAATAATGCCAGACCGTTATCAAGAATTTATTTTGCCAAAAGCCTGACCAAATAAAACATTCACGAAGTAATTTGATCTGCTACCTGTAATATTTATATTTATATAATACTATATATTATATTTATATTTATATTTATATTTATATTTATATTTATATTTATATTTATATTTATATTTATATTTATATTTATATTTATATTTATATTTATATTTATATTTATATTTATATTTATATTTATATTTATATTTATATTTATATTTATATTTATATTTATATTTATATTTATATTTATATTTATATTTATATTTATATTTATATTTATATTTATATTTATATTTATATTTATATTTATATTTATATTTATATTTATATTTATATTTATATTTATATTTATATTTATATTTATATTTATATTTATATTTATATTTATATTTATATTTATATTTATATTTATATTTATATTTATATTTATATTTATATTTATATTTATATTTATATTTATATTTATATTTATATTTATATTTATATTTATATTTATATTTATATTTATATTTATATTTATATTTATATTTATATTTATATTTATATTTATATTTATATTTATATTTATATTTATATTTATATTTATATTTATATTTATATTTATATTTATATTTATATTTATATTTATATTTATATTTATATTTATATTTATATTTATATTTATATTTATATTTATATTTATATTTATATTTATATTTATATTTATATTTATATTTATATTTATATTTATATTTATATTTATATTTATATTTATATTTATATTTATATTTATATTTATATTTATATTTATATTTATATTTATATTTATATTTATATTTATATTTATATTTATATTTATATTTATATTTATATTTATATTTATATTTATATTTATATTTATATTTATATTTATATTTATATTTATATTTATATTTATATTTATATTTATATTTATATTTATATTTATATTTATATTTATATTTATATCTATATTTATATTAATTAAAATAGTCCACTGAATATTTATGGAACTTGATCTTTGTACCCTTTGATAAAATAATTTCATAATCTTGCGTTTTCGTAACTTTTTTCTGTTCAGAAATTCGTCATTTCAGAGCATTATCATAAGAAATTTGGTTCTATTTCCTATTATTTGTTCTTATGATTTAAAGATTGATAATAAAAAATCGTCCTTGTAAAAATATGATATCATCCCCAGACGCGGATCCAGGATTTCGTTCAGGAATTTAAAGCAATTTTCAAGTAACCTTGTCACTCCACTTCAAAATGTTTCTTTAATTTCCACAATCTTGATGACATCTTCAAAAAATACCTCGTGGTCACAAAATGAGATGTGAGTGGATGAGTTTGAAATTCTTGGAAAGCAATTTTTTCCTTTTTTTTTAACTGCCACAGTTCACAATGGTTCAAGTTGTATGGAGAGGCGTTCATATAGGCGATAAGAATCTGAACCATTTCACCGATTTCGATGAAATTTTCAGGAACGATTAAAATAAATCATCTTACAAAATTTCCGCATCAAACACGCACACTATTTTTTTTTTCAATGGAGGCAGAATTTGATAAAATAGATTGGATATTTGTTGAAAAAAATTTTGTGCCAATTTTAAAAATTGGTTCCTTTTTAAGTCAAGTCCAAAATTCAACTAAGAAAAATCAAATGATCTCTGGTCTTCCCCGGTCGTACTTAGTAAAGTGCATATTTTACACTGAACCATAATTTTTGTCGAATATAAAAAAATGGCTACTAAAACTTGCGAACCTTAAAACAAACTGAGTTCTTGTCTTATAGACCCCTGAAAATATAACAAATCTTGAATGACGTCTTACTTATGGGATTTCAAATCCTTGTCCTAAATTTTTGAAAAACTTATATAAATGCTATTTGCATCAATACCTATACCATTTTCAATACACTTTCTAAAGAACATATTTTAGGGGCCATATACAAAATCCATTTTTTAACTACCTTAATGCCCAAAAATGCCCCCTCGAAAAATTGGGCGTGGTACTACTTTGTAGATATAACCTAGTTTTTAAAAAAGGAATTTCCCAGAAATTTTTTTCTAGGTATTTTGTCAATAACGTCCTCAAGAGTGGGCGAGGGAACATTTTGCATAATTTTTGTTCTTAACATTCTGGTTCTGGTTTAATAGAAATTTGTCAAAAAACATGGAAAAATTACTTCAAATTACACTATCTACATCTTTTGTTAAAGAACAAAAGTTGACGTAAATGACACCACTCATTTACGTCAACTTTCAACGATTTGATGACTGATTTCAAAAAGTGATTGTGTCAGGGGGCGGCAATTCTGTCTGATGACGCCTTATGATATCATGTCTTATCTTCAACACGAATGGGCTAAAAATGACAAAGAAAAAGCGATAGTATTCGGCGATTACTTAGAGGAATTATTTAAGCCGTTTGATGGGCAAGAACTCAACAAAAATATTAATATGAATTTACAGCTCTGGACATTTGGCATCTCATAAATGGGAAATTTGATAGTTTAGAATGTCATCTTATTGGTCAGTAATTGGTCAAGAAAGGTCAACTAGTCCTAGAAATTGGTCAGCCCTTGAAAACTAGTTATAAAGGCTTAAAGTTTCTCAAGGTCACTCAAGGTCACGCACGATTTTTGGCTCCTCATTTATGGGAAATTTATAAAAAAAAAGATGCCATCTGAAAGATTTGTAGATAGTAATAAAAGGTCAACTATTTTCAGTAATCAGTCAGCTATAGTTTTTTTTTTATGAATTTTTAAAACTCGTTTCAAAGTCACAAAAAAAACTTTTGGCACCTCATTTGGGTTATTTAAAAAACAGAAGTATGCCATTTGAAAGCCCATTTTACGGTCATAAAAGGTCAGCTATTTTCAGAAATTGGTCATGGTTTTTTTTATGAATTTTCAATTTATTAAAAAAAAAAAATTCAAGGTCATAACGATTTTTGGCACTTCAAATTTGCAAAAGATATACACGGTCTGAAAGATCTCTAGATCTATATAAAAGGTCAACTATTTTGAATAATTGGTCAGCGATAGATTTTTTTAAATAATTTTTTTTAATATCAAGGTCACAGTGATTCTTGGCACCTCATCAATGGGCAATTTGGAAAAATTGCATACCATCTGAAGGATTTCTAGATCCGTATAAAAGGTCAGCTAGTTTCAGTAATTGGTCAGCCTTATTTTTTTTTAATGAATGTTTAAAGTATTTGTATGTAGGTTACAGTGTAGATAGTTGGCACCTCATTTGTGGTGTATTTGCATAAAATTTATACCATCTAAAAGGCCAGTAGATCGCGATAAAAGGTCAACTAATTTCAGTAATTGGTCAGTCATGGACTTTTTGGTATAAGTTTTTGAATTTTCGTCAGTAGTATAAGAGAATGTTAGTAGCTAATTTTGAACATGAAAGCAATGCCTAGTCATACGCAAATTACCTGTGCATCTGTAAAAACAATCTTGTTGTTAAAAAACCCTAGAAAAAAAATACTTTGACGCTAATAAGAGCTTGGCAATGGTATTAATCGCTCTTTCACAGCAGATTGCAGTTCGTAGTTTCCTGGTTTCTCTTCAATCTTCTTTATCAGATTCGCTCTCTTTCTCTTCGTCAGTTTAAAAATACGGAACACGGAAGTTCCCAAAACGCATCCCCGAAAGTGACAAAATCCTCGCGAATATTACCATCAGAAAGGTCATATTAAGAAAATGTGACCGCGGTTGCGGTATTTAAATAAACTCGTAAAATGGAAAATCAGGAAAAGGGAAACGTGTAGTTCTCCTTCTCTATTTGCCCCAAAGAATATCTAAATTTTATAACCGTAAAACGAAAAGCATTTTGTATAACCTATATTTATATATCGTTCTTGCCTAGGGCGGGGACAATCGCACCCATTACCCTCCTGTATCCACGCCTCATCATCCCTTTCAATCCTTTATTACTTTTGATTGATGGATCATTCTCTACCTACTGCAGAAAATTTTCTATTTTGTAAAGGTATACATAGCTAATAGTGGAATCATCCGTTATACAACAATTTATTTTCATCCAAGGAGTATATTGATATAATTTTCTTCAATGTACATAATACTTATTATCTTTATCTTTGAATTTAAAAAAAAAACTATATTTGGTATTATAGTACGTGTCAAATTGATTTTTTTTTTAATCTTATATTTCTGTTTGAACTTTCCTTAAACAAGTTTTACTAAGACATGTGACACTTTGAATGACACGTAAACTAAACAAGTATTCCTTTTCACCCTTTTGGTGAATATTGAAGGGAGAAAAAAGAAAACAAAATGCTTCCCTTGAAAATATTTCATATTATATGACCTTTCAACATCACACTTTTACACCTCTTAGTTATTTTGTACAGAAATGCTTTATATTTTAGAAAAAAAAAACAAGCAACTGACTTTTGTAGCTAGCTATATTCCTTGAAACTTGACTAAACCATAAAAATAATTCTCAGAGTAGACAGTAGAAGCTGCTAACCTCTCGGGAGTCCACTATAAGTCATTCGCTGTATTGTTTATCTCACGGAGATGAATTATTATCTTTTCACTCATATTAAGGGTGGAAAAATTTGTTTTTATTTTTTTGTAAACATTAAAAATGTAAGTTGGTGAGGTATACATATTTTTTTAAAAATTAAAGCCCAATAGGCATTTATCAAAAGAAGTTATAATATAATAAACCCTCCTGAAGGAAGTTTTTTTTTAAATGGGTCCGGCCAAGCAATACTATATTTGTTTGTTTTGGAAAGGAACTTTTTTTATAAAAAGCACGTACTCAAAATCAAGGGACTTTGTTAGGTACAGAGAAAGCGAAATTGTTGCTGAATTTAAAAAATCTGGTGACTGTTGACTGTCACTTCTGCCTCCGAAGGATTTTGCAAGTTTATTTTAAATATATTTATAGAATATGGAGACTTTCTGGATAGTGAGAGAGTTACGAGTAGCTGTTGACTAGGGTAATGATTACCCTCAAATGGCAACAAGAATCGAATCTTCCAAAGGCGGACCTGGACATTGCTCATAACTTTAAAATAAGTCATTTAAAAGTCTGAACCATGTTAAAAATCTTAAATTCACTTGTGTAAAGTGTAACATCTGAAAGCTGAAAAAGTCGAAAAATGGATGGATTTGCATGATGGATTGCAAATGAAGTTTAAAAATCACATCAAATACCTCAGGAACCAAGCATGCTAGATAAGTAATATCGGGCTTTTCAATAAGAGCGCTACAAAAGTTTTTTTAAATAAAACAAAAACGGTTTTGGATATCAATGAAATTCTTTATTCCTGTGAAAAACGTTCAATGCCATTATGTATGGAACTCGATTTCTTTTGCATGGCCACCACGGGCACGCTTGCAGAAGTCCAGATGCTGAACCCAATTTTCGACGGTTTTCAAGCATAAATCGGCCGATACTGCTGCAATTTCACATTCGATATTCGTACGAATCGAAATCAATCATCGCTGGCTTGTTGGCATAGACCATAGACTTGACGTAGCCCCACAGGAAATAGTCTAACGGCTTCAAATCGCACGACCAAGGCGGCCAAGCGATTGGACCATTTCGTGAGATAACACGTTCTCCAAGCTTGGTTTCCAAAAAATTGATTGTGACATTCACAGTGTGGCTTGTGGCGCGTGCCGTCCTGTTGGGACCACATGTCTTCCAAGTCCATATCATCCAATTGGGGCCAAAAATATTCGGTTATCATTGAACGGTAGCGATCCCCATTCACAGTAACGTGCCGGTCTTGATCAACACGGAAGAAGTACGGCCCAATGACGCCGCCGGCCCATAAACCACGCCAAAACGTAATTTTTTCGGGATGCAATGATGACTCTTGGAGTACGTGGGGATTGCTGCCTGACCAATATCGCATATTTTGTTTATTGACGAAGCCATTCAGCCAGAAATGAGCCCTATCGCTGAAGATGATTATTCGATGAAAATGCGAATCATTTTCAAGTTGTTGCTCAGCCCAATTCACGAACATACGGCGCTTCTGGTGGTCGAGCGGCTTCAGTTCTTGCGTCAATTCAATCTTGTAAGGATGTAGGCCAAGAGAGACACATTTGGGCTTTTTGCAACTGAAGCCTCAGTGGCAGCAATATTCTCGACATTACGGGCACTTCTTTGTCTCACTGGCACGGGAACATTTTGTACTGTGCCTGTGGATTCAAATTTTTCCACTAGACGCTCCATTGTTGATCTGCTAGGATGATTATGACGACCATAAATTGGACGTAGCGTTCCTAACGTTGACGCCACTGACTTCGAATTTTGGTAGTAAATTTTAATAATTTTGACTTGTTGTTGGCTCGTTTATCTTTCCATCATGAAATGGCGATCCTTTTTGAAGAGAAATTTCAAAAGAGTGGCAAGAATTATGACGTCGTTTGCTGTCCCTATCGCTCTACTTTTGTAGCGTCTCTTTTGAAAAATCCTTTATAATAGCTTTTGAGCATTGCCTTGGATCGTGAAAACACTTTACTGAAAGAAACAATTTACTGCAACTGCGTGTCTACATTTCGATGGAAAAATAAGTCTACCCGACCATTGCCTTGTTGCCGAAAATCTCAAATGTGAACTTTCTAATATAAGCATAAGTTGCAAACTGCCCAGAAGACGAGATTCGATTATGCAAAAATGTTTCAGCGTAGAACAAGAGCAGTGTGGGAAGATTATCATACCAGGAAAAGAGGACGATCCGAGAACATACTCAAGACTTAGGGGTATTGCCTCTTGCAATCTCTTGTCATGAGAAGTGAATGTCGTCTTAGCTATGGTAGGTAGAAATGGCGGCATGGCTGTAGCACTCGCTTGGTGCCGAATCAGCGCTTAACTGCACCGTTTTGATACCATAGCTCGTTTGACGTTGAAGTTAACAGCAAAGGGACCCGCAAAGGCATGACGGGCGATTTACAGTGAAGATCTTCCTGGGCCTCCGTCTGCCTGCTCAGCATGACGGGAGGTTTCTAGTGAAGATCAGCATCCACCATGAGACTAGAGTTCCTTGATTTGAATTAGATCAGATATGGAGTATAAGCCTGTTTAGATTGGGAAATTCGAGTCCGGACTCATAAGTCTCAACGTGCCTATATTTGACCATTTGAGGCGCCTCAAAACACATAGAAACAACAACAACTTCAATGATTCGCACACTGAAATACCCGGAAATGAGTCTCATGAGGTCGGTGTTCATATTTTGTTCATACCTCACGAAATCCCTGACGCCCCACTTCTCTTATCCAGAAACTACTGTGAGACCGGTGTCAATCTTCCCAATCTAACCAGCGTCTATATATTGTGAGCCAGCACCAACGTCAAGAAGCAGGACATAAGACAATCGCTCTATTGAATTGCATCTCGCCCGAAGCCAGCTACGATATGCCGAAGCTCGTCATTTAGCAGAACGGCATCAAAGCACGAACGATTCAATCAATCATCATTATCATTGAGCATCAGGAAACCCCGCAGAGACCCGTACTCACGGTCTTTGGGATCTGGGGTGGGAACATGACACAGAATTAACCGATTTGTCTTAAATCCATTTCGTCGCATTAAGAAAGGAAATCAAATTTTTGATTTTAGTTTTAGAAAGTTCATTGAGGTCTTAAAAAAATACTACTCCAAATGATTGTGCTCTCATTCTGGCCAGAACAAATAAAATGCAAGACTGTTGCCTTTTCTTACTGGTTGTCGCAGCACGACAGTGAGTATTGTAAGGAATTCCCAGCCTCGCAAGGTTGCAACGACCCTGGCTATGTCTCGCCTGGACCTACATAACAGATCAATTGTTTGGGATTTATTATAGGCGGGCCAGATCTTTCTGGATATTTTGCATTTGGTTAAGCTTTTCCACCTACGATTGGATTCACTAAGGAATAGGAATATTGACAATAAATCTTAGCGTCTTAGCTATTCGGACTAACAAAAAATTGCAGGTCTTAATGATTTCTGCAGATGCAGACTAACAAAACACAAACACAGGAATAGTTGATAATTGTTAGTCATGGGACGCTTCCTTTTCACAAAACTATCGCGCCAACTTACTTAGGTACTAATTTCTAATCGGTCGCTTTGGCTCTAGGTCAAGAATTCATGGTATTCCCATTCAGGCGCCTACAATATTCCTTCATTATACATACAGAATTGCTAGATTAGATACACCCTATTCGTCTTCTTTATCAGTATTGATTCATTTTAACGATTTCCTATATTTACGAAAAGTTAAATGGCTTACACACGTGTTATAACCTGGCTAGCAAAAAGTCAAGTGCTTTCTCTCAAATTTCTTAAATTAAATAAAAATACGAGTACAGTTTATGTGGTGTGGTTATCCCTTTATATGCTTGTGACCATAACTGAACTTTGTCCTCATAAAAACGCCCGACAAAGTAGCTAGCAAAAGCATTCATTTCATATTAATATTATCTTTGTCGGCTATGACTATTTTTTGGCTCGAAACTATTTGATTGCCAGAGTAAAAGATATACGAAACTAATGATGTAGGTCGAAGGCTATGAAAGCCGCAAGGGCTAAGCTTTCCTGTTCCAATACAAAAATTGCATGAAGATGGGGTTATATGGTGTTTCATTAAATACTTTCCTTACAAATCCAATGAACATATATAAATAAATATGTATGTAGCTGTACAACCAATATAAAAAAGTCATATTTGGATAACTTCTATATATGAAATAGGCCATGAACTACGATGTCTGGGTAGAGGTCAATTGTGAACATTTATACCCTATGCTTTGCTTACTCTATGCACGAGTACATATGAACATTTATATGACGATGAAATAGATAGAAGGATATTTCTTTAGGGATTAACAAAATTTCAAAGAAAATTATTGAAGAGAAATAAGATTCTGGTTGCGATTCAATGGTAAAAATAAAATTGGCAAAAGCCTTGGAGCATAAAACCCAAATAAAAAAAAAATGATAGAAAGTAATTATTATTTTTTTTCCGAAGAAAATAATAGTGACACATAAACGAGCGGCAAATTGGAAGAAGCCTATAGGTCCTTGGATATGATTTTTGATTTCATTGCGGTTGACAAGCAAATTGGAATTGATTTTAATGTCCAAAAGAATGAGAATAAAATGATTGATTGTGCAAAGGATATTCCAAGGATATATACTCGTAATATTTAAAAGGTTTTCTATGTTGATTTTGAGTATCCTTATAGAAATATATCTTCGATATCGAATAAATCTTTCGCCTTGTAATGTACATGAGGACTTTTAATGATTCAACCTTGACAATTAATTACTTTCAATTTTATTTTAAGTGGTAGTTGACGCCCTGTGCCTTATTTAATACCATTCCTACAAATATACATAATATTTTAAGCATAACTACTTACAGCTTAGATTTTCTCAAAATGTCTCTTAGAGGTCATTTAGTTAAGCTCGCTTAAATATTTAAATTGTCTTTAACTAACGTAACTTAAATTCTTATCGATATATAATCGATTTTCCTTTGGTACTTAACTAAACGACCATTAAAACGTAAAAGAATCTACAAATCTAGTACAAACAAAACGAAATACTACTACATTTTTAGCATGACAGCTGTTTTCAGACAGTTTGATTTTTGTAGATAAAAAAAAATTGAAATATTGTGAACAAAGTTGACAAAGGAGCCAGCCACTAAGAGAAAGAGGTCTGCAAATTGGGATTCTTCTGACAAGGTAACGTAATATATTAAAATATACCATACCTAACTAAAAAAATAATCATTTTTATATATAGATTCTCCTCCAACAGCTAACAGAAGAAAAAAATTGGATCATCGAAGGCAAAAATGTGAGCACAAATACTTCGAAGGCTTAGCGGGAAGCACGGCAGGAAATTCTTAACTCGTAAGATTTTTTATTCAATTAAAATTCTAAAATTTTTTAATTTTTGCATATTCTAGATTTATCAAATACAATAATAATCAATAACACGTATCCTAAATTCAAAGCCAAAGGCGCAACAACAAAATGAAGGTGAAACAGCGAGTATCGACTTATAGAAGAGAAAGAAAGGCAACTGGAGGTGGTCCGCCTCCTAAACTACCAAGTCCTACTGATGAACATTTTGATGTCGTTGATTTGACTGTGATGCAACAATTCCGTGGCAAAATGCAAACAAAAAAGATGAAATGGAATATGTCGACAACGATGTTGAGTTTTTACTTGAAGGCCTGAAAGACAACGAGACTCTGGTTCCAGTAAGGAAAAACACTTTTTTTATCATAATTTTTCAAATTTTTCTTACAAATTTTCTGTAGAAAGAATCTAACACATCAAAAACGGGGAAAAAAAGTCCCCATAAAGGTCCAAATTAAAGGTTGAAAAAACCACAAAATTCAACACGTGTGTGAAGTTAGCAGGGCAACTTTCACCCACGCAAGTGAAACTTAACAGGAACTTGCAGTTTTTTGGCATTTCTAGTATCGATTTTGCAGTGCCAAATAAGGGTGTAATTGAATGACTTGCTAACTTCACAGTGAAGTTTTTTTTTCAAAAAAAGATTTCAAAGTTTTGAAGTAGCCTATCCTTGAAATGCAAAAATGAACTGCAAATTTGGGGCTTTACTACCAGTTTCCAGCATGCTTAGTTCCTGAGTTAAACCATGTAACCTGCTAACTTCACTGTGAAGTTAGCAGGTCACTCGATTATTACCTTTATCGGCGAACTGCAAAATCGGGAATAGAAATGCAAAAAAACTGCAAATTCCTGTCAAGGCCCCATTTGCGTGGGTGAAAGTTGCCCTGCTAATTTCACAGACGTAATTTTAATGGTTGGAATGAGAACTTATTCATATAAATATGTTTGTCTTTATTTTTTCGTGTGTAATATTTTTTTTAGTTTGAGTTATTAAAAAAAAAAAACGGAAATTGAAATCCGATTTACTTTTGATCTACAATTTTTGTTTAATATTATCTCAAATGTAAATATTATTATGCAAATGATGAGTACATATATTCAAAATAAAATATTTTTATGAGTGAATCCATACAGAAAAGGCATTAGAAAATGTTCATAACTTTCATACATAAAGTTTAAAAAGAATTCCCACATTACTTATTTTTTTAAATTCTTGTTTAAGTTAAAAACGTCGTTTAGGACCACGTAGAGGCTCTAAATAAAGACTCGACAAAAATTGTGGAAATAACAAAAGAAGTTTTGAAATTACTTCATGTTATATCCACCACTATCATGAATTTCAAAGAAATTCAATTGAAATTCCGCTAAAAAGTTTTGATACTTATAGTAGGGGCGTTAGTGCAGGATATGAGGGCATACCTGTCATTTCGATATGACCGGGCGAGCTTTAGAATACTAATAGTTTAGTTCATGTCTTTGCCAAGTTGTCAAGTACTGGTTGCCTCTTGTTTCATACATCGGCCTATAAATCGAGAACCAGAGGTCGGACGATGACCAAAGAAACTCTCTTTGGATTCAGCACCCGTGTAACCATAGGACCAAATTATTGATTTTCTCCCTCTCCTGGGGGATAATATCGTCCCCGGATTGCAAGAACTTGGTAACTCAATTTTAAAAATTTTTGAAGATTGCAAGGTTCATAGATACCTAGCAACTAGAACTAGAACGATTGAAAGTTTAATTTTTATGTTTCTCACGCTTCATAACCGTCTTGTATTTTTCAATTGTAAACAAAAATTGAACGAAAAGATTAAAAATTGCATGAAATAGTACCGCTGTTGTTGAGATATTGTAAAAACTAAATATTATGTTACCTAGTTCTAGCAATCAGGGGACGATATAATGGTGAATTTGGCAGAAATCATCGGGGCCATTACTTTTCAAATATCAAGATTTCACCATTAAAAGTCGATTTGCAACCGACAAATTTTCTTGAGGAAAGCCAATCGATTACAGGATAGTATCCAAAAAAAAATATGAAAGCTTAATGAGGACTTACTCAAGGACTCAATTCCTGCTCGAAAAGTAAATCCAAAAAGTTGGGGTTGAATAAAGAATAAGAAAATGAGTCTTCCTGTGATGACCACCAAGGAATCAGAGACCACGTATTGTAAAATACACTTTGCCTATATTGTTTTAATATTTCTTTCAGTATTCTGTTAATAAATACCAATCAAGTTTGGAATTCTTGTTCAATTTTATTCCACGTTATATTTTGAAAAAAACTTACAATAAGATTGGCGTTGCATTGGATTGGCATAAGTAAAGAGTGAAAATAGATAATTCAGTTCTTAAAAAAAAAAGTTGGTGTCAAGGCCTTCACGGTTGACCTATGACGTTCTATGTCGAAAATGTACC
The DNA here is from genome assembly GCA_946251815.1 of Dasysyrphus albostriatus. Taxonomy (NCBI): domain Eukaryota; kingdom Metazoa; phylum Arthropoda; class Insecta; order Diptera; family Syrphidae; genus Dasysyrphus; species Dasysyrphus albostriatus. Next base: position 12,207,850 of record OX276335.1, read on the forward strand.
CTAACAGACCATATTTGTTTTATTCATATTGTTTTTGTGGACAGTATTTTAAATAGCTGTTTTTTCGAATAACAATTCGGAAAAAAATTGACAAAAAAAAACTCATTTTATTTTTTGATTCTAAAAAAAGTTTGTACTTTGGAGTTCAATAATATCAAATGAGAGCTCATTTAATAGGTAGTTAAAATGACTACAAATTATTCTGAAATCATATCCAAAAAGTCCAAGAAAAGTGATATTTAAAAGAATCGTCACCACCACCCCAAACACAGGCTCATAGGTGAACTTTGACCCACCATAACATAAAGACGGAAACACTTACAGAAGTCGGTAATAGCTTATTTTATAGATAATTGTATCCCCTATAAGATTTAACTTTAACATTTTGTTGTAAAATGAAATATAAAAGAGTTGTAAAATACAAACGAAATCAATCTCTTTTTCAAAATGGCGGCTTTTTTCTAAGCCCGAAAATCCTGAAAACTCGTTTTTATTATGGGAAGACGTGCACAAACAGATTCCATTAAATGTTGTGCATCGAAAAATGCAATTTAAATTCCTAATTTGACTGGGCTTGGCTATTTGAGAAGATTGAAGTTGTTTAAGTTTTATTTAAGCCTTTTTGAATTTTCTATAGTGCTTTGAACATTTATATATAGTATCATACTTTGTTGTTACTTGTTTATTCTGTTACTAAAACAAATAATAATAATAATACCTTATAATAAAAATAGTAATAATGAAACATAGCAATAATAATGATGGAAATTATCATAATGAAAGATATGATATGTATATTATCTTCTCTAACTGAAATTTTGTTAAATAAATACTCTGCGTGAAAAATTTGTATTGCTGTTTAGACGTACGCTCAGACAAAAAAGTCAGGTAAATAATTAACCTGGGCAATGTTAAATTTACAAGGTGCATAATCCTATATAAAGTTACAAACATATCAGAAATGTACCTGATTTTAATAACCTTATATTAAGTGTTAAGTTAGCCTGTTGGCATATATAACCATATTCAAGTTGATTTAAGAAAATGAACTGTTATTTTAACACTGAATTCTGGTTAAAATGAAATTTTGACAATATAGCGCTAATTTTACCTGAGATCAGGTTTTTTTAAAACTGGTTGTTATGAATTGCTATTTTACCACAAATCAAGTTGAAGTAACATTTTATATGGTTATTTTTCAATGTTTACCTGTTGAATTTAACCTGGCCTCATCTGCCAATTAATTTTGACGTGACGCCAGTGTTAAAACACACAAACACAGGCCATCCAAATAAAATAATTTAAATCTAACCTGGCCGCCTGTTAAACTAGCCCTCTACCAGTGTTGAAACACACTCACAAGCCATCGTTAAAGAAACACTCTGCCAGGTTATTTCAACATGACACCAGTGTTAAAGCACATACAAACACAAGCCATCCAAATAAGGTCAGTTTTAACTTATTGATATTTGGCACAAGTTTTTCATGCAGCGAAGTGGCCCAGGATAGCACGCATCTATCTCCATGTGTGAGAGGTTCCCAGTTCAAAATTTAGTAAGTATCACAAAGTAGTTTTAAAACAAAATAATATACATATTAATAAATTTCTATACTCTCAGAATAATACAAAAAAAAATGAATTGGTGAGCAGTGTTAGAGATGGGACCTACAAGCATGGATCCAAGACATTATAGTTAGCGAATGCAGGGTTAATTTAACATTGAATAATGTTAACTAGATCTTTATGTTAAACTAACAGGACATTGAACATTTTTATTCATGTTTTTGAACTAGATTTTCATATAAAGTTAACTCGATTTACAGGTAAAAATAGCAAGATTCTCAGGTAAAATTTACAGTTTTCTTTTTTAAGGCAGTGTTAATTTTACCTGAAACCTTCGTTGATTTAACACAACATTAAAATCAGGTATCGTGTTTAGCCGTTAACCTGATCTACCGAGTTGAAAAAAACAACCTAAAAATCAGGTATAATAAACCAGAAATTGGTTGGTTGCACCAGCTTTTTTCTCTGAGTGTAATATTTCTTCATTTCCTGTATCTTCGTTTTAATTAGTTTGTTTGTTTTAATTAGTTAACTAAATAAATTTATTATTTCTGTATTACCTGAAATATTATCCTGAAAGTCAATAGTTTAATTGTGGGAAAGCGATAACTGTCGTCTTTTTTTTGAAGGGAGGATCGAATACCTACCTGTTAGTAGGATTCTAGAGCGGCTCTTCAATACTCCAAAGCACCTTTCTACAGCATTTCGCGTAGCTATATGCACAGAGTTATATTGTGCTTTAGCACGATTTCGAGGATTTTTAGAGGAGTAAATAAAATATTGGAACAAGCATAGCCACCATCCCCAAGTAAAATTCGTTTAAATTCACTATTATCAAACCTTTCCTTTATCCTGATCTCACTGAAAATCTTTGAATCGTGAGTACTACTTCTCCAATGGCAAACGATATCTCGGATTTAAGCTTTGGGTTACAAACCATATGTGTATTTATCGATAAGTATCCTTTTCATTTGATATAAAATTGCCCCGCTAAGCCCCCTCCTATCGATATGCGAGAAACCACGTATTGCCTTAAGATTCTCAATAGTCTTTATTTGTTTCCATACTAATGTTGGCATTGTGACAAATTGCGATCTCTTTGTGGCAAATGCCCTGGCAACTCTTTTGTAAATCACACATAGCGTGGATTGACTAAATCCATGAATATCCGCCCCATCATCTTGCATCTATAAAAATAATTACAGTTTTTACTATTTTATGGAAGTTGGATAAAAATGATATACATATAGATATGCAAATATCTACCTCATTTCGGCCCCAATATCTGATGGCAGCCATCACTTGGAGATCAGCAGGGATGTGACCACCCTAAGGTGAGCCTTCAAGATCGGAACAAACAATATTTATAACTTTTTTTCATATTTTCTTTCGAAAACCTGTTCCTTCGGCGAAACACAGTTTCTTCCAGGTTCATTGGGGTTGAATCGCGTCTTGTAATATTTGGGTGCTCTTATAGAAGAGCTTAAAGTAATTACTACATTTATGTTATTAACAAATGAAGTAATAGGTCTGATTCTTGACTTTTTGCACAGAAACCCACAAACTGGTCAAATTTTGAAGATTGAGAATAAATTTCTCTGAATAATTTCCAAACTATACAAAGATACGGGAACGAAAATTCACATAACTGCCTGAACAGAATGGAGACGGAGCTTTAACTGGAGCTGCAACTGGAACAGCTGTCAAAATGTTGAATACACACAAATTCATAGATACGAACAGAACGCGACGCAGCTGCAGACGGAGCTGCATACGCAGCTGAACAAGTTGGCCAACTTTTAACTTTTGCATGCAGCTTTCTTGACGTTTCAAAATTGTGAGCGCAACCAAGTATTTAAATGGGGTTTAAAGAGAATTTTAAACTCTTTTTAATCTCTGATAAAGACGTTAAGTAATTTTAGCTTCCATTTCATCACTATCCACTTTTATTTTTGTTTTCTTTTCTTTTTTTGTGTTGAATTAATTAAACTTGCACAGCTTACTTCAAATGCCCAAAATATCAGAAAGCTGTACAGCACATTGTGGGCGAGTAAAAAAAGCACGTACAGCATTTTTCCACAGCTATTCCAGTTGCAACTGCAGCTCCAGTTGCAGTACTCTATTCTGGTCAGGCAGTAAATTCACACAATTTCACAGTATCAATGTAAAAAAAACGCACGGCATTATTTTTAGCTTTCATGCTGTAAATTTCAGTCGAAACAAATTTCTTGGACAGAAAATCATAGATAGGGAAAATATTTTACTCTCTTAAGACCGTACTCTTTTGTGAAAAACTGAGATTTTTTTGACTACGGAAACGGCTTTGGACTAAAAATCACACAAAAGCACAGAAATTCAGAGTAAAGGAACAGACCTAAAATTTGTATCCATTTTTAATTTTTATTTTCCGAAAATTAAATCAATTTACAATTTGAGACGTCAATATTTTACAAGATTACAACTGATATGTCAAAATAAAATTTTAAATTGCTTTAAGTAACCTTTAAACGCGGCGAATGGCGTTTAAGTTAAGAGACTTTTAAAGACCGTTACTTAAATGTGAAAATTGATTATAATTACCGATTCCACACCTAGGAACTATTAAGATATATTTTGAAGTTAAGAAGCATTTTAAGTTACCTTATAGATATGGCTGTTAGTATTTATAACAAATATTTATTATTGAAATGAATATTTTTACTGAGGCAGAATCTTTTACTGACTGACTGAAAAATTTGTTCATTATTACTTGTTAAAACTTTCGTTTTATTATTATTATTTCAATTTTATTTTATTTTGTTTATACAAGTATTTTTTGAACTTTCAAAAAAAAAAACATAATAAACATTTTCATTACTCGAACAGCATCACAACATGCTAGATTCAAACTGGACTATGAAAAAGTCTCTTGAGAAACATTTCATTTTAATTAATGTCTAATTTAATTCATCCCATCCCAACAGCTCATTGTCCGGTGCATCTTTTGTTTAAGTTTCCAGTAACGAGTCGAGTTAACTTTCACATACTATAATAACAATGCAAAAGTTTATGTTCGTAGTAGTGTGGGCAATGTGCCTCGTATATGCCATAAAGTTCTTTAGTGAAAAGAAAACAAGAGTTACTAATGAAACGCCCTACTTTATATAAGTGCAGAAACAGTAGCATGAGACTGGAAGGATAAAAACAAAACTGAACTTGACTTGTTAGCTGATCTCATTCTCATCTCATCTCAGCGTCAGTCCTAGCTAACATGAAAGGACAACAAAGATTATGCGGATGGCCCGAATACAAAGGAGGGCAATTTTTTTATTTTTTGTGAGAGAGAGAGATTCCTTGAAGGTCCATCCTACTACAGGTTTTTATGTTGGCCTTATGATTTATATTCCACGACAATGATTAATTTTCATTCGTATACGATATGATGGTGGTGCTGTGAGTTTCAAGTTTATCAAATAATGAAGAAGCTTCATTTGTAAAACTGATGTATACATAGCTAGGTAAGTGTTGAGTGTATTTTCAATGATCCCTTCTCTTTAAATCTTCCAACTTAAAAATATCCTGAAAATTTTAAGCTTTTAACTTTATTTATTATCATTTCTGTTTGATGATTTCATGAATTGGTGCTATTCATTGCAAAGCAGGAAAAATCGTAGACCACGTTCGTAGATATTTATTTGGGGGTGGGGGGTAAAATTTGTTGACAAAAAATTTATGAGGCTGAGAGTGCAAAAGTGGCTTAACCCATTTTTTGCCAAAATTTATAGGCATACTTTTATTATTAGCCATTTTAGCCACCATACCACATTCTTAAACATTCAATTGAATCTTCTATTAAAAAGTAAATATTTAAGAACGATTTTAGATGAAAAATATGCAAAAAAAGTGGGCTAAATAGCGCACATCATGCACTTCGCAGTTGAGCTGATGCTTAACCAGAAAAACAGGCATTCTATTTAAAGAAGATAATCTTACAGTACCAATTCAAATTATTGCGTTCACAAGTAAGGTAAGGTAGTGTCATCGATATTCTCTAAAAAAATAAAATGCGTGACTGGGTGGCACGTTGCCTTTATGTTTTTGTGAGTTCAAGAAAATTATATGTTTAAGGACATGGAAATCATGAGACAAATTTTTTACAAGTATTAAAAACTATATTTTCACTAGCTACAACAACTTCTTTAAGAGTTTGAAATGAAAAAATGAAAGCCATCTTAATTTATGATTGAAAAAATGTATGATAAAAAATTTAAATCATTGGAGAAAAGAAGAGCTTGAAGAAAATAACAAGCAAATAATTGCCTTAAAAGACCACAGGCACAAATCCCGCCAGTAAAATCTCAAGATGGTAAATGAATCGCAAACATTCACCCAAACAAAAGGCTGATCTCTTCGTTGAACATCTCGCGAATGTTTTTAAGCCATTTCCAGCAAGCATAGCTACAGATCCAGTTTGTTGATAGAAACGACGAATGTGAAATTCCTTTTGTCACGCTCAAAGAAGTAAGAAGTATGTGTCAACATAAGTTGTCTAACAAAAAATCACCAGGGTTTGATCTAATAACTGCTTAGGTTTTGAAAAAAATGCCTGCAAAAGCCTTCAAAAAACTCCAATTTATAATAAATGCATGCCTTAAACTTAGATATGTGCCACATCATTGGAAAATTGCAGAAGTCATTGTTATACCTAAACAAGGTAAGCCACCAACAGAAGTAACATCTTACAGACCTATATCGCTTATACCAATCATGGCAAAAGTTTTAGAAAAGACTAAGCAAAATAATAGAAGAAAGAAGACAAATTCCGAGTCATCAGTTTGGATTTAGAAATAAACATTCCACGATAGACCAAGTGCATCGGATTACGGATGTTGTGGAAAAGGTACTTGAAGAAAAACAAGTATGCTCGGCTATATTCTTAGATGTGGCTTAAGCCTTTTACAGTGTTTGGCACTTGGGTCTGCATAGGGATCTTCCTAGACAGTAGTACAAAATACTGAAATCCTACGTTACGAACCGACTCCTAAGAGTACGGAACGACCAAAATTATTCAGAACTAAAGAAAATTGAAGCTGGTGTACCATAAGGATGTTTCCTAGGACCAACCCTATTTCTATTATATACAAGGGATATTCCAGTGGACATCAACGCTATCATGGCCACCTTTGCTAATAATACTGCAATATTGGTGCCAGATAAGTCCGTTACGAAAGGCTACACAAAAATTGCAAAATGCATTCGATTAAGTCAGTGATGGGATGCAATAGTGGCGAATCAAACTAATAAAACAAAATCGACGCATATAAACTTTACAAACAAAAATTAAACAATGTTCCAATTCTTGTAAACAGTACAGCAGTACCTTACTGCAATACTGCCAAATACCATGGAATGACTTTGGATGCAAAGCTTAAATGGAAAGAGCACATCAAAAAGAAAAGAGAAGAACTAAACTTGAAGTACAGACAAATGTACTGGTTACAAGGAAGGAACTCTGAACTATCTATCCAGAACAAACTAATGTTATATAACAAGTACTGAACCCGTTTGGACATATGGCATCCAACTATGGGGCTGTACAGAGAAAACAAATGCTGAACCCAACCAAAAATTCCAAAGCAAGGTCCTTCGTGGAATAATAATTGCCCCTTGGTATATAAGAAATATCGATGTACATCCTGATCTTCAAATTGAAATGGTTACAGAAGTGGTTAATAAACTCGCTGTATCACACTACCAACTCCAAAATAGAGTCCGTTTTAAATGTACGATACAGTGTTCGGAGATTAATAATAAAAATAAAATATAAAATGAATAAAATAAAATGTCAACCCGTTTTTGAGATAACGAATTTTCAAAAAAAATGGATTTTTTTTTTGAATTCATCAAAAGCTTATGAGAGATACTATTTATACCCTTGTTAATTCTTACAACTTTTTATAGTTGGTTAGGTACATATCGCACAAACTTGAACGTAACAGAAAATATTTTAAAAACGATACTGGCCAGAATGTGAATGGTGACCGCTATGGAGCCATGATTACTGGCTATTAGTTCATCAATTGAACAACCATGATGTACAGGAACTGTGGTTTCAACAATACGACGCAACATGTCACACAGCTGGTGCAACAATTGATTTATTGAAGGAAACGTTTGGTAACCGCATAGTTTCACGTTACGGATCTGTGAATTGTCCACCGGGATCGTGTGATTTAACGTCGCTTGACTATTTTCTGTGAAGATATTTAAAGTCGCTAGCCTACACCGATAAGCCCGAAACGATTGACCACTTGGAAGACAACACCCGCCACGTTATTGCCGAAATACGGCTACAAATGTTGGAAAAATTCATCGAAAATTGAACCTCCAGATAAGATTACGTCGGAGCCAATTGTGGTGGTCATATGCCAGAAATCATATTTAAATTATAAGCCAAGAGATTATCTTTCGAATAAAGTAAATTTCATGTCAATTTAAAAAAAAAACATCTTTGTTTTATTCCGTTTCAAAGTTGTATACCTTTAAAAAAAACACCCTAAGACACGCTGGAAAAAAATTAAATTAAAATGATTTGAGTTTGGCGTTCAAAATTATGCAAGAAAATGTCCTTTTTTGGCCCAACTAAAATGCCACCCAGAATTTACACGCCTGTCTAATTTCATCAAAAAACTTTTGTCTTCATAAATTTTTTACATTTTTAAAATACGGCTTTAATTTCCAAGACTTTAAAATTAAATTTTGTTTTCTATTTTGAATGTGATTGAATTGTTTTTATTGAATTTCTTCATGGGCATGTTTTAAGAGTTATGTTCAAAGCTTAGTCGTGTCGAGGGCACCTCTCTCCAAATAATCGATTACACAAAATAATATTTTATGTCCTTGTTTTTGACGTCCAATAACACCTTTTCGATAACGTCTGTAGAATAATTTTAAGCTACACCAACGGGACCACTCCAGGAATTTGCAGTTTTTTGCATTTTTATGCATTTCTATATTCTGGATTTTGCTGTTCACCAAATAGGGGCTGTAACCCACTGCACTGCTAACTTCAATGTGAAGTTAGTGGTGCATGTTTTTTTCTCAGAAACCGGACTAGCTTTGAAACTGAAATAAGGCTCTGAATTTGCAGTTCAATTTGCTTTTCCAGAAAAGGCCTTACATACAAAAATTTTATATTGCACTGCTAACTTCATTTGAAGTTAGCAAAAATGTCCTTTTCTCAGGAGGCTTAAAATTTGCAGTTTTTTGGCGCTTCAAGAAAAAACTCAGTTCAAATTGCGAAGACTAAATTTCACACTGTTAACTTCACAGCTAACTTTACTTAAAAATGTACATGTACTGCTAAATTCACAGTGAAGTTAGCAGTGCAGTTTGAAATTTTTTGTGTTAAGACAAAATTTGGGCAAATTTTACTGCAAATTCAGAGCCCTATTTCAGATTCATACCTAGCCCGGTTTCTGAGAAAAAGACATGCACTACTAACTTCACAGCGAAGTTAGCAGTACTACCCACTATTTGGTGAGCTGCAAACTCCGGAATAGAAATTCATAAAAAATGCAAGAATTAAAACTGCAAATTCCTGTCGTGGTCCCATTACCTACTTACTTACTAATTCGTCTCCCGATCCAGGGAGGGTCTCTGCCTGAGATATTGCAGTCTTCCATCGGTTGCGGTGCCTCACACGCTCCCTCCAGTCATCGAGGCCAAGCGTTCTTGCGTCTGAAACCACCTGGTCCCTGTAGCGGAGGTTCGGTCTTCCGGATCATCTTGAATCTGGGGCCTGAGATTCGAAGGTTTTTTTGGCTGGAGCGTTGTTGTCCATTCGCTCGATTAGGCCAAGTCAGTATAGTCAGCGTGTTTTAGCTCTTTGGACTACATCCACTTATCCACGTATAATTCACGATTGAATTTTCTCCTCCGAGGAGGGCGAATTCCTCGCAAATTGGACCAAATATCCGCCGAAGAATTTTTCTCTCGAAAGTTCCCAGTATCAATTCCCCTTTTAAACTTATCGTCCAGCACTCGGCGCCGTAAAGTAGAACTGGTAAAATTAGCGTTTTGTATAGCGTGCACTTTGTCTTCCGGGAGAGGAGTTTTGAACCCATTTGTTTGGCCAAACCGCTAAGTTGTCATTCGTGGGGTTGATGTTTGTTCCGAGGTGGGTAAACACCTTGACTACCTCAAAATTACTGCTACCAACAGAGACGTTTTTTCCTAGGCGATGGACTGATGAAGCTTTGTTTTGTCCTCATTCACTTCAAGACCAACGCGTTCCGCCTGTTCATCAATAGCTGTGAATGCTTCTAGTACAGCTCGCTTGAAGCGGCCGATGATGTCGATGTCGTCCGCATAGCCAAGCAGTTGCGAAGACCTATTGAAGATAGTACCTAAGTACTCACTCGTGTGGCCTTATATTTAGATAGCATTAAGTGTCAAAATAAAAAAAAATTTGTTCTTAACAAAAATATTTATTTTTCTTATCACTCAATGCAAAAATAAAAAGCTACATGAATTTCGAAAGCTTTTCAAAACTTTGGAAAAAAAATACGGTAGGTACCTGCCACACATTTTAAAAACAATTAAAATAAAATGACTCCTACGATTTTGGCTTAAAATTGTCTGTGTAAAAATTTGTACGGTACGGCTTACATAAAAATATTTCATCGGCCATTTTTTAACAGTACCTACCTACGTATCTCCCACGGAACTTTCTTTTTTTGTTTTTGAATTTTCTCACAACTGTCTCTTAAAAGTTAAAATTATATTGCATTTCAAAATATTCAAAAACAGAATTTTTTGAATTAAAAACAAATCAAAACATTTTGTGTGAAAATTTAATAACTCAAAACATGAAAAAAATACTTTTTTGCATACAAAAATTTTTCCTGAAATGTTGTCAAAATTTTATATACCCAAATATTAAAATTATTTTTAAAATACCCTCATAATATCAATGTACCTACATTATTTTTTTATATTTGTAATTTTAAAAATTCTAAGCCTCTTAAACATTAAGGCAAGAAAATACAACCTAATCGTGCACTCTATTTTTTCTGATCTTGAAAATACACCTTTAATGGCTAACCCAAAACCTTTGTTATTTTCTTGATTTTTGTGTGTGTTGTTATTGCTCACCATTAACGATGTTTGCTCGAGGAAATCATATAAAATCTTTATTTCCATTAAATAATAAATCACCTTAAGGTTGTTTACGCACTTAGAACGCAACTAGCTACTATATTTTTATTCATCGATATGGGAAACTGTTATTCTCTTAATGCGTGAAGGCTTAGGTTTATTATTATTATTTTTTTTTTTTTGTATTTAATGTTGAAGAGTATAAAAGTAAGGATATACATTTATATCAAGTCCTTGAGAGTCTGATTTTAGGAGTTGGAGGCTATGTGTAAAAGGATACACTTGTTTACATTATGAATCAGCGCCCAAAGGTAGCCTACTTAGAAGACGTCTGGTTAGCAGAGAAAATAAATAAATATTAGATTTCTGTTTTGTCATCCTTTGAAAATATCATCCAACATTATATGGGTCATAGGATTTATTTTTATGTATGTGTGTATTGTACAAGTACATATAGGTTTATGTAGGTAAAAGTTTGTTTATGAAAAAAAAACATAAAATAAAGCTTTGAAAAAGGTAAAAGCCATTGATTAAATGAAAGGAATTTCTATGCCTACGCACTACTTTTTATATAAAACCCACATACGCCATGGCAAAAAGGATTGATTTTTTCTCTACGTTTACCGCAAAGGGATTTTATTCATTTTAAAAGTGGTTCTAACAAAACGGATGAAGTTCTGAAAAGAAAAATTACTGTTATTTATATGAAGCAAAATACATCAACCCTAACTTAATAAATAAAAAAAAACTTAAAGAAACCATTTGGAACAAAGCTATTTATCATAGTTGTAAAAAAGGAAATTAAATCGAAAATCAATTTCTATTTTTTGTTTTTTTTTTTTTTAATATAATAATATTACACTTTATTAATGTACATGTACCTACCTACATACAAGGAAGAAAACCTCTGCTACCACCTCAGTCATAAACACCAAGGACACCAACCTCTCCAGTCCCTCAATACCCCACCCCAAAATTCCTGAAACAGCTTCCATGCTTCCCAGCTAACCCAACCACTCCAACCAACTGAACCCTCACAAACTACCCAAACCACACTCCATATCCCAACCCGTCCCATACCTAGAATCCAGAGCCAGGTTTTTTTTTTTTTTTGTAAATTCATTTTTATTTTTCAATTATCTTAGAACTATCTTAAAGCTAGACAAAAATTCATAAAAACTAGTCTACTTATCAATATCTTAAAACTAACTTACTGGCCCCAGTCGGGCGCTCTAAGTTAAACTATAGTAACTTAATGCTAATGCCTTTCGGCCTAAGAACTATCTTAATACTAAATCCAGGTCGGTTTTATTTTTTACCGAGAAGAAATTCACAAAAAAAACTCGGTATCTATGTCTTTAGTTTTTGGTTTTATATAAAACTTACAAACTACAAAACTAAATTAAAGCTAATTAAAACTACTTAAAACTAATTTTAAACTAATTACAACCTACTTATAAGCTACTTACAAACTAGAACAGCCACAGCAAGCATTTCCAGTTTTTATAATTTTTTTGTATTTTTGTTGATCTTATAATTTTTTTTTTTTTTTTTTTTTTTTGTGCCACCCTGACTGTCCCTACTTAAACTAACTACCTAAACCTATGTAAGTCGGCCATACAAGAAAAAATAGCAAGGTCAACTATTAAATGTCTGAAGGAACTTCGTTTTCGTTTTTCAACCACCAGAACTGGTTCTCCTGCTTTACCCTATCTCTTCGGTCCCGCTGGGACACAGTCCTACTGAACCGAAGGTGCTCAGCTCCGTTTTGTGCGAGGACGTCTCGACTGTAAAGGAGCCGCCGATCTACAGTTCTACGGCCGACGTGGTAGATTAGCGGAACCGCCGCTCTATCCTGCATCAGCCCTCGACTGTTTAGGTGGAGGAATGCATCGGGCGGAATAAAGCCGCTTAGACGCACACTCTCGTAGTATTCGTTGTTGGGGTAATAAGCCCCGAAAATTAAGCTGTTAGACGAGGACATCGCTCTTGCAATGTGACCTCGAATAAGCTTCAGCCAGAAATTATCTATCCTGTTTATGTTGGCCCCGTTGTATAGAGTCAGGTTGGAATAATAGTGTTTGTACTCCGACTCTGGTGTTCTGTGCAATCCAAGGCAGCCTCTCAAACACCCAAATCTTTTCCATTTGAGACGGGGCAAAGTTAAACCAAACCGGGCATCCATAGGCAATCATCGGCCGGATAAGGGCCATGTAGCAAATCACCTTCACCCTGCTGTCAAGCCGGCTGCTATAAAACAACCGTTTCGTCAGGGCAAAATCTCCCCTAGCCCTGGCCAGAGCAGCATTTATATGTCTGTCGAAATACAAATACTGATCCATCCAGATGCCAAGGTACTTTACTACACTATTACTCGCCAGTGGATGTCCAATTGGCCCTACGATCACCAGCTTGCGCCAGTTCTTTCTCGTATCCCTTGTGGCTCTAAGCAACGGAGTCCTAAACAAGATAGTTTCTGATTTCTGGAAGTTGATTTTCAACTTCCAGTCATCGCAATATCGCTGAATCTCATCGAGGTCACGCTGCAAAAGAATCCTGATGACCTCGACTTTTGGAGCTGTTCTGTACGCAATTAGATCGTCGGCATACGCAATTGTCTGAGTTAGACTACTTATCAGATCGCTGGTGTAAATGCTGAATAGAATCGGTGAGTTGACCGCTCCCTGCTGAAGACCATTTTTAATATTAAAGGTTGTCGCAGAAGTTACATTGCCACTCTTGACAACAAACTTTCTGCCATTGAGCATATCATAAAGCATATATAACAGTGGTTTCCCAACTAACATACTCTAGAGAGCTTAGCTCTCATTTTCTCAAAAAAACGCCCATAGTACTTTTTTAGATCTTATTGCTAAACTTAAGACATGATCTGTCATAATGAAACATAAATTTGTCCATAGTGTTTTCATTAAATGATGTAAGCATTTTTCTTGGATCAAATCACTTTAATCTTATACCTAGAACAATTATTACTCCTGTATGTAAATTGAAAGTCTTATAATAATTTTGTTTTCAAATTTTAACTCTAAACGTCATTTTTAAGTCTTTAAAATCTCTTAACAAGAGCTAATAAAGTAACAACTACAAAACTCTAACTGTAGGATTCATATGAGATGTTGCACTGACAGCAGCTTTATTTGATTCATACAATAGTCGTTCTTTTTTTTAACGTTTTGTATGTACATTGCTTTCTGGCGTTCAGTTTTCTATTGGTCTGTCTTCCTGAAGGAAACATTGGATGCTGATGCCGATTACTGTTTAAAATGTATTTTATTTTGTTACAAATGTGAACTTTCGGTGATAGACTTTCTTTTTATTTTATTTCGGTGTAATATAAGGTTTTTCTGACTTGAAAATTTGACTAAAATATTCATGCAACGGCGTAAGCCCATTGTAAACATTTAATTTTTTAAACTTCGTAAGTCTGTCACAATTTGTATGGAAAATTAGAGAGATTTACGAAGCTTAAAATTTTACTACGTCTATAGTTTCGTTGCCGAATGTTAATTTTTTATATTCTTTGTTCATTTATTCCAAAAATTATGACGTTATAATGAAGATTTATTGTTCAGAAAAGGTAATGCATAAAACTTAATATTTCAAACTTTGAGATTTCATCTTTTTTTTAAACATCAACAATAATTCACATTCTTAAGAAAAAAGGGAACGCATCACCGATTTGTTCTTGGTTCGTTTGATAAATGTCAAAATAAAGTCGCATAAAAGCATCAGACTTCTCACAAAAAGTGTTTTTGTACATACCAACATGAACAGACAACACTGTCATAAAAATGTCTTTTTAAGAGTTAAAAGTATCGATACGACAGCAGCCATATTTAAATTTGAACGAAGTGTTTTTTGTATAGTTTGAGGGTTACCGTGATATGAAATTAAATTTTGAAATAATTTATTTGGTTTTCCATTATGATGAATCTATTTAACGTATATTTACGTATATACGTGTATTGATATTGATGATTATTTGGTTCAACATTAAATACAAAAGAAGTATTTGTTCTAATAACAAATGTCTAAAAATATAAGTTCTGACTTATTATTTTTTCATTAAAACGTCTCTTAACCTCTTGTAAATTCTTAGATTACAAAAACAGGCATACAAGAATAAGATTATCAATTCGACATATTATCTGCTATTATATCTTTTTCGTCATATAACATGAATAAGTGCTATAAATAATGTCAGCATAAAAAGTACTATTCTTATTCAAAGCAAACATCAAGGTAACCCTTTTTCCAATTCAAAATAAAATTAAAATAATTTAAATATCAATTATTATGAAAGCGCTTCATTATTTTTCGAAGTAAAATGTGTAAGTTAGTAAAAAAAGTTTCAATCGCACTAAGATTTAACTCTACATATGTCACAAACTATAATTATACTAACGTCGTCATGAAATGAAAATATAAATTCACACATTCATTTTTCAACATGAGACAATGACGATGACACATACAGACATAAATACTTCGTACCAAGTTTGCGAGAGAAGTATACAAATGTGAAAGATAAGTATCTGTTTTTTTTTTTTAATTATGCGCATACTCTTTCTCTTTTCATCAACTCCCACAAGAAGTGACGCATTCTCCTAACAAGATTAATGGAGCATTTGTCATCCTATAGGAACAATAAAAATGTTTCTATAAGAGGAAATTAACTCCTATAAGTGGGCCATTTAAGGCTTTTAACATTTTCATAAAGATGTAGGAGTACTCTTCTAGAGTGAGAATAACTCCCGGAATAAAGTCTCACAAGCCTCTAGGAAACTCTTATGAGAGGAAAATTGTTACTTGGGTTACTAATGCCAAGTCTGGTCAGCTTTAGATAAAGACCCTCTAACCATACGGTGTCGAAGGCTTTCTCCAAATCAACCAGACAGGCACCCGTACACTGCTTCTTAGATTTGTTCCATTGGACATCAGAAACGAGTTTCGACGCGGCATGAATGGTGTCATGTCCCAGAGCAAGGTAACACTACGGGCAATGGATGCAGGAAGTCGGATAAGCGAAGAGATAGAGGAAATAGACCTCTCTCCTAGCCGATCCGATCCAGACGAAGTGCTTCCTATCAATGAGGAAGAACAAATGTTACTCGAAGATGAAGGGGCATTTGCCCCCATCTTCTAAAGGCAACAAAATGACTGGACGCGGGCTCAGCACCAGGCTAGCCCAGGTGAATTAACACCACGTTAAGGCAGCATTAGCTGTCATTGCGCGGAAATTTACTGTTGATAACTTGGGACTAGCGCTGATTCAAGAACCCTGGATTTACGGGGGCCAAATAAGAGGCCTAACATAAGTAAGGGCTCTAAATTTATATGGAATACGAGACACGACTCGCCCAGAGCATGCATACAAATAAGAAATAATATAAATTTTATATGCCTTTCAGAATTTATGACGTGGGATCTAGTTCCACTACAGGCCCAAATTTACATTGACGGCAGCTCTCAAATAATGGTTGTAGCATCCGCAGACTTTGCTAGTGATGATGCAAATATACTCGTACCACCAACAAAAGTTCGGAAACTAGTGGACTACTGCAAAAGCAAAAGACTACCCCTTACGGTCCGGTACGATGCAAACGCCCACCATACAACATGGGGAAGTACCGATATAAACAAAAGGGGTGAGTACCTTTTAGATTTTATTATCGAAAAAAATCTAGATATATTTAACGTAGGGAATATCCCTACATTTGTAACTACAATTAGAACAGAAGTTTCAGACATAACCTTCAGAACTCCAAACTTGAATAGTTTGGTCAAGGATTGGAGAGTTTCGAACGAACCATCAATAACTGACCATAGAATTATAGTGTTTACCCGGAGAACCTTTTGACAGAAAACACCTCTGGAAGGAGTCCCAAGAAAACAAATTGGAGTCTTTATAAAGATATTCTCAAGATAAATCTTGATCAGTTAGGATCAGTAGAAACGACAAACAGCTACCAAGAACTAGAACGTACAGTAAATGAGTATAGTGGGGCTATAAACGAGGCATATGTACTCAGCTGTCCCCCAAGACCCATAAAAAGACAGACCGATGCTCCATGGTGAAACAATAATCTGTCGAAACTAAGATCCGAGTTAAGAAAACTTTTCAATAAGGCAAAGAGAAATGGAGAGTGGCATAAATACTCTGCAGAGATGACCAAATACAATGGGAAGATAAGGAAAGCCAAGAGAAGAAGTTTTGCAAATTTCTGTGAGAGAATTTCTACCACTCCAGCAGGACTACACAAACCTCTAGCGAAGGAGAAAACTTTAGCACTTAGAAACCCTGATGGTAGCTATACAGAAAATGAGGAGCAAAGGTCAAACCTTTTGCTAAATACTCACTTTCCGGGTAGTATACCAATGGTAACAGATACAATGGAGAGAATACCTCTCAGAACAAACCGGGAGGACTGGAAGGTAGCCAAAACTATCTGCACAGTAAACAGGATAGATTGGGCGATAAGCTCCTTTCAACCTTTCAAATCACCGGGTGTAGATGGCATTTTTCTAGCCCTTTTACAAAAAGGAAAAGATGAACTAATGCCTTATCTTATTAAAATACTTCGCACTTGGGTATACACCAAGTCTATGAAGAAGAGCTAAGGTAATCTTCATTCCCAAAATCGGAAAAAAGAAATACAACACATCCGAAGCCCTTCAGACCAATATGCTTAACATCCTTCTTACTGAAGACTTTGGAAAAGTTAATTGATAACTTTATCAGATCAGAAGTATTAATAAATATGCCTTTGAACCATCGCCAGCATGCTTACAGAGCGGGTAGATTTAAAGAAGCCACCCTTTATGAACTCACAAACACCGTACAAATAGCTTTAGACTCTAAAGAAATGGCCTTGGTGCGTTCCTTGACATTGAGGGTGCCTTCGACAATACCTCATATGAAGCTGTTAACAGGGCCTTGTTAAGAAAGGGTGTACCCATCGCTATACTCAGATGGATATGTGGTATGCTGAGCACAAGAACTGCGGAAGCATATGCAGGACAAAGTGTCCAGAAAGTTATCACCAAAAAGAGGCTGTCCTCAGGGAGGGGTCTTATCACCCTTACTGTGGAGTCTCGTGGTGGATGAACTATTGGAAAGTCTTACTTCCCAAGGCATACGCTGCATCGGCTTCGCCGACGACATTGTTATAACAGAATTAGGGAAGTTCGAAGAAACTCTCTGTGATATTATCCAGAGAGGACTTAAAATAAAAAGGAAATGGTGTCTATCTGTGGGACTGAACATAAACCCCACAAAAACAACGATAATTCCATTTACTAAGAAAAAACTTCTACCACGCATGAAACCTATCCGGTTGGCTGGTGAAGAAATCGACATCCAGAAGGAAGTTAAATATCTAGGTATAACATTAGACTGTAAACTTCTCTGGAACAAACATGTCGAAATAACTGTCGGGAAAACCACAAAAGCTCTCATGATATGCAAGAAACTTGCAAGTAAATCATGGGGCTGTAAACCAAAGATCCTTAGATGGATGTACACCATGATGGTAAGACCCATCATTACCTATGGGGCGGTTGCATGGCACAAAAGACTCGAACTTACAACAACTAGAAAATCATTAGAAAAGGTACAGAGGCTAGCATGCATCTGCATTACTGGAGCAATGAGAACATGCCCTACAGCAGCAATGGAAGTCATTCTTCACTTGACCCCACTACACGTGACCATAGAGAGCGCTGCTAAGGGAGCCATCATGAGATTTGCAAAAGAAGGAACTGGCACAGGGAAAATCATTAGTCTCAGGCAAAGAGACTCGATTTGTAAGTCCATAGAATCGAACCTCCTTGACGAGATGGCATGATTAAAAATTATAACTTCGAAAAAATATCCATGTGGAGTTAAGTAGCAAAAAAGAGTGGGTGGATGAAACCGTAAACTACCTCTTAAAGCAAACGCCATCAAGTGGTACACTGATGGATCGAGAACTTCGGAATGGACTGGTGCTGGAATTTATGGGCCTTGGACCAAACTTTCAACACCGATGGGACAGTCTACAAGTATTTTTCAGGCAGAAATTAATGCCATAAAAAAATGTCCCGAAAGAAATCTCGAAAGAAAATATAAAAACCAAAATATTAAATATCATGTCAGATGACCAGGCCGCACTCAAAGCATTAAGCTCATATAACATCAGCTCTAAACTGGTATGGGAGTGTGTAGGCAGGCTAAACGAACTGGGCAAACTTTACTCTGTCACTCTCTATTGGGTCCCTGGCCACGTTGGCATACAAGGCAATGAAGAGGCAGACTCCTTAGAAAAAATAGGGGGAATGACACCCCTAATGGGACCAGAGCCTTAGTGCCGAATAGGAGAAAACGTGATAAAACATAAAATCAAAACAGAAGAGGAGGTGAAAAGATCAAAAATCTGGAACGAACTCCCTAAGCTAATACAGGCCATACATCTGCTTGGGCCTCACAACCAAGAACGATTCCAGTCCTGTATGAGCCTAAACAGAAACAAACTTAGAATAATAACGGGTCTCCTCACAGGCCACTGTAAACTTAGGAGACAACTCCAAATTCTTGGCTTAGAGAGCGCCGCGTGCAGATTCTGCAATGCTCATGAGGAGACACCGCACCATATACTAGGTAGATGTGATGGACTCGTGCATCAAAGGCACATGTATCTGGGAAATCTCCAAATAGAGGATAGCGAACTACCCTCCCTAAAAACACTCCAAATACTCAAGTTCCTCAAGGAAACAAATTTGGAGAACGTGCTGTAGTATGAGAAACCTCATCCAGCTTTAGACGGGGTCATAATTGATCTTAATGATCGCAGGGCACTTATATTCCAAACTCCTCATTCATACCTACATATTATATAGGTTCATTAAAATATTTGTTCGCTGGCTTTATAATCAATGGAATATGAAGTGCTCGCATTAAGTATTTTCAGTTAAGGTGTTTCAAGAATCTTTTATTATTTCACAACAAGAGGTACAAGTTCACAATAAATCCAAAGATCGACTGATAAAAACTAACATACTAACCTAGAGGATCAAAATATCCTTTTTGACTCTGAAATGGGTCAGAACTCAGAAGCCTACAATGGCATCGGAAAACTGGGCAAACAATTTTGGGTCTTAGGGACTAAACTTTATTTTGAAAAATTGCAAACGGCACTTTATTTTTCTTAAAAGCTCTATGTTTGCAACATCAAAGGTAAAGACGAAAGACCTAAGGCTTACCGGAATAGCTTGCTTTCTTGCACAAAAGGAACATTTATCGATATAAAAAAAAATTAAATGTTTTGGGCTTATTAAATGTTTTGGCGAAATTTTTAGAAAATTTGCAAAAATTGATTTTTTTTTAGCTTTTCAGATAATCTTTAATTCTTTAAAACGTCATCTTTAAAAAATTGTAGTTGCAGATTTCATGAAAAAACACTTTGAATGAATTCTAACCTCAAAATTCTTTCTTAAAGAATTCAAAATATAAGAAAACTTGGTTCATAAGCTTATGAGAAGTGTTTAATCAGGGAAATTAATGCAAATCAACCACAAGAATATGTAATATATCGCACACATCATCAATTGGCAATTAAATCATTAATTAGGAGAAAACCACAGCCAACAATGTTGGTGAAAATATTTGAATCACTTTTTTTTATTTAAAATTGCAGCCGTATGCATCACAGACTGCGTCGTAATTTGAATAAAAAAAATACTTTGCAAATAAAAGAAAATTGCATTTAACTGTTTATTAATTATGAGGAGGGTATAGCTAGAAAATGAACTTTATAAGGATATTTTATTTTGTTTATTTTGTCATCAGTTCTACTGAATGGTGGCTTCACATAAAATCAACACATTTTTAATAAATTAAGTAAATATTAAAGGAAAACAAATTTGGCTAAATTATTGTATTAAAATATCCTTTTTTGCTACTTAAAAATAATAAGAAACAAGACCAACCACAAATATTTTTTTGGTTTTTAATTATTTTTATTTGCGATTCTTAAAAAAAATGAAGTGGATTTTTTTTCAACAGACTCCTCATTACAATGATAGGGAAGACGAAAAAAAGTGGGTCAGTTTGACTATAGCCTAAATGGCTGCATCGATTACACTGATCAACAAGGTTTTTGTTATACAGAAACCAAATAATACTTTTCAGGGTTTTGGGGTGCTGAACTCGAACCTGATGTCAGAAAAATACCATCACTGACCACTATTATCTCTTAACATGATTCTAAGTGATTTTTGATGATTTTGGAACCTAAAATAACGATACTATTTGCATAATTGTTCTTACCATTTTACAAAATCTTATTTTTCTCGAAAACGGCTACACAATTTTTCTTATAAAAAGTACAATAATTTGCTTTTCTTTTTAATAAAGGCTACATTTAGATAAGTAACCATTTTTCAAATAAATATTATAAATGGTCGCTCAAAAAGAACCATTTATTTTAATTTTGGATTTTCTTCAAAACGGTATTCTTCATTTTCAATGATTTTTTTATACAGAAGCAACTTTTTTTCAATTTTTTTTTTTGATTTTTAAAAAAATACTTTAAGTTTTTTGAAAACTGTGTAGTTTGTTTTTAGTAGTACCTCATGGCGTAATGGTTAGTGCGTAGGACTGTCATGCCAAAGGTCTGGGTTCGATTCCCAGCCACTGCCAACTAAAAACAGAAATGTTTTTTTCAGAGGTACTGCCTCTTGCGAGGAAGTGACAAATCCTCCAAGAGTATTACTTGTCATGAATAAGTGCTTCTCACCTAGCCGTTCGGACTCGGCAAAAAATTGACGGTCCCCTCCATTCCTGCCAACAACACGCACACAGGAATGGTTGAGAGTTGTTAGTCACTAGGCCCTGGTTCTCCATGAGCTGTTGCGCCACTAAATTTATTTATTTAAATTTATTTTATAGTTGTTTTTTTATAATAAACTCATTCTTTAACGTTTTTATAATATAATTTTACTTTTATAAATAAAATGCACAGCAGCTCAAACGCACTTGCTCTTATGTTCAAGTTGCTTGGAATTAAGAACTTTAAAAATATGAAAATAAATATAAGAAAAATATAAAAACATAAAAAGCATTAAAACCGTTCTTTTAATTTATCAACAACTTGTTAAAAACTTAGAGCTCAAAAACAAGTATGCTATTTGATTACTTGAAAAAATAGGAATAAATGCAAACAAAATTTTGAATCGTTGAAGCGGTTTTCTTAAAAAATAATTTCTTATATATAAAATTTTTATAACATTTTTAAAAACAAGTTTTGGTATGCCAATTTTGAGTATGAATTAAAACACATTTTTAAACCTAGTTTTAAAACATTCATTTAATATTATTTAAAAAATCAAAGATTTTTTTTTTTTAAATTTTTATATGCAATATTATTGACATTTTAAAAACGATTTTCATACAAATTTTGACTGAAATCGTTTAAGCCGTTAATGAGAAAATCGAGAATTAAAAAAACCGTTTTATTGCAGGTACTATTAATAACGGTTTTCGGTAATTTTTTTTTTTCATCAAAAAGTAAACCATACCTACAATAATCAACTGTTTTTTTTTTATTAAAATCATTAGAGCGTTAATGAAATAAGCTTTTCAATTACGGTTGAAGTGCAAGTACCGTTATTTTTGCTAAGGTAGGCAGACAAACGGTTATTGGTGCAACCCCTCAAAGCCTTATATTGATACAAATTACAAAAGCATGTAAATGATTTGTCTTTTTATGTCGTTGGCTCTAAGACTATAACCAGATACCTGATTTTAAAGTCGTGTTAAATCAACGTAGGTGGAAGGTAATATCTATGACATATGTTAATTTAGCACTATCATAAGAAAGTAAAACTGCTATTTTTTCCTAAAAAACTTGCTTATTTTACCTGTAAATCTAATAAACTTTACATGAAAATCTAGTTAAAAATCACGAATGAATGTCCTATAAATTTAACATGAAGATTAAAATAATTTAACATGAATCAATGTTGAATCAACCCTGCATCTGTTAAATATTATGTCTTGGATCCATGCGTCTAGGTCCCATCTCTAATGCTGCTGTCCGTCCAATTTATTTTGAATTATTCTAAAAGTATAGAAATTAGTTACTATGTATTTTATTTTATATTTAAAAAAAATACTTTAAGATACTAACTTCATTTTGAACTGGAAACGTCTATAAGTTGAAACTGATTTTGTTTGGATGGCTTGTGTGTGTGTGTTTCAGGCCCTGACAGACTACTACTTTAAAAGGTGGCCAGGTTAAATTCAAATAATTTAATTTGAATGGTGTGTGTGTGTATGTGCTTTACCACTGGTGTCACGTTGAAATGAACTGGCAGAGTGTTTCTTTAATTTGAGTCCAGGTTAAATTCAACAGGACAACATTGTAAAAATAACCATATGAAACGTTACTTCAACCTGATTTGTGGTAAAATAGAAATTCATAACATACAGTGCTAAAAATAACATGACCTCAGTTAAAATTTGCGCCATATTCTCATCAAAATTTCTTGTTTACCAGAATAAAGCCTTAAAATAACGGGTTATCTTCTGCAACAACTAAAGTTTGGTAATATAGGCCACCAGGCTGATTTAATACTGAATATAAGGTTATTAAAATCAGGTAAATTTCTGAAATTTCTGTAAGTGTATATGGGATAATGCACCTTGTAAATTTAACAGGGCCCAGGTTAATTATTTACCAGATTTTTTTTTCTGAGTGTAGGAATCAAGGGACGATTACATTTAATAGTGGTTTACTAATGGAAAGTCTGGTAATTTTTATATAAAGACCTTCTAACAGTGTGGTGTCAAAGTCCTTCTCTAAATCAACCAAGCAGGTAAGGCACCCGCCTGGCTTCTTCTTCTGAAATGAGTTGAAGACGAACTGGAACTTCACTTTCGTAATTGGGCCTTTTTCACTCGGTTAAAGTGTTTGTTAAATGATCTGCGTTGGAACCGTTGAAACCTATGTTTCTCTGGACGCCATTGCATAATGTCATTTCGAAGGTAGAAATAGTGAAGCAAGGCTATAATTTCAAGGTCATGGTTTGGGAAAATGCACGCATTCACCTTTAACACTTGCTGACAAGTAGCCCCCATTGCTTAAGAATAGATAAACCTTTTAAAAATATTTATTTTATTTTAATGTTTAAAAAAACTCGATCAAAAGAGGTTTCTCCTACCCTTAGTATGACTAAACACAGGCTAATGGTCAGGACTTTGGAGTACAGGGAAAAATTTTAAAAGGAGATACCGGTGCCTGCGGCTTATGAAATTTCGAGTATGTTCATTGTACAATGCACATATTTGGTTGCATTAAAGTAATGACGATATTTTGTATAGTCTTGAAGATACCCCTGCATGTGGAATTTCAATTTATCTGACACCTTCTAACACACAGCGAGTTACAATATGAACCTTTGATCAAAACTCACAAAATTCTGTCAGTACTTTTGTTATTTTTACCATTTGACACATCTCTCTTATTACCTTATCCAACACATCACTGAATCAATCAAATGTTAATACTTTGTCTACTGCTGTCCAGCGCGTATTCCACTTATGACTTTGTCCAGCTTAGAAATGTGCTGACACATATAAAATCCATTCAGAAATAATCCTATATTCCAGTGAACCGCACATGGAAAAGTTATCCATATAATACCAGTGTCTCATAAAAATTCTCTTTCTATCTCAAAAGTATTCAAGATAAAAAATAAAAAAAACTGTCAAAAACATAAATCTGTCACCGTAGAGAAAACTTTACTTCAAAATTCTTTTTTGTGAGCATAAACAAACTGAGACAGGATGAAGTTCTACTTGCTTATTTCCCACGTAGAATACATTCTTTTTTTTTTTGTTCCTCATTTCAATATTTAATCCATGAATTCCTTTTCCAAACTTTAAAGGAATTGGAAACTCAAGTCTTCATTTTACATTTTCATCAAAAAAAAAAAGAAACAACAACAAAAATAGAAGAAAATATACCAACCCTTTTTTTTACTAACAGTTCTCATAAAAAAATGTAATATAAGCAATTCTCTCTAAGGACATTCTAGGTTGATGAAAAATATTTTCTTCCCTTTTCAGTTATTCTAGGACAAACATACTAAGAAAAACTTTTAAAGCAGTTTTTTTTTTTTTTTTGTTAAATATATTCTCTTCCTCTGGAGCGATTAAAATTATTAAGTGAAAGAAATTAATTCAATTTGTTTTAAGTTTAGTTTTGCTTGAAAATTAATTACAAACAAAAATAAACGATAAATTATTTTGAATGACAGAGATTGAGATTGGGGGAGGAGGAAATCGTTTTCTCCAGCAGACTCAAACTGAACATTCAGAACTTCCAACTCCAACACTCTCTATGAACGACACCTGAGGCAAATCGCTCACTCATGGAGGAGCAAACACAAAACACAACTTAAGCTGAAGAAACCGGAAAGAAAAGCAAAAAAAAAAAGATCGATAGAAGACAACCCCGACACTTCAATCGAAAATAACAATCGACCTCCCAGCAAGAATAAGGGAGACGGAGACAGGGGCAGAGCATGAAAGAACACCCTTGGGGCCAGAGACCCTGATTTATTCTTTCGAATCCGAGAAGAGTTCAATATTATTCATGATTCGATTTGATAGCAAACGAAATGCATCTCTGTCAATTTCCTAAGTGCATCACCAAGTGAATACAATTTTAATAAATTAGAGTCCCCCGAGCGAGGGAGCAGCAAAGGAATGACATTGGCAGAAGGGATGTGGCACCCGCCAGGAGTATAAAGTGGGTAAAATGTGTGTTTACCCTTTCGCAAAATTGCACACTAACCAGGAGTAGGAGCTAGAGATGGAGTTGGAGCTGGAGCAGCATCTGTACCAAGTTGAATTTCATTCAAATGGAATCATCTCTAAAGCACGGAATCGAACTAGCAAAACATCAAAGAGGCGGAACTTGATTTTTGTGTTTATTTTTTTTTTTTGTGAATGTGACGAACTCAGGACACGATGCACGAAAAAGGATTTTTGTTCTGATCTCACAAAAAAAGATTAAAATCGTTTACTCAAAATAAAAGTAATCTAAATGTTAATTGAATCGATGTTTAAGGTAAAAGAAAACTTTTAGAACATTCCAAAATGCTTTGTTCACTATTGCTAAGAAAAAATCGATGTTTTATTCAGTAAGGTACTATACTATAAAATATTGAGTAAAATTAATTTTAAAACTATCACATCAATATCACACAAGAAAATGGTTAAAAACGAGTGGGTCCAAAACTCAACACAGGTGATTCACTTATAAAAGCTCGACGGGTCACATTCGGCCGCCAGCCGAAGGTTGAGCATAGCTGGTCTATGCAATCCCCTCCAAATAAAACTAACTTGTAACAGAAACAAATCAGGCCGTGAGCGCATATTACTACATTTTTCATTTTATTCAACGAAGTTAAAAAAAAAAATTTGTATGCAAAAGCTCCTTTCAAATGTCAATAATATTGCGGGAGACAATCCAACTAGACAAAATCTCCTTGGGGAAGGGGGCCAAAATCTTTTTTAAATATTTTCTTTTGCAAAAAACCTCAAATCCCAAACATAGTTTTGCGAATAGCATTATACGAGTACTCACTGTATCTCTGTTGAGATTGCTGAAGAGCTGTTAGATTTAGGGCTGGCCAGGATACAAGAAAAGTCTCGATATCGTTTGGTATCGGTATCGGAAATCGAAACGATACCGAGACGATACCAAACAATACCGTATTTCTTGGGCCGAAAGTTACCGATACTCTCGGTAGTATAGTTTGGTATCGGCAGAAAATATAGTTTTTTGAATATTATTATTAGTTTATTACAAACAAACAATTTTTGTAACTGGTTTCTCAGAAACGGCTCTAAATATTTAGATGAAATTTTCAGAGCTTTTCATTTTAGCAGGGAGAAGTTTTAGTCAATTATTTTAATTACAACTGCCCACTGCCACGCTTATTTGAATTATGTTGGCTTCATCTGAAACCAATGATTTGGATGAAATTTTCGGACTTGGTTCTCTTAAGTGAGAAAATGACTTTAGTGAAATCAATAAAATATTTGTGTGCATTGTTTTCCTCTGAATTTATGACCCCGCGTCAAAATTTTCTGTTGAATTCTTTATCGGAACTTAACTTAGACATTTAAAAAAAAAAAAAACATGCCTATAAAAAATTTTTCCACAAAAAAAAAACCTTAGTTAAAAAGAAATGTCTTTTATAATAAAGATTTTTGTCTTGAATCCTAAAAATAAACAGGTTCAACTAATACATCAAGAACATGTAACCAATTCCTGGCATTTTATTCTGGTTTGCGACTCAGATAAGACCGAAACCAGGCGAGACTGATATCGATACCGAGACGAGACTTTTTTATACGAGACCAAACGAAGCTAAGTTATACGAGACCGATACCGAGACGATACTGAAATTTTTCGATTTTGACGACACCGAGACGATACTTACATAAGTATCGCTTTGTTTGGTATCGTGGCCAGCCCTAGTTAGATTCTCAGTATGTTTATGAGGAATTGAAAACATTTATGTTTCGGATAAGATTCATTTGTTTTCGAATAATGCTTTAAAATGAAAATAGCTTTTATCTGAAGGGGAACTCAAGGTTCTATTTTCCAGGAAAATTGTAAACACTGGTCCGTGGCTGACATTTTATCTTAACCACTTAGGGTTGTAGTCTTGTAGTCAGAAGAGGCAAGACCCAAATTTCACATTTTGATAGTTCTTGACACTTTCATTTATATTTTTAAAATAAAAATAAAACACACTAAGATGTAGTTTATTCACTTTAGTTAAATCTATAATACGTTTTTCGAAGTTAAATGGAGCTAGTCAACCCGTATTGGCTGAGTAAGGATTTCGATAATTAACAACTTAAAGTATTCATTCATTGACTAAAACTGTGGTTAATAAGCACATTCGCGGATTTACCAATTTGACCCTAAAATGTTTAATTTATATTTCGTTAAATAAGTTAGTCCTAATCAACGGATGTGTCGCAAGCATTCGAAAAGGTGTGGCCTCAAATTCAAATTAAGACAAGTTCTGCCTGAAGGATTTTATAAAATTTTAAACGAATGTTAAAAAAAACAGACCTTTTCATGTACGACACGGAAATGATTATTCTAATTTCAAAGAAATAGTGGATGGGGTACCACAAGGATGTGTATTAGGTCTAGTTCTGTATCTTTTATTTACACAACACGTGATATACCTCAGGCAGAAGACACTATCGTAGCAACGTTTGTTGATGGTCCTATAATACTAGCAGCAGGCAAAACGATTAGCGAAGCTATAATTAAATTACAAAATGACCAAAACATGGCGAATAGCGATCAATGAACAAAAGTAAGTCCACGTGGACTTTGCATATAAAATAATAATTAGACTACCCGTCTTTCTTAAAAGAAATGCGAAAAACTAAAAAGTAAATTAAAGGATATTAACTGGTTACTCGGTAAACCTTCAAGGCTTATAGTATTGAAAATAAGTTGATTTTATACAGGCAGGTACTTAAACCTGTTTGGTATACAACATTGGATTTGTACCTGCGATACAAACTAAAATAACTTTCAAACGTTTGAAAATTAATTGCTTAGGCCATTTGTAAATGCTTCGTGGTATATAAGAAACGAAGATCTTCACTGTGATCTCGGGATTCCTATGGTTCGGGACGAAATAAAAAGTTTGGTACGAAAACATAGAAATCGGCTATTAGAACACGCTAATTTAACGATTATTGAAATTCTTGAAGAGTCAAATTTAGTACGCCGCACATTGGGGCGAAACCACCCAAAAGCTGGCAGTAATTCAAAAATGAAAATTAAAAATATCCTCAATTTGCATTGAGGCTGATTTTTTTTATCTTCAAATAATTTTGAAATATTGGTATGGAACCTTCAACTTCGGGTATATAGCATTGTCCAAAGCACAAGAAAACAAACAAAAAACAAAAACATGTGTAAATTAGAAATAAAGTTCTGTGATCAGTTTTAATATGGGTGTTTTTTAGGAAGTTCTAAAATCCCGCAGATTTAAAGTTGTGTTCTGGGTGAGTCCGGGTTATAATAAATGTGTCATTTAAATGTGTCATTTAAATGTGTGTTATGTGTACTCTGTGTTTCTGAAAAATAATTTTGCAACTTTTCTGAACTTTTTTATATTTGGATTTTTGTGTAGTGACACTTTTTTTCCTTATTTTAGGACTTTCTAAAAAACACATTGTTTTTGACCAGAAAAAATCTTATTGTTATAATAAGACGGTCTGGGAGTATTGTAATAGAGAGTTTCTTAAAAGAAGAATTGATCAAAAGGTATTGACGAATTAATTTTCACGTTTCGAAGGGGATTTTAAAACGCGGTGGGTTAAGGCTTGCAGGATCGAGAAAAGTTTTTTAAAACTAATGAAAGTTGGCTTAACACATCTCCAGTTTTCTGTAGAGCACCCGACTCAG
Organism: Dasysyrphus albostriatus; assembly: GCA_946251815.1. Lineage (NCBI taxonomy): Eukaryota > Metazoa > Arthropoda > Insecta > Diptera > Syrphidae > Dasysyrphus > Dasysyrphus albostriatus. The sequence continues at coordinate 12,237,070 of OX276335.1, forward strand.
CTTAGAAATGAGGTCGTCCAGAAGTAGAGTTGAAAATTCTTCTCAACGATCGAAATGGGAAAAAACCCGTGACCTGGGAGATTCTGTACCTATTGGTGTCCTCAATTATGCTACCCAAATGAATCTACGAGCTTCCGGACTGATCCAAGCCTCAAAACTTTTAAAAGAAGGGAGTTTAAGCCCTACTTCGGCTGAAAAATACAGGCAAGCTTTTGAAAAATCGCAGTCGAACGAGAGAAGTTGTATGACGGGGGAAGATACTTTGGCGAGTGCCCCAGAAGAATTTCCATTTTACAAAATTGTGCAAAATGCAAAAAACGCTTCCTATTCCAACAGAAATGTAGTGAAAATCATAGCTATATGTGCCGAAGTGAGTCTTAAAGCTTTGCTTGATATAACATCAAAAGTCAAAACGACTTATTCCTATGCTGGAGTGTGTTTTTGACATATTGGAAGACGAAGAGCTGGAGAAATGTTATTTAATATAGAAGTGGGGTTTCGATGAAAGTTCGGGACATATCTCATATAAACAAGCTTTTCACGGTCCAGATTCAAACTATTCTTCTGTTTTTATAACCTGTTTAGTCCCCATTCAGCTAGTAAGTGAGGTGCACATAATCTGGCAAAACCCTCGTCCAGCTTCGACAAATTATTGCAGACCCCTGAAAATTGAATACACTAAAGAGTCAACTGATATTTCAAAATAAAAAAAGGTCGAGTGGATTCGGAGATCCAAAACCTTCAACAAACGTCCAGGTTCATCGGTAATAGGTGTGTTAAGATTCAGCACTCATTAATTTGTTCAATGATAGATGGTAAGGTTTGCAATGCTTTAACTGAGACCACATCAATTCATAAATGGTTTTTATGTGACGCGACTTCGAAAGACTTCAATAATGTCGATGATATGATAAGACGTCCAATAAAAACGGAGCACTTTTTTTGGAATGTCTATTCTGCATGGTTGGATACGAATGTTCGAATGCCTTGTACATATAGCATACAAATTAGTCATTAAAAAATGGCAAGCATGTGAAGGTGACAAAGAAGTCGTGGCAGCAAATTAGGCTCGAATTCAAAGGGAGTTCCTTAAAACGTCGTGGCTTAATTGTAGATAAACCAAAGCCGGGATTTGGTAACACAAATGAAATTTCAGCCGAAATAATTAAATTAGACAGTGAACTCATTCAAAAAATGCACACAATTATGATCGTTGTTGCCAATGGATATGAGATTGATTTTGAAAAGTACAGGGAATTTGCGTATGACACAGCGAGGTACGTCGTCAATAAATATCTCTGGTATCGTATGCCTCCAACTCTGCATAAATATTTTATTCATGGCACAGGATTTATATCGTTTGCACTTTTGCCTATCGGACAACTGTCGGAGGAAGCGCAAGAAGCACGAAAGAAAGATTTCAAAAATTTCCGTGAGAACTTCTCGAGAAAATCTAGCCGTGAAAAAACGAACGAAGATGTATTTAATTTCTTTATACTGAGCTCGGATCCAATTATTACTTCCAAGCAAAAACTGCAGTTTGTCTATTTTCTTTTAATTTACATTATGTCCCAATAAATAAAAATTTAAACTTTACTATTACTTTGTTTTTTTATTTTTTTTAGAGAGGCACAAGTTGATGAGTAAGGTAAGTCTAGTTGACAAAAAATAGATCTTAAGCAAAAAATTCCTTAAGTCAAAAAAATACAAATTGCACATTTAAGAAAAGGGGGCGTTTTAGTGGGCATGGCTGGGACACGGGTTTTAAAATATCTTTTGCTTGGGCTCAGAAGTCATCGTGCAATATTTCAGTTTTCTAGCTCTAACGGTTGATTTGATGCCACGTTTTAGGTCATTCTGCCCCACCGGGCGCCGCCGTCTGCGAAGAACAAAATCTTCCGACTTGGTGCGGTGAATAGAACGTTTGCGTTGAGCGTTTTTCGGTCCTCATAAAATAAAATAAAATTTAAAAAAATATTTTCAAAGTTTTTAATTCCAAGCAACTTGAATATAAGAACAAGTTCCTGTTCTGGCACGAAATGGAAAATTCATTCTTTCGGAAGTAAAATGCGAGAATGTATGGGGTTGTAATTTGAAAAAAACCTATACGCTTAAGTGTACAACGTTTAAACTTAAATTAAATTTTCTGACTGAAGTTACTTAAGGTTTTATTCAGCGGTATTTAGAAGCTCTCCAGCGCTTATTTTAATTATTTTTCCACGGCCTATTTTAATTACTAGTTGTATGATTTTTTTTTCCTTGAAAATTCTGCTTTTTTAGTTATGTTTGTTAAAATTTTGCTTTTCAAAGTTAAGTTATTTAGTAAATGCATGATATATGTAAAGGGTGTTTTTTTTTAAGATGTGTGGTTTTCAATGTGGAAATACTTTTTTCGTATTTGTTTTTTTTTAAGATGTCAATTGATTTATGCTCAGTTTGGTTTGCCATTTCATAATGAATGGTGGAATGGTTACTCCTGAACAGCGTTTGCAAATTGTGCAAATTTATCACCACAACAATGGCTTGGTTCGCGCGACGCATTGTAAGCGCATTATCTCACGTCGTGGTTTTTTTTTGTCTGGTTTTGTAAAGTCGCTTGTCTAAGCAGATAAGCCCGAGTCGCTTGACGCCGCGGAAGAGAATATTCGGCACCTTGCCTTTTTTAAATTAAAATTTCATCTAAATTTCCATCGACCCAAAAATAGTCTAGAAATAATTTTTTATTGGGACCTAAGGTAAAGCAAAATTATTTGTTTTTGTTTAGCAACCTTAAATAAGAGAAAGGGGTGTTTTCTTAAAGAATTTGACTCACTAAACCCTCACCATGGATATACATACATATAGCTTCCACCATGGCATGATTCTGGTAAATCATTTTTATAATCACATTGCAATTCATGCTTCCATTACTTTTCATCATCAAGGCCAAGTTTACAACATTAAATCCTCCAACATTGATGCACTCTCCTTCAATGTGTGCGCTCTAAAATGTTATTATGTGTGCGAATTTAATGAGCAACATTTACAGCATCAGCATCAGCTAAAACATTTACGACTTCCACAATGCCAAACTCATTAGCAAAATCTCATTTGTAGCTCATTTCTGTAATGAGTTAGGTACTCAATTACCACACGTTTTGTTTTTTTTTTTTTGTGTTTAAACATCTTTTTACAACATTATACCTACCAAAAAGTTTATACTCCAAAGACACATACCTGCTAGGGATTGGAGAAAAAAGGTAACGAAAGGATGGATATAAACAACATAAGACGGATATGTTTGTCGAGGCAGCAAAAAAACAATACCTGCATCAGTTTAAATAAATGCTCTACGCTTTAACTTGGAGAACTCTTGCAAAGATATGATTGCAGTAGCATATACACATCAGCCAAAAAGGACAAAGTCCTGGCTTAAACCATCAGCCATGCCATTATGCAAGGATAATATATCAGCAGACGAAGCAATGTCAACGCAATGTAATGCTTCCTTCGTTCATCTCTGGCAGACTGGAAAACATATATTCCTCATCCTCATCCGCATCCTCATCGCTTATGTGAATTTGTGTGTGTTAAAATCCTTGACGTATGTTCATTTTATGCATAGCAGATCCAAAGAACACGTTTGCCGTTGTTGGTGTGAAACCAACCAACAAAATAAATACACCAAAATGCAACATCAAACGTTCTCATAAATTCCATAGCTTACCATCAGCACCACAGCCTGCCCTGTTCCCGTCTACTCATCCCATTCCACACTATTATCATATCGCTGGTGGTGTTGTTGTTGCTGTTTAACACTTCGGTCCTGTCATTCAGTCATTTATGTATCCCATACTTTCTACTACCACCCCACCACTGGCTTTAGCATATTAACTACTACTATATGTCCCACTATATGGCTGGAACAATTTTCTAAAATGAATAATATTCAGCGTCGTCCTTATATTATCTTGTACCAAATGGAAATATGACAACAAAACAAAAAAAAAATAAACAAAAAGTATGAAAACATTTGTATGACACATTATCCTTGCAAGATTGTGTGACATTTTGTCCTCTTGTTGAAATTGTTCTCATTTTTTTGTTAAAAAAAAAAAATAATTTCTGACTTTTGTGCTACTTTTTTGCGAATTTGTTTTGAATGTTGAAAACCATCCTCAGGGTTATTATCCTCAAAAGCATGATTTGGAAATATGTATATGTCTAAATGTTTTATTATTTAGTTTGCTCTTGTTGATAACACATGAACAATGAACATGAACATGGTATAAGTATGGACATTGGACAATGGACATGGACAACGACCTTACTGATGCTTCTTGCATGCCTCTTTTGAAACTTAGGGAACAAGTCTTACAAGTACAATGATCCCTTAATTTGCAATTGAAGAATATTTTTGTTCAAGGCACATCCATCAAACAACTCTCAAAGGAATATTAAACCAAGCGTATTGCTTTTTAACTGCTGGACTATAGCTGAAAGGGTTCCTAGTTCCCCTTCCCCCAAAAAATATGTAGTAGTATTTTTATTCATCTTCGCTCTCTGATACACTTATTGCACTTATTGTTTTTCAAAGATGAAACGTCGATTCACGGCTTCAATATTTCAATTGTTTTTCCTCCTTCTGCATGACCAAAACCAAAGCGTTCGTAACTAAGATGATTTTGACAACTTGGTACAAAGTGGTTTTTGGTGATTCTGAAAGCATGCCTTTTTCATATTTTTCTAGAACCAAAAATAACGGTACCTGTAAAACATTTTCTTAAGCAATTTTACAAAACCTTATTTTTCTCAAAAACAGCTCAACAATTTTTCTTTAAAAAAATTAATTAATTTCGTTTGGTAAAAGCTACCTGTGGATCGAAAACTATTTTTCAAAATATGGCTGTTAATGGTACATCCTAAAGAACCATTTTTTAGTTTCGATTTTTTTCAAAGTGTTTAATTTGATTTCAATAATTTTTTGATACAAGAGTTTCTAAGCAATGCAAACAGTTTTACGTACTAAAATTTAAAATAACTTGGATTTTAAAAAATGTTCAAATTTTTTCTTGGGAACCAAATATTATGAAAACTTAACAGTGGATTTTTATAAAACTCGGATTAGGGTTTTTTACACTCTGTAAGGTATTTTAAGAAAAAAATTTCTTTTTGTAAAAATAACAAGAAATATAGTCACTCAGTTTGGAAAACAAAAGTTCTAAGGGCTAAGTTATGCATGAGTAAGTTCTGAGAAGACTGAGTTTTGAAAAGACTAGGTTCTGAAAAGTCAAAGTTCTAAAAAGAAATAGTTCTGTATGGAAATAGTTCTGCTAGGACTAAGTTACGAAACCCAAAATTATTTGGGTTTTATGTTGGCAACAATAGGAGGAATAATATGGAATAAGAGCAGTATAAGAAAGGAAATAATAGTTTTTGATTCGTCAAACCAAAATAAATATAGGAAGGGTGGGGGATATATCCGTATACAGTCGAAGGTAAGGAATTGTACCAAAGAAGAAAAACACAAAATTATAACAACAACCAACAACATGAAAAATCCAATTTTCTTTCTATGTTTGATTATTCTTCTTTCTGTTTATTCGTCCTTTCGCCATACTCATTCAGTCCTGAAAACGGATTGATGAAGTGGGGTTTGTACACCGGCGCGGCGTAAATACAATTTATTGCAATAATGAAGATGCGTGTAGTTGTTTATTTTTTGTTGTTGATTATTCTTTTACTTTCGTGTTTGGCCGCTTATTATCTGGATCTGGAACTGGAACAAAGGCTCACCGTGTTTAAGAACTGATAGATTTGTTTGATGATGTTTATGATGGATTTAGGTCTTACGGAGGAGGTTCTGGAGGTGGGTCTGGAATGGCAGCAGTATATGCACAAGAGAAAATAAATTTTGAATGGTCAAACCAAAATAAAAACATGTAAAGGTGGGAGATATATCCAATTTATCAAAGGAGTCGCGGGCGAAGAATAGGCTCAAAGAAGAAAAGCACAAAGTTATAAGAACCAACATCAATAATGAATATTCGAAATTTCTTTCTATGCTTATTTATTTTCTCATTGCTTAAATCGTGAATTCGTCGTCAGTTAAAAAAATGTGTTCATGCTGTCATGAGGCTTGCAGTTTGGCGTGGGGCTAATCAAATTAAGTTTTTTTTTTTAGAAATTATGTAGGTATAAATTCTGTATATGTCGTTTGTTATTTTATTGTTTATTCTTTTACTTCGGTGTTCTGTTTCAGCATCGTATCTCGTAGGAATTTGGGAATATGGGAAAGGATATACATTTCTGTGTAAAATTAAAAAAGTTGCGTTGAATGTTGAAGATGTAACTTTAGGCATTGAATATACCCGAAAAATTAATATTAATAGGTCATTGAAGATGAGAAAACCGCGGAGTGCTATTTGATGAGACCATGAAATTTGAGAGGAGGTGCAGAAGCACCCTTTTTGGTTCAAAAACTCGAAAACGAACCAAAATTTTGATATACCTAATGCTGAAAATATTTTTTGTAGAGAATACAAAAAAATACCACCGAAATGCATCATTCGGAAAATTGAAAAAAAAATTTGTTTAGGTATTAAATTAAAAAAAAGTTCCAACTATGTGTGAAAAATCACATGTTTTGTTTTTTTCCTTTTCGCCTATAAGTCTTCTTGGAGTAGAGATGGGTGGAGGAAATGCTCCATATAAAAGAAAGGTAATAAATTATTTAAAAAAAAAAACTCATTCAAAAAAAGTTTTGTCAAAAATCGATCCAGGCAGTTTCTTAAAGTAAGCCAAATTTTCGATGTTTTATGTCATTTTTTATCGACATTATTTCAATGCTTATTTCTTACAACAAAAAATTCAACATTTAATTAATGATGTGAGAATTATTAGTTAATGTTTTCATAGCTTAATACAAAAATAATGTGAAAATCATAATAAAATGCAGCTTTTCAATCTTTCAATTTAATACAGGTAAAATAGTACAGAAATTCCTTCAAATGAAACTTGAAAATGAACTTTTTTTTTTAATTTAATACGTAAGCAAACATTTCTTTTTCAATTTTTTGAATGATGCATTTCGATGGTATATTTTGTATTCTCTACAAAAAAGGGTTTCAGAATTTTCTCGAAATTTAGCTTCGTTTTCGAATTATAAAGGAAAAAAAAATTCTCAAAAATCTCAAAACTGCACCATCCCATTTATTAGCACTCCGCAGTTTCTCATGTTCAATGACCCATTTAATAATTTATTTAACAAAAACCCTTGAACATCTTCGTTTCTTTCTATATGCTATATTCAATAGCCCATTTTTATAGGTTGAAGCATCAAGCATTGTAGGTAGGTAGGTTTATACGAAGGATAGTTTACCACCGCCACTTTACCTCTGCCGGCTCCGGTTTACCTCGAGAGCAGGTCAATAATTTAAAAATAATTTCTATAATTCTGAGTGACTTGGAAACTATATATTCTTTTAATTACTTCTAGATAACCAATATTTTTCATTTCATTTTTAAAGTTGCTTGGACTCTAAGTTTAACCGCAAATCTGAAAATATTTTGTTGAAAGTTTTGGAAAACACTTTGTTTACCAACTTTTTTTTCATATTTTTGAACTTGCACTTCCTTAATCACGAATATGCATAAGTCGCTAGAACGTTTAGTCTAGCCACAAAACACGTTTAAAGGTGTCAACTTTGATGCCTCTAGGACGTTTAGTTTGGGCGCAAATCGTGTTTAAAGATAAAAGTCGGGTTTCATATTATGCAATCCACCGATTGAAAGTAGGCACTCCCTAGATTACGAATATGCATTTTATAAGTCACTAAGGTGCTTAGTTTAGCCGAAAAACCTGTTTGAAGGTGTCAACTTTGAAGGCAATAAAACGTTTAGTTAGGCCGCAAATCGCGTTCAAAGATAAAAGACAATAGAAAAGGCCACATCATTAAACAAAAAATGCAAATATTTTCGTGAATGAAACTTGCTAATAGTTTAGCCACAAATGTTTTTTCGATTTTTGCAAAGTTACAAAAGTAAAAATATTGTGTTTGTTTCGTGAAAAAGAATATGAATAGGTACCAATTTTTTCTTAAACCAAAATTTAATCTTTCTGCGCCACTTTTATAAGTTCTTCAATGAGAAACACTTTCCAAAAATGAGTTTTAAAATGCTCCCTTTTGTACCTTTTCATTTTGTTGGCCAAACTAAGTTAGGCTTGACGTGAAATTCAAATTATACTACCTCTTATTTATTGACACCGTCTTATTGCACCCTGTAAGCAAAAACAAATAGTTATTTCTACATCATATTATACACTACCTGACCTTCTCTCGAGGTAAACCAGCGCGGTGAGGGTAAAGTGGCTGTCCAGAGGAATCATTAACTGATATGAATTCTTAGATTGCCTTGCATATAACATACATTTCATCGCCATAGGCACGGTTGCCACTCTCAAATAAAATTCGTTGGGCCTTATTTCACTACTTCTACTTCAGATGTTAATTGGACGCCAACGAAAAAAGATCTGGGGTTATGCCTAAACTTTTTACTCTTCCATCACCATCACTTTCAGAAGTTATTTTTAAAATTCGATAGCATGTTCCTAACTACCTATGTATCTTATGCTGTATCGGGATAAAAGCTTGATCCTGAGGATATGCAACAGTTTTATGTAGAGAAAACAAAAATTGCGAACAACAAATCGCAATTTGATCCAAACATTCCTCAATTGCACAATTTGTAAATTTGCAAAAAAGATTTGTGATCACCACTTTTATTTTGTGATATTGCCACTTTGAAAGATCAATCTTGTGCAACTCTTTATCTTGCAGGTATACGCATTTAATTTTATTTATTTATTTGAAATTCATTTATTTGAAATAAATACTTTGCGCTTGACTCTTCTTACATTTGAATTCGCAACCCTCCAGTTGCGGAGCAAGCATGCAACCACTATGCCAATTTGCAATATTGATCGTTGGTGTCACACATTAATTATTAGATACATTCCCTGTTGTTGTCCTTTATCTCATTGAGAAGTTAATTGCGACAAGAAAGTCGTAATTTACGATTTTTTTTTGTGATTTGCAACTGTTCTCATGGAGTTGCAAATTGCGAAAAAAAAATCGTAAATCAGTGATTGTGCAATGCAAATTACAAAATATTTATCGCATATCAATATTTTTAAATGGTGGTTGTGAAATTATTCTTTTCTAGAGTAAATTACGCCAAAAAAATTGTATTTTGCTCTTAGAAGTACAAGCTTGAATCATGAATTCTAATTGCAAATCACGAAAAAACAAATTTTGTAATTTGCTACATTTTGAATGTAAAATAATCAGTTTTTTATATTAATTTGCGATCAAAATGCCTTGATTTACGAGTCAAACATGATTCGTAAATTGCAACTGCAAATTTTCCCATTGGTGATTTTTCAATTCTTTCCGTGAGGGTAGCCACAGAAGAAATAATTGGGACACGGCCCTACTTTTAGTAAAAGACTAGAAGCAAAATCGTTGTAGGTTAAGCTTTATCCACGATACACTTATGACGTTTTCGATTGGATTTCGGAATTGTTTCATTTCTATCGAATATCAAAAGTTTTGGAGTAGAAGGGTTTCCATATTCGAACTGAACAATTCCAAAATTCAATGGAAAACGACATTAGAAAGAAGTGGAGCGCAGAAAGAATGGTGTAATGCAATCTTATTGTTCCTAGTAGCAAAAGAGGTAAGTTAAATCATGTCTGCGACACACTTAGAAGAAGTGGACTCTAAAAATAAACAGAGGGTTAGGTTAGAAAAAGAAGAAGTTAGAAGTTAAAAATCCAAAATGTTTTTCGAAACTACTATCTGGTAGCTGGTACACTTTGTACCCACCAGTGTATCTCTACTTACTAATTTAAATTTGATTCCCAAGTTTAACTTAATCAGCGTGGTATTTTCCCTTTTGGTACCTACACTTAATTGGTACTAAGCAACAGGCGAAGATAGAAGACAATTTAGTATTGAAATTCAACCTCCCCATGCTAACATTTCAGATACAAGGATATGTAGACTAATCGATAGTATGTAGAAAAAGTACCAATAACGTCATGCATGTTTAGCTACCAATACTATACTCAATACCTCATTTTGGTTATCTGTTTTTTTAATTTAATTGGGTGATCAAAATTTAAAGGCTTTTTATATTCAAAACTTGCCCTAAAGTGACTTTACTGCAGGTCAAATTGAGATTGAATAAGGACTTAGTAGACTTGGAAATTCTAAAAAATTCAGAGACTGTTTACCTTAATAAAACCCACAACCAATTGGTTTTGTATCTTTGGTAAGGGCAGCAAACTTTTATTCTGTTATAATATGAATATTCTAATTTAATTTTTAATTGATAATGAAAAAAAGACTGTTTATAAAACTTTAATTATGTCCTATACCCGCATTTCACCTTATAAATAAAAAAATATTATAGGAGTGAAGCACTTTACAAACAAACCTTGTCCTTAACAGCTGCAGGTTGAAATTGCTTAAATTAAAAGGTCAAAGTCACTCATACTCTCTGAATATAAGTGTTTAATAGCAACCTTCAGAAAATATGTCAAAAAAAAACTTTGCAGAAACACTCCAAAGTTTCCTGCCTTATTCGCTCGCTTACTTGCTTTATGCTACTCATCCTACTGAAAAGCACCTTAAATTACTCATTTTCTGATTACACTTCATAATAAATCATGAACCAGGGAAAAAATTATTCTTCTCGAAACAGGATACAGCCACAAATGAATCACAGCTAAATAATGTATCGCTATTTCCCCAATACACAAACACATCCAACAATACACTGTAGGATGGGATTTACGAAAGTTTAAAGTGAAAGTCTTTTCGCATCACATCCGTTATTGTGGAATTTGTTTTTTTTTTTAATACAAAAATCGTTCCCTCTTTCTTAAAAATTCTTCGAAATAATTTTTAAAGTTATCAAAAAAAAATCTGATGCTGAATTTAATCTTAAATATTTATTCCTGTTATATGAGTCCTCTATGTAACGGATGTCGTTGTTTTCAATCTTCGTAAATATTCAATATTGAGGGGAAAAATCGCACCTGATTTATACAAACAAAAAATATAAAGATATCTTTTCTTCTTTCCAATTTGACGTTTTGCAACATTTTTAAGCTTCTGCAGTTTGTTTTTAGTTTTTAACTACATAAATATAATTTTTTTGGAAGACTATGAAAGTTGTTATGACTGAAGAAATATGATTTTGATTGAAGTTAAAATTTGTATGGTTATAATAAAAGTATTTGTATAAGTGGCATAGCTAGCACTTTGAGGGCCCCGTATCAAAAATTTAGTTGGGGCCCTCATTTATAATAATCGTATGGCTAGGATGAATTCATGTTAAGATCCACAGTGTTTAGAAATATGTTGAATCCCATGAAAGTCCTTGCGTCATCAATTGATATCTGGTTCTCGATTCATATGGTAGATTTCTTAGGCGGTTGACTAATTAGACAGTTTTTTTTTAAATATTTTAATAGTTGCAAATATGCCTTATTTAATGAAATAAAATGTCAAACTTAGACAAGCGATCCCGTTGTTCAAGTTAGACGACTTCAGGACAACAGTAAACAAAGTTCATTAATAACTTTTTGGAGTTGGTCGGCTGTCTAAAGTTAGACAAAGTTAATAAATCGTCCCCTGATTGAAAGAACTAGGTAACTCAATTTTAAAAATTTTGGAGGTAGATACCTAGCTACTTGAGAACAACTGACAGTTTAATTTTTATATTTCTCACACTTCACAAATATATTATATTTTTGTTTGGTAGAAAATTTAAAATTGCACCATATAATACCGTTTTCCCGAGATATTTCTGAAAAAAAAACTGAAAATTGAGTTACTTGGTTCTTGCAATCAGGGTGCGAAATACGACTGTTAAGAGTTTACGTCTGTCATTTTGCTTGGTTAGACGGCTCACGCCCTCTTTATCCCCACTACAGCGTACCTAGTACTATTTGCTATCAACCTTATTCATAAACGCATTTTAGAGACTGCGTAAAGTGACAATATAGAAATACTATTCTTAAAAGCTATGTGACGTTAAATAGAGCTATTTTAAGTTAAATGCCTTAAAAGGTTTATAGTGGCAACATAGGAAGTAGTACCTCGTGGCATAATATTTAGCGCGTTGGACTGTCAAGTCGAAAGCCGAAGGTCTGCGTTCGATTCCCAGCCCCAACCACAAGAAAACAGAAATATTTTTTCCGAGGTACTCTCTCTTGCAAGGAACTGACAAATCCTCCAAGAGAATACTTGTCATGAAAAAGTGCTTCTCACATAGTATTATTATTATTATTAATTCTTTATTATGACTCATGATCTATTACAAAAAAAAAAAAAAATCTAGAACATTAGCATGGCAAATTTATTTGCCGTCTACCTGAAAATTGGCATTAACGAGTTTTAAATAGAAAGTTTAAGTTTAAAAATCAAATATACTCGTAATACGAGTATATATGTATGCATATAAATAAGTAACAAAATAGTAAAATATATAAGCATTATTGTTCTTGACATTATATAAGAGAAAACATTTATAATAATTTTCTTATTTCAAATTTACTCTACAAAACTGTTGCGGTAACCAAAGGCATGATTAATATAACTGTAAAGGTCACTCCAACCCGACTCCCCGTTTAAAATTTGTGTCGCTTCTTGCTGAGTGAGAAAGCTCTTTGAAAAATAAAGTCTTCGAAGTTCTTGTAGAATTGGGCAAACGGCTCTTCGACTTCATTAAGGTTACAATGGTTACATCTGGAATTGTTATTTCTATGTGGTTTGTAATTTAAATCTAACATCTCGGTTCTTGATTTAAACAAAGTGCTTATTTGATGTACAGAAAAAATACTATTAAAATAATTTTTTGAAAAAAGAGTGTGATTGAGTTCCCTATAGATCAATCTGCTTGAGGAAGTTTGAGCCCTATTCAAGGATTTGAGATAGAGGGAGTCATCGACCATCACAATACAATCATAAAACCTACCTTGCCAGTTTCCTGGGGTATTGCATTAAGATTAGGATAAAATCCATGTAAATTTCCTAATTCATACCATTCTTTGAACGGAGACAATTTTCTTCGGAACGCAAGATCCATCATTTCCTTTTGGAGATTTTTAATTGATCTATGCATGACCTTAACAATATAGACGGCATTAGATTTAAGGTTTTTAAAAAAAAAATTGGAGGAAGACTTGATTCTACATGTATGGCATATGTTGGAGTAGAGTTTTGGAAGTTTAAAAATTCGTTTAAAAAAGAAAAAAAGAAGCGTTGGATAATTTCAAATTCATTAAGATTTTGGTAACCAAACACTTGTTTATGGTAGCATCAAAAACTTTAAATTTAGCTGAAATGCCCATGTATTTATTACAGAATATTTTGCTCCACATAATGTTTATCGCACATTTCGCAGACAAGCATTTTTCCTTAACAAGGCGTCGGAAATCTAGATTGTTAGAAACTAAACACCCAAATACTTAAATTGAGTAACGACCTCTATAGGCTCCTGGTTCAATGACCATTCATCTAGAGGCTTCCTCCTTCGACGGTGCTTTCAAAAATCATAATTTTTGATTTTTAGGTATTTATTTTCAGGTCCCATGTATTACAAAATCTTTTCAGTTTATTAATTTGAAGCTGTACGGTGGTGGGGTTATCTGACAAAACAACAAGATCGTCAGCATAAAGAAGTACCTTGATAAGCAGCCCACCAAACCTAACGGCACCAGGAAACTCACTGAAAACATCGTCAATAAACAAAGCAAACATTATTGGGCTTAGGGGGCAACCTTGCGGAACACCGGCATCAGTGCTCAAAAAGGCGGACTTCGAGTTACCATTCGACACACAGGCGCAAGTATTTGTGAGCAGAAGTTTGTATATATTTAGAAATTTTGTCGATAAACCTTGAGTTGAGAGTTTGTAAAGCAGTGATTTCCTGTTGATAGTATCAAAAACCGCTATAAAATCTATAAAAAAAAAGGCATACAGTTTTTGTTTGCTGTCAATAATTCTTTTTGCAATACTGAAAAGTAGAAAGATTTGATCCACCGTTGAAAGACCAGTAAGAAAACCAGCTTGAAAAATGCTTAGTTTTTTGTTTCCTTCTACCAATCTCATAGTACACACCCAGGAGTTGTTGAGAATTGTAAGTCACTAGACCCTGGTTCTCCACGAGATAGTTGTTGCGCCTCCAAATTTATTTGTATTGGTGGCTGCATAAAGATATTAAAGTATGACATTTAAAGGTAATAGATTTCTATTTTTTGAACTTTTTTTGCTGAAAGGCATTGTAACTAATATGGGTAAGAACATGTTTTATGAAATAAAAATTTAGGAAACGTTGAATAGAAGCTTAATAAGGGCTTATAAACTACACTCGTTGAGAAGTTGGTGTCTAAGCGAAATTCGAAAATCGAAATGTTTACCTACAATTTTAATATGATTGGGCTCATATTTTCTTTCGAGTGGAGGTCGTTCGTACCTACTTGCTCGCTAAGGGTTCAAGAACATTATGTGCAAAGACATGGAAATTATGAGAGAAAACTATTTAAGCATAAAATTTGATATTTAAATAAGCTAAAATAACTTTTTTAAGTTTTAAATGAAAAAAGAATGCCATCTTTATTCTTAATTAAATGTTATTGTATGGAAAAAATTATAATCGTGTAAAAGTGATTTTCTTAAAAAAAAATTTTACTGTAGGTACCTACCTATCAAATTCTCAAAAAATTAAAAAATTTAAAAAAAAAAAACTTTTTGTATGCAAATCGTAAGTATTAAGATACCTATATGAATATTAAAATAAAATTTCAATAAAAATTGTCAAGCCATTTTTGAAATATTGAATTTAAAAAAAAATGGAACCTTTTTTTTTAAATTTTGATATGCAATATTTTTTGATCTTATTTGAAATTTGTTTATACAAAATTTATCTTAATCTGCTTAGCCGATAAAGAGAAAATTTAAGATTAAAAAAAAAAAAAACTTCTATGAGAAGTACTATTAATAGTTAGCTATTTCAAAATTTTTATAATTTTGACTAGTGTATTGCACTAATTTAAGAATACAGAAAAAGTTTAATAAAAATCGTAGTAGCCGTTTTTTAGACAAAAAAAGTGTTTCAATATTTGTATGGAAGGTACCGTTATTTTTTTTATAAAAGTAATTTTTTTTTTCTTAAATACTTTACAGAGCGTAAAAAGCATTAAATACCGAGTTTTATAAAAATCGACTATTTAATTTTCACAATATTTGATTTTCAAAAAAAAAATTTTAACATTAAAATTTAAATTTAAACTATTTACATTGCTTAGATAAAAATTAATAAAATCAAAATAACCATTTTGGAGAAAATTGTAAATAAAATAATGAATATTGTAGTAGCCTGGGGTTCTCCAACTGCGTCTGTCTAGTCCAACGGCTGTCCATGATTGACCGAAACTAACACGTAAGTTCAGCACGATGGATAAGGGCTCTGTCAATCAGGAACGATTCGATTTTTTTGCTCCGATCATCGAAAAGTATCGATGAATGAATCACAAATTTTCATTTGAATCGATCTCAATCTCAATCGTTTCGATTATTTTCGATTTTCCACCCTAATCTCAATCATTTCGACGATTTTCGATTTTCGATCTCATTTCCAATTATTTCGTTGATCGATTTTCCATCATAATCTTATTCATTTCAATAAGGAATCTCGATTTTTGGTATCGATCTTTTCAAAAATGTCTGAATTTTTAGAAATTTTGCTTTTCATCGACAATGTTGCCATCCTTGAATGAAATTCGGCAGTTGATAGCTTGACAGAGAGGGGACAAACTATTTTTTGACAGAAAATGAGTATTTTAATCCAAATGTCACCCAATTAACCTAAAATCACCTTTTTTCCAGAGCAGTAAAAATTCTTCAAAAATTACTGATTTCTTAAAGGTTTTTAAATCCATCGACATCGTAGCCATCCTTCAATGGAATTTAACAATTGTTGACTTCACAGATAGGGAAAAAAACTATATTTTGACAGCATAGGTGTATTTTGATCCAAATGTAAACGTAAAATCACATTTTGCCGGAGCAGTTAGAAAGTTGAAAATTTAAGATTTTCTTAACAGTTTTACTTGCCTTCTTATCGCAAGTAAAAAGTGCAAATTGGCGTATACGATAAAGCAATTCTCAGACAATATCTGCAATATCTGTCTCTCAAATGTCCTTTACTACACCAACAACCTTAAGTGCTTAGGAACTCCTTCCAAACTCACATGTAACATCTCGTTCACATAAGGAATTTTTCAGCATCAAAGCAAATAAAATTTCAATTATGTTATTATTTGTTGCACATTAATTTCTTGAAAAAGGGAAATCCTGCGAATTTCCTGGCAAATTTTTAATTGGTCCTTTGTTCCAAATTATTCTGTTCTCTATAGTTGTTCTTATTAGTCTGAAATGCGATCTTTTCTATGTAAGTAATTCACTTTTCTCGAGTGGCATCAATGTGCATATATCCAAACGGAAGCCATATTCAAATAAAATACCCGAAGGATGCGTCCAGCATTGTAAGTTCAAAAACTCAACCAAAAAAAAAAAAAAACAACAACAAAACGATTCAACAGCACAGAGGTCGGTCCATGGCAGCAAAAGTCTTCTTTCTCTTTGAAGTTCAGCCTGTTCTTGTGGTATTTCCAAAAATTAAATTTTCAATATACCTTCCTATTTGTATTGTTTACTTTTGAGGGTGCATGTTGCAACGAACAATACACGGAACACCAGGCACTTCTTCCTATTGCAACATCTCTTCTTGTATCGTTCTGCTCCTTTCCATCGGTAGTTGCTGTTGATTCCCTTAAGTGTCGAAACATAAAATGGGAAAATTTCATACTAAAAATTTTCAAGTTCCAAAATATAAAATATTAAATCTAGCTTTATTAAGTGACCCGTCAGGAGTAAAGTTCCTCGATGAGTCTATAGACAAAAGAAGGGAAGCTTAACAATTTACAAGTTTCTTATCAGCCACCAACTAATTTAATTATTTTAATCTAATGGAAACTCCCTTAACTTGATGAGTTCGTTTGGCTGGTCTTTAGGAAAAATACTTAAAATTACACAATTTAGCAATACGTTGTTATTATGATGAGCTTGTTGGATGTTAACAGAGTTGCCGCTTATGTTTTCATTCAATCGCAATTCAAAATTAGAAACCGGAAAAGTTTATAGCAGTCGGAGATTTGATGATTAAGAAGTAATTACACTCAGGAATAGATGAATCGTCATGATGAAAAGTCTTGAAAGCTTTTCTGCAAGATGTCATATGTTTTGAAAAAAAGGTAACTAAGTTAGAAAATTCTTTTTCTTTTGCTAAGACGAAATCCATCTTAGATTAGTTAAGCTATAGGGTTCTAGATATATTATCTATAACTTATAAGTCTTTTCATAAATTGCATTAGACACGCACTTTGGCAACCCTAAAATATGGTTCATCAAATTAATTGAAATTCAATTCATTACTATCTCAGTTGTTACTTCACTGTGGTAACTCCCTTCCAAAATACATTTTTTTTTTTTTCTTGTAAAAACAATCTTCACTTTTGAAAAGATTACCAATGACAGCTGGGTCGAGACTGGGAGTCACCTACATAACCTAACCAGTCATCAATGCGGAGGATGCATTTATTATTGATGACTGATGCTCCTGGTATGGTTTCCGAATTTATAGGATTTCTTTTGTATAATGCCATAGAAGGTAATTTCACACATCATTTGCGGTTGGTCTTCGATGATTTTCATAAATTTCCAAACGAAAATGTTTTCCCTGTTGTGTGCCACCACCACCGCCATCAACCAACCGAAGTGATATGGTCCTCTGCAACCTCATATAACCTGAAAGTAGCCATAGTTACTTTTGTCCCAATCGATTTTGATGTGGTTAACCAAACACTTTGGGAACCAATGATCCTTGAAATTTTCACATATTATAACTATATAGTGGGACGATGGTGGCGGCGCGGCGGGCGGTGGACAGAGGGTGTCAATAGAAGAGGTGGAGTGTGACAGAAACTCTGCAAATTTATATTTTGAGTCAAACGAAATGGCCCAAATAAACTGAATTGCATATGTGGCATATTATGCTGATGGTAATGTGTGGAAAGACCTTTTTGCAGTTTATATTTGATACTCGTATGTATGAGTAGTATGAGTAGAGTACGATATTGTTTTATAAAATTTTATATTATTTGCATAGGTGTTGGGGTAGGCAAACATTTGGCATCAATTTTACTGTTTAAATATTGGTATTTCGTGTTGATTATATTTTTGTAAAAACTTGAAATTGAAAGAAATGCTTTTCTGAATTAAAACTACATTATCGATGGTCGAACCACCTCAACATTTCTCCTAAAACCTGCACGATTCTCTCAATTTTCTTGTGTTTTTGAAGAGAACAGGGAAATGCATGAGATAGAAACCCTTTTTTCTTTATGGACTTAACAGAGAAAGAGATATGATTGAATTTTGTATTGTTTATTCGTATTCACGTTTTCATTTTGGATATTGACTCCTAAATGACGACTGAGACCGACAGCCAGTGTTATTTATGTTTCGTTTCATTTTTCATATTTGCACGGAACGGGAATCGGAATTAGTGTGAAAGCTTGGAAAGTTTTTTGATTCACTTTTTCACAGAACCAGAATCAGCCCCCTGGGGGGTCGATTCCTTAATTGTGAAAACGTGAAGTGAAAAAAGAATATCATATCTGTTTTCATAGAGTTTTATCATTTTATCACTTCACAAACACGCGCAAGACGATTCCCGAACGAAAATGAAAAATGCATCTCATTTCCCTCATTCTCTCATAGTAAAAAATGGTTGTTGTGTTATAGAGAGACCAAGATGGCGACTTGAGTGATCTCACTTTTCTTACTTACTTACTTATCCGGCTCCCGATCCATTGAGGGTCTCGGCCTGAGATATTGCGGTCTTCTATCGGTTGCGGTCCCCCGCAGGCTTCCTCCAGTCACCGAGACCATGCGTTCTTGCGTTGGAAACCGCCTGATCCCTGTCATTCCTGGTCATCTAGAACCTGGGGGCTGGCATCTGAAATTTTTTTGGCTGGAGCGTTGTGGTCCATTCGCTCAATGTGGCCGAGACAGTATAGTCAACGTGTTTTGGCTCTTTGGACTATATCTACACCTTGGTACAGCTCGTATAATTCACGACTGAATCTTCTTCTTCATTCGCCCTCCTCGCATATTAGACCAAATATCCGCGAAAAATTTTTCTCTCGAAAGTGCCCAGTATCAATACCCCTTTTAAACTTATCGTCCAGCACTTGGCGCCGTAAAGTAGAACTGGTAAACCTAGAGTTTAGTATAGCGTGCACTTTGTCTTCCGGGAGAGGAGTTTTGAACCCATTTGTTTGGCCAAACCGAAGTAGCAGCAGTTCGCTAGGGCAATTCTTCGTCGGATTTTCACTAAGATGTCATTCGTGGGGTTGATGTTTGTTCCGAGGTAGGTGAACTCCTTGACTACCTCGAAGTTACTGCTACTAACAGTGACTTTTTGTCCTAGGCGATGGACAGATGAAGCTTTGTTTGTTGATTGTCCTCATTCACTTCAAGATCAACGCGTTTCGCCCTTTCATCAATAGCTCTGAGTGCTAATAGTACAGTTCGTTTGGAGCGACCAATGATGTCAATGTCGTCCGCATAGCCAATCAGTTGCGAAGACCTGTTCAAGATAGTGCCTTCCAGGTTAACACCACTCTTGCGAACTTTCTGCTCCAGGACTAGGTTGAAGAAGTCACATAATAGGACATCTCCTTGTCTGAACCCTATACATGTCTGGAATAGCTGGGATGAGCTGTTACCCATTTGCAAGTTGCACCGTGTATTTTGTAACGTCATGCTTTTTCGGGATCGCGAGTTCCAACATTGCCATTAGAAGCTCTTGGCGACTTATGCTTTTATATGCGGCTTTGAAGTTGATGGAAAGATGGTGGGTCTCGACTTGAAATTCGTTGGTCTTTTCCAGGATTTGCCTCAATGTGAAGATTAGGTCTATCGTTGATCTGCCTGGCCTGAAGCCGCACTGGTAAAAGCAGATCATAGTGTTGCAGAAAAGTTTAAGACACTCACATAGCACGTTGGGTAGGATCTTGTATGCAACATTAAGCAGGGATATTCCTCTGTAGTTTTTGCAGGACATAGGATCGCGTTTTTTGTAGATAGGGCATATGAAGCTAATTGACCAATCGTTGGGCATACTTTCCTCCCCCCACACTTGGCTGATGAGCTGGTGCATGTACCCTACCAGGACGTCCCCTCAATACTGGAAGAGCCCCGCAGGTAGGGCATCAGAGCCAGCGGATTTGTTTTTCTTAAGCTTGTGGATAGCTTTTTTAGTCTCTTCAGTACTGGGTGCTGGGACTGGTTCTTCATTGACTGGTCTCAAGCTTCTCTGTTCTCCTATCGTTTCCTCTACAGAATGTCCATTGAGCAGCTGCTGGAAATGCTGCTTAAACACGTCTACAATTCCCTGTGATTTGGTGACTAGGTTCCATTCGCTGTTTTGAAGAGCTTGAGTGGCGGTTTTGTAACCCCATGCCAGTTGTTTGGCTGTTTTGTAGAACCAGCGGGTGTTGTAGGCGCTGCTAGACTCCTCGCGATACCTGAGCTGCAGTTGCTTTTTTCTTTCTACGCAAGGTTTTTTTCTCTTTCCTTTTCACGGTACTCCTCTTTTGTTGCTTTTGTTTTCCGTTGCAGCATTTGCAATCGTGCATTTTCCTTCTCCTGCTTCAATACCGGGCATTCCTCATCATACCACGGGTTCTTTTTTCTAGGTGGTTGATAGCTTATGGTGGTCTGGGCTGTCTTCTTAATGATGTCGTGATACAGGTTGCTTACACTTGTGGGTGGGTGTACGGTAGAGAGTTTCCCGGTTAATTGCTCACTGTAGTCTCTGGCCTTATCAGATGTGATAAGGCATGCTATGTTGAGTTTATTCTTTTGGGCGGTCTTCGCTGTCTTACCCTAAACTTTGTCACAACAAGAAAGTGGTCAGAGTTCACATTTGCACCTCGGAAAGTTCGCACGTCCAAGATGTTCGATGCGTGCCTTGCGCCAATCAGCACATGATCGATTTAGTTGGCGGTTCGACCATCTGGAGATCACCAGGTTGCTGTGTGTATCCTTCGCCTGGGGAACCTAGTGCTCCTTATCACCGTATTACGAGTTGCAGCAAAGTCAAATAGTTCAAATCCGTTGTCTGTTGTCGTTTCGTGGAGGCTGTGCTTTCCAACTAATCCGCCAAAAATATTTTCTTTCCCAATTTTAGCATTGAAGTCTCCGAGCATGACATTGATATCGTACTCCGGACAGGCTCCGTTCAGGAGGTCGTACAACTCCTCCTTGTTAGACTCCTCAGCTTCATCGGTAGGGGCGTGTATATTATATATTAGGCTGATATTTTGGAAGGTAGCTTTGATGCGGATCACAGCCAGGTGATCGTTGATCAGCTTAAAATCGATAACTTTTGATCTGAGTCGATTTCCCACGATGAATCCACATCCTAATATGTGCAATCTTTGATGACATGTCTCAATCTTTTCTTTTAATGATCCCTGAACCTATCCATCGTATCTCCTGATGGATAATATCAGCCTCGTACCGCATGAGGACAGATCCAAGTTTTTGAGTAGCACCTGGCGTATAGAATGTCCCTACATTTCAGATGCATACTCGTAGGTCGTAGTCTATCGGGGGTCCGTTATCCGAGGCTTCTCACTTCTCTCTCATAACAATAGGTTTTTTTTACTGTCGCCGAGTCGTTAGACCACCGCACTAACCTCCAATCTGTAGGGCCATGGGTTTGCTGTTGCAATTCTTTCCTTGATCAACACTCGCACTGACAAGTTTAGCAAGTCATGAAATAAAGCGGTGGTTACCACCTTGGAGGTATTGTAAGAAATTGATGTATAGGAAAAGATACAGCTTGAGGCCACCAGTTCCTTCAACGTTCAACCACCCCTACAACATCCAACCACCATTATTCACTCTTAACATGCCTTTAATTCAAAATATTTTAAAATGCCCTTAATTAAGATGTACCTAACATTTTTTAAATCCAGACGATTAATTCAAATGTCAAATTTTCGAAATGTCAATTTTCTCCCTTGATAGTTGAAAGTATTTATTTTTTACGAATGTATAAAATATTAAAAATATATACTTTATAAAAATATTTTTGATTGATAAAAAAATGGTAAATAATTTATTATTAATAGGAAGTGACCAAAATATTAATAAACTTCAACTTCAAGTGCAAATTGAATACAAATTCAAATCGGGTCGCAATTTGAGACGATGTTGGTGAGACTACAGCTTTACTACAGCGAGACGATGATAAGACTTGTACAATGACAAAAAGAACGTGTAGATGTCATAGCGAGACAAAAATGAAAAAAATACGACTCGGTTAGCCGTATAAATGGACACGGTGAGACCACATAAGATGAACTCAAGAACCAAGATACCTAAATCCACGTTTGGACTTTTTAAACAATTTGAAAATATTAATTTTGCAAAAAAAGATTTTTGCTCAGGCTGTAGCGAGACCAAAGTAAGACAACGGCAAAAAAGTGCAATGCCAAAAACAACGCATAAATTTCATGGCAATACCATAGCAGGACGAGCTTAATGACCATATGGTATTGAAAAGTACGGTTGAACGACCACGGCGTGGCGAGAGATCAGCAAGATTACACCGGCGAGACAATGAGTCATCGTCGCTGTCGTTTCAATTTCAAACTAAGTTAGCCAACTCGCGCATGAAACGTATCGCAAATTTTTTGCTTCAACTAGGTTTAAAAAGTGAGTAACATAGAATTCAATTTTAATCTGGATTTAACAACTTTAACTGACCTCCGGAGGGCAGTTTGAATCCAACTGGATTGATCGGGAATGGATTAAAAAAATGGATTCAAGTGTGAATTAAACAAGTGAATAATATGGAATTGGATTTAACTTTTGGATTTAAATTACTTTTAATCTGGATTTAACCTGGATTAAATGATTGAATAATATGGGCGTAGGTCTATTACAAAAACACAATTTCAGTCATTTGAATTCATGGTCTAAAAGCGCTTAAGTTTTTTAATCCCTTTATCTTTCCATATATACTTAGTCATTGAAATGGTGTGTATGCAGCTCTTCTAATACTCGCTACTTGAGAAGAAAATTTGTCTTTCCGAACACGTCTCGAAATAATTTTCTATATTTAAATTACTTTTTGAAGTGCAATATTAAACAAATCTTGTTTTTCATTATATCGTTATACACATGATATTGAAATTACAAAAACAGAACAAAAGTGCAGGCACGTTTTACAAATCCTTAATGAATGGCTTTACACTTTATATGCACTCCATACACCGACGACGATGCTATCTACTCTACGCTCCTATACCAAAGGCACTCACGCATAATCCTTAATGATAGCATCACACACAAAGGTGAGAAAAACAATTATCCTTGAGAAAAGTTAGTTGTTTTCAAGAAGCTAACATGAGCAAGAAGTGCAAGAAAACAATTTATCCTCTTTCCTTATGATGGAAAATGATTCTGTAGAAGTTTTCCTCTTCAACACAAAGTGCATTTATAAACTTTGTCCAAACAAAAATTCCCTGCCTAACAACACCATCAGCATCTGAATGATTTGCTTGAAGCTATTAAATCATGAAAAAGCAAATATTTCTGACAATGAGACAAAAACTATGTAGTTTTCCCTTGACTCTAGTTTTTTTTGTTTTCTTTTCATGAGAAAGAAAAACCTAATTCAAAGAAAGCAACTCTTTCAAAGATCTCAAATTGCATAGAAAATATTGTGAAAATATTTTGTCGAGTTATTATTATTTTATCGCAAATAGTTTTGCTGAAATCTTTGCTTAAACTTGAAAATCCATATTTCTCGAATGCGAATTCCCGTCCGAAACAAAGATCCAATTTTCGAGGTGAAAAGCAATCATTTAGTTATGAGCGTCAATTCGTTTTAGCATCATAAAACCGAAAACAAAAAGCTAATTTTAACGCCACACCACCCACCGCCATTGCCACCGCATCATGCCATTGGGTTTGCACCCAAACATTGGATAGTCGAGGAGGCCAAAGCCAGCAGCGGCAGAGGTGAGAAAGCTGTCTTGGATTATTATCCTTCAAGTCCAACAGACGACTCTCTTGCCAAACTATTGTTTAAGTACACTTTTGTATCGAAATTGTTTTAAAATTGTTCCTCAAGGACTTTGCAAATCGTCTTAAGTTCTTTCCTTGATGCAAGCGGGTTTATAAGCAGAAAGAAGATGGTGTCGGTGGACGGTGGTGGTGGTGTTGTTTAAGGTGATGGTTATTGTGCAATTGTTCATAGTTTTACAGAGTTCAAGGGAGAAATTTCAAAAATTATAAACTTGTTGTGTGCGCTGGTAGTGAATGGTGAAATAATGTTTCTTTTTTTATGAAAACTAGAACAAGAAAGTAGAACATTATTTTGAAACAATGTAGATAATATGCTGGAGTAAGGGATCAAAAGAAGGGTTTATTTAAGGGATAATACAAGATGGTTTTAAGCTTATCAGCTTGAAGTTAAGGCTTTTTGAATTCAAAACATAACTTTTCAATTAAAATTGGAGATTTTGTTTATCATTTGATTGGTTAAATTTAAATTAAAGACACACAACAGTATATAAAATGCATTTGTCTGTGTTAACATTGACTATTGTATTGCTAGGCAGTAGTTACGTAAAGTTATAGTGGCATGTAAGGTATTTTCCCAAGAAGATAGCACACGATACCTTGAATATAGAATGAGAGAAAAATATGATTTTGAGATGAAAAAAAAAGAACGCCATCTTAATTTCTGATTGAATTTTTATCTATCAAATTCTTAACACATTTTTGAGGAAAACTTCTGGCATTCAAATTTTAAGTATTTTGGGTGATTCTAAAACGATGGAATTTCCGACGTCTCTGATGGCTGATATCATATGATAATACAATTTACGAGGGCTACAAAAGCCGAAGGCATATAATTTATATATCGTTGGAACGGTTTTTTTCACAGAAGTGCAGAATGCCAAAAAAAACTAAAAAACAATAAAATAAAATTTCGTAATAATTGCGAGAGCGAGACCGAGCAATTATCTATCGCAACCTAAATGTGACGTTTCGATTTTTTCCACCCACCAATCAACCAATTTTCCAGCGCTGACTGGAAAGATTATTGGAATGTCTGATGGCAGCGCTTAGTGCTGCAGAAAATAATAATAAGTTGTAAAGTGTGGTTCCATTTTAAGGGCCGATTTTGAATGTGGATCACACCTAAACGTCAAGTTTTTTTTCTGCATTTCATTTGACATTTCTCAATTTCAGACTAACTTAATTTGAACCATGGAAAGATACACAGTCGAGCCACGCGTTAAAGTTATTCAGCCTTATTATAAAAATGGGCGTTCAAATCAAAAGGCATATCGTGTACTTCGTGATTTTTTCGGTCAATTAATCCAAATGTGCGTACAATTGGAAAAATCGTACAAAAATTTGATCAAACAGGGTCTCGGAGATGTGAAAACACTAGTGCATGCTCGTACAGCTCGTACTGCAGAAAATATTGCTGCTTTTCTCGATAGTGTGGCTGAAGAGCCGTCCACCTCAACTCATCGTCGTGCCCAACAATTGCACCTCTCACGCTCGTCGTTGATGAACATTATGCATAAAGACTTGCATTTACATAATTACAAGGTGCAATTGACTAGAGAACTAAAGCCTCTTGACCATTTCAAGCGTCGTCAACGGTCAGAATGATGGTAAGAAATGGCAACAGTGGAAGATCAACTTTCAAAAAAAAAATCATCTTCAATGATGAGGCACATTTTCACCCCAGTGGATTCGTCAATAAACGAAATTGCTACATTTGGGCGAATAATACTCCAAGAGTGATTGTCAAAAAACCAATGTACCGACAAATAGCTAGTGATCGATTGGTGCGGTTTATGAGGCCGGTGAGGCAGTAACTGTGAATGGTGTTCACTATCGTGACATGATAATGATTTTTTTATGGCCCGAATTGGAGGATATGGATGTGGACGATATGTGGTTTCCACAGGACGGTGCTACTTGCCATAAAACTAACGAAACAATGGCTCTTTTGCGTAACAACTTCAATGGCCGTGTTATCTTATGTGGTGCCGATTTAAACTGGCCGCCAAGATCATGTGATTTGACACCGTTGGACTTCTTTCTTTGGGGTAATTTGAAATAAAAGGTGTACGTCGATAAGCCAGCAACAATTCAAGAGCTAGCAGATGAGATAATTCGGCGCATTAACGGCATGGCACCTCAATTATGCCTCAGCGTCATCGAAAATTTGGACCATCGGATGGAGGTGTGCCGCCGAGGTCGTGGCATACATTAATACATAATTGAACCATACCAATATTATCATAATAAAAAGAAATGACATTAATTTCCTTAATAATTTGTGTTTTTTTCTTGGATGATGAATCGGTTTATATCTACAAAGAAGGATCGAAAACTGATGAAGGGGTGGGTGGCGGTGTGTACTCAGAAAGACTAAAATAAAGTCTCTTATTCCGTCTTCCTAATCATTGCAGTGTGTTCCACGCGCAACTTATTGTGATTAAAGAAGCGTTATCATTGGCTAAAAGAAAACGTGATATCAACCACGCAGATATCCGCATTTTCTCGGATAGTCAAGCAGCTATCAAATCTCTGGAATCTATCTCTGCTAACTCTATAACAGCCCTAAATTGCCGTTCTCAACTATTGGAGATGGCACAGCAGTTTAACATTCACCTCTGTTGTGTGCCGGGGCACAGGGATCCAAGGTAGTTATAAGACCGATGAACTGACTAAAAGTGGAACAACTCTACCTCGTCTACATGTAAACTTATGCTGAAGAGAGATGCATTAGAGGGAACGAACCTTAGGTGAAACAATATCATCACTTGTTTGACAACAAAACAAATCTGGCCAGTAATAGATTTAAAGCAATCTAAGTGTTTGATATCTCTAAGTAGATTGCACATTGGCTTCTTGATTGGTGTTATAACCGGACACTGTCTTATAGGCAAGCACGCAAAGCGTCTTGGCGTGATCTCTAACGATTTCTGCAGAAGCTGTATGGATGAGCAAGAGATTGAATCGATCCTTCACTTTCTATGCCCGTGCCCTGCTCTATCTCATAGACGAAGACATTGGTGATATTTACTTCAATGATCCTAGTGATCTAATAAACTTACTGCGCTTTATAAGAAGCTCCAAATGGTTCACCGAGTAAGAAATAGGGTTTTCCTAGATTCGTTTGGTGTCACAATAGATCAACTCGTGGTCTAAATTTGTGAAACTTCATGACTAGCAGCCGTTTAAACCTAACCTAATCTAACCATACCACGTTAACATGGGCGGATCGAAAGATCGGATTCAATCGTGGTCTAAATTTCGATCCAGGCTTATGACAATTCCAGATTGAAAGCTTGAATTCAAATGGAATTGAAGTGACAGTTTTGCTTTTGTTGTGTGGGTGCGACGTTGGAAGTAAACATTTATTGCGACCACAAACAACAAACAACCAAAATAAGCCAAAGATACAACATTCAACAAGCATCTGAAATCTTGATTCTTCAATCATTCGATCTACATAGATGTGTATATACAATTTATTTTCAATTCGATCCAGTTCGCCGAGCTACAGGTCTACATGTTACATTAAATCCTCATTAAATTTTGATTCAATTCCCCATGAAAACGAGGTATCAGTTTTTCTTTACGCTGAAGACCGCTTTTATTGGGTACGTTCAAACGACCCAAGGGACAAGAAATTAAGGCCAGATTCTAGTCTCTGATTGGTCAGATGTCAAAATATTTATTTCCAACTAAGGCAACTTTATTGGAAAGTGGACTGGAAAGTAAGTCAAGAAAAATCTCCCTTAATTATCAAGTCAAGTGCACTTATGTCAGAATATCAGCTAATTACATTTTGTCATTGAACTAAAAGCTGAACTTTATTGTTTTGTGATTGTTATTTTTTTGCACGATAATTTGTTTTCATTTTGTACAAAGTGTTTCTTTATCAAACGTACCCATTGACAAATGATGTCATTAGCTCTCGAGTTTCGATAACTGTTTAAGTATTCTACCTGATTTTTTATAACTAAATTTAATGATACTAAGATCTTATTCTCTAATTCTCAATCCCCTGACTTGTCTGTTCACTTCGAGATCGAAACAGTCAAAAATATGCTTAACTTTGAAAACTCTAAGTTTCAGAGCTAGCATGCTTGAAGCATTAAGTCAGGTGAAGTTAAATCATTTTCATATATTACGCCCGTTTTCATATATTATCCCCATAAATGATAAGACCGACTTTTACTAATAAATAAATTTGTTTATTGTTAAGCGAATTATACTACCTAATGTCTCAGTGGGTCAAATTAGACTGGCCCTTGCACAAATGCTTACATATAGTGAGCATGAGTCTGTTGGCTTCTTATAAAGGGTTTTTCAATAGGGATGCTACAAAAGTAGAATGACAGCGACAACAAACGACGCCATATTTCTTGCCGCTCTTTTGACATTTCTCTTCAGTAAGGTTTGCCATTTCACGATGGATAGATATACGAGCCAACAACGAGTCGAAATCATTAAAATTTACTACCGAAATTCGGAAGCAGTGGCTTCAACATTAAGAGCGCTACGTCCAATTTATGGTCGTCATAATCGTCCTAGCAGATCAACAATTGAGCGTCTAGTGAAAAAATTTGAGTCCACAGGCACAGTACAAAATGTTCCCGTGCCAGTGAGATAAATAAGTGCCCGTAGTGTCGAGAATATTGCTGCCGCTGAGGCTTAAGTTGCAGAAAGTCCAAATGTGTCTCTCACACGTCGTTCTCAAACGTTGGGCATCTCTGTGACGTCGTTGTGGCAAATTTTGCGAAAAGTTCTTGGCCTACACCCTTACAAGATTAAATTGACGCAAGAACTGATTTCGTTCAATGATAACCGAATATTTTTGGCCCCAATTGGATAATATGGACTTGGAGGACATGTGGTTTCAACAGGACGATGGGCGCCACAAGCCACACAGCGAATTTCACAATCAATTTATTGGAAACCAAGTTTGGAGAACGTGTTATCTCACGAAATGGTCCAGTCGCTTGGCCGCCTTGGTCGTGCGATTTGCCGCCGTTAGACTATTTCCTGTGGGGCTTCGTCAAGTTTATGGTCTATACCAACAAGCCAGTGACAATTGATGAACTTCGTACGAATATCGAACGTAAAATTGCAGCAGTATCGGCCGATTTATGCTTGAAAACCGTCGAAAATTGGGTTCAGCGTCTGGACTTCTGCTGGAAATCGAGTTCCATACATAATGGCATCAAACGTACTTTTACAGGAATAAAGAATTTCATTGATATCCAAAACCGTTTTTGTTTAATTTAAAAAAAAACTTTTGTAGCGCTCTTATTGAAAAACCCGATATAAGTAACAACTTCCCTCGTAATTTGCTATTTTTATAACTACAGTATTCCCCATTAATTTAAAAAATAAATAAATTTGGTGGCACAACAGCTCGTGGAGATCCAAGGCCTAGTGACTTACAACTCTCAACCATTAATGTGTGCATGTTTTTGGTAGGAATGGAGGGGACCTACTATTTTTTGCCGAGTCCGAACGGTTAGATGAGAAGCACTTATTCATGACATTAATTTGCACCTCGTTATTTTGGAAACAGGTTTGTTGGAGACCTTGATGATTTAGCGGAGATCTCAATGGCAAACATGAGAAAATTTATAGAAAGTACAGGCTTTTTGCCACCTTGGCAACACTTCTTTAAAGTTAAGTTAGAAAGTGAACTATTACTATACTAGATCTCAACCCGTCAAAATGACAGATTAGTCCCACTAACAGTCCCATTATTTAGTTTTTACGAATATTTGCTTCCAAAAATGTTATGTAGTAATCGTCATAATTTTTTCCCATTTTTGTAGAATCACCCATGGATATAAATTTTTCAGAAAGGTGTTCCATTCTAGGCCTGGTTCTTCTATGCATACTTTGATGATTTAAAAAAAAAATCCCTATAGCTGTTAAGGTACATTTCTGCCTTTCTCGTACTTTCCAATTGCTTGATCGAAGCCTCTGCTGCCTGGTTCTATTTTTACAATTTTATCTCAGCAGATCAAAAACGCAACATTGAATAAACAAGTATTATTTCCAAAATGCCACTTAGAGAGTTTTCACTGTCGTACATAATATCAAAGCAAAAAATGTCCTTTTTTAGAAAATGTATAGTGATGATAATGTTCTTCTTATCACTTCATTGATAATTAAATTTTAGTACATAGTAGGTATCTTTGAAAGAAATAGCTATATAGGTAGATTTAGATAAACCCAATTCTCAACAATTGTAATCTAGGAACATATCTGCTATTGACAACGACGTGACAGTATCTAAAAAAAAAGCTTTACGTCACTGATACCGCACTCTAGTTAAAATGTATGTCATAATATTGATTCTGAATTCCGGTTCCGATAAGAAACTACTGTGCCGAGCACGTAATCCCATCCGTAGTCAATGCGCGTCCTTATGGAACATTAAGTCGTTGCATAAATTCGTTTATGTGTTTTTTTTTTTTATTTTTTGTCACTTCTCAATTCAATAGGTGGTTTCAATAGAAAGAAACAGTATCTGCTACTCTTGGTCCTAATACTTAGCACAGTATTCTTTGTGATTCAAATCAATGTGCAACTAGAACGTGAATTCAGCACCGCACATTGAATTCCAGTGAACTGAAAGTAAGGTGTTTAATCTCAGGTGGTTTTCTTCTTCATCAATGTGATACATTTTTATATACCTACACTTAAGATCCTTCGCAACTTAAGTGCGCTGTCGAGAGATTTTGAAGCATTCAACTCAAATCGAATGGTTTTGGATTTTCACTTTTTTTTTTTAAATACATCAGTGACGGAATTGGAGCGTTTCGTGAGCTGCCAGATACGCATGATGAAGTGTATGGCTCTTCTTTTGATGTTGCTTCACTTTGAATAAAAAAAAAGTTACTGATTTGCATTTCTATTTTACAGATCCAAAGAACGTTTATTAAATGCCCCAAAAAATTTAAAGTGTCTGTGATAATAGCGTGTTGGTATATGCAGCGAGAGTTACGCTTTTACGAATAATTATAGTTCCCGTATTGCAGAGATATCCTGAAGGATGTTTAAAGGAAAACGATGTTATTAATGATTATTAGTAATGATTGCAAGAAAACGTTGCGTTGAATCCACATGACTTTTTTTGACAAATATGCAGGGCAACAAAATTGGCTTTAATAAATATCATGTATTGGAAACAATTACAAAATCACTAGTAGTCCAGCATATTAAGTATTTGCTTCTATGGGAATTTAATAAAACGTTGGGGAAAACATTTTTTCTTGTTATCGTTGGAGTACTTTATAGAAAGCCTTAATCCAAGTTTTCGGCAGTCAACCCTTTGCAGGGCTTCCATCATCTTGGTGAACTCGGTTTTGGTTATTTTCTAAACAGGAAAAGGTAGAAAGATATTTTTTAGATTTAACCGACTTTAAGGAAGCCTTATACTACGTTTTCATTAGGCCAAATGAGGTAATTTCGTTGAAAATCTCCAAATTCGACGTGAAATCCTCTCATTTCCAATACAAATTCTCATTTCGAAATGAGATAATTTCAACCAAATTTGAGCGAAATTAGGTTGGAAATTAAATCAAAACCTATTGAACACACCCAATTGCCCGCAGTTTGAAGAGCTCTGAAAAGGCTTTGTATGAAAATGTCAAAGCTCAATGGAAGTAGAAAGAAAAAAACCAACAACAAAAAGCAATTATCACCCAGTTGAAATTCAAAAATGAAATGAGCTGTCAGACGAAATTACCAAATTACAAATAAAACACTTTTTATATGATTTGCGAAACTACCAAATTTCGGCTCTAATGAAAAAGAAATATTAGCCATGAAGCCGGTACACAGTCTTATATGTTTCGTTAATTTTCGCAAGATTTAGACAAAGCCAATGAAAGGCTCTCAAGAAAATTTGAGAAATTCTGCTTAAACAGAGAAAATAAACACAAAAGACATAAAAAAAAACTGCTGTTTGAATCATTTTACGATTTATATATGTATGCGCAAATTTTCGTCAGTTTTTTGACACTAGCTAATGCTTGCTTATGCCTATTATGGTTGGGCCTAGTAAAGTATGAACGCAATAATTTTTTCAATTTCCCTAACGTTTCGTCCTCTTTGGCAATAAGGAGTTTCACATTTTTGAAATTCTGTTGATCTTTTTACATTGTTTTGTTAGTAAGGTATGCCTATCCGTTCAAACATTTCTAATGTAAGACCATGTATATGAAGTCAGCAGGACTCTTTTGGAAATCACAAAGCTTGGAAAAAGAAAGTATCCTATCATTTGTCATACTACGGTTTGCTAGAAAATAGGTATCCTGATGCTAACTTCATATGAAAATAGAAGGACAACTTCCTTAAAAATGCTTATAAACTATTAGAAAAAAGTGCGTTATTGAGAACTAATTATTTGCTAAATAGTAACGCAAACAAAATTTTATTGTATTTTTGATTTGAGAAAAAAAATGGGTGCCCTGCTAACTTCATATGAAATTAGCAAGACAACTTTCTCAAAATTTCAGATAAATGATCCGAAAAAATTGTTTGTTGAGATTTAATTAATTGGGAATAAGTTACGCACACAAAAATTTAACTGCATATTTGCGAAAGGGTGCTCTCAAGGTTGCCACTTAAAAATAAAATTTGTGTCCAAAATTGCAAATAGAAATAGCTTTTAATTTATAAAAAATGTTAATTCATAAAAGTTTTATTAGGTTTTAACTCAAATTTGAATTTTTTACTTAATTTAAAAATAACCTTAAGTTTAGGTAGGCATTTTAACTTGCGATACGGGTACGCGGTGACTATTTTTCTTGAAATAAAGCCCGGGACAAAAAGTGAAAAATTTACAGGTAGGCAGAAATGGTAGCACGGGCGTAACACTCGCCCTGTACCCAATTAGCGCTGAATTGCGCCGCTTTAATACCATAACTCGTTTGACTTGATTCCTTCGGCGGTCTTCCCGATACATGATTGAATGGGAGATTTCCACCTGGGCCTCCGTCTATTATATTACTCATCCCCTTACCCCGAGCACCCAAAAAACTTGGTTTTGTAAAGAAGCTCGAATCGTACAAAAACTTAAGCCTATCGATTATGGAAATTTTAATAAATTTTTGAACAAAATTTAATCCACCGTGGAGTTTTTGCATAATTTTCTCAGAATATATTGCTTATATGAAAAAAAGTATGTTAATCTTTTTTGTGTAGAATGACATAAGCTACAATTTTTCGAGGAATTAAGAAAAAACTGAATCTTACGCCCTTTAACCCCTCCTAAAATGTTAAGTCCCGGTCCAAATTTACGGAACTTTTCAGGAAATGGTTAAGACGTCGAAACAAAGCTCTCAAACAAAATTCAATTTTTCCGAAGTAAAAGTCTAATTTTCTGGGGCTATTAAGAAGTAAAAACGAAAATAATATAGAATTATTTTTTATTTCATTATTCAAATAATTCTGAAATCTTTTGACAAAGTAATTAAGGGCCGGTTTTTTAGTGCAAAGTTAACTCTGAGTTTTATCAGTTTTAGCTTCTCCTGAAATGTTAACCTTGGGTTATTCCAGACGCAGTTTTTAATTAATCATTCTGCTGTAATATATCTATTAATCGATGTCCGACACAATGGAATATAACCTTTTTGAGCATTTCAACTTGGCGCCTCATCAGAGCGTGTTGGTTCTGAGTTAAAAAATAAAAAAAATTAAGTGGCGCAACAGCTCATGGAGAACCAGGGCCTAGTGACTAACAACTCTCAACCATTCCTGTGTGCGTGTTGTTGGCAGGAATGGAGGGGACCTACAATTTTTTGCCGAGTTTGAACGGCTAGATGAGAAGCACTTATTCATGACAAATATACTCTTGGACGATTTGTCAGTCCCTCGCAAGAGGCAGTACCTCGGAAAAAAACATTTCTGTTTTTAGGTGGCAGTGGCCGGGAATCGAACCCAGACCTTTGGTATGACAGTCCTACGCACTAACCATTATGCCACGAGGTACTACAGGTTCTGAGTTATCTCACCGAATTAGATGAGTTAACTCGGAACTACGTCTGGATTTAAATCGATTGAAAAACACGTTTTTGAAGTAAATTCAGATTTATTCCCGAGACTAGGATGATCTCGCACTGAAAATAATATAAGTTGAATCTACAGTATCTAAAATTACAAAAACATATCATTTTGTTAATCAAAATAAGCCAATTTTACAACGTGTTTTTGTTTTCCAAACATTTTGTTTTCATTAAATTAAATCAATGAATGGCATAATATTATGTGAATAAAAAGTTTTTGCTCTTCTAGTAGACAGATTCTCTTTGCATGAGTTGTTAGGGTTATAATTGCACTTCCATAAGTTAGTATAGGCAAGGCTTAACGTACATATTAAACATTTATTTTATTTATAACAAATTAAAAAAAAAACTTAGAAAATGTCCAAGTACGGGACAAAAAACTAAACTCATCGGGACAATTGTACGTCCCGGGTTTCTTAAAAAATAACCCGGAACAGACTATTGAAATACGGGACAGTCCCGGGAAACCCCGGACGGACGGTCACCGTAGATATAGGAAGGTACAATTAGGCAAGTTTTGTATTCGTGCAAAAAAAATTTTCGAGATAACAATCAAACATGACATTACGATGATAGAGAACACCAAAAAAGTGGGTGGCAAAATTCTGTCTGTCTGTCTATTCGGGTACAGCCAAGGCGACTGCATCGATTTTCTTAAAATTTAGAAGGTACTTAGCAGTGGCAGACTAAGCTTGTCTTTTTTTATATATATATAAATTAATTTTTATTTTTCAATCATCTTAAAATTATCTTAAAGCTAGACAAAAATTCATAAAAACTAGCCTACTTATTATATTACTTACATTACTTACAATATTTTAAAACTAACTTACTGGCCCCAGTCGGGCGCTCTAGGTTAAACTATAATAACTTAATGGTAATGCCTTTCGGCCTAAGAACTATCTTAATACTAAATCCAGGTCGGTTTTATTTTTTACCGAGAAGAATTTACAAAAAAACTCGGTATCATTGTCTTTTTTTTTGGTTTTATATAAAACTTACAAACTACATAAAACTAAATTAAAGCAAATTAAAACTAATTAAAACTACTTAAAGCTACTTAAAACTATTTACAACTAATTATAAACTAATTACAACCTACTTATAAGCTACTTACAGACTACTTAGAAACTAGAACAGCCACAGCAAGCATTTTCCGGTTTTTATAATTTTTTTTGTATATTTGTGGATTTTATAATTTTTTTTTTTGTGTTTTTCTATGTTTTATAATTTTTTTTTTTCGTGCCACCCTGAGACTGTCCCTACTTAAAACTAACTACCTAAACCTTTGTAAGTCGGCCATAACAGAGAAAAACCAAGGACAACTTTTAAATATCTGAAGGAACTTCATTCTTCATATTTTAACCACCAGAACTGGTTCTCCTGCCTTACCCTATCCCTTCGGTCCCGTTCGGACACAGTCCTACTGAACCGAAGGTGCTCAGCTCCGCCTTGTGCGAGGACGTCTCCACTGTAAAGGAGCCGCCGATCTACAGTTCTACGGCCGACGTGGTAGATTAGCGGAACCGCCTATTTTGAATCATTCCGCGACTGTCTAGATACACTCTCATAGTATTCGTAATTAGGGTAGTAAGCCCCAAAAATTAAACTGTAAGTCAAGAACATTGCCCTTGCAATGTGGCCTCGAATAAGCTTCAGCAAGAAATTTTCTATCCTGTTTATGTTGGCGCCGTTGTATAGAACCAATTTGGAATAATAGTGTTTGTATTCCGACTCTGGTGTTCTGTGCAATCCAAGGCAGCGTCGTAGACACTGCCTCTCAAACACCCGAATCTTTTCCATT
Source organism: Dasysyrphus albostriatus (assembly GCA_946251815.1). Lineage (NCBI taxonomy): Eukaryota > Metazoa > Arthropoda > Insecta > Diptera > Syrphidae > Dasysyrphus > Dasysyrphus albostriatus. The sequence continues at coordinate 12,273,207 of OX276335.1, forward strand.
TGAGATGGGGCAACGTTGAACCAAACCGGGTATTCATAGGCAATCATCGGCCGGATAAGGGCCATGTAGCAAATCACCTTCACCCTGCTGTCAAGCCGGCTGCTATAAAACAACCGTTTTGTCAGGGCAAAAGCTCCCCTAGCCCTGGCCAGAGCAGCATTTATATGTCTGTCGAAATACAAATACTGATCCATCCAGATGCCAAGGTACTTTACTACACTTTTACTCACCAGTGGATGTCCATTTGGCCCTACGATCACCAGCTTGCGCCAGTTCTTTCTCGTATCCCTTGTGATTAAGCTTGCTAGTAGCCCGGGGTGGCAATGCTAAATGAGGGCCTTGTGTGATCAAATATTTAATTTGTTGTTAATAAAGTCAGCTTTTTCCGAGAAAAAATCAATCAATTTAATTATATGTGTATAGTACATGCACTGGTAAGTAAGAATATCCATCAGCCTTAGGCATAGCAACTAACAGGTAGAGTGCAAGAAAATAATGGATAGAAAACAAAATAAGAGCTTCTATCGCTTCGTCCAGCGACGTACGGGAACGGGAAGCACTTTACTTCAACAATAAGAAATTATGATGTTTTGATCTGTGAGATCAAAGGATTTTTTGTCTGTCTTTCTATTTACATCTCGACCTGAAACACAAACCCCAAAATAAATAAATTGTTGTAATCCTTAGTTCACACAGCAATGCACCACTCGTTTTTTTACAGTATAAGTCCGTGCGAATGAGCAGAAGCGTATACCTTTACCGTTTAGATTTATACTACCGTTTGGATTCATACTGCAAAAAAACATACGATAGGTACATTGACGTGTGAACCAGGCCTAAGGATGGTGTACTTTTCAATATTTTTTTTAATAATGGCTCCACCGATTTTAATAAGAAAATTTATTCTAGTGCACATTTAATATGTTAAAAATGTTGCGTAACAAAATTAAAAAAAAAAATTGACTTAGGATTTTTTAAAAAAATATTTATTTTTTTTTTTAAAGTTAAATACACATTTCAAAAATTGGTTGAAATTTTTTTTTAAATTTCAGTTATTAATAAATACTAAAAATTGGCATACCAAATATTTTTTTAAATGTTATACAAATTTTATATTTAAGAAATAATTTTTTAATACATTTTTTTATATATATATATATATGTATATATGTATTTTCAAGTAATCTAATAAGGGCGTTTTTATTTCTGAACTCTGCGGTAGTTGCGGAAAAAATTGTGACTGCTGGACGGTTGCCATTTTGCCAAAATTATTATAACATGTTTGATTTTATTTTTTTTTTTCTTATTTGGTGCCCTAATTTATTAAAATTAATACCAAGAAGTTTAAATTTTAAGTCTCTATACACAGATTGCATTGTCTCTGCCTAGCCATTTTTTTGTACTAAAATTTTTTAATTGTGATTTGAGTCTTTAAAATGATAATAATAATAATAATAATAAAAATAATAATAAAAATAACTAATCTAGCGATCCAGAGTGTTCCTACAAAAGCAGAAAAAGCAAAAATACCGATCGTAACTGACCATCAGATCACCCGATGTACACACAAAAGTACATAAATACATACCAGATGGTCATTTACATCGCTAATCTGCATAAAAACCAACATCCAAATCTAACTGACCACCGTGTCATGCGATGTGTGTTAAACATACGTATACGTAGGTACATACATGCAGGGTGGTCGGTTACTTAGCTGATCATCCGATCATCGATCCCGCTGAGTGATGTGAGGTGATTAGCTATGTAATGATGCGGGTGTTGGTAAGGACCGTTGCCTAAAATGAAAATATGCCGATAAGATAATTGGTCGAAAGAGGAGGAGCCTAATGCCCCAAGGCTAAATGGAATTGGGGAACACGGAAAGTAGGTCAGTTGGTGACGAGCTTTAACCAAGTGCGGTACCTAAAGAAAAAAGTAAAAGTAAAAAAAAAAAAAAAATAAAAACGAATAATTAATAATTGCATGTGTTGAAAAAAATCTGAGAGACAGATTAAAGAATAATTTGACAACCAACAAAATAAAATTATATAGACAATTATACACTGTAAAAAAAAAGGAAGAAAAGCCTGAGAGTGAAAAAAAAAGAAAAAAACCAAAAGAAAGTGGCAAGTGTTAATAAAACTATTAAACAAAATTAAAGAAGTGAATCTGGTGACCACTTACTGAAAAATAATAAAAAAAATAAAAAAAATAAAAAAAAAAGAAAAAAGAGAAGAAAAAAAAGTGAACCCCTACCCACCCTCTCCAGAGACACACCGCCAAAACCACTTCACCATAGCCAAAACCGCCATAGCCAAAACCGCCATAGCCACTCCGCAATAACCCAAAAGAATTCAATTCAATTCAAACATTTACCGCCGCCGTAGTTTTTTTTTTCATCTCTACCTAATAATTTTTCCAATAGCCAACGACCACCACCGTAGTGCACTACAGCTGGGACGTCCGAAATTGAAGGTTGGTAAGTCATTTCTTTTAATTGTTTATTAAAACATTGATTTTGTGTATTTTTATTTTATTAAAATTTCCTTTATACTCTAAAAAAAAAAAAAAAACAAAAAAAAAATCAACCTTATCATATTTTGAATACAAAAAAAAAAAACACAACATTTGAAAATCAACTAAAAACTAAATAATATAAATTACTAATCTTTTTTTTACATACTTACCATTATAAATAACATACCTGGAAAAAAAAATATAGCGATTCAATTGGTTGATTATAAAAGAATTTTTTTTATTTCTTACCTCTATAAAGATAACACCTGTAAAAGAAAACATCTTACTATTTCTAAATAATAATTTTTATACATATAAATTTTGTTAGATTAGACCTTTATTTATTTCTTTAATAAAGTAAGAAAATATTTTTTTTATAACGTGGATAAAAAAAAAAAAAACAAAACAATAAGGTTATTTTTCTTTTCGATCCTGATGGTTGAAGTTCGCTTTTGGGAAGACATTTGAATTTTTTTTCAGCCATGATGACACTGTCGGCCTAATACCATCCCACTGAGGTGGTGGTGATGGAAGAATAAGAGGGTAAGGTATATATAGGTGGGTGCAAGTTTGAGTTAAGGGACTTCTGCAGTGAAATGGAGGTTGCAGTAGTCAAGGTGGTATCTTCTAGATACATGGGCGGGCAAATCCTCCGATGGTCAATACCATCATCAACCCTCACCCCTCTATGGACATCCCTCCCCCTCATATAGCTGGACATTTCGGGTCCCCATCATTCCCTTTTCTCGATTTTTTTTTTGGTAGGCATGAAGTCGTAACACCATCCAGTGCAGCGGTAGCAAGAACCCCCCCCCTCCAGCGAGCTAGCTCGTGTTTTTCGCAAGCATGCCAAGCTGCCGTTGCCTGGACACCCTCACCTTCCTGCTGCCAGGATCAACCTCTAGTACCTGTAGCTAGGGGTTGTAATGGTGGTAAGGGAAGGTGAGGCATAACACCTCGGGTATTTTGTTACAGGTGGCGCCCAACGTGGGGCCCTAACCCACGACCCTGAGATTAAGAGTTTCATGCTCTACCGACTGAGCTAGCCGGGCCTTTCACTTGAGCTGCGAATAGCGAATTTCGAATTGTGAATGGTGGCGAGTTTTGACATTTCTCTTTCAAATGAGTGGTTGCCGACCGAAAAATGGGTGCTTAAAAAATGTAAGGTTAAATTCGAGCGAATTTTTCATTCGTAGATATGTGGAATGCGTCCTTATGTTGTGGATTGCGAATAACTGTTTGGAAATTCGCAGAAAATATTTCGTTGGTCGTGTAGATAATATCGAAAATACTTTATTGGACAATTTAAACTAGCCTTTCTTTTAAAAATGAAGATAGGATCGTTTATTCAGTTTGTCGAAACACATATTTATTAGTATTCGCAGTTCGCGGCTCATGTGAAAGGCACTTAAAAGCATATATTAATGACAATCTTATTATTTTTTTTTTTTTTAGTTTATATCGGTTTTCCTAAATTTAATGTTATAATCTCTGAAGGCTCACCAGGACCGCACGTATGTCAATGTTAGGTTAAACAGAAAATAACCAAGTGGGTCTAAATTCTGAACTGAATATTTTCTTTGTTAAATCTAAATTTTTAAAAACCTAATATGACAGCGAATGCTGCCGTTGTTGTTCAAACATATTTATATTTGTGTTAAATAAATTTTTAGAAAATGATGGGTTGGCGGGCCCATATACAATTTAACTTCGTGCGTGATGCACAAAACTTATGACAAAAATTATTATGATTAAGTACCACACAAATTTTATTAAAATATACCATCCATTCTACACATTATGTATTTTGTTTCATTAATCAATGAAAAGTTCTGAAACAATTTTATTAGGCTTGAATTGGATTCGGAGGCCCCCATACAGAGGAGGGCTCGGGTGGACCTCCTTTTTACTCAAAAGTTAAAATTAAGCGATTTATTTCTCAAAAATCGATTTTCTTTAAAAACAAGATGGCGGCCAACCTTAAAGGGGTGGGTGGTCGAAAACTTGTTTTCAAACTCCTCTTCTAATGAGTCGAAAAAAATATATAAATTTTTTTTTTACTTGAAAAATTTGAATTATGCGTTTTAAACGAGAACAAAATTTTAAAATATTTTTTTTTTGATTTAGTCGAAAAATATCAATCGTAGCCAAAAAAAGATTATGACCAAAGTTGTAGATAATTAAATTTTGAACAACTTTTCTTAAGTTCATTTTTGCTCAAAAGTTGAAAATAGGCGAGTTATTTCCCGAAAACCGATTTTCGTTAAATTCAAGATGGTGGCTAATGCAATGGAGCTAGGAAGTTGAAAACTTGTTTAAGACTTTTAATGAACCCATGCATTTCAGCTCATTATTTTTGTCTAATCCGACTGGGCTAAATCTTTCAAACTGGAACCAGCTTCTATAGAGCAAAAACCAGATTGTATTCTTTTTGCGTCCAACAGAAAAATTATCTTCATTTTTAAATATCATTCGAAATAGCTTTCGAAAATATGGCAGAGTCTGTAGATTGACATTAGAATTCCAAAAAAGAAAACGCCTTAAAACTATAACATGTTTAGGGAATAGATTACAAATCTCTGTGGATTTACTGCCTCTCTGAGGGCATATCTGCGTATCCTTCAATCTTTCTCAAACCAAATATTTCTATCTTTAATCAAGACCCAAACATCCATAAGCCAACATAAAACCTTATAGCTTCCATCATATACACCTTTGTTACATTCACATCAAGGATAAATATGCCAGCTTACATATCAGCACTCCAATTTCCCATTTTCCATAATAATTCCACAGTACCTACAGTCCATAGCTCATGATGGCAAAACCTTTATTTTTTTTTCATCATTTCCGAAACAGCCCTTGCCGACCTGGTCAAAAGTTGCCCTTGGGAGCTTTTATTAAACCTCACCGCAATCGTCAACACAACCTTCTGATTGAATCACGTAATATGGGAGCAAAAGTTGCCACCGGTGATTACATTGTCTTCCTCGATAGTCATTCTGAGGTGAATGAATGTTGGCTGATGGGTGGAAGTATTGTAAGACCGCTCATACCGGGACATGGCCGTAAGTCCAGTATTGGATAGCATTGATGCGACAACATTTCAATACTGTGCCAGTTCAAAGGATCTCAAAGGCGGATTCGATTGGAATTTACACTTCGGTTGGATACCGATGATGGGTGAGGAGGAGGAACGCGAAGCTAAAAACCGTCCATCAGACCCATTTACGTAATTGTCAATGTCACAAAAGAAGTTTTGTGTTAGCCAAAACTATATTTCTATACGACTTTTTCTGCTCCTTTCTCTCCTCTCCATGAGCATAATATGCTTTACGCGAGAAGCTCCAGACTAAAGGGCTTCTGTTTTACGGGTGATTTATTTGCAGAAAGCCCAACGTTTGCCAGTGGAGTCTGCATGATATCCAGAAATTGGTTTTTCAAATTGAATGGATTCAACCCACTTCTGAAGGTGTGTAGGTTTGTATAGAGAGAGCTGTTGCTGATGCACCAGAAGCACTCAAGGGGTGTTTTTGTTTTCCTTACTCAAACAGCGTGGATTTAACTCAAAAAACAAAAACGTTGTTTGTAGATTTTTGGGAGAAAAAAAAATGTTCTTGTCCCTGATGACAGGTATAGGGTGACCAGTCAATTGAAATGTCCATAAAGCTGTGGCTGTGTGGCCGACAAATATAGATTGTGCCCTGTAGCTAGTTGGGCCATGTGTTCCAAAACACCAAGTAACCGATGAATCTGCCTAATGGACAGCAGCAACATCGAAGGAAAATTTTGGCAGTAAACAAAAATAGAGATTAAGATAAAAAGGACAAAGCTAAAACCGTTTTTATCATGAACTCGTAAAATCCAGAAATCGTAACGTGATTGCCGACTCCGGCTGGATGACTATTAGTTCTTTTTCTCTCCTTGGAGGCCAGCTGTGAAATCTGGGGAGGAAATAATATCTTCAGTAGGACACGGTAGCACACGTTTGCCGCCGAATCCATTTCAAAGGATGAAAAAGGATTTACACAGTGCCACCCGTTTTCATGGTTTTTACATACGATTTTCTAGGGGTCCAAAGTCAAAATACGTTTTGTCTTCCTCCCTCAAGTAATTTTTCCCTTTCAGAGATTGCACAAGGCAGATTTTTTTGAATTTTGAAAATTGAGTTCTGGAGGAAAGCACTTTAAAACTGTTCCAGCGGCATCCGGAATTATTGCAGATGTTGTCCTTCAAATCTATATGCTATCATGACGATGCTAGTCATTGGTTTCTCAGTTGAAAAGATGGCCGTCTATAGTATCCGAAACGGGGGCTTGTTTGAGTGACTTTGCTAAAAAATCCAATGCCAGTCAGTTGTTGCTGATGACAGAGCGGACGGTAGCCGGAGAGTTAAGAGATTGTAACCCATTCGAAAAGCTGGACGTGGATGGGTGGCAAATGAATTCATCAAAACACTCAACTGGGTGTTGATAATCTTCTTAGTGGAGATTGTAACAGTGAACAATAATCACGACGTGGGGCTCCATCACAGTTCCTTAGGTTTTCCGTTGAGCTGCAACCACGCTATTTGCATAGATATAGCTGGCATTCAAAATTTCCGAATAACAACTTCTGTAGGAAGTGTGGATACCTTTAAAATGTAACGGTAAAGCAAAAGTTAAGCTGTTGGGACTTGTGGATTTAGTACTGAAAAAGGGCATTTAGGGGTCAGGTGCTCAACTGGGCTTGTATTGAAGCCAATTGAATGTCCAGTTATGGACGGGATGTTGGAAGAAGGAAATGCCTTGAGCTTTGTTAACCATACAACGTAAGTCAATTTAAGTCTGGATAAAAGTATGAATTAACACAATCTTCATTTTTGTCACCTTCCTTTACTTTTCTTTTGTAATATTATTTTAGCAATTCTTTCACTTTACGTCCCCTAATTTTTCTTTTTCTTTCAGGGAGTTATTCATGCAATTGTGGAACAGTAAATTGACACTCAAGTCAAGACCATCATAGCCAGAGTTGCCCAAGTGTCAAAGCTTGAACCCACTCCTCTTCCTCATCTCATCATGACTTTCTGACCAGCCAAATTCAAGTGAATGCGAGAAATTTCTCTTTGTTGATAATTCGCCAAAATATTTTAGGTACTCATTTTTATCTCTGTTCCGAGAATTTTAGGCCCAAATCCGCAAACTTTTCAAGTTTAACATAAAATGGAGTATTCGGATCAACTCGCATCAAAATTGGAGCTTGTATGCTTCAGAAGACCAATCCAGCTCACAAAAAACCTAGCCATCAGCATGCATCCAAAATTATAGTATAACTCAGGTTTTATTAAAATATATAAAAGAACTTACAAGCTATGACCAGTTGGGTCGGAAGTCTAATAAGAAAGGTGAGATAACCACTTTGGGTATTTGACATATAGGAAATATGTTTCGGATCCCAGACATTTCCATCAAGTTCGCAGCATTGGAACTGCAAGCTTTCAACCAATGCAGCGCAGCATTTGGAAATATGCATCCTACAGCGCAATGCGATTATTACTCCTTTATTCCATCATCAAAAGTTGCAACACAATGTTCATGTTTACTTTATGGGTGATATGAAAAAACGGATAATGTATCGGGTTTTTCAAGAGGGACACTACAAAAGTAGAGCGACAGATACAGCAAACGACACCATATTTCTTGCCGCTCTTTTGACATTTCTCTTCAGTAAGGTTTGCCATTTCATGATGGAAAAATATACGAGCCAACAACGAGTCGAAATTATTAAAATTTATTACTGAAATTCGGAGTCAGTGGCCTTCGTTAAGAGCACTACGTCCAATTTATGGTCGTCATAATCATCCTAGTAGATCAACAATTGAACGTCTAGTGGACAAATTTTAATGCACAGGCACAATACAAAATGTTCCCGTGCCAGTGAGATAAAGAAGTGCCCGTGGTGTCGAGAATATTGCTGCCGCTGAGGCTTCAGTTGCACAAAGCCCAAATGTGTCCCTCACACGTCGTTCTCAAGCGTTGGGCATCTCTGTGACGTCGTTGTGGCGAATTTTGCGAAAAGATCTTGGCCTACATCCTTACAAGACTAAATTGACGCAAGAACTGAAGCCGCTTGACCACCAGAAGCGTCGTATGTTCGTGAATTGGGCTGATCAACAACTTGAAAATGATTCGGATTTTCATCGAAAAATCATCTTCAGCTATGAGGCTCATTTCTGGCTGTATGGCTTCGTCAATAAACAAAATATGCGGTATTGGTCAGGCATCAATCCACACGTACTCTATGAGTCATCATTGCATTCTGAAAAAATTACGGTTTGGTGTGGTTTATGAGCCGGTGGCGTCATTGGGCCGTACTTCTTCCGTGATGACCAAGACAGGCACACGTTACTGTCAATGGGGATCGCTACCGTTCAATGATAACCTAATATTTTTGGCGCCAATTAGATGATATGGATTTGGAGGACATGTGGTTGCAACAGGACGGCGCGGCGCCAGAAGAAACACAGCGAATGTCACAATCAATTTATTGGAAACCAAGTTTGGAGAACGTGTTATCTCACGAAATAGTCCAGTCGCTTGGCCGCCTCGGTCGTGCGATTTGACACCGTTAGACTGTTTCCTGTGGGGCTACGTCAAGTCTATGGTCTATGCCAACAAGCCAGTTATGATTGGTGAACTTCGTACGAATATCGAACGTGAAATTGCAGCAGTATCGAAAACCGTCGAAAATTGGGTTCAGCGTCTGGACTTCTGCAAGCGTGCCCATGGTGGCCATGCAAAAGAAATCGAGTTCCATACATAATGGCATCAAACGTTACTTTCACATGAATAAAGAATTTTATTGATATCCAAAATCGTGTTTGTTTTATTTAAAAAAAACTTTTGTAGCGCTCTTATTGAAAAACCCGATATTTGTTAACCGAGTTGAAAAATTATTCCTAATTGTTTATTTTCGTTTATAAATAAATTATTTGAGAAAAAATAGAATAAACAGAACTTTATTGGTTATAATTTTAAATTGTAGAATTTTGTTTAGTAGAATTTTGAAATTGTACTAAAACTGAAATAGACGATTATGAAATTCTTTTACTTTTCATTATTTGTATTTTGTTCTCTATCTTTTTGACCATATTTCTGTTGAAATTCCTGATAACGAGTTATTTTTGACCTCTTGACATTTTTCCTTCCTTTATTTTTTTTTTTTTTTTTTTAATTTATAACTTTTTAATTTTGGTGGTCTATTGTGCATTGTAGGTACCTCTGTTCTACCGTTCATATAAGAAAATTGCTACAAAATAAATATTATTGAAAGACATAATTTCATTAAAGTTCACGGTGCCACGGTACTGACATCCACGGTACTGACATTTAGACAGTTAATGTGACCTAACTTCACTACACTTACGAGAAAAATAATTTCCAAGAAAATGTCATCATATGCCGTTAAAAGAAATAAAAAATTGTGATTATCAACCAAAAACATTTTATAAAAGTTCTAAAAAGTACTACTACGGTACTGACAAATAGATTTGTGACACACTTTCTTCAAATGAAAACATAAATCACTCTTAAAGAACATCTGTTCTGCTTAATTTGTCTAAACTACGCATAAATAGTGCTTCTTTTAGAAAATCACTATTCAAACGTCTTGAAACTAAAAGCAAATGGCGGGAAATACAGGGAAATATTTTAAATGATAAAATTAAAGTAAATCCTGGGACAACATTCATTCAGTATTATTTTTTTCAGCAATAAGTATTTTGACTTGGTTTTTGCAAACAAAAATTTAAGCAAATATTGCTCTCAAATTTTTCTAAAAACAACTTTTCTATTCAATGAAGTATTTCATTATAAAATAGTAGATTTAATTGGAAAAACAAGGAACGGGCATGCCACGGTACAAACATTTTGACAACACTTTCCTAAGCCACATGGACTAAGTAGCAAATTTATTCTTGATATCAAATGTACAGGGTGGCGCACCAATTGTGCTACAATAAGAAATTCAAATAACTTTTTTTTTAATCGATGTATTTCATTTATTTTTTTTTTTATTGGTTAGAAAATTAAATTTTATTTTAAATAGTTAGTTGTTTTTAAAGATTATAGACCGCAAATGACCTTCACGCTCTCCCACGCATATGCGTCACCAGATCAAAAAATTATTCATTGCGGCCTGAAGAGTTGAAGTTGGGATCGCCTCAATTATTGTCGTTATGGACTGCTTTAATTTAGTTAAATTCCTGGGCTTCGTTTTATACACCTCTTGCTTGACATAACCCCATAAAAAGAAGTCTGGTGCAGTCAGGTCAGGTGACCTTGGGGGCCAGCGAAGAGTGGAGTTCCTAGAAATTAATTTGTTTGCGAATTTTTTGTTTAGCTCCGCCATAACTGGTCTGGCTATATATGCAGTTGCTCCATCTTGCTGAAACCAAACGCTGTTGAATGGTATACGTCTTCGGCGCAGTTCTGGGTAAAAAAACTCCTTCAACATCTTTAAATAACGGTCCCCATTGACAGTAACGGTTACACCGTTTTCTTCAAAGAAGTACGGCCCGACAATACACCTTGATGAAACTGCGCACCACACAGTGACTCGTTCTGGGTGCAGTTCCGTCTCATGGAGCATTTCTGGATTAGACTCATTCCATATACGGCAATTTTACTTGTTTACATTGCCGTTAAGATCAAAATGGGCCTCATCAGACATGAACAAACAATTGATCAATGTGTTGTCTTCTTCGGCCATTGATATCATTTTTTGGCAAAATTCCAGGCGAACAGGCAAATCCTGAGGGTTTAACTTGCTAGTAATTTGGACTTTGTATGGAAACAAGTTTAAATCGTCATGAAGTATCCGTTGTAATGACCGTGTACTAACTCCAATTTGCCCCGATAAGTTTCGGGTCGAAACGCTCGGATTGGCCTGTATTGCAGATGCTACTGCTGCGATTGTATCCTGAACCCGAACATTGGCATCTCGATGGTACGGCCTTTGTGCGATGCTTCCAGATTCGGCAAACATGTTTACAAACCTCATAATGGTCCATCTACTCGGGGGATTACCGCCAAACTCCCGCCTAAATTCCCTTTGGACGGAAATGACAGACTGCAAAGCATGGTACCGTTGCACTATCCAAATTCTTTTCTCCGTATCCCAAGCATCCATTTTTATAAATCTAAATAGTAACCTACAAAATAAAAAAAATAAGCCGATTACTCACACAGAAAAAAAGTTATTACGTTTTATTTTTGTAGCACGATTCGTGCGCCACCCTGTAGATTGTAGTAAATAGCCATTTAACCAACTCAAACGAAAAATATATACGAAAATTTTATATTAAATAACAAAAAAAAGCACTGCACACAAAGAATCACAATTGGCACGGAATCACCAATGTAGGTATATTCCTTTTGAAAAACTGAATTTTGAAACCACAATTCTCAATTTTGGACACTCTCAATTTTATATATGAAATTTTTGTCGTGCCTCGTGTGCAGCAAAATATTTTGTATGGATTCTCAAAAAAAAATATAAAAGTTTTAGAAATAATTTGAAAATTGTATATTAAGGTGGGTCAAATTTAACCACCTTACTTAGATGTTCTTGATTCCATGAAAAGTTGCTAGCTCGGGCTCGGAAAAATTTCTCTAAAAAATGATCTCAAAATTTTAACGTTAAGAGGTCTCTCATCACCATTTTTCTCCACACAAATTTTATGGGAAAAAGTTGGGAAAAACTTTAGAATTTTGGCAATGATCTAAGAAAAAATCTTATTCAAAAATTAGATGGGAGTTACCATTTAGAAGATATTCAGTTCTAAAACCCAATTTTATGAGATTTCACTTTCAATTATATGAACGGTAGTCCATTCAAAATAGACATTTGACCTATCCAAAGCTCTTATAAGACTGAAAATTGGTATAGACCTCCATTTTGGCATAACAAATCATCTGTCCAAAGTCCCCGTCAATCGCACTCGAGCACATAATATTGATAAGCTTTGTAGATCATGCAATTGTCTACAAAAATATTAAGACAGTTTTTTTCGGTAAGACCATTCGTTAGGGAAATATAGCTATTTTAAAAATGGTGATTTGACGAAAATATCGGTTTCTCGAGAATAGCTCCTAAATGGTAAATGTTATTAGAAAGTGTTTCAAAAAATATTTGTAGTTATTTTGACCTCATTCAAAATAAATTAATGCTCATTTTGTTAATGGAAAAATGTTCTAATTAAAAGGGTTAAGCGGTTTCTCCCATACGAGTGGTCAGTAACAAGATATTCAAAATGGGCAAGTGTAAAAAATATCGACTTTCACCTACAACTCTTAAACAATTGATGTTATCGAAAAGTACTTCAAGAAAAGTTTGTAGATTGTGTCAAACTCTAATACAAAATATAATTTTTAGTTCTAAATTTGACCATTCAAAAGATATAAATATTTAAAGTCTAAAATAACGATTTTTTGATTCTTACTCCTAAATCCCAAGATTGTTAAAAAAAATTGATTGTAATTGTAGAAGTTGAAATTTACTACCAAGTACGTAGTCAAATTTCGGCACATACGAGTAGTTGGTCAAAAGATATAGCAATTTTAAAAGAGCGAAATGCCCAAAATTTAGGTTTTTCGCAATTTTTCAGAAACTGTCACCCTGAGGCAGGGAGAGTTTTGAGTGCGTACCCATAAATTATATTTTGTTATACGAGATTTTGATTTGTGGGATATTGAACAAAGAAAAATACTTGACGAGTTTTACGGTCATTCGCCTGCCAGATGAACTGATACTTTTTAAGGCACTAGTTAAAGCTATCATTGAAGCTTTTAATGATTGATTTTGAGACATTTATAAATCAAAATCTATGATATGCTTTTTTTTTCAAAACCATAATTATGTTCACAATTTCCTATGCATAATGAAAATATTTTAAACATTTACGAGTGCATGTTGTGTAAATCCTCAATTATAAATTGAAATAAAAATAAAAAAGCAAGTATGTGCAACCAAAATATGCATTTAATTTTGTCCCAATGTTATTTTCAACAAACGTGCATAAACTACAGTCTCCTATGCTTAAGCTCTGCAATCAGAATGACGTGATGTTTCACAACATACATATATCCACATTGATCTTCAAATTTTACGTAAGTGTTTTGAAAACAAAATTTATACCATCTGAAGCTCAAGGACAAAGCCTTGAAACCAACAACAAACATTGAAAAAACAAACATTGATGCTCTGGCTATGAAGCGAGCGAGGCTGCAAATGCTTATTTCAATGCAATTTCCAGGTGAGGTAGCTTCAGTTTCCCATGGAATTGAATTGCATAATCCTTTTTCAATTTAAATCCCAGAAAGCTATCCGCACGCCTCATAGATTAATTGGCACAACCTATATCATTCGGTATATTTGCGTAATTGAACAGAAAACAAGTATAGAGCAGACAACAGGTAGACGCAACGCAAAACGTCCAAAGCATATCTCTACAATCTACAATATTCTATATATCTGTCCATATTTATCTATATATTTGAAATGAACTACATACACTCTGGGTCAATTGATTGAGATACAATTTTTTCTTCCCAACAATTTTTGGGATACCTGCAAGTGAGATAGAAGAAGGACTGAATTGGGGTATTTAATCGTTTGTTAGTTACATAACCTAAAGAATTTTATTGAACTTCTGATTTGGGACAGATAACTAAATTAATGTCAAAAGCAGATGAAAAATAGGGTTTTATGTCAAATGGCAAATGACTTGGTAGCAATGGATGCGTTTTCTCAAGAACAATATTATTATGAGAAAAAGGTCAGAACCAATGATTTTAGTTCCCATTTGATATACAAATGCGATCACATATTGCACGCATTTTTCTTGTCTGAGGCCCCAAAAGTTATTATCGTTCAAATCTATAGCTCCCAAATATTAAGGGCATTTATATATTTGTCTATTCATAACTTACGTTTTATACAGCTATTATGTCACTTTTACCCTACAAAATAAAAAAAAAAAAAACAAACAAACACAGTGACATCAACCAAGTAGTTCGGAGTGTATTTATTTATCTCTACATGCAGATCAATGGTTTGAAACAAAGGCTGGTGAATCGACAGAATGGAAGCATTCCGTAAAAATCCGACCGTGGGTGATGACCTAAGGAGCGTGAAAAATATTTTGAACTATCGAAATTGGTAACAGTCAGCTTGTGTTCATGTTCGGGCGAAGTGGTACGCGATTTTCAACAATAAAGTGAACAATATTGGGTTTGAATTGATTTCAATATAAAATTCATACACACATATCTAAGAGTGTATATCTAGCTTGATAGATCTAAATTAGTTAAAGTTTATCAAAAAGAACGTAAATGTCAGGAACAGACTCTGTCTGCCCTTTGATTTATTGCATATTTTCGGTTTAAAGTTTCCATCTCCATCAGTCCCCTGAAACCTAAACACACGTTAACAATCTCGGCCAAGCAGCAACAAAATGAACCTCACCAGCAGCGACGACAAGTTCAATGCAACCCCCATTTTAGACAGTCATATCGAGGACCTTGTTACCGTTATAGTGCCGGTATTTTTCGGTCTTATTGCCATCACAGGATTCTTGGGCAATAGTTTGGTGATATTTGTGGTTTTGGCCAATCCGCAGATGCGGTCTACCACGAACTTGCTCATTATGAATTTGGCCATTGCGGATCTATTGTTTGTGATATTTTGCATACCTTTTACGGCTAGCGATTATGTGTTTTACATTTGGCCATTTGGTGAACCTTGGTGTTGTTTTGTGCAGTATATGATTGTGGCTACTGTAATGGTTAGCATTTATACGCTTGTGTTGATGTCGGTGGATAGATTTTTAGCTGTAGTCCATCCGATATGGTCGCGAGCTATACGCACGGAAAAGGTTACGAAAATTGCTATATTTTCAATATGGTCAGTGATAGTTGTGGCATCGTTGCCAGTATTTTTTACACATGCATTAGAGGTGAGTTTAAACAATGTTTTAAATACATTTTTTGTGTACGATATTATTTCTTTTGAATTGGTTACTGTTTATGAAATTGTATGTAAATGGAGCTGGTTAAGACCACGTCCACTGATCAATTTTGTTGGTATTTTTTGTTTTTGAGCTCTTAGCTATTTTCGAGTTTTATTTTTACAGTAAATAATTGAAAGAACAAAGCTTAAGCGTCTTTACATTTTTCTATGATTATTATTCAGCATTAATATGATATCTCTAAAATGCAAAAAATCTCATGGTTTTTGAGAATACTTCCTTCATTTATTTAATCTGGGGCCACAGTGTATAATTTTTCGAAGATTTTTGATAGAATCAAAACATAGCGATAGAACATGCCAAGTAAGCGTAAAGTAAGAAAAATTGCTTTACTATTTCAAAGTCAACATTTTTAAGACCAATGGGGACCATATCGAATTTGTTTTCTATGTTTTTTTTTTTTTTGTTTTGATGAGTTTTGAAATCTTGTGCCCGCCGGGAAGGTAACTTTGTTTTGCCGCCATTTTGGTAAACATTAGTTTTGACAGTTCATATTTGGCAGTCGTGAAGTAAAAATTTATTATGGAAAAATATTCGATAAGCCAACGTGTTTAAATCGTTAAAAAATTTTATCAAAATCAATCATCGATTACTGTAACGATGAAAAAAGTTACATGAAATTTTTAGGAGAAACGACGTGCCAACAAAACGTACTATTTTTCGTGTGGTGAATGATTTTGAAGAAAGAGGTTCTGTAGGTGATAGGCCGAAGCATGGACCACAACGTACTGCAAGATCGGCTTAAAACATTACTGCTGCTCAAGGAAGTGTTCAAAACGATCCATCAACCTAAATTCGACGCTGTGCTCAGGAGCTTGGTCTTAAAAGAATAACTTTGGCAACAATGTTGCACTAGGATTTGCAGTTGTTTCCATTTAAAATTCAGTTGACACAATAGCTTCTTCCACATGACCGTTTACGCCGCCATACATATGCCAATAGGATGTTGCAGCGGAATTACTGCGAGACCTCTTTCCACAACAAGTTATTTCAAGAAATAGTGATGTTGATTGGCCTCCACGGTCGCTTGATTTGACTTATCTGGAATTATTTTTATGGGGATGTCTGAAAAGCAAGGCTTATGCAAACAAACCAGATACTCTTGAGCAACTCAAACAAAATATTCGTGATGAAATTAATGAAATGTGTGAGAATGTTATGAAAAATATGCTCAAAATTGATATTGATTTTGTTAAAAAAAAAATTTTTAATGGGCATTTGGTCCGTAGATCTACCAGCCCCGATGTCCTTCTTTTGGTATGATTCCCCTGGGTTTGGAAAAAAACACACCTAATACGTAATTGATTAATTTGTATGGAACCACAAATTGGATTTTTCACAAGTAATTTTCGACTTATTAACGACAAATTATCCACTTCTCCATTTTTCGATTCGGCGAAAGTAGCTTTGTTAAATTATGACAATCATCGAAAAGTCGATATTTTTTAACTTTTATTATTATATTAACAATTTAATTTGGTTAAACCTGATAAGGGTCATTTTTACTGTTTTATCTTGAAACTGAGTTATGATCGATACAACGGTTTGTATAGGGAAGGGAAGAACAGTCGGGTGAGAGATGGGTCCAAGATGGATCGGAATAAGATTGATGAAGTATTGAAGATGAATTGGGTATGTATAAACGGTTGATCCATAGACTGATTCGAGGATCGGAAATGGGTTGAAGATGAATCAAAGATTGATCGGAAACAGGTTGTAAACGAATGGGATCGGGTTTGGGTTGGATCCAACACGGATCGGAGACGTATCAGAGGTGAACTAGTGATGGATCCAAGGAATATCGAAGACGGGTCGAAAATAGATTGGAAATGGGTCCAAAACGGATTGAAGACGGATCGGAAACGGATTGAAGACGCATTGGTGATGAATTGGTGATGGGTCCAAGATGAATGGTTTGAAACGGATCGGGAACAGATCGAAGACAGTTTGTGAACTAATCAAAAATGGATTGAAGATAAATTGGAGGCAGATCCAAGATGGATTGGACATAAACCCAAGACGGATCGGAGGTTGGCTGGAAATGGATCCAAGATGGATTGCAGACTCATTTTTAAGGCTCCATAATGGTTCGGACACGGATTAAAAATGGATTCAATAAGGATCGGAGACAGAATACAGCAAGGAAATCATAAGTACATAAAGAAATTCAGTTGTGTCCTCCGATATCTTTGAGTAAGCACAATATTTTAAGCACTGTCAATTAAAGAAATCATCGTCAGAAAACCCAGTGACATCACTTTTGAAGTCAAGCAAACTTTTATCTTTAATTTGCAGCTCTGGGATCGTGGCACCCCATAAGTAAATCAGATATTTGCAAAACAATGTTTTATCTTATAAACCAGTAATTCAAAAACTATCAACTGGTCTCAAAAATTGGTCAGTCCTAGAAAACTTATTATTATATTCGAAAAAGTGTATACCATCCAAAAAATCAGTAGATCGTGATAAAAGGTCAACAATTTTCAGATATTTTCATAAAGTTTTTTCATGGTCACAGATTCTGTATTCAAAGTTTTTTAAGTTCAAAGTAAAATGCAATAAAAAAATACATATATTCCATAAACCTGAACAATTGCTAAAACTAGTTAGTCAGATGGTATATATTTTTATCGAATAAAGTTGTAAAGTACTTAAGTGCATTTGTACTTAAGCACTTTGTTAGTACCTTGTACTTGTACTTGAAAAAACAGGTACCATGTACTTGGTACTTGAAAAACACCAAGTACAAGTATTTTGTTCCATTTACTTGTAATTGGTACTCTAATACTTCCGAGTGCATTTTCAAGTTCTTTTCAAGTACCAAGTCCATTTAAATTACTTTTTAAGTAAAAGTCCATTTCAAGTAGGTACTTTTCAAGTACAAGTCTATTTCAAGTACAAGTCAATTCCCAGTACTTTTCTAGTAAAGGGTTTTTCAAACGGGACGCTACAAAAGTAGAGAGACAGGAACAGCAAACGACGCCATATTTCTTGCCCCTCTTTTCACATTTCTCTTCAGTAAGGTTTGCCATTTCATGATGGAAAGATAAACGAGCCAACAACGAGTTGAAATTATAAAAATTTACTACCAAAATTCGGAGTCAGTGGCTTCAACGTAAAGAGCGCTACGTCCAATTTATGGTCGTCATAATCGTCCTAGCAGATCAACAATTGAGCGTCTAGTAGAAAAATTTAAATCCACAGGCACAGTACAAAATGTTCCCGTGCCAGTGAGACAAAGAAGTGCCCGTAGTGTCGAGAATATTGCTGCCGCTGAGGCTTTAGTTGCAAAAAGTCCAAATGTGTCTCTCACACGTCGTTCTCAAGCGTTGGGCATCTCTGTGACGTCGTTGTGGCGAATTTTGCAAAAAGATCTTGGCCAACATCCTAACAAGATTAAATTGACGCAAGAACTGAAGCCGCTTGGCCACCAGAAGCGTCGTATGTTCGTGAATTGGGCTGAGCAACAACTTGAAAATGATTCGCATTTTCATTGAAAAATCATCTTCTGCGATGAGGCACATTTCTGGTTGAATGCCTTCGTCAATAAACAAAATATGCGGTATTGGTCAGGATGCAATCCACACGTACTCCATGAGTCATCATTGCATCCCGAAAAAATTACGGTTTGTTGTGGTTGATGGGCCGGCGGCGTCTTCGGCACGTTACTGTGAATGGGGATCGCTACGGTTCAATGATAACCGAATATTTGTGGTCCCAATTGGGTGATATGGACTTGGAGGACATGTGATTCCAACAGGACGGCGCCACAAGCCACACAGCAAATGTCACAATCAATTTATTGGAAACCAAGGTTGGAGAACGTGTTATCTCAAGAAATGGTCCAGTCGCTTGGCCGCCTCGGTCGTGCGATTTGACGCCGTTAGACTATTTCCTGTGGGGCAACGTCAAGTCTATGGTCTATGCCAACAAGCCAGCGACGATTGATGAACTTCGTACGAATATCGAACGTGAAATAGCAGCAGTATCGGCCGATTTATGCTTGAAAACCGTCGAAAATTGGGTTCAGCGTTTGAACTTCTGCAAGCGTGCCCGTGGTGGCCATGCAAAAGAAATCGTCCATAATTCAATCCATACATAATGGAATTGAACGTATCCAAAACCGTTTTTGTTTTATCTAAAAAAAACTTTTGTAGCGCTCTTATTGAACAACCCGATATAATTCATTAAGAATTCCGTTTGAGCTTTCGAAAAATGAAGACCATTGCGAGACTTAATCGTGATGACGCCAAGACAACGAGATGCCATCAGCCGCCGTAATCTGTTTTTGTGTTGTAAAAGTCATTATTTAATAGCTCAACCAGACTACTCAACGAATTGAACTTGATAAGAACTTGAAATGAACTTGTTCTTGAAAAGAACTTAAAGTAATTGGTGTTTTTCAAGTACCAAGTACGTGGTACCTGATTTTTCATGTACAAGTACGAGTACAAGTACAAGTATTTACAAGTATTAGAACAAGTACAAGCACAAATACAAGGTACTGGATACTTGACTGGTACTATACTTGAAAGTTTACAGGTCTCTTATCGAATAACTCACAAATGAGGTGCCAAAAATTGATATGATCTTGAAAAAAATCTAAAAAAAAGTCTTTAAACAAAATCTACCGAAATCAATTAGATTGCATACTTTTGTTTACCTTTTCTATTGAGACTATCTATCAGATCTTCTTACAGTGATAATTAGATAATTTGTTGAGATGATTTTGATTAGAAAATGTTTTCTGTTAATTTATTCAAAATACAGTAAACACATATTCAAAATATAGAATCACTGATGAAACTTAGCTAAACATAAAAGGTAGACATACTTTGTTTAACAAGTAGGTACGCACATTATCGACACATATTTCGAAAATTCAGTGCAGTCAAGGTCGTTTTGTGAACAATTTTGTGAGATCAAAAACCTGCATCGTGATTTTAATGTGAAAATATTTTGAAAATAAAACAAATTTCAAAATCCAAATTCAAATAAAAAAAAAAAATATATTATTTTATATTACTTTAATACCGTCTTAAATTTTTAATTTAATCTTTGAAAAGCAACTGGTTGCTTCTGTGTTTACGTCTAAAGTTTTCAACAAAATCTTAAAAAACTCAAAGAATAAAGACCTCGTTTTACACGTGCTGAACGACCATCATTAAGAAACAAAAATTGTATTATAAATCGGGATAGTACCCTTGAACTTAATCTTTCCTCCTCATTTCTTTTGTTGTTGTTGAGAAAAAAAAACCTCTTAAAATCAGTGGGAAACATGTTTACTTGCTCATCAATAAGCTGTTTTTAGTACACATTTGGATTTTATTTCACCGATAAAAATCAATAAATCTTTTAATACTGAAGATTAATTTTTTTTTTGCACGATATTTAAAAAAAATTAAGAAATCAAATATTTTCGAGTTAAAATCACATCATAAACGCTCTTGTTAAAAACCACTTAAGAACTTGCTGTTTAATTTTTTAAAAAACATTTTTTTTTTCTTCATTTTGCGTTTTTCAATTTTCGAAATGTTGTGTTTTTTTTTTTCTCTCGTGTGTGGTTAATCGATAGAAATGTTTATATCAATTTATCTTAATGTGTGTTAGAAGTAGCAAGAAAGTTGAAATATAATGATCTGTGAAATAAATTCATTTCGAATAAAGTTTGAGTAGAAATCATTTGGTATAAATGATACATCTGGAAGAACCTAAAAAGCATTTTAATGAAAGATAAGTTAGCAATCTGGATTGTGTTTTAATAGAGTTTATTTTTTCAAAATCTTTTTAAATGTTATTTAAAAAACATTACAGTCTCCCGTGTCCTTGTGTCTGAATATTGACTACATTGTAAGCTACGAATTTGCTTCAAATTTAGCATAACGAGCCAAACAACTATACTTTCCCCTATATTTTCTTTTCTTTCTTTTTATGCAAGAAGGCTATCAAAGGCCCAGCACATGAGCGGGAAACAGTTGTTGGTTGGTTAAGGGTCGATGTTGATTTTGAATAAAACACAAATTATTTAGAAAATTATTGTGATTTATTTTTATTATGATAATATTGGTATGGTTCAATTATGTATTGAATAAAATATCGGCCAAATGGCCGCCGGGACCTCGGCGGCACACCTCCATCCGATGGTCCAAATTTTCGATAACGCTGAGGCATAATTGAGGTTCTTTGCCGTTAATGCACTGTATTATCTCATCCTTTAGCTCTTGAATTGATGCTGGCTTATCGACGTACATCTTTTCTTTCAAATAACCCCAAAGAAAGAAGTCCAACGGTGTCAAATCACATGATCTTGGCGGACAATTGACATCGCCCCCTCGTGAGATAACACGGCCATTGAATTTTGTCGCGCAAAGGATCCATTGTTTCGTTAGGTGTGTAGCAAGTGTCACCGTCCTGTTGAAACCACATATTGTCCACATCCATATCTTCCAATTCGGGCCATAAAAAGTTCGTTATTATCTCACGATAGCGAACACCATTCACAGTAACTGCCTGACCGGCCTCATTTTGGAAAAAATACGGCCCGATGATGCCGCCAGCCCATAAACCGCACCAAAGAACAGTCACTCTTTGTGGGTGCATTGGTTTTTCGACAATCACTCTTGGATTATCATTCGCTCGAATGCGGCAGTTCTGCTTATTGACGAATCCACTGAGGTGAAAATGTGCCTCATCACTGAAGACGATTTTCTTCGAAAAGTGTTGCCATTTTCTACCACAATTCTGACCATTGCAGACGCTTGAAATGGTCAAGAGGCTTTAGTTCTCTAGTCAATTGCACCTTGTTATTATGTAAATGCAAGTCTTTATGCATAATGTTTATCAACGACCAGCGTGAGAAGTGCAATTGTTGGGAACAACGACGAGTTGAGGTGGACGGATCTTCAGCCGCACTATCGCGAACAGCAGTAATATTTTCTGCAGTACGATTATGCACTGGTGTTTTCACATCTCCTAGACCCGGTTTGATCAAATTTTTGCACGATTTTCCGATTGTACGCACATTTGGACGATTTAATTGACCGAAAAAATCACGAATTGAACGATGTGTATTTTGATTTGAGCGCAACTTTTACGCGTTGCTCGATTGTGTATCTTTCTATGGCTCAAATTGAGTTAGTCTGAAATTGAGAAATGTCAAATAAAATGCAGAAAAAAACTTGACGTTTAGGTCATCGGCCCTTAAAATTTAACCTTTCTTTATTTGGATTGGAATATTTCGTTTTCTCGTAAACAGAACCAATTCTGTTTTCCATTCTGTCCCCATTTTTGAGCTAGTCAAGGGCTGTCTTTCACTATATAGAGACTTTCAGTGTACACCACGACCTTAAGGCTGCTTCGCCCTATAATATTACCAAAATATAGTTTACGCGAATAAATCAAAGCAGGAATGAATGAATGAACATAAGACAATTCCCTGCACCCTGTGGCGAACGCCCAAACTTTAAGCTTGCTTACTTCCTCATGAAGTACCGTGTGAACAGATTTCTGAAGAGATCGATAGTGAGATGATTTTGCAGTTTTTTGTTTTTAAAACTGAAATGAAACTAACCAAACCATTATAAGATTATACCCTACCTACTATACTTTTGTTGCTATCAGTAAATGTGGACCAAGTATTTAAAAGGATGTAGTTTTACGATACACTTACTGACTTTATGCAATTGAAAAAAGGGACGTTTTTTGAGAAAAGCAGACCGCTATTCTAATACTTTTTCAATGATCAGTAATTCACCAACAGCCTTATTTGTTAACTTGCGATACAGGTAGAGGTACAACATGGCAAATTTTGGATTCGTGAAAAAAAATTCGAGATAACAATCAAACATGACGTTAGGTTGATAGGGAACACCAAAAAAGGTGGCAAAATTCTGTCTGTCTGTTCGGGTACAGCCTTAACGGCTGGATCGATTTTCTTAAAACTTGGCAGATAGTGGCTTTTATTGATTCTGCCGATGGAGTGTAGGTATATCTCCATCATCGGGATGAGAACTTTTTAGCCCGATGATGGAGATATACCTACACTCCGAAACGCGTCGCTAGATATTAAAATAAAAATAATAAATATATAATAATAAAATCAGCTCATGAGGCTTGGTTCTTCTTAATCTCCGAACATTGTCTCGTACATTTAAGACTGTCTCCATTTCGAAGTTGGTATGACTTTGCAGTCGCTGATTGTGAGATACAGCGTTTTTTTTAACCACTTCTGAAACGATTTCAATTTGAAGGTCACGATGTAGATCGCTATTTTTTAAATACCAAGGGGCATTTATTATTCCACGAAGGACCCTGCTTTGGAATTTTTCGATGGGTTCAGCATTTGTTTTCTTTGTACAACCCGTACTTCTACTTACCCAGTACTTGCTTATATAACATTTGTTTGTTCTGAATAGATAGGTCAGAGTTCTTTCCTAGTAACCAGTACATTTTATGTACTTCAAGTTTAGTTCTTCTCTTTTCTTTTTGATGTGCTCTTTCCAATTAAGCTTCGCATCCAAAGTCATTCCAAGGTTTTTGGCCAGTATTGGAAAAAGGAACTGCTGTACTGCTTATAAGAATCGGAACATTGCTTATTTTTTAGTTTGAAAAATTATATGCGTCGATTTTGTTTCATTTAGTTTGATTCGCCATTTTTGCGTCCAATCACTAACTTTAGCGACTGCGCTTTGCAGTTTTTGTGTAGCCTTCTTAGTTTAAGGCATACATTTATTATAAATTGGAGTTTTTTGAAGGCTATTGAAGGCATTTCTTTCAAAACCTGAGCAGTTATTAGATTGTGCCCTGGTGATTTTTTGTTAGACAACTTATGTTGACACATACTTCTTACTTCTTTGAGCGTGACAAAAGGAATTTCACATTCGTCGTATCTATCAACAAACTGTAATAGATCTGTAGCTGTGCTTGCTGGAAATGGCTTAAAAACATTAGCGAGATGTTCAGCGAAGAGATCAGCCTTTTGTTTTGGGTTTTCGATCCATTTATCATCTTGATATTTTATTGACGGATTTTGTGCCTGTGGTCTTTTGAGGCACTTAGCTGTTTTCCATAAGGAGTATTCCGTAGAAGCATCCGCCGTTAGGCTATTCAGGAATCTACTATTAGGGAATCACTTTTAAATTCACAGATTCTTTTCTTAAGTTCATTCTTAAGACGGTTAAAAACTGCCTTATCACCTGGAAATCTCGTAGCTTGCCATTTTCTTCGAGCTCTTCTTTTCTCCAAGATCAGCTCCTTTATTTCGATAGGATATTTTATTTCTTTTTCTCTTGAGTTCGAAATTGTTGGAGTACTTTCTTCTGCAGCCTGTTGCACATCAGCAATAAATTGTTCTACTTCATGATCAATCTGTTCAATTGTTTGCATAGGGGATCTTAGGTTTATAAAACTTTCAAGTTTGTCTCTGAATTCGTTCCAGTTTGTTCTTTTGTTCACGAGCTTAGGATTACTGCTTCGCTCAGTGATAATATTACTGGAGTATGATCTGACGATAAATCGTAATTACCTTCGACACTTATATGGTTTCGTTTAATACCTTTTACTACGAAAAAGTCTATAAGGGGTGGTATTTTGTTAGAATCAGATGGCCAATATGTTGGCGAGCCAGAAGAATAAAATTCGCAGTTGTATTTGCGGCCTGCTTGATATAGCCGTTTGCCTTTCGTTGTAATGAGCCTAGATCCACATTGGGTGTGTTTAGCATTGAAGTTGACACCAACAAGTTGACACCAAGAAGGAAGTCCTAGTCTTCTACAGTTGGAGAGCGTCTCGGAGGGCAGTTTATAGCTGCTATCTTAAACTGTTTCTTTCTTATACCAATACTAATTGTTGTTACTTGCATGTTTTCATTAGTAAACTTAGGTTCTTCATAGTGTGTTAAGCACTTTTTTATTAGTATTGCTGATCCTCCCCTAGCTTTGTCAGCTGGGTGCGGAACGTGATAACGCGTATATTTAGGTAATTTATAATTAAGATTTTCTTCTATAGCGACTTTCTTCTTTTTTGGCGACTGGACATCATCTGTAACTTACAGAATGGTTGCCTTGACAGTTAACACATTTCGCTTTCTGTTCTCTGCCCATGGGACAGTTTTTATAGTTGCATGCTTACCTTCTCATTTAACACAAGCAAACCCACGATGGCAGTATTTTTGTGTTTGCCCAAAGGCTTGACAGCGCTTACATTGTGGAACAATTTTTGACTTTCGCAGTGGTTCAACTATGACAACTATGCCCATAATTGATTTAATACTGTAAATCTTTTCGAGACTCTTTATTTTCAAAGGTGAGCATAAACAAAGATACAAGGCTGAACAAATTTAGATAGATTTTTCTACACATTTTAATAGCATACAAAATTTTTGAAAAAAAAGTTTTTACATTTTTAAAAAAAAATTCAATTTTTTTTTTTGGAAATTCAATTTTTCAAAATGGGCTGCCAATTTTTTGGGAAATTTAATTTTTATATGCACATTAATAAATACTTAATATTTGCATACCAAAAGTTTTTTTAAAAACGTTTTCAGAATTCGTTATAATGTATTGTAACGACTGTCACATTAGTACTATAGCGAATCTTGAATGAACTATAACCACTCTCGAATAAAAGAAACACCGAATTTCGGATTAGACAGGACACAAACCAACCTACGGAGAGCTCTGGTGAGCTTTCGAACTTCCAATACTAAACGTCAAATTGAAAGCTTTGGAAAGGGAAATTTATGGGAAATTTGCCCTATGGAAAGCTCTGGAAGCAAATACTAGAACCTTCCAGCTTTTTCGGGAACCTTGTGAAAAGTATAAAAGCACATGTCTGACCGGCAGAGGACGCAGTTTATTTTTAATCGTGAATGAGTAAAGTTGGTTGTAATGAAAGTAAAGTGGTGAATTAATTTCAGTGGTGAACAATAAATTGTTTTATGGTTTAAAAGTAAAAGTGTCTTATTTTGTAAAATTAATAAGTGGAGAGTTTAAATAAAGTGAATAAATTTTATTAATGAACCTAAGAAAATATTACAGTATAAAAAAATTAATAAAGGAAACAGCTTCAACGATTTTAAAAATTTTGTTTCCATACATTTATATTCAATCAAGAATTAAGATGGCGTTCTTTCTCTTCATCTCAAACTTTCAAACAAGTTGTTTTAGCTTATTTAAATATCGAATATTTCATACTTTTAAACATTTTGCTCTTACAATTTTCATGTCTTATCATTCAATTTTCTCTAACCCTCAGTATCTTTAAAATAAGAGCAAATACATGTGAGACCCAGTCACGTATTTGACTTAAATTGGTGTTATTTAATAACTATCGTTTAATATAAACTAAGACCAATAATAAGGCTCTAAATTATCATTGTCCAAATAAAAAAAAACATATTCAAATTTGTTTGAGAATATGCCCTGGTCACAGCGTTCAGAAAAAAAAATAAAAAAGTTACAAATGAAGCATTAAAACCTTCAAAACGGGCTACTTTTTATTGGCTAATAGAAGACACAATTAGCAATTTTGATATTTGATTAATGCTCTGAAATAGTAATTTAATACGATTTTATTAGCGACAGTCAAAGGTACCCCTCGTTTAAAGGTGCCCGCCTCTCCCCTAAGAACAAGAATCATTACCGACAACGAAAAACTTCAACACTAAAGCTTTTTTGTCAATCGGAATGGTCCGGATCCAAAACAATTCCACGAGGGCCAACTCCATACTAATATTTTTTGAATAAAATTTATTTATTGTTGTAAATAAAATCAAATAAAAATATATCTATGCATATAAAGTGTATGTTATCATTAGAATCATAGTTATAACTGGGCTTATTAAACTATTTTTTAATTGATCACATTTAAAATTATGCAGGATATGTTTATTACAATATAATCAAAGAAAAATACCTGATAATTTAAAAAAATAAACAAAAAATTCCAAAAACCCCAAACTACACACATCTGTCCTATAAATAATATTATCGCACAAAACCAACCACAAATCCGTTTATTTCTATGTAAACATAATAATATTGCATATTTTGCTTTTTTTTAACGACCAATCTATCACACGAGCGAGTTTTTTTTAATAAATTTTTTGTAAGTGGTAATTTATTAATGCATGTGGGAACATTTTTAATTCACATCAAGATATTCACAGCTCTTAAAAAAACATCAGATTGGCAGATTTGTAGTTTTATAAAATCCCTTTTTTCATAAATTAAAAGTTTACCTTTGAAAAATCAGCATTTTCCATAATTTTCAAAACACACATGGCAAGAGTATGTTTGTTTTATTTTGATTTCTTTTTTTTTCAAATTATTGAACACACCGCTCTATATCTAAATATAATTTAAATAATTAAAAAAAAATACACACAAGCGTAAAGAAATAACAAATTATAATTTGTTTAATTTGTTTATAATAAATTTAGAGAAATTTGTTTGTACATTGAATTTTTTGTTTATCAATTTGTAATAAAGTTCTAAAAGATTTCTCAAATGCAGGGCAGACAATTAATCTCAGTTAACACTTGCAAATGTAAACTTGGTAATTTGGCAAAATATTCATTTACTTGTGTATTTCTTGTTTAAATATAGGTAATAAAATATTCATATTGAAATGATTTTACAGCATTGAAAGAAATACACCTGTTCAATATTAAACAATAGAGAATATATAGAGGTTTGTGATCTTTGGTGCAAATATGCAGGAAACAATTATTTATTTGAATTGTTTGGATTTGATAATTTTGTTTCTTTTAATAAAAGAGATATATTATTTTAATGGAAGATAATTAGTTGGTATGGGAACTTGTGCTTGATGTTATGATCGTGGAGGATAAACTATTTATGTGTATAGAACATCAAAGAAACCCAGGAAGAGATTTCCAAAAAATTCACTACTGAAAAAGTAGGTTTCTCCTCACGAAAAAGGAGTTGCACTCAGGAATCCTATCATGAATTTAACGCAGGCTTGTCATTGGAAGGAAGTACCTTCATACTATGCTATGCTCATGGCTATTTCAAATTCATAAGTTCTTTTTCTTCTCTCAAAAAATTAGTTTTGGTGATATGATGCTTTCTTCAGCGCAAATGAGTACATGAAATCTCCTTACATATTTCTTGACTTATTTTCTTTTTTTCGTTCCGTTAAAAGAACAGCGTGTTTGTGTGAGACAGTGTGTCCGTCGGGAAGGTATACTACTTTTTTTGTTTATAATTTTTGATTAAATGACAGAGAATGGATCTTATATTGATAAATGTTTTATTTAATGTCAGCAATTATGTATGGAATACAAAATAAGGGAAATGTCGGCCTCTGTTAGTCTCACAAATGCGAGCCCTTTTGGGCATATTTTTCATTACATTCTTTCACATTTCACGTGGTATTTCATTAATTTCATCATGAATATTTTGTTTGAGCTGCTCAAGCATTTTTGGTTTGTTTGCATAAGCCTTGTTTTTTAGATATCCCCACAAAAAGAATTCCGGAGCAGTCAAAGTGGAGGCCAATCAACATCACCATTTCTTGAAATAACTTGTTGTGGGAAGAGGTCTCGCAATAATTCCATTGTTATACTGGCTGGATGCGATGTTTATTTATTTTTTTATTTCGAATCTTTAAGTTTAACTTTTTAAGACTAACATCTAAACAAAAATATATATCTTAACTTAATTTAAAAATAAATAATAATAATCATGATATAGAAACAAAAATATCTTAAATTGTAATTAACTTTAATTAATTTGTTATTTTCAAAAGCTCAGAAACTGATTTTTTAAACATAACTCTATTCGCTCGCAAGTCTACTTGATCATAAATAGTGTTGAAAACTGAACAGGAATGGGATACAGGTTCACTTTTACTATAGTTAGTCCCGTGAAAAGGAACGTGGAAAAAGTAACTTGTGCGAAGGGATCTAACCGGAGTTCGAATAGAAAACAAAGCAAGCAAAGGTGCACAATTAATATGGTTACAAATCACCTCCCTTGCAAACATAACTAAATAACACAGACGTCTAAAACGAAGCGAACACAAGTCAATAAGTTGACATCTTACCTCATAAGATGGCATAACTCCATTCGTCCAATCTAGTTTCCATAGCGCATATTTTATAAATTTTGTTTGTACAGATTCAATACGCTTGATGCTTCCTTCATATGAAGAGCACCAAATACAACATGCATATTCAAGAACGGATCTTATCATAGAAACATAGATCGATTTCAACGTATATGGATCAGAGAATTAACTCGAGTTCCTTTTAAGAAAACCTAGCAGACTATTAGATTTTGATATGATATATTCATAGTGTTTATTAAAACTAATTTTGCTATCTAGAATAACACCTAAATCCTTATGAGAATTGACCTGTTTAAGCTCAGAATCACCAATTTTATTACAAAAGTTGATTGGACTAAGAGATCTTGTATAAAATATGGACAGACACATATTGATATTAAGATCAAGACTTTTATTCTTACACCAATCATATAACAAATTTAGATTAGACTGCAATAGTCTACAATCAGCTGTTGTTTTAATTGATCTGAATAATTTTAAGTCATCAGCATACATTAAGCACGAAGAAGACAAAAACACACTAGGGAGATCATTAATGAAAAGGAGAAATAGAAGTGGGCCGAGATGGCTGCCTTGGGGAACTCCAGAATAGTTAAATTGTTTTAGATACTTTAGAACCTATAATAACAGACTGTTTACGTTCAATAAGGTAGCTATTGATCCACTTAAGCAGTATTGAATGAATACCAAAAAGCTCAAGTTTTTGAAGAAGGACTTTATGTTGAACCCTATCAAAAGCTTTGGAAAAATCCTTATAAATAGTATCTACTTGATATCCTTTTTCCAAATTGCTTAAACAATAATTTGAAAACATAGCGAGATTGGTAACGGTCGATCGACCGCCAACAAATCTATGCTGCACATCAGGTAAACCGTTTTTAACCAATTCATAAAGTTTGTTTTTTACAATGGCTTCGAAAACTTTTGGTATCAACTGGAGTTTTGAAATAGGTCGATAGTTAGAAACCAATTGTTTTGAGCTAGATTTATGAATTGGTGTTATATATGATACTTTCCATGCTTCCAAAAATTCACCATTACGAAGTGATAAGTTGAAAAGCTTTGTAAGTGGTTTGGTTAAACTATCTTTGCACTTTCTCAAGAATAAAGGCGCTACATTATCATATCCAATTTTGGCTGTGGACTTAAGCCTCAGAAGTTGTGTAACCACTTCTTCTTCGAGAATATTCGACTCACCAACATCGGCAAATGAAGCACACACATCATTATTCACAAAACAACCTAATGAATTTTGAACAAAATTGGATTGGAAAAATTTGGAAGACCTAAAGACTGTTTTTTACTATTTAGAAAAGACCAAAAGCTTTAGAGTTACTTTTAATATTATGTTCAATACTCCATAAATACTGTTCATAAGAGAATTTTTTTAAAATATCATAATCCTTCCTACAACGCAAATATTCATTAAACGAATCGTAAAATGAATTTTTTCTTTTTAATAACTTATTCAGTTTATTTTTGAGTTTCCTGATGTAATTTTAGCACCGTCTTGTTGACACCACATGTTAATCAAGCCCAAAGCCTGCAGTTGTTGCGTTAAAAAGTTTTCCATTGAGGGTTTTCCATTGCCCAGAATTCTATTTATCCGCATATCTATTCAAATAAAAATGTTTCTCCCAAAAATGTCACGTAACTTTCTCATCGTCACAGTAATCGATGATTGATTTTGATAAAATGTTTTAACGATTAAAACACGTTAGTTTATCGAATATTTTTCCATTATTTATTTGTCACAAGTCTTCTTCACGACTGCCAAATATGAACTGTCAAGACTAATGTTTACCAAAATGGCGGCAAGACAAAGTAGTACACTTCCTGGCGGACACCATGTACTTAGCAAGACAACGAAGCTACGAAATTCGAGTGAATTTTTTTTAATTTTGTGGGTTAATATTTTTTTGTTATATTTTTCAACAAGGAGATGATTTATCTGGGACAGATGAAAGTGCTTCGTTGTCTTCCTAAGTATAAGTTCACGAAACACGATGTTCTTTTAACGGAACGAAAAAAAGAAAATAAGCCAAGAAAAATAGGTGAAAGTGTTCAAATAATGATGTTGTTGTATCAAAGGCTGTAAACTAAACATACACGGTGGCAAAATAAAGTAGGGACTAAAGACTTTAGTACGCCATGTTCAAAATGTAATTTTTATTCAAAATTAACAGAAGTATACGTATTAAAATTTTACCATTTCTAATAATTATTCGCAATTTTGGCCCGAAAGCCCTTTTTTCAGTACCATATGACAAATTTCATATTTGTTTAAATATTCAAACTTACGATTATAGAGAATATTTAAAAAAGGTAATTTGGCAATTTTGTTTTTCAGCACTTTACTTCTTAAATACTTCTAGACCTACAGACAGAACGACTGGTCGATTAATATAAGACTTGGTACTAGGTCCTAGGTGCAAGGAATGCTTAATTTGTCATGTGGGTGCCAACTAATAGGCTTTTGGGTAAAAACTGCGAAAAATTGTAAGAAATGGTTAGGTTTTAATGGCGGTATCTCTCACAGTTTTCAATTAAAATGGCTTTTTTAAAATGTTATACTCGGCTCTGGACCCTTGGCATCTTAAAATAGGAAATTTGATAATTTAGAATGCCATCTAATTGTGTCAGTAATTGGTCAGAAAAGATCAACTATTCCTAGAAATTGGTCAGATCTAAATAACTTGTAATAAAGGTTTAGTTTAGTTTCTCAAGGTCACTCCAGGTTTTTACAAAAAAAAATATACCAACCGAAAGATCTCTAGATCGTGATAAAAGTTCAACTATTTACAGTAACTAGTACGTCCTGCCCTTGAAACCAGAGAGCTAATAATATTCTTTTTTCAATAAAAGCTGTCTTTTGCGTAAAGAAAAACTGATACCTTGTTTATATGGAGAATTAAATCCGAATTTTATCAGGATTTAAGTCCGTGTAGACCTGGATCAGATTGAATCCGGATTACTTGATCCCATCCAACTCGTTGCAATAAACCTGACATTAATACATTTTTGAAAAAAAAATTCGTGAAATTTCGTTTAGTACAATTTTAAGCGTGATTAATGTTACTTCTGTGAAACTCCAAACTGGGTCAAAATTTCGATCCGGATTGGATCCGATCCTTCGGTCCGCTCATGTAAAAGTGGCATGTGCTACTTATATTATTTTCTGCAGCATTGAAAGCAGCCATCAGACATTCCAGTTATCTTTCCAGTCAGGGCTGGAAAATTGGTTGGTTGGTGGGTGGAAAAAATCAATACGTCACATTTAGGTTACGACAATTAAAAACAAATAATTGCTCGGTCTCGCTCTCGCTCTTGCTCGCACTTATTATGGAATTTTATCTTATTGCTTTTTAGTTTTTGTGGTGTTTGTATTTAATAATAATTTGTATTCTGCACTTCTGTGTAAAAAAGCTTTTCCAACGATATGTAATTTGTATGCCTTCGGCTTTTGTAGACCGCGTAAATTGTACTACAAAATTCGTGTTTGCCGTTTTATTATATGATTGGTCAGTCATAGTTTTTTTCTTTGAATTTTCAAAATGCGTTTCAAGGTCACAAAAAAAAACTTTTGACACCTCATTTGGGTCATTCCAAAAAATTAAGTATGCCATTTGAAAGGCCACGTCATGGTCATAAAAGGTCAGCTTTTTTCAGTAATTGCTCAACCATACATGTTGTTTAATAAATTTTTAAAAAATTTAAAAAAAATCAAAGTCGTAGCGGTTTTTGGCGCCTCATTTATGGGAAATTTGTAAAAAAAAAAAAAAAAACCCTAAAAGGCCCTAAGATGTATATAAAATGTCAGCTAGTTTAAGAAATTGGTCAGCTATATGTTCTTTTCTACGCTCTTTTAAGGTTTTTTTTCCAAGGTCACAACCGATTTCTTGCACCTCATTTGGGTAGTTTTATTTTATAGAAATAAACTCTGTAATGAGTTACTAGATCATCATAATATGTCGGTTAGTTTCAGTCGGTTAGTCGGTGTCGGTTAGTTTCATCATTCCTTGGCTGGCCAATGTTATGAATTTTTATCCTTAAGCCAAAAAACGTTCGGGACCTTGAACAAAAAAACTTTAAGAAATTGTAAAGTATCTATAGCTGACCGATTGCTGGAACTAGCTGACCTTTTATAAAGATCTTAAGGCCTTTCAGAAGGTATTGGTTTTTTGCAAATTTCCCATAAATGAGGTGCTAAAAATCGCAATGAACATGAACAGAGATTTAAAAATTCATGTTAAGAAATCTGTGACTGATCAATTACTAAAACTAGCTGATTTTTTATATAAATCAAGAGATCATTCAGATGATATAAAATTTTTGCAAATTTTCTATAAATTTGGTGCCAAAAATCACGCGTGACCTTGAGTGACCTTGAGAAACTTTAAGCCTTTATTACAAGTTATCTAGTGCTGATCTGTTTCTGGGACTATTTGAACTTTTCTGACCAATTAGGTGGCATTCTCAAATATCAAATTTCCCATGAGGTGCCAAGGGCCCAAAGTCTGATTTTGAGACGTTAAGGTTTTGTTTTAATTATCATTTCTAGTCAAAAAAAGAATTAAATTTTTTATCATTTCAAGGATTTAACTACTTTACCAATGATCTTCGAAAAGTTCAAAGTCTTTTTTTGTGGAAGATTGGGTCTATTTAAAATTTTTTAAATATTAATAAAGTCTTAAGCTTGACTCCCCCATCAAAACAAAAAGTGATTTTACTTTTTAAACGCCTTGGAATTG
This sequence comes from Dasysyrphus albostriatus, assembly GCA_946251815.1. Classification (NCBI taxonomy): domain Eukaryota; kingdom Metazoa; phylum Arthropoda; class Insecta; order Diptera; family Syrphidae; genus Dasysyrphus; species Dasysyrphus albostriatus. The sequence goes on from OX276335.1 coordinate 12,307,635, forward strand.
AGGATACAAAAATTATCAATGAAGAGTTTCAATGATAGCTATAACGATTGAAACCTTACCAATGATCATTGAAAAACTAAGATTGATTTTTTGTCGAAAGTTGGGACTGTTTAAAATTTTTTTTACTTGAAATGAAGTCTTTAGCTTTAATCAAAATAAATTATTTGGCTTTCTTTTTTTGGTCTTCTTTTTTCACAGAACCAGAATTAGGCTATTTTAAGTAATGCCAGGTTGATTCGAATATATAAAATGTATCAATTTAAAAATGATGCTGATGATTTCAGAATTACTTGTGTGGATTAGCACACAAATGGTCTATGGTTGTAAAAATGGTTATCTTAAAACTTCCATCAATATGCCACTATAGATTATATTCTGCTGGTGTAGCTTCAACTCTCAAAATTTAAATACCTTTTCAAGTTGATCTGGATCAGCATTCAAATATGCACAAACCAATTGAGTCCAATTGAATAATATCGAAAAGTTATATATTTCTAAAGAATTCATTTGGCATTACAGCGAGAGGGCTCTTATTACCATAAATTACAAGTGATTTCGATAAGTAGGAAAATCACTAACGGATTAAAGTCGATTAAACTGCTATATCCATATCCATTAACTAATTGAGGCTATACACGAGTGTGTAATACAAATTTCCCTATACCAATACCAATATCATCATATTCCCACTCAAATGCCATGCTGCTGCTGCTCCTATATAAAAAAGTTTTTTTTTTTATTTTCTGTGTTTGACTTTTGCTAATTTATATTTACAGGATATCCCGGACGTGCCTCATCGATGGCTGCTATGTCGATTTGATAGTAAGAACGATTATATCTCATGGTCGACATATCACATTACATTCATGATTGCCTCCTACTTTCTGCCACTGATAATAATTAGCGGTCTCTACATCCGGATGATAACGAGCCTCTGGCGACAGGGCGCTGGGGTTAAGATGTCCGAGGAATCCCAACGGGGCCGGAAACGAGTTACCCGGCTGGTAGTGGTTGTGGTGATTGCATTTGCATCACTATGGCTGCCAATACAGGTGAGCAACTTGAGTTTCCTCGCAAACTCACATTTTTAAGATCTAACCATGGCTATTCGCTTTAATATATTTTGTTTACATTTTGTTTTAATTTGCGAGCGAAACAATTTATTTTTGTTATTTTTGTTTTGTATTTTCCCCAGATAATTATGGTTCTGAAGAGTTTGGATTTGTACCAAGCCACTTCCACCTGGACTGTTCTTGTACAAATAATCTCACATTTACTAGCGTATACGAGCTCTTGTATTAATCCCGTGCTCTACGCTTTTCTATCGGAAAATTTCCGAAAGGCTTTTCACAAGGTAAGTGTGTAGGAAGTGGGATGCTGCCTGCTGATGCTATAGGTATGTTTTGAAGTCGATGAAGTGGATTTGCAGGAAATATTTGTTGAAGAAGTGTTTTTGTTGATATTTTTTACTATTGTGGCTGAGTGATTCAGTGTGCGGGGGAATTAATTATACACGAATGCGAGAGGAATTTGTATTTCCAAGTTTTGATTGCATTCCAAATGAGACACAAATTTAGTGTGAATAAATAAAATACAGATACCTACATTGTGAGTATATTATGTATTGCCACCTACGACCTAGACTATGTTTATGTTTAGTTGGAATTTTTTACTAATGATTCCAAGGAATGGAGACTTGTTGTTTAATGTTTTGTGTAAAATTTCCATTAAATTTTATACTGGCATTAATGTATAGGTATTAGATGGATTGTTATAGAAAGGCATCACCACCCTTGTCTACAAATTATTTCTTGGTATGCTAAGTTTTTTGTTATTTGAAGTATAGTATTAGGGGACATGATTTTACAGACACACGTAGGTTGAAGAATTACTGGGGAATGTGATTTTTGTAATCAGAAGTCAAAGTTATGTTCATAATATAAACAATATTACTTTAATTTTAAAGACAACCAGTTTAAATACAATATTCAGGCAGCAAAGTGTCCATTACGAAGAATGATTGTGCACTTTGTGATATAATCATATAATTTTAATCAAAGCATTATTTTAAAATATATGGCCATTTCGTATCTCCAGCTATTAAGGTGGGCGGGGCACTTTTATTAAGAAAATAACTTGAAAAAGAAAAACTAAATGATTAAAAAACAACGGGAAAACCTTCAACATTTCTTATACCTTTTTTTTTAAAGCCAAAATGCCATTGTTAAATTCTGTAATTTAGTTGTTTAAATAAATAGTTTTCAAACTATACATATTTTAGAAAAAAAAAAAGAGTTATCATTTAAAAAATAAATTATTATTTTTCAATGCTATTATCAATTTTGGGACTAATGTTGGAAACCAGTTGGTTTTCAATTTCTTAATAACAAATAGTCTAGTTAATTTGTGCTAAAAATGGGTGTTAGCAAGCAAATTGTGGGGTAGTTATCTGAGGTTTGCGACTTAAATTTCGCGACGCAACAAGAAAAATTATGCAAAAATGCATTTTTTGAGAGTTTTTCACTAATGGCTCGAAAAATAGCAATTGTTTGAAAATTACATCAAAATACCATTAAAATTATGTACAATTTCCAATAAATCTCTGTTTGAGGTTTTTTCTGCGACAACCCATTAAGACTCAAGCACTAATTAAAAAATTAGGTCCGTCAAGATAGCACCGCCACAAACGAAATTCCAAAGTCTAATGATGCAATAGTTAGGTGCTAGTTAAGTGCTGCAATCTTAGCTGAGTACTTAATTCCCTTCCCCCTCAAACATGTGGCCGTGCTAACTTGACGTCAAGATAGCACCGCCACAAAAGAAATCTAAAAATCTAATTATGCAGAAGTTACCTCCTACTTAAGTGCTAATTTAGTGCTGTAATCTTAATCTCGAAATGCATTTCAAATTATTTTACATTAAAAATTCTGAGCTCAAATCAAAATTCCCTCCAAATGCTTTTCAAAAAGGTGCATATCAATTTTTAACCCTCACTCTTCTTGTGGCAGTGCTATCTTGACGTCAAGTTAGCACCGCCACAGGTTTGAGGGGGAGGGGAATTAAGTGTTCAGCTAAGATTGCAGCACTTAATTAGCACCTAACTATTACATCCTTAGATTTTGGAATTTCGTTTGTGGCGGTATGTATTTTTACTGTTTTCGAAATTCCAATTAAAAGCACAAAGTAACTACTTTATGTGAAAAATTTTAATTTTTATCTGTAACATGAACCAAGATATACTTTTCTGATGGTCTTTTAGGGCTGTGTCAATCAGGAAAAATTCGATTTTTTTGATCCGATCATCGAAAAGTATCGATGAATGAAATCACAAATTTTCATTTCAATCGATCTCAATCTCAATCGTTTAGATTATTCTCGATTTTCTATCGCAATCTCAATTATTTCGATGATTGTCGATATTTCATCTCATTTTCAATCATTTTGATGATTCTTGATTTTCCACCCCAATCCCGATCATTTCAATAAGAAATCTTGATGTTTGGTATCAATCTTTTCAAAAATGTCTGAATTCTTAGAGATTTTTTAATCCATCGACAACGTCTCCATCATTCAATGGAATTTTGCAGTTGATATCATTTTTTGACAGAAAATGTGTATTTTGATCCAAATATAAATTGATACCTGAACATCAGTTCGGGCTTAGAAGCAAGCATTCGACAATTGATCAAGTGTATAGAATTACTGACGTAATAGAGAGAGCTCTCGAAGAAAAGAAAATCTGTTCGACAGTCTTTTTGGATGTGTCGCAAGCATTCAACAAAAGGCCTCAAATAAAAATTATGACAAGTTCTTCCTCAAGGACTTTATAACATTCTAAACGGATATCTAGATAACAGACTTTTTCGTGTAAGACACGATGATTATTCTAATTTCAAAGAAATAGTGGCTGGGGTACCACAAAGAAGTGTATTAGGTCCAGTTCTTTACCTTTTACCTACACACGATGTACCTTAAACAGAAGACACTATCGTAGCCCCGTTTGCTGATGAACTGAAATACTAGCAGTATTGGCAAAACGATAAACAGATTACCCATCTTTCTTAATACCGCTCGTGTTCCATTTGCAAATGAAGCAAATTATCCAGCAGCGAAATTAAAATGGAAACCGCTTGTAAAAAAGAAATGCGAACAACTTAAAAGTAAATTAAGAGATATAAACTGGCTACTCGGTAAATTTTCAAAGCTTTGTATTGAAAATAAATTGATTTTATACAGACAGGTACTTAAACCTGTTTGGACTTATGGTATACAACTTTGGGGTTGTACCTGCGATACAAACTTAAATCACTTACAAACGTTTGATAATAAATTGCTTAGGTCATTTGTAAATGCTCCGTGGTACATATATAAGAAACGAAGATCTTCATAGGGATCTCAGGATTCCTACGGTGCGGGAGGAAATAAAAATATAAAAATAGAAATCGACTATCAGAACACGCTAATTCAACGATTATTGACATTCTTGACGAGTCGAATTCAGAACAAAACCTTCCGACTTGGTGCGGTGAACAGAAAACCGCTTTAAAATCGCGGACTAAGTAGGAACTTTCACCGGAAAGTAACCTGCAACACGTTACTTAACTTCGTTAAAAATAAATGCTAGATAAGTTTCAACTTAGTTGCAATCGGGAATTGGAGGTGGTTTTAGTGTAGTAAGAATCTCACACACCTCTGAACACGCGTTTTTCGGTCCTCATAGAGCCTGATGCAGGTTTTGCACCTACCCACGGGAAAAAAAATCTTTAAGATATATCAGATCAAAATTCGCTCAGGTATACGTCTTTTGTTGACCTCTTTTTAGATAACCCGCGCTTACCATTGATTTTTTGAGTAAGATTTCTACAAGAATTATCCATAATAATAAATTTATAAATAAGCCTTCGATTCCTTAAATACGAACATATTATTAAGTAAAAACAAAACATATAGGTATCATTTTTAAACCCTTAAACTCCGAAAACTCGGTTTATCATAAAAAGGCGTTTCAAAACAGACATCATAAACAAATATTTGTCCATTGAAAATATGATATCATGCTTTACTAATTCTACTTTCTTTACTACTAGGCTTTGAAAATGTTAATCATGCCACAATATTTCGAATGGAACCATGAAATTTGATATGAAGAGGAGAGCGACGACAGTAGATATATATATTTTTTTTATATTGAATAGTTGTGTATTGATTTCCAAGCAAATTTACACTAAAACGTCCAGCTGGGGAAGCTGGGTCGAGTTGAAATTTGGGACGAAAGACCTAGGCCGAGGAGTTTGTTTTAAAGATATGGTCTGTTTATTTGTATGTTTGTGTACAAATACAGTTTTTTTTAATTTGTTTTCGATACCATTTCAACTCAACTCTAAATGGAGCATTCAACCCAAGTGAAGAAAACTTGGGCCGAATATTCGAACCTATTTCAACTAGATCTCTCGATCCTGCTTGTAAACCAAGTAAAAGTTATTGCGCAGGTAGCACAACCTCTTCGGGCAAAGCGTTGTACACATTATCGATCATGACTGACAATTCTGACTGCTGGCTGATAGTTTGTACATTCTGAGTGATGGTTTGTAAGGCAAATTTGCTCACAAAGTATTTTGTGAGCATGAATGACATAAGAGCAGTGTAAATCGTTAATTTCAAATGATTAAATCGTTCAAGAATCGATCACCAAAATGATTCGATCATTTCAATCCATTAATATTTCGATAATTTTCATTTCACTCAATTTATTTCCGATTCAATTTTATTCATTTCGATTTCGATGTTATTGCATAATCTGATTTTGACGAATTCAATACTGTACCTAATTCAATTTGATCCAAATTTAAAAACAATTAAATTAGGATCGATTAAAAAAAACTGAAAAACTATGAAATTTTCAAATTTTACTGCTTCGGAAAAATGTAATTTTATGTCAATTGGTTGATATTTAGATCGTAATACCGTTTTTTTTTAAATATAAATCGGCCCTTACCTATCAACACATCAACTGTCAAATTTCATTGTGCTTGCTTGCACGTGAAGAAGTGCAAGTGTTCAAATGTGAAGAAAATTATTCTGCAGATTTTGTTTTCCTCTTTGTGTTTTTCGTAGTTTCATAATAATAGGAGAAAGATCACAAAAGAGAACGCCAATTTCTACACCAGATATTTTAAAATATTTTAAATACATTTCTTCCTCCTCCCTCTTCTGCCTGCTCACCTTCACAAATCGCAGAAAATCCTTGAATTTTTTCACGTGTAATCAGGGACATTGACGGACGTCTAACGGCTACAAACTCAATGGATTAAGGCAAGAAAAAACTGAATTTTACCCCCTTCAACCTCTCAAAAAAAATTAAGCAAAATTTAATTTTAATTAAGCAAAAATTAACGGAACTTTTCAGGAAATGGTTAAGACACCAAAACAAATCTCTCCACCAGAATTCAGCTTTGTCGGAATTTTTTCGTAATTTGCCATGTTTTGTCTAATTTTCCTAACTATACGATATCGATGGATACAAAAAAACTCTAAAAAATCTCAAATTTTTGAATTATTTTTAATGCTCAAACAAAATTTGACTTTAAGGCATTTGGGTGCCATTTGGAGCCGTTATGTCAAGCTTAACGCATAGAATTCTCGATACTTAACTAAAAAGCGGATAAAAAGTGTGTTATCGGTGTGCAGTAGACACTAAAAGCTTACTTGTCAACGCGTTGACAGGTCGTAGAAAAAGTGACGTTTGCGTAAAAATGGAGCTAAACTAAACCAAAAGAAGTGACATTTGCATGCGATTTATCGATTACAGTCAATCGCGCAGATTGAGGATAACATCTTTGGGCTAATTTAAATGAAGATAATTATCAACGCTTAACTTAAATGCGAAGAAAAACTGTGTTACCGATATGAATAACACAACGAACGTTTTAGTTATAAACGCGTTGAAAACTTATAGCTTTCTTGCAAGCATGGATGAACGCCATCACAGAAAAAACATGGAGTTTCCATTAAAAAAATCGATAACATGTATGTAATTCATGCCGGTAAGACAGTTTTTCTCCGTGCTTAAGTTAAAGAACGAAAATTCTCCGAAAACTGGTGAGCAGCGACATGGTTTCTTTCATCCAATTCCCTTCGGGCTTACAAAAAAACAGAGCGCTGAGAAAAATTATGCTACCAACTTGGTTCACTTACACACGATTTATGTATAAACAAAGTGCAGGTAGCACAGAACCTCTTCGGACTAAGTTGACGAAGAAAATTCGGGGAACTTAACTTAAACAATGGTACAAAAATTGAATTTTGCATAAAATGTTTCGATAACAAAATACAATTTTTTATATACTCCAACATTACAAAATAATTGCATCGTTTAAAAGCAGCCTTTAGCGTCTAGAAGAACTGAGTTATTTTTCTACATCACTGAACGCTGCCATCGGACATTCCAATAATCTTTCCAGTCAGCTGGAAAATTGGTTGGTTGGTGGGTGGACAAAATCAAAACGTCGACAAATAGGTGATGTTTTGATAACAAACAAACAAAAATTACAAACTAAAAATGAAAAATATTAATAAAAATCAAGAAAACAAATGAAACAAAGTAATAAAACAAAAGAAAAGTGTAATGGTCATATAATAAAAGGACGAAGGGTTGTGAATTTTAAAGTGAAAATATAAAATTAAGTGTCGGGAGCAAATAAGTACTCGGGTTCGCTCTGGCTCTCGCTCGCATTTACTGTGCAATTTTGTTTTGTGGTTTTTTAGTTTTTATGGTGCAATTATTTAATAAATATTTGCATTCTGCATTTCTGTGCAAAAAAACCTTTTCAACGATACATAATTTATATGCCTTTGTCTTTGGTAGACCGCGCAAATTGTGTTTGCCGTTTTATAATATCATTTGATTTTTTATTTACACACATTTATAAATAGCTACTTTTGATTTTTTTATAAAAAAGGCCTTTATGTATTCATTTCTACATCGAAAGACTTAAAGACCTTGGTAAAGCTTAGAAACACTTAGAGCTTACATAAAAATATATTATTTTGGTAAAATACAGGCGTAAATAATTTTGCCGTCGTAAAAAGTTCATTTTGCCGTGTTTGTACCACCTGAATGAAACCCTAGATCCGCTCCTGGTACCCGTTCTAACTAATATCAAAAAATTGAAATGTAATTTTTATATTAGAATATTCTAAAGATAATTCCGCATACCAATTTGAAAAGAAATCAGAGCCGTTAATGAGAAAATCGAAAATTAGAAAAAAACTTTATATGGCTGGTATCGAACATTAGTAATTGTTATATATGATGACTATATATTTTTATTTTTACTAAAAAGTACACCATAACATTACCAATATTAATATTGTCGATTTTCAGATTGATAGCTGTGTCATAGAAATTCATTTTGTTTAACTCAATTTTTAAAAAGATCATTAAAATAGGGGTTGTATATGCCTACAAGTTTTTTTTACCAAAGTCCTTATAGCTGTTTTGGAAATACATCAGATTTCCCTTACCAGTTGTTTGGCAAGTAAACTTACTATTATTTTTTGAGGTACAAATTCTTGGGAATTATCTACCAAAAATTCTTTTGATCAAAATTTTAAGAAAATTGCTTCAGTGAATTAGGCTGTAGGTGGAAGTTGAAATAGAAACCACTATACTTAAAGCAAGAAAAAATGCACCCATCACAATATATTTCTCTCAAAAAAGGTGATAAGAAAGCCGATGAATGTGCTTGGTGTACAAAAAGCAGTCATAAAACTTTTGATGTGAGCGAATGCTTTTCTATAAAATGTCTTACCCATCGAAAATAATTATATTTATTTTTGAGCTTACTAGGAAATATGTATATGAACCCATAGTAAACATGACTGAAGTGTACATCATACATTTATACTTCACTGTTAAATGTATCTTCTTTCAACATCATACATTATTGATACATCTTATAAAGTTCAATTCTCCGAAAATCTCCGATGCTGAGTACAATTTCATTGGCTGTGGAACTAGATACTTACTTCACTCAAAACTAACAACCATAATTGGTAGCTCGCAAACATAACCTTAAAATTATCTGCTTAAAAATGTGAGCACAACTTTAAGATAAAATTTGTAATTTCCTTTATTTTCAATCCTAAAAATTTTAACTTAATGAGTGAGAGTAAATAAGATCTGATAATCTTAACGCATATGCTCTTGAAAATATTAAACAACGGATTAAAATTTTCCCGCTTATTAGATGGCATGGTTTTGCGAATATTTCACATTGGATATATTTACTTCTGAAATAAATCAGCCAAGTAGAAGACTTAGCGTAAAGGATTGGACTTGTTGAATTATTGATTCAAAATAGCTTTTTATGGCCTTCAGTCCTACATTTTGTTAAAGAATTCATGTAAGTTGACCTGAACTTAATACAGATTGCGTATGAGACGGCCCTCACTACGTCATTGATGAGTCCAAGTGAGACGAAACGCCAATTTGTAGGACTGAAGGCCATAAAAAGCTTTTTTATAAATCTTTAATCTACAAAATTTTTTGACATCTTTTTCCAATAAAAAGTTATTGCCAGAAAATTGTCTAAATTTTAGGTTCATCTGAACTAAAAAATTCTGAAATATAGCTGCAGAAATATGTTTCTTTATAAAATTTTACAAAAAGTTAGGAAATTTAGAATTTTACAAAAGTATTTTGGTATATTTTAGTTCAGATGAACAAGAGGTGTAATAAACTAAAAGAAACCATTTTTTACCTCAAGGTAGGTAGGTAGAAATGGTGGCACGGGTCTAACACTCGCCCAGTACCCAATTAGCGCTGAATTGCGCCGTTTTGATACCATAACTCGTTTGACTTATTAGTTCCTTCGGGGGAATCATCCTTCCAGATACATGATTGAATGCGAGATCTCCACCTGGGCTTCCGTATTCCCACTCGGCATGACCGGTGGTTTCCAGTGGAGATCAGCATCCACCATGAGCCCAGAGTTTTTTGATTTGAATTAGAACGGATTTGGAATATGGTTTTGGTATATTTTGGGCTAGCACCAACGTCAAGAGGCGGGACTTAAGACACTCAGTCGATTGGATCGCATCTCGCCCAAAGCCAGCTGCGATATGCCGAGCTCAGCAGATAGCATAACGACTGTAGCGCGAAGGATCCAGCCGATGATCGCTGTCATTGAGCATCATGAAACCCAGCAGAGGCCTGTATTCCGATTGCTCACGGTCCTGGGGTCTGGCGGGGAATATGATACGGAAGCAACCGATTTTGTCTTAGATCCATTTCGTCGCGTTAAGAAAGGAAATCAAGTTTTTGATTTTCATTTCAGAAAGTTCGTTGAGGTCATCAAAAAATGCCACTCCAAACGAATGTGCTCTCATTCTAGCCAGAGCAGGACATTTACAGAGAAAGTGAAGGACTGTTTCCTTTTCTTGCTGATCATTGCAGCTACGGCAGTGAGTATTGTAGGGAATACCCAGTCTCGCTGCATGTTCCCCTACTGGCCAATTTCCAGTACAGGTTGCAACGACCCTAGCTATGCGTCGCCTGGGTCTACATAACAGATCAATTGTTCGGGATTTATTATAGGTGGGCCAGATCTTTGTGGATATTTTGCATTCGTTCAAGCTATTCCACCGTGAGTTGTGAAGGGCTGATCCTTGCCTGGCCAGTTCATCTGCCCGTTCATTTCCCTTAACGCCCCTATGGCCAGGAACCCAGATAAGGGTGACCTTGAGGTTAATATTAAGGGTTGCTAGCTCCTCCCGACATTGCTGGACCAGTTTAGAGGATGATATAGCCGAATCAATGGCTTTGACAGCTGCCTGACTGTCTGTGAGGATAGCTGTATTACGATTTTCGTTTGGATCTAGTTTAAGTATCCTGCATGCCTTCCTAATTGCAAGTAGTACTTCAGCTTGAAACACAATAGTATAATCGGGTAGACGAAAGGACCTTGAGATATTAAGAGACTCAGAAAAGATTCCTGAACCAACACCACACTCCATCTTTGAGCCATCAGTATAGATAGTTGTGTCGAAGTCTCTCGTCACGACGTCATCATCCCAGTCCTTTCTGGATGGGAATAAGACTTTAAAATCTTTACTGAGTCTCATTGTAGGCGTGCGGTAGTCAGTAGGAGTTGAAAAAATTTCAGTTGGAATCAAAATTGTGATATTGCTGTGGCCATAGAGCTTGGCAATCCAACAATTTGATTCTTTATGTCTTAATGCACTACAAGATACTAAATATTTAATGTGCAGATCAAGTGGTAAAAGGTGCACAAAAACACTTAAGGCATCCGAAGGCAAGAAGAGCACCTGTGCTACAAACGCTCGCTGTTCTTTGAACCTTTTTAAGTTTGTCGATGTTATATGCTCTGTTAAGTGCGGGCCACCAGACAATCGAACCATAAGTTTAAAAGGGCCGTACAACGGCTGTATACGTCCACAAAATCATCTTCGATTGAAGGCCCCATTTTTTACCAAAGGTCTTGCTACAAGCATAGAAATCTATGCAGGCCTTTCTTACCCGATCTTCGATGTTTGTTTTTACCTCAAATTTTGAAAATTTTTTAACAATAAATTTTTATTGGAAAAAAGTGTCAAAAAATTTTGTAGATTAAGGGTTAATAAAATATTTTGATTCACAAAATTAAAAAATAAATATCACTTTACGTCCAATATATCACGTTTCAATGCCTTTTCCAAAATGGGGGAAAGTGCAGGAAGTTTCTTGGCCAAACTGTGTGGATTTAGATTCGACCAGATGCAATTTTTACAAAACTGAGAAAAAATTGAACACAATATTTTTCGTAGACATAAAAAGCTTATTTTACATTGTAAGGCCGAATTATGCTACTTTGGGTATTTGATTTGTTATCAAAAAAGCTATGAATTATTAAAAATGGAATTTTTTCAGTGATGTCGGATATGTAGACAACTAAACCAAACAAATACAAGAAAAATTTAATTCCAAAATATGGACTTATTAACAATTTTCAAGGGAAATTGCACCGAAACAACAAAAGGCCTTAAATGAGGTTTAACTCAGCTCACTTAGACCTTTCAGACGCACCAAGACCGAAAAATATTCCACGCAAAAAAAAAACAGCTGTTGTACTGTGTAATTGAGTCAATTTAAGTTTATGTTTTTCAAGCTTACAGGTAGGTACACTGAGAAAAAAATTTAACTCATCAAACTCAAACACATTCGATTTGTATTTAATTTAAAGAGAACCATATTAATTCATCGTTGAAACGGTTTGAACATGATTTTGTTATATTTGTGGTTGTTTTAATTAACTTCATCTGATGTGTTTTAAACAGAATCATATTAATCTTCTTAAATATTTTCTTGTTTGGGTCGAAGATGTTTTCTGTTTAAATCAAATAATACCAATGTTAGTTTTTCCGAAATAGATGCTAGGTCCTTTATGATTTAGTTTAAATAATAATAAGTAATAAACAATAAAATATTTTATAACATTTCCTTCAATAAATGCAACATACATACGGTTCAAAGTTAAAATCCACGTGCTAACTAACTACACTTTTGAAGGAAATCAGTTTGAAACTTACTTTTTGGTTCTGAAAATCACTTTCGGCAAATTTTTAATTTAAGTTCCCGTGCATACCTTTCAATGTTTTACAAAAATCGAGCAAGATGATACTTTAAGGATTTAAAACGCATTTCTCTCTCATTTGCCAATTTTTTTCCGCACTTAGCGAGTTTCACGTTTGGACTGACCCATATGCGACGGTATTACGGTGGCACTTATTTTGAAACTATTTGAAAATCTTTTTCAACCGATGGAAGAGACGAACTCATTTGCTAAGCGCCCTTATTACTTTGAGTTCAATTCAAATTGATTCGAGTTTAAATTTAACATTTCTGTTCAATTCTTAATATTTTGCACTTTTCTTAATATTTTAAGTGCATTCATATTTGAAACAAACTCGTCCATGTTGATTTTTTGTTAAGAATTTGTAAGTGAGTAAAATAATTTAACAGGAATTTCAAAAATCAAAACTGAAGTGGGGTTGAATTCACGTGAAAAATTGTGTGTAGCTTCCAATGTAATAATTAAACGTGAATGTATTTGATTTAAGCAGATTCAATCCAAAATAATAGTTTTTTTATTTAATTGGAATAGACAAAAGTTAGATTTAAATCGAATTCTATTTGAACTAATTTAAACATATTGTTAAACATTCTTGTTCTAATAAGTCATATTTTAGTTTTCTTAGTGTATTTATGTCAAAATAAACGTTGTATACATAATTCTTACAAAATACCTACCTACAAAAATTAAATATGGCAAAATAAAATCAAAGAATTTTCTTTGCACCTAAACATAAATAATAATTATAAGGAAGGTATCTCTTATTTTAATTTATTGTATCAAAGAGTCTTTTATGATATTGAAACATTTAGCCTTTAATTAAAAAAATATGAAACACAGATTATAAATCTTAACTAAACAATTTATCTTAATTGCCCACGCATTCCCAGGGTTCTAAGTGATTTATCACATATAAACATTTTCAACTAAATCCGTGTTTTCGTTTAGTTATTCAATCGAATATCAATTATTTTTCAGTAAAATTTATAGTTGCAACATAATTCAAATAATATTTTTGGTGCAATGTCAACAGTGTGGTTTAAATAAACAATGTTACAATTTAAAAATAAAAAACTAAAAAAAAAAATACAAACAAACAAAAAAACTACCAAAAAATAACATGAATAACTTTAATCACTTTTTCGTGGTGAAATATTTTTTCATCAAAAATAATATTTATTTTTTTATTGTCGTTCGTTTAGCTTAAAAATAATCTGATTCTATGCGAAACGCGTTCGCTATGCGTTGAAAATATTTCTCAATTATTGAGCACAATTCATATCGCATAGTTTATTTTCATTTGAGGGATTTAAGGGGTTGAGTGTGTGTTGTAGTGGAGAAGGTGATTCATAAAATATTCGAGGTCATGGAATAAGTGATGACAGCGAACAATAAAAAAAATCATATCACAAATTAATATTGCTTTTTCAGTGATAACTGTTCTGTTAGCACTCTAATCTAATGTAAGTATTCATTTGAACAGGGTTGCCACTGAGAAATTTTGTAGAAGAGTATTACTTTCCATTGCACCTATTTTAATTTGTTTCATTTACTAGGTAAGAAATTTTGTATTTTAAGATCACGATGGAGCATTTGAAATTTCAACTTTTGATAATCAATGTGTTTGTTCTTTTTATGATCGGAGTCCGTAAGATCCATAAAATAGTTTCCCTCCTGCTGTCATTTTTTCTCTGTTCACTCCCGCATTAAAAAGCTTCAAAGAAAATATTTTAGCTCAAAAGCTCAGAAAAGAATTTTTTTTAAATTAATAATGGTGGATTATAACCTTACAACTAAGGTAGGTCTAGGTAGGTAGCTCATACATGGAGGAAAAAAATGGACAGTAAAAACGCGTCTAAATGAGCATACCCGTATTAAGGCTAACCAAAATTATTCTGTCACAAAATCTGCAATCATTGAGCATTTGAGCTTACAACGAAGATCATTATATTCGTTTCGTTCGTTTTAATCAAGACAAATCAATTGCATAGAGGTGGAGAACTATCGAGAACACTATCGATGATAATTGATAGTTTCCACTATCGGAAACAATCGATAATTTTAAACCACTATCGATGTTTTTTGATAGTCATTTAAACTTCAAATTTAGAAACGTAAAATTCATAGCCATAGTTCTATTTTCGAAACCGAAGAGTTTTATCCAAATATTCACAACTGCTTAGATCTTATAATTACATAAGCATACTACATGCTTGAATTGAAGCTTGTCTCGGCACATTATATAGTATGCCTGTGTTGAATGGAAATGAGCTTCATTCAAATCGATTGTGAAGTTAACAGCACATTCGTTTTCTCAATAATGTAACTAGCTAGAAAATTGCAGTTAGGCTCCAAATTTGCATTTTAATTTCTATTTCAAGAAAAATTTAAGTCCAAATTTTGAAGACGTTATTTGAAAAAAAAAAATCGAATAAGTTAATTTTTCACTGTTAACTTCACTGTGAAGTTAGCAGAAAAATCCTTTTCTCAGTAATGAAGGAAATTTGACAAAAATCTAAAATCAATTTTGTGAAGTTAATAGTGCAAAATGGATTTTTGCTTTTTTTTGTCAAATTTGGATTTCAAAATTTGATCTCAGTTTTTTCTTAAAGTACACACAAAACTGCAAAATATGGGACACAATTGCAATTTTCTATCAAACTCACTTGGTGAAAAAAATACATGTACTGCTAACTTCCCAAGAAAGTTAACAGTGCGAAATGAATTTTTCGATTTTTTTTTGTCAAATTTTGACTCCAAAATTTTAACTGAGTTTTTTCTTGAAGTGTATAAGAAACTGCAAATTTCGGACATAACTGCAAAACTGAGAAAAAGACTGTTATGCTAACTTCAAAGTGAAAAATGAAATTTTTATTTTTTTTGTCAAATTTGGACATATTTTGAACTCAGTTTTTTTCTTGAAGCACACACAAAACTCCAAATTTAGGACACAGGTGCGATTTCCTCTCAAACTCATTTGCTGAAAAAAGGTCATGTGTTGCTAATTGCACAGGAAAGTCAACAGTGCGAAATGAATTTTTCGATATTTGTTTGTCAAATTCGAAATTTGAACTCTTAATTGCTATTTTCTAGCTAGCTCCCTAACTGAGAAAAGGACTGTGAAAAATGAATTCACCTATTCGATTTTTTTTTCAAGCGAGAACTTCAAAATTTGGGCCTTAATTTTTCTTGAAATGCAAATTAAACTGCTAATTTGAAGCGTAACTGCAATTTTCTAGCTAGCTCGATTAAAGAGAAATCAAATGTGAGGCTAACATCAAAGTAAAGTAGCAGTGCAGTATGAAATTTTTTGTATATAAGGTCTTCAAAATTTGGGGTTATCCTTTTTCTGGATTTGCAAATACAACTGCAAATTCAGAGCCTTATTTCAGATTCATAGCTAGTCCGGTTTCTGAGTGTTTCTAGTTTCTGAGTTTCTAGTGGGTTACACCCACTATTTGGTAAACTGCAAAATCTGCATTAAAAATGAAAAAATAAAAACTGCATTGGCTTTTGCAACAATAGTATCAATATGCGGAGCAAATGAAAACTTGGAATCAAAGGAGACACCCTGATCTTGTATTATAGTAGCTTTTTGTAAAGGTCTTATCTTAAGAAAATACACAAGCTCATGATCAAGACAAAACAATTTTAGGCAGATGTAAGGCACCAATACGATAAATGATGGAAACCCATTTGAAAAATAAAGCAATGACAAATGGAATTTATTTAAAGAAAAAAAATTAAGAACATGTACGAGACATTGGCTGAACTTTATGTTTTAACGAATATCATGCATAAAAATGTAAATAAAAGAGGACCAAGGTGACTACCCTGGGGAACTCTTTTGTTTCACTTTCAGTTTGGGAATTACAGACAGCTTAGATACCCCTCTAATTTTTTTAACGCTGGGTTTCCAACCAAATTTATAAATTGAGTTCAGAAAAGAAGATTTCCATTTATCCAAAATTAATTTACAAGATAAAGATAAATTAATAGTAATAAACAATAGAAGGAAAGAATACAATTAACACCATGAATGTGATTTGACTGAAGATCCTCTTAGACCTTTTAGTTCATCAACGAAATCTAAGTGTATGAGTCGAATTCCACTTTAGACACTTTTTGACAGTAGAAGAATAGGTTTTTCTTGTGAAGTTGAGTAAACCAATATCAATATTGTCTACTTATATTCAAGATAAAATTGTACAAGAATTTGCTTAGAAACCATGAATCCTGTGGGAAGTTAACAAAAATTTTCTTTTTAATCTATAACTTATAAGATATTTTGAATTTGGCAAATTATTTATTTTTTTTTGTTGCAAAAAGTTTTTGAGACATTAATTTTTATCCTATAAGGTACAATAAGTTAGGTTAGAGCTGTATTTAAGAAACCGGTAAATTGGTTAAGCATATTCTTCAAATTTAAATATTAAATTCTCTACTCAACAACCTAAGATATTTATGGAGACCAATGAAATTTGATTTTAAGAAGTTTAATGATTTTGAATTGAGTTTTAAATAACTCTGTACCTTGATTGTAAAAGGGCAAATGTGCCTTTCTAACAATATTGACTTTGGAACAATATTTGACTCAGCCTCAACGGAATATGTTTTATGAATGTAATTGGGGCAAATGTGCTCCAATTTTTTTTAACAAGATACTGCTGGTTATTAAAAGCTTAATTTTTTAGTATCACTTTTCGATTTCCCAAAAACTATCGCCTATTAATCTTAAAGCTCTATTCAATAGACTTAGGTGGATTATTGGAGCAACTACCCAAATATGAGAACTGTATCTATATTTTGGACGAATAAAAGCCTTAAAGATTGCAGCCAAATCAGAAGGGGAAAAGAATTTTTTGCATAGTTGGAAAAAATACCTAAGCACTTAGCAGTGTTTTTAGCGACGTCAAATACATGATCATTCCACATAAGGTGGTCTATAATCTATTATGCACATACCGAGAACTGGAAGTTTTTCGGTTTCCACGATGCAAGTACCCGCATGGATA
Organism: Dasysyrphus albostriatus; assembly: GCA_946251815.1. Taxonomy (NCBI): domain Eukaryota; kingdom Metazoa; phylum Arthropoda; class Insecta; order Diptera; family Syrphidae; genus Dasysyrphus; species Dasysyrphus albostriatus. The sequence goes on from OX276335.1 coordinate 12,325,282, forward strand.
GTGGCATAAGGGGTTCCGCTTAAACGACAAAAACAGCATTGAGTTTCTGAAGCATTAAATTGAACACGGTTACGGTTCTTAATTGCCCATTGCTGTCGAGGCCAGAATTATACGCTGCCGTTGAAGTTCCACATTCGAAGCACAAGAAAGTGAATCTAGAAACGAATATGAAAAGCTTAGCTTAGGGTACTTTTGTCTAGATGTTTCAGACAAAAAGTCATTTATGAATATTAGGAAGAGAGTTGGAGACAAAAGGGAGCCCTGGGGCACACCAAGATTTATTTTATGAATTTCAAACTTTAAACCGTCCAACCCGACTTGTCAGTCCGAAAGGAAATTTCTAATCCAAAGACGGAGAGATTCATCGATACTAAATGCACGCATTTTCGATTAAGAGAGCTTGATGCAAAACTCTATCAAATGCTTTAGAAATGTCAAGTGCAATAATTTTACTTTTCCAAAACGATGTAAAAATTTTCAGTGAGATATACCATGAGATCACCGGTGGACATATTGCTACGAAAGCCATACTTTCGGTAATTAAGAAGCTTTCGGTCTTCGAAGTATTTTTAAGCTGATAATTTATCAGTGTTTAAATGACTTTGGAAAGAAGAAATGTAAGCGCAATTGGACGATAGTTAGAGGTAGAAGAAGATTCGGCTTTTAAGGGACAGGCCGGACATATGCTGTTCTACATCGACTCGGAAAGAAACCAGTAGAGTAGGACAGATGATAAAGCTTACGCATTGGTTTTGCCAGCATTATAAAGAACACCTCTTCAGAGCAATGGAAGGGATACTATCAGGGCCAGCGGATTTGTGTATATCAAAGTCTTTTTGAACTCTGGCAACTGTCTCATAGAATCGTTATTGCCTTTGAGTGCCGGAGGAGTCATAACATTCTCTGACAGCGTCAAATTAACAGCACACTGTGCAAGCAAATTGGATTTGTTTTGTGAGCTGACCTAGGGAATGCCATTGAAGATGAGCATTGGAACCGAAGACGAGGGTTACTTTTAGCCTTAATTTCTGGTCATGTAAAAAGAAGGTTCGTCGAATATGACCGTTACAGGTCTTCTTAGCTTGCTTGAACTTTTTCTGATTTTCCTCAGAGGGGCTGGCTTCATAACATCGGAAGCTTACTTCTCTGCCCTTGATAACCTCATAACAGTTCAAATCAAACTATGAGTTCTCCCTACCCTATGCGGGATAAAATTTCTCATATCGTCAGGAATTAAATTTGTGGTCATAACTGCACTAGAGTCTACGTCACTATCGAGGAAGCATAGTGACTAGTTAAAGTTCCTGAAGAATTCATTTAGACCATCCCAGTTGTTTTTCTCGTGCTACCAAACGGTTCTCTTAGGGGATTTTTCTTTAACTGGATTTTGTTGGCTCGAGAAATTCGCATATATGACACAATGGTCTGATCTCTGAACTAGAGGTGATAACACACTAATAGCGTATTAATCAGGGTCAGTGTCTTGGTGGATTGACCATCAGGAACGTCAGGAATTCATCAACAAGCTGAGTCAGATGATTTAATTCAGCAAAAATCTCGGCATACCTTCCTTCCGCTTATTGGTTACCTTAATTTGTTTAAACTAAAGAAATTTTAATAAAAAATTGATAGCACTTTAAATTCGCTTAACGGCAATCATGTTCTCACACGAGATTCAAATCGAATTCATGAATCAGTAAAATAGTTTGCCAAGTACAAAGGCATCGCATTTTAATTATGCGTATCATCGGAGGAGGTGGTGAGGCATGAGAAGCGTGTGAGGTGCATGTTTGTTTTGCGATAGCTTGTAAATCATCCTGTGCTGTGACGTCAGTTGGGCTGGTTTTCGTTTTTAATTAATGGCACAAAATTGTTTGCATTGATTCGTAATTTGAATAGAACGTGTGTGTGGGTGATTGAATTTTTATTTTATAGCTCAATTAGATAGAATCCATCCCTTGGATCGCTGCGATGAGGAGCATTGTCTATATTAACTATCTGGGGCTGCGGTGCACAGGCAATAGGGGTGGGTAAGGTATTTGGAAGCATTTAAATCTGTTGATAAATTTTTTTTATTTTTTGAAAATCTCTTAGCAAAATTGTATAAAGCAACAATCGGTTGTTTGCTCTGAATCCGATATGTCTTGAAAGTAAATACACCTAAAGTGTTTTGTAAACACTGGAGTGCTAGTGAAATGCGCTTGTTTTCATTTGCCGTTATCCGAATGGGATATTTCAGAGTGAAGATGGTGTAATGTATTGTTTATATCTACATTTAACGCGAATGATGGCATTTTGGGGATGATCAGCCTTATGGCGCGGTGCGCGGCAGCAGTGTTGATATTGGGGATGCAACAGTTTTGTTTTCACAAAGAAAATAAAGAGCTTCCCATTTGCTTTTTGCGCTATGCAAATTTTTATCGTTATGATGTGCAATTTAATTACAATTTTGCTATTTTTGAATCTAGGCAACAAGGTTCTGCATAATATTTTGAAAATTCATTGCTAAATTGATGGAATTATTTGGCATTTTATTGAAAGATGCAACTCAGAAAATTTGTTTTTCAAAACAAAAGGCGAGTGATTTATTTTTAGGTTATGAATGAGGTATGTATTTTTAAAATATATAATTTATAGGAGGCACGTGTAGTGATTGATATACATATACAAGTTAACAAAAATGTTCACCTTGACGTCGAAAAATTTTTAGTAAATGGTTCCACCTTCCTTCGACACCTAAGTGTGAAGAGACCTGAACCTTTGAACCTTAGTTGTGGGAAAATTCTAAATTTTTAATCCCATATGCTTTAATTTTTTGATTGCGACTTAGGATTGTGTGGTTCCTAAGCATCTTGGGCCATTTTGGCGTCAAAGAAAATTTAACAATTTAAAAAAAAATGTGGGTTACGCCAAACCGAGTGTTGCTCCTTAAACGATGTTTAAATTTTTAAAGCGCACAAAGCACAAAGTACTGTCGAAAGAAAAAACCGCTACCATCAAGTACCTTTAGCATAAGAAGTTTTTGGCTCCTTTTATTTATAATGAGGTCAGGGCTTAAGTTATCTTTTAACTCGAGTCAAGTTCTTTTATCTGGGCAGGTGCTCATTAAGCCCATATAATCCATTTTTATGAAATAAAAATTGAACGAATGAGTACGATTTAAAAATGTTTTTAAATATTTTTAAATTTAAATGTGCTGTCATTGGCTGTTACTGACAACTGACAACTGAACTGAATTTAAACAAAAATTTGGTCTGCATGTTGGTACCACTGCAAGGCAAATTCTTGCAAAATTGAGAAAACCGGTTTTAAATCCTTGAGAAAATTAATTTCGGTAAAGAAATCAATTCGGTGCGAAAGTCAGAACAAGGGTGAATGTGTCTGTTCATGTGCGGCAGCTTGTTTATTAAATTAGGAATGTCAACCCTCAATAGCTTGAATATTTTTTGATAGGGAACTGCAGTGTCAGAAACATTTCAATTGAAAAATTTTGACAAAAACATTTCGCACAAATGCCCCACTGCTAAGTCACCACTAAAAGAATGTGTACGCCACATTGATGAAGAAGATTGACGATGGTATTTGATGCATAAGATTTGTGGAAAAATGAAAGACTCTTCGGAAGAGAAATGATAAAAGATAATACTATCCGCCGTTTTCTATCAAACTTAACGGTAATCCGGCGATCAACGTCTGCAGGTAAACTTAAAGTTTGTCTGAAATTTTTGCGTTTCTATAATAATTACACCCATTGCTCCCAATATTGTTTTTTGACAATTAGTTTGCAAAATAATCGAAAAGAAAGTTTAAAAAGTGGCCATTAATGTTCGAAAAAAGATTTAAAAAACAAACAAAAATCGACCCAAAAGTCGTCAATTCAATGAAAGTCATATAAATGAAAATATTTTGGGATTATTTTACCATAAACTAGATCAAATGGTGGTGCAAAAAATTTCGTATTCAGTTTTTACTGCGAATAATAATGTTATTGTATAAAATCCCTTTTCATTTGAAAATTGAAATTTATCAATATTTGTTTGAAATATAATTTGTTTTAAATACATTTTTCACCTGTAATTGTTTATGAGAGAAATTCAAGGCAAATTTTGGGTAAAAAATTTTAAGCAATACCAAATTCAGCTGAATTTTCTGATGATTTGTTTTTTCTGAGAAAATTGCTTTTATAGCAACCAGCCTTTTTATTAAATTAAGTAACAAAATATTTTGTGTATTATTTACATATAAATATATTTATATTAAAAGAAAATATAAAATATTTAATTTTATTTTTAACGAGAACATAAAAGGAGATACAATTTGGAATAAATGGGAAATGAATCACCTCTATTATAGGGTAAACGTTTTTTTTTATTCCACGAGCAAGCGTAGACTTGATATATTTTAGATGCCCTTTTTTCGCCGTTTATTTTGGTTTAAATGGAAATTAAAGCAACCAGTAAGATAAATATTTGTCACACCATGCCGCTGACCAAGCTGACCAACGGCGACCGTCATTGCCGCCGCAATTGTTATTTTTGTGCATAAAATATGCAAAGCAAACGAACCTTCTGAAGCCGAGTAATTAGTTCCTTAACACGAATCTACACTCTCGAATAGTCTGTATTCATTTTTCAATTGGTTTAATACCTAAGTATTGGTTTTGTAATAAAAATAATGAAGATTAGACGTTGTTTGTAAAACTTAATCCTCCTGTTTGATGTGCAGATTTTGTAGTCGTAAACAATTAAAATGAATCGAAATTTTTGTGGAAAATAATATTTGTGAAAAAAAAAATTAACAAAATGAAATTTTGTTTGTCAGTCCGTTTGAAAATATGTTTAAACAGCTGGCAAGGCCTTAGGAAAGGTCATCGTAAATTTAATTTTAACGACTAGAAACGACCTTATTTGGGCTTTTGAAATGTAGATAGGGTTTTGAAAAGGTGATCATATGAAAAATTTCTGAAGAAAAATATAACCCGAAATTTGCAGAAAAAAAGCATTTTTTCATAATTTGATTGAAATACATATCTCAAAAATTGGCCTCTTAGGGCATAAACTGACTGGACTATATAGTTTGAGGTGAAAAATGAGAATTCCAACTGAGTTCCTGATAAAATATAATTGTAAGGAAAAAAATTAAAATATTTGGAGCGTTTTCAAAAAAAAAAAAATTCTCTATATGATTTTCTTAAAACATTTCTGATTATAAATTTTGGTTTGCAAGTACCAAGTCCTTTTTTTCAATCTAAAATTAAATTTAAAAAAAAATTCAGATAAAAAAAAATTGGAAACATTGATATGCAATATTAAGCCTTATAGTTAGAAAATTCAAAATAAAGAGTTTATAAATATTTGAATGGGGAAAGAGCCCTAATTTTTGTTCATAAAAGTAAATCCTTTTCTCAAAATTAATATTCTAGAAAGTGTAAACCATTTTATACCGAGTTTCAGAAAAATAAAAAATATTGTAGTTTCAAAAAATTTGATTTAAGAAAAATTACTATGTTTTTAAGGAAAACTATTTTTCTATGTATTTATATTTTTAAGAAACTTCTGTATAAAAATTATTTAAATCAGAAGTACCGTTTTGAGGAAAATCAAATGCATGATTAATGCACGACTGGATCGTACGTACTTGCTCTTTTGTTTAATACGCTGAGGTTATAAGATATGTGTAAGGATATGGAAATTATGAGGCAAAAATGTTTAAAAACATGAAAAACTATATTGAATATAGCTTAGAGTGCCATCTTAACTCTTAATTGAATATAACTGTATAAAAAAATATTTAAAATCGTCGAAACGGTTTTTTGAATTTTATGTAACAAAATTCTTAAAATATTTTTAAGGAAAAAAGGTATGCTGATCTTAAGTATTTATTTATGTGCATATAAAGATTTATTTAAAAAAAAAATGTTGCCAACCCGTTTTTGAGGCATCAAATTTTCAAATTCTTTTGAAAACTTATCTTGAAATCTTATCTTGAATATAAAAACTAAGTTAAATCAGTTCAGCCAATAATGATAAAACTAAAAATTAAAAAGAACGTTTTATGAGAGATATTATTAGTTAATTTAAAGTTTTATGTTACCATTAGTCCAAATCCAAATTCCATTCACCCAGGTATAACAATTGTGCTCATCAGTTAGATGTTGTTGTACCCTTCTAAGACACATAATTTTAGTCGATGGTTACCGACACGTATCAAATAAACTGCACAAGAATTAAGTTAAATTAAGACAACTAGATATTACCATCATGGTAAAACCCGTAATCTGGCTGGTAGAAGTATGGAGAAAAACCTTGGATCGTATCCAAAAAAAAACTTAAGGTGATAGTACTTTAACGGTAACATTCGAATCTTTTGAACATCGTCGTAATGTTTTATGCATCTCTTTATTTTATCGCTATTTTTATAAACAGTTTTTTTAGCGAAATAGCCAGTTGCATTCCTTTCCTTTAACAATTCCACCGTAATACTCGAGCTGCCGGGAATGCTCATCAGTTTATCCTTTAGCGCAATTTCTGCTAAGTACAGCGATTCTTTTTTGAGCGGAACCACACGAATGTGGAATACTTTACCCGGTTCTATTTTTCCCTCCCATTTTGGATATTTAGAATTTCAAAACCAATGTAAATCGGTATCTCCTTTTAAATCCTTTACTTTTTTCCTAACGCTCGCACTGTGTCCAACCATCTTAAGGGTAGTCGGAACCCCTTTAGTCAGTGTATAATAAAGGCTTTTTCAAACGGGACGCTACAAAAGTAGAGCGACAGGGACAGCAAACGACGCCATATTTCTTGCCGCTCTTTTGACATTTCTCTTCAATAAACGAGTCGAAATTATTAAAATTTACAGCTGAAATTCGGAGTCAGTGACCTCAACGTTAAGAGCGCTACGTCCAATTTATGGTTGTCATAATTTCTGGCTGAATGGCCTCGTCAATAAACAAAATATGCGGTATTGGTCAGTCAGCAATCCACACGTACTTCATGAGTCATCATTGCATCCCGAAAAAAATACGGTTTGGTGTGGTTTATGGGTCAGCGGCGTCATTAGGCCGTACTTCTTCCGTGATGACCAAGACCAGCACATTACTGTGAATGGGGATCGCTACCGTTCAATGATAACCGAATACGTTTTGCCCCAATTGGATGATATGGACTTGGAGGACATGTGGTTGCCACAAGCCACACAGCGAATGTCACAATTTATTGGAAACCAAGTTTGGAGAACGTGTTATCTCGCGAAAAGGTCCAGTCGCTTGGCAACCTCGGTCGTGCGATTTGACGCCGTTAGACTATTTCCTGTGGGGCTACGTCAAGTCTATGGTCAATGCCAACAAGCCAGCGACGATTGATGAACTTCGTACGAATATCGAACGTGAAATTGCAGCGGTATCGGCCGATTTATGATTGAAAACCGTCGGTTCAGCGTCTGGACTTCTGCAAGCGTGCCCGTGGTTGCCATGCAAAAGAAATCGAGTTCCATACATAATGGCATCGAACGTACTTTCACAGGAATAAAGAATTTCATTGATATCCAAAACCGTTTTTGTTTTATTTAAAAAAACTTTTGTAGCGCTCTTATTGAACAACCCGATATAAAGGAAAACAGTTGTTTCATAAGAGATCAATATTTTAGATTCAGTTAAATGAAGGTTTTTTTCGTAGATCTCCTTCAATTGTTCTCTATTCTCATTTTTAATTAATATACTAAATTTTGCAATTTTTTTCAGTTGAAGATATAAACTTAAATATCATATCTCTGTGCAAGCTATGCATTCACTAAAATTATGTATATAAATTGTAATGCTTTATTCTACGCAAATAAATATACATACTACTACTACTTTTATTTGCAATTACATTAATCTATGGAACTACACATAATTGACACTTTTCAATTACATGTGATAACTAATTGAATTTCTTCAATTATGTACATTTAAAAGTAAGTAATTGAGAAAGTATTCGGTGATTTCTATTACAAGTACATAATTGAAATTAAACTTTTTGCTATCACTACTTCCCAACTGTGGTACCAACCATATTTTGAAAAATGATTTCCTCTCCAAAGGTTGTCCTTTTTAAAAGATATTCATTTAATTTTTTGTGTTTAAAAAATGATGTGGACCCATTTTTGAATTTGTAAAATTGCTTAAAAAAATTATGACAGGGCTAGGATTTCCATATTAATTGATATTTCTTATGGATAAGAGTAGAAATAAACAAAAATATAGTTTTTCGAATCTAAAAATTTCCTTTTTAAATAGCATTCAATCGTTGGATCATATTTTTGAATATATTACTATAAATGCACTTTTGGACATTTTGACCAAAAAATGCACATTTGTATGCATATTTTCAAAACTTGATTAGATTTTTCTAATGTTTTTGGTTGCTTTTGTTAACTTTTTTCTTCTTAAAGTTGATAAATATTTGTATCCATCTATTTCGATAGCAAATCTAATTTTCTAAAAAAAGTTTTAAGTGTTAAATTATCAAAATCACCCTTCCGATGAATTAAGTAGCATTTTCGGTTTTAAGCATTCTTATATTCCTCAAATAAACATATTCAATATAAAAAGCCTTGAAGGTAATATTGTTCCAGCGTTGCCATAAAGTGCCCGATCGGGCCTTTTGGCCCTCTGTTTAATATTTTGGCCCTTGGCCCGGGCCTGTTAAAAATGGCCCCCGAATCCTAATTTCAGAAGATTTAACATATCAAAATTATAATAAGTTTAAAGTTTAGAAAAAATTAGTGAAGATCATGTTATTGACACTGTTAAATGGTGGGTTCAGTTGAAAGGATTGAAAATATTTGCTGGTGATCATTTATTTAAAATTAATTCTTCTTTTGCAATTAATGTATTAAGTCTTTAAACATTTGCTGTCAGTTTTTTCTTCTCTGTAAAATATTAAAACGGATTATTACAATGAGCCTTAAAGATTTTTGGCAAGCCAACTTAAGTAATTCTGCTAATTTTGTTTCTAAACAATACTTTGTAAAACAAATTAAGATAGACATAGGCACATATTGTGCTTACTTGAATATTACTAAATTTATGATATTTTTTATTTCAAGCCGAAAAATATCTTTAAATTAAACGAATGTTATATCATCTGTGATTTCTCTTTTTTAAGCTTATTTAAGCTACTTTAATGATTTAAATAAGTAATAACAATAAATTAAAATATTACACAGTTAATTGTATTTTTTTTTAGGAAGAATTTTTATGAAAAATATATGGCCCCAGCTTTTTTGTCAAATGGCCCTCAAAAAATTTCGAAAAGGCCCTCACTTGTTTTTTCTTGGCGGCAACGCTGATTGTTCCTGTAGTCCACTCATATTCCGGTTTATTCAAAATCATATTTATACAGACAAAAGGGAATATGTCAAAAACCTAATTGGGTCAAACATTTTCGAATTTATAATTCAATTCTAGAAAGTATTGTTTTTTTTTTAATTCTCGAAATAAAAAAATGTATGTACATATCTAATTATTTTCTAGAAAACATAAAGCAAAAACATGCGACTATAATAACTGCTTTTTAATACCTTTGGTTGTGGAACAGAATTGTAAATATATTTTATTTTCTCTCCACCACCGGCTAATAGAGAAAAAAAAACCAACTGAAGTGATTTAATTATGCATTCAATTGCGTTAGTTGAAAGAGGAATTGTTTGAAAAACAAAAGGGAATTTTATAAAACAACAAATTTATTTTAAGGGTGGTCATTTTGTTTTTAGTCTGGAATGGAATTGAATACATATAATTAAACGTTAAGCATAAAATTCAATAAAAAAAATGAATATACTTTAAGTATCCTTATTCTGGTACTTACTCGTACTTATGTATATATAATGTTCTTGTTCGTTGAAGCTAAATATATTTTGTTTTTCTTTTTTTTTTAGGCCGTCAAATGCTCCCCCAGATATCAAAGTTGTAATTCACATTTGCCACCTCCGAGAAAAACATCAAATGCTAGAACTTCAACTACGAGTATGTGAAGTGAAAAAGTTTCAACAAGAATTTTGTTTTTATTTTGTAAATATAAATTGAAAAGGATTGTTATTAAAAAAAAAATTAATAATTTTATAGTTTATTTTTATATTGTCCATGAGTTCTTGTTCTGTAACGCGTGTCCTCCACATTATGTATGTAAAATAATTTTAAGCATTATAATTTATTTTATTTATAAAATATAAATAAATATAACTACATTTTAGATTCATCTACTTGGTTTATTTAAGTATTAATTTTTGAATATTTGGCAAACATATTTTTAAACTAAAAAATATCAGATGGTAAGTAAAGCATTCAAACATAATTTAAAATTTATTAATTAATCTTATTTTTATCTGGAAATATTTAATCTTTAAAGTATTTCAAGGTAATTTCTGGCATTGGACTGTCCAAACGTTATTCTTGTCGTCCTTATTTGCAGTTCGTAATAATTGTTCGAATTCATTAAAAAATGTTAGTTATCTGGAAATTGTTGGAAGTTGATAGGAAATATAAGATAATAAGAAAATGTTCTTAACAAGAAATTTCAAAACTAAACAGAATTTTGTCTAGTTTATTACTTTTTCCTATCAAAGAGGTTATTTTTAATTGATTATTTTAACTCAACTTAGACAGCTTAAAAAAGGCTAAAATATGTATGTACATAGTACCTACACATAAAATCAAGTTCGAGAAAAAAAAATAGGAATTAAAGTAACTCTACCTTAACAATAAGTCAAAATCTCATGTTTAACTCACTTTCGAAAAATTGGTCCTTAGTGATTTGTCGTTGTGATTTAAAACATTTTTCAATTTTAAGATATTTTTAAGGAAATTCCCTTGGCGCCATAGCTAAAGGAATTCAATTTCATTTTCATATCTCAACGGGATAAGCAACGTGATTCACAAAACATTTTTTGATTAAGTTTGTTAATGAATATAAAAAAGTTTTTAAGCTATTCGTTTTTGTCAGTAGGGAAGATTTCAGTTTTACTTTTCTTTAGAATTAAAACATGGGTTAGGCATAACTTTAAAAGAATTTATTGCTTCTTGATTCAAAATAAAGGAAACTATGTGTCATAGTTTTGAATTTTGTTTTTCACGTTGGCTTAACTGACAAGACATGGTCGCACATGGGCAATGGTGGGGAACGATAGCTGAAAACAATGCATTATCAGGAACACGGGAAATTGAAATTAGAAAAAAGTCTACCATTCAAAAATCGACGCTCTCAACAGGAAAATTTTAAAAAATTCAAAAACCAAATTTTTACTAAATAAAAATAATTATTCATTTTTATTTTGTTTAACTTTTGTTAACTTATTAAAACACTCCAAAAGTTTATAACATCATTTTTCATAACGATTTTAAACATAAAAGTCCAATCTAAGTATGGTAAAACCAGCTTATAGTCACAAGGAGATAACAAGGTAAGCGCTTTTAGGTATGGCAACTACCGTGATACTAAATGACCCCACGCGGTTGTGATTATTATAAGGTCTTATTGTGTTCTTTTTGTTGTTTAAATTATACACTCCGCTTCAACTGAATATATGTACTCACAAATATTCGCTTTATCAATTTTTGTCCAACATTGTGCATTAGTGTTTTATTTGATAATGCTTATTGTTTCTTTCTGATTTTGCGAAAATAAATCAAAAAGAATAATTCAAAAAGCACCGCTGATTTTTCTTGGACTCAAGTATTTCACATCGAAAAAAGCTGCGTTTGCGTCAATTAAATAGAAACAAATATTATTATTATTTTATACTACCTAAAAATTAACGAAAAGAAGTAAAGCAAGTCTATCTTGGTTAAGTATTTTATTGGGTGTAAGTATACACCTTTACCTTTTTTTTTTCAATAAAGCTTCATAAATTCATACCGACATGGAATCGTTTAGTTTTATTACACACTGTGCGTCACTTGATAGAAGCCACTATTTTCACAATTTTTTTTTTTTGCAATAAATACCAGTAGGAGATGGTATATCACAAATTTTCTTATTAAAAGTAATGACTTTAAAAGTCAACTTTGTTAATCTGTTGCAATTAGCCAAATTATAAATGAACTGCAAAAATAGGAATGATAAAAATTGCATCACTTTTTGATAAAAAACACATACAAAATCTTTTGAGTAATTTACAAGAACATCAAAGTTTTACCATTTTTTATTTTTAAAACATTTATTTATTACCTTTATTTCTTGTCAATAAATGAATATGTCAATTTTTTTAGTAATTAATTCTTAAAGATGGCTTAAATGGAATTATAGCACATGTTTTTTTTAATAAAGCGAATTATTTATATTTTATATTATTTTTACTGACTTTCAGAAGGCATTTGATAGTATTTGTATTTTGCAGCTTTTTAAAAAACTCGAACATTTTGGATTTCACTCAACCCTTCTTAAGTGGATCTCTAATTATTTGGTCAATAGAAGACAATTAGTAAAAATTTTTAACTTTACGTCAAAGGTAATAAATGTTTCATCTGGTGTTCCGCAAGGAAGCCATCTTGGACCTTTGTTGTTTTTAATTTATATAAACGAACTACCTTTAATGCTGGAATATACCACTGGTTTGTTATTTGCAGACGATTTTAAATTTTTTTCAACCATAAAAAGTACGAATGATTGTCTTAATATACAAACTGACATAAATAAAATAGTTGATTGGTGCAAACTTAATTTTTTGTCACTTAACATTAAAAAATGTAATACCTTCTCGTTTCATAGGTCAAGAACAGTAGTTTTATATGATTATAATATTTCAAACATGGTTTTGGGTAGACTATCGGAAGTGAAAGATCTTGGGGTAGTTTTCGATGAAAAATTAAATTTCTCTTTGCATATGGATTTTATTGTTGCGAAAGCAAACTCAATGCTAGGTTTCCTAAAACGAAATTGCTCAGAATTTTCTAATCCATATGCAATTAAAGCAGTTTATATTTCACTTGTCCGCCCTCATTTAGAATATGCTTCAGTTGTTTGGGATCCATTTTACACAGTTTCAAAAAGCCGTATTGAAAAAGTTCAAAAATCTTTTACGAGGTTTCTGGTTCGACAGTTAAAATGGAATTTGCCAGAAATGCCAAGTTACTCCACCAGATGTGCTCTGGTTGGTATAAGTACTTTAGAAAATCGTCGCCGTGTAAGTTGTGTTATGTTCATTTATGATATATTGTCATACCATATAAAATGTCCCTATTTATTAAATTTTTTAAATATCCATGTTCCAGGAAGAAATATACGATCCAGGAAATTATTTCATATTCCCTCGCATAGATATAACTATGGCCTTAATGAACCTTTCACAAGATGCATGAGATTATTTAATGAACTACATTTTAATTTAGATTTAAGTCTTGAAAGAAATGTATTTAAACTAAAATTAATTGATAATGTAAATACAAATGTAAATTAGTCTAAGCAATCTGTAAGAGGAAACTCGATAGATGAATGAATAAATAAATAAATAAATATATCTCGAAGTATGTCAGATAACTTTGGCGTTCTTATATTTTAACTGGTCTACCAAGCCTTATACAGTCTTCAATATAGCCATGACAAACGTTTTCAATGGTGTAAGCCCAATCAATAGTGTGGCCATGGCAAAAGTTTCACGTCATGCGACTGAATCCAGCTTCTTTAGTTACCCTGGATATGTAATATAAGGGATTTGCATTTGTAGGAAAACCAAGATACAGGTCCAACAATGGAAATGTTTATTCCAACAGGTATTTTAATTATTTCTGTTAGTTGACGTAGTTTTAATTTCCAATTTACTAATATTCGCGAAGGTGATGTAATGGTTTAGGAGCAGTTAGTTTTTGAGTTTGAGTTCCAAACCTCCAAAATGAATACAGTAATTTATACAAAATTCTTGGAAAGAAATTTTCTTAATTTTGACTTTTCAGCTCTCCCATCCACACGGCGTGCACATTCGAGGATTTAGTTGTGATTTTGGTGTCAAATTGCTACAGTAGGGGATTTTACATGGAACAACATTTTGCTTCATAAAAACGGAACAATTTTACAAAACATTTTGAAAAACATAAATCATACTTGGAAAACAGGTTATTTTTGCATTTAAATAGTCAATCATTGATGGTTGTCAAACAATGTTTGACAAGATGTTGTTTCATGAGGACCCCCCTAATGAAAACCGTCCCAACTAACATACTCTCGAGAGCTAAGCTCCCGTTTTCTCAAAAAAACGCTCATAGTACATTTTTTGATCTTATTGCTAAACTTAAGACATGATCTGTCATAATGAAACATAAATTTGTCTCATAGTGTTTTCATTAAATGATGTAAGCATTTTTCTTCGATCAAATCACTTTAATCTTATACCTAGAACAATTATTACTCCTGTATGTAAATTGAAAGTCTTATAATAATTTTGTTTTCAAATTTTAACTCTAAACGTCATTTTTAAGTCTTTAAAATCTCTTAACAAGACCTAATAAAGTAACAACTACAAAACTCTAACTATAGGATTCATATGAGATGTTGCACTGACAGCAGTTTTATTTGATTCATACAACAGTCGTTCTTTTTTTTAACGTTTTGTATGTACATTGTTTTCTGGCGTTCAGTTTTCTATTGGTCTGTCTACCTGAAGGAAACATTGGATGCTGATGCCGATTACTGTTTAAAATGTATTTTATTTTGTTACAAATGTGAACTTTCGGTGATAGACTTTCATTTTATTTTATTTCGATGTAAAATAAGGTTTTTTTACGGCGTTAGCCCGTTGTAAACGTTTTAATGTTTTAAACTTCATAACTTTGTCAGAATTTGTTTGGAAAATTAGACAGATTTACGCAGTTTAAAATTTTACTACGAATATCAAATATTATAGTTTTGTTGCGGAATGTTAATTTTTTTGATATTCTTTGTCCATTTATTCCAAAAATTATGACGTTATAATGAAGATTTATTGTTCAGAAAAGGTAATGCATAAAATTTAATATTTCAAACTTTGAGATTTCATTTTTTTTTAAACATCAACAATAATTCACATTCTTAAGAAAAAAGGGAACGCATCACCGATTTGTTCTTGGTTCATTTGATAGATGTCAAAATAAAGTCGCATTAAAGCATCAGACTTCTCATAAAAAAGTGTTTATTTGCATACCAATATTAATGGACAACACTCTCATAAAAATGCCCTTTTAAGAGTTAAAAATATCGATACGACAGCAGCCATATTTAAATTTGAACGAAGTGTTTTTTGTATAGTTTGAGGGTTACCGTGATATGAAATTAAATTTTGAAATAATTTATTTGGTTTTCCATTATGATGAATCTATTTAACGTATATTTACGTATATACGTGTATTGATATTGATGATTATTTGGTTCAACATTAAATGCAAAAGAAGTATTTGTTCTAATAACAAATATCTAAAAATATAAGTTCTGACTTATTATTTTTTCATTAAAACGTCTCTTAACCTCTTGTAAATTCTTAGATTACAAAAACAGGCATACAAGAATAAGATTATCAATTCGACATATTATCTGCTATTATATCTTTTACGTCATATAACATGAATAAATACCATAAATAATGTCAGCATAAAAAGTACTATTATAATTAAAAGCAAACATCAAGGTAACCCTTTTTGCAATTCAAAATAAAATTAAAATAATTTAAATATCAATTATTTTGAAAGCGCTTCGTTATTTTTCGAAGTAAAATGTGTAAGTTAGTACAAAAAGTTTCAATCGCACAAAGATTTAACTCCACATATGTGACAAACTATAATTATACTAACGTCGCCATGAAATGAAAATATAAACTCACACATTAATTTTTCAACATGAGACAATGACGATGACACATACAGACATAAATACTTCGTACCAAGTTTCCGTAGGAAGTATACAAATGTGAAAGATAAGTACCTGTTTTTTTTTAATTATGCGCATACTCTTTCTCTTTTCATCAACTCCCACAAGAAGTGACGCATTCTCCTAACAAGATTAATGGAGCATTTGTCATCCCATAGGAACAATAAAAATGTTTCTATAAGAGGAAATTAACTCCTATAAGTGGGCCATTTAAGGCTTTTAACGTTTTCATAAGGATGTAGGAGTACTCTTCTAGAGTGAGAATAACTCCCGGAATAAAGTCTCACAAGCCTCTAGGAAACTCTTATGAGAGGAAAATTGTTACTTGGGGTAGCTACTCACCCGACCAAAACCTGATTTAAATAGTGGGATGGTGAAAAGCTTACAAGTCTGGCTGTCAGTTTAAGAACAAGCATTTCTCAAAAAATACACTGCTTATTGAATTATTCTTTTTGATTTATTTTCCCGACATCATAAACAAACAAAAATCATCATCATCAAATGAAAAAATTAATAAAGTGAAAATTTGAAATTTTGTGGGTGTATTCAGTTGAAGCGTAGTGTATATTTTTTTAATAAGTATAAAAACAACAAAAGTACAGTAAGACCAAATTATAATCACAACCGCGTAAGAGCAAATGTCATATACTATCACGGCAGCTGCCTGAAAGCGCTAACCTTGTCATCTCGAATAAAATAGGAAAACATTTGTTATTCAATTTCTTAAAATTTTCCTATTGAAAGCGTCGATTTTTGAGTTGTAGACTTTTGTCTAATTTCAATTTCCAACAGTCAAAAAATAATTCATCAAAATCGGAGCAGATTTCCCGGATTCCGAAGTAAAATGCTAGTACTCCTTCACTATACAAAACGATCTTTTTTTGTAATGCAAACTTTAAAGGGATGGAAACATGAACCAAGCTATTCAGAGCCTAATGCACTACACACCGCGTAACTGAAGGCACATGATGATTAGCTGGATCGTTTCGTTGTTTATCAATCACAACTCAACTAGCAATTTTATAATATCTCATAAGCTTGCTGTTGTTCATTCGGTTTCTTTCTTTATAACGACACAATGAAGTCCGGGTGAATTTTGCCAGGACCATGTTGCTTGGAGCAACGCACTGTGGTTCCACAGTAGGCCATAATTAAAAAAATTTAATCTAAACAGATTCTTCCAAAAACCTTTTAAATTGGCTTAAAAAACCCAAACTCAATAAAAGTAGTAAAAAAATATATTTTTCGTCAATACCGTTAGATACTTGTCATTGAAGTGATCATATCGCACGAACACATAGCGTTCAGTTTTAGTCCACTAAAATGAGGGTTACTGCAATGATATTTTGTTTGCATTGCCTGTGAATTGTTTTGTTTTCTTGAAAATATTATTGGATAATGAGACTTCCTTATATATATTTCTTAAACCGCTGTACGAAAAACAGTGAGGCTGTGAAATTGGGTTTTTTGCGGATGCACTTTTAATTGAACTTTACAGGGCCACACTTCTTACTGTTTTTATTTCAAAATCGCTCTGAATATGCCAATTTACTGATATATTTTGTCTATCGGCATGAGTTTTGGTTTCTGGAAGTAAAATAAATAGGACCTTTTCCAATTTACATCATGAAAAGCCTTTATGAGTCCTTAAATGTTGTCCCAAATCAAAATTATGCCCCGATTAAGATTATAAAAGATTTTATTTGTAAAAATCAATTTGAGTAGATTTTTGGAAGAAAGTTTTTGTCAAAATACATTTGTTTTATTTTTTAGTATTGGAAAAATCAAAGATTTGGTATAAGGAGAGAAAACGCTTCATGAAATATGATGCTTTTATGTAAATTAAAATTTCATATCATCAAAGTAGATTTTTAACTCTAATGTTTTTTATTGCAATGTGTTTTTAATTTTAGTGCACTGTGCATTCATAAAAATAAGACA
Organism: Dasysyrphus albostriatus; assembly: GCA_946251815.1. NCBI lineage: Eukaryota > Metazoa > Arthropoda > Insecta > Diptera > Syrphidae > Dasysyrphus > Dasysyrphus albostriatus. The sequence goes on from OX276335.1 coordinate 12,343,095, forward strand.
TAATTTTATAGAAATAAAAACTTTAAGAAATGGTTTTTTTTTTAGATAATTACTTTTGTGTGTATCTTTTTTAATTCAAAGTTAAAAGTAAACCAAGAAAAAATGTAAGATTTCTTGAAATCCTTGTGCAGAATTACAGCCCATAAAATTCATTGAACGGTTATAAAAACACTAAAAACTTAGAAAATTGATATTTTCCAAAAATACTCTACCAAAGTTAGTATCACCACGACGCTTGAATAAATTTGTTTTTTAAGTGGTCCTGTCAGTGGGCACAAATTATTTTGAATTAATTTCTTACCCCATTTTTGATCATGCCTAAAAATTTCATAAAAGTTGCTTAAGTCATTGAGGTGAGACTGCACCTCAATATACGAATTAAAAAAAAGTCTTCAAAAAACCCACAAAAGGTAGGCGTTGCAAAAAAACATTGAATGGGTTAGTTGTTTAAAAGAACATTATCTTTCAAATATTCTTAGAACATAACCCAAGTTCATGCCAATTTAGGATTATATTTGATTTTTTCAAAAGTGGGCTTGTCAGTTGCTAGAAATTACTTGTGATGATGTGTTATGGCATTTCTTATCATATATAAAAGTTTCATTAAAATTGGTTGAGTTGTTGAGATTTTATTTAATTATGACCGCCTCCCCATACAAACGGAACCACTGTGCAACGAATGGAAAACGGTGTTTCCTTGGATGAAAAAAGTCTCAATCTTGACGCATTCCATGGTTAGAATGTTGATGCTCATAGTTTAAGAGTAGAGGAACTTATTTGACAAGTAATCACAGTCGTTTGACGGGCGCTATGGGGTAGGGAGCTAGAAAAAAAGCAGGTATAATTAACTAATTTCTGGTTTATTATATCTGATTTTCGGGTTGTTATTTTTCAACACGGTAGATTAGGTTAACGTTTAACCAGATACCTGATTTTAATGTCGTTTAAATCAACGTAGGTAGTAGGTAAAATCCGCATGGCATCTTGTAAATTTTCCACAGCCTTAAAATAGTTTTATTGTTAATTTTACCTGAAAATGTTTTTACTTTTACCTGAAAATCTTGTTAATCTAACATGTCTTAATATTCAATGTTCTGTAAATTTAACATGAAAAATAAAGTTTATTTAACATGATTCAATGTTAAATCAACCCTGTATCCTGTATAGTATACAAACCTATTCATTTATTAGATTTTTTAGACGGTTGACTAGTTAGACTGTTTTTTGATAATCCTTAATATTTAAAAATATGCTTTATTTAATTAAACTAAATGTCAAATAAGACAAATCTTAGACAACCGATGCCGTTGTGCAAATTAGAAAATTTAAGATGGCAGTAAACAAAGTTTATAAATAACTTTTTGGAGTTAGGCGGTTTTCTAGAGTTGGACAAATTTTATAAATACGACTGAATATGTCTTGAATCCATGCGTTTAGATCCCATTTGAAAACTTATGCCAAATATCAAGAAGTTAAAACTGACTTTGTTTTATGACCTGAGTTAGTGAGTTTTAACATGGATAGATGCAAAAAAACCTTGAAATCACCAAGCCTTTCAGGAAGTTGAGGCATCGATTATACTTGCTAGCTGCTTTAACTGGGTTAAGCTACATTCAGCGACACCAATAACATTGGGAGTGATGCAGTTGATAGCCCAAACCTGAGTACACAAAAGGAGTGAAAAGAAATCAGAAAGTGCAAGTCAAAAAAATCAACTTGACTAGATGGATATTCAAAATAGTCCTAGAGAGGTGTTGCATTTACAGTTCTAATCCTTAATCCTACATACATCCAACGAGCTCCAGACTCCCAATTGATTTCGTAAGTAGAAAATTACTTTTTAAAACAACAAGTCATATATTCCATTACCTTGTGACCGACGTTCACTTTAATCGCTTAATTCTACGCTTTTAATTTTTCCGTTGTAAACATTTAAACAAGGTAATCGAATATTAAAGTGACATATTTAAAAGAAGGTGGTACGGCGTAGGTCTCATATTATTTTCCTCAACTTCTTCAAAATAGCGGAAGTATTGATATAAATCTTCCTCCAATTAACGAACAATAAGACAGTATATGATGTCAAAACATATTTCCTCCTACATAAACCTACCTTACCTACAACCATTTTCCTTATGTTAATTTAATATGATTAAGTTAAATCTGACTATGACTATAAGTACAAAGTACTCACATGATTATTTTGCTCAAAGATTGTATGACTTTAAGACTTTGAAAACCTTCCACTGTTGAGGGTAACAATCAATAATAATTGAATCATTTTCTTTACAGTAGAATACCTATAACGTAGAGTCTTTAATTTCCCTTAGTCCTTAGTGTAACTCTAGCAAGGAATGCCAAAAACAAAAGTGATTAATTCAAAACATTATCCTTCCATTCCACCTGTCTTCCTCTTCAAAGAATATTCTATTGCTTCTTTCGATGACAGCCAACATAATTAAGCATTATACAAACCCATTATGTGGGAGGAGGGCGGTGGGATTGCAACTACAGCTCTACGACTCAGGTGGGAGACTGTGAGGAAAGTCGTCTGCAAATGATTTCATAAACGTTGGAATTCCAACAAAGTGTGTTGCTTCCTGAATTATACGTTACCAACGTCGTCGTTGTCGTCATGGTAGTCTATCCTCTCCCCAACACCTCCCCCCCCCTCTACTCCTTTTTAGCCACAAACAACATGGTTCGTTCAAAAGATATCTTTGACTTTTGCTTGTAAGATGCAGCATAAGATCTCTCGTGATTTAAGCAATTTGACAATGATTAATTCTCGCTTGCGGGCACACCACATATAAACACACAAACAAGAGCAAAAGTACTTACATATAAAGGTAAGTAGGTAGGTTAAAGCAGAAAGGAGCCAATGCCAACACTCCTTTGGTCCTGAATCCTAGTACAGATACCTACCTTAAATGCCAAGGCTATAGGGATGCAATTAAAATCACGCTGCTTAAGCGGAAATTACACAGAGATTCCACAAACAAGCATATTGCATTCCCGGATGTGAATCTACAGCTGCACCAGAACACTGTCTATCTGTTTTCAAAATAGCTTTGTTGGTTATTTTTTTGCCAAGGATTCGTTCTATTCAATGAAGCAAAAATTTCGAAACATGCGCAGGAATTCGTTCCAATTTCCATCAATTTCATTTCAGTCCTCGTGATAAGAAAGGCGAATGGAACGAAATGGAAAAATACGTGCTGGAATGTGATAAGAAAGTGAAACAGAACGATTAAGTGGAATTTTATAAGAAGGAATAACGAAGAGGACTGGATTGGAATTTGTGCCCCAACTTTTTGGAATGTGGAATCTAAGTTGAAAAATTTCTGGAAAACCCGGTCTAGGTCAGTAGTGCCATGGAATGCATATCCCCAGTGCGAAGTTCATGCATGGAGGTGTAGTATAGGTGCACTGAAGCTGAATATTTAATTTTTAAACGAAGTTGTTTGGGGGTTTCTGAGAAATTTTGTAATTTCAATTTGACTTTTACAAAGTGTCCTGGCAATGGCGAGGAAATCGATATGGCAGCAGATGTTTTTTTTGTGTATACACATATCACTTGAAGTGATGTCGTGCATTTTAGAATTATTATGTTTGCATGATGCTTAAAAGAACATGTAATGTAGTGCAGCTTTTTAAAGTATATTGAGTACCTACCTAGGGGATAAGCTGCTGTTGACGCTCTCGACAAATAACAGGAGTGAATATTTCCGAGAAATATTAAATAGCTTCAAAATAAAGAGTAGGTACATTATACAAGTAAGTAGGTGTGTCATTTGACATTTTGTCAAAGAATATTATTTTGTATTTTCCATGACATTAATCTTAGGACTTATGCGTTTATGTATATGTGTATCATTGTATGAAGATATTGAAGAGTACATTTTAACTTTAAATGATTACATATTATGTAAGGCTTTGTTATTGTATGTAAGCACTTCAATTGATGCAGCTCATCTTCATACAAATGTCAACACCGTGCTTTTTTAAAAGATGAAAGAAAAAAGTTTGCAAATTGTCAAGAGCACTTTCTTAAACAAGTAAATTTGAAAAGAGAAGGGAGTGAGTCGCGAATATAATGTTACGAGGCATAATGTTACTGTCCATCTGTCCCTGCAATTGTGCAGCTTGAAATACTTTTACCCGTTTGGGCTCTAGCTTGATGTAAATTAGACATAAAATCTCAAGGTTCCTTATGAATTTGAAAACTATATCCTTTTGTTCAGTACCTCGTGGCATTGTGGTAAGTCCGTTGGACTGTCATGCCGAAGGTCTGGGTTCGATTCCCAGCCACTGCCACCTAAAAACAGAAATGTTTTTCCCGAGGTACTGCCTCTTGCGAGAAACTAACAAATCCTCCAAGAGTATACTTCTGACGAATAAGTGTTTCTCATGGACTCGGCAAAAATTTGTTGGTCCCCTCCATTCCTGCCAACAACACGCCCACAGGAATGGTTGAGAGTTCTAAGTCACTAGGCTTTAGTTCTCCACGAGCACCACCAAATTTATTTATTTTATTAAATCCTTTTGTTTAAGTGGAGTCAGTGAATTACAAATTCAATCAAAAGTTATTATAATTCTACCAAACACCATAAAAATCGTACCATACAAAATTGTAGGGATGGATATCTTATGCCGCGTAGTTTTCTTGTAAATTCAAATAGAGAAAAAGAGGCTTTGACGATGATGGAAGAATACTCAGCGACCGGTGTAGTGGCGTTCAATGGGATGAGTGAAGTGATTTATGTTATTCCTGGTTTCTAAGAAGGCTATGAATAATCTCCACTATGAAGTCAAATTCCTGTTTTTTAATATGTCGATTTCGCTCCTATTGAGGGATGAATATCGGTTAGAATTAAGTTTCACGTTAACAAATAGTGTCATTGTTAAAAACGATTAATTCCAATAAAATAAAGTCACTAGTTGTTTGTTATTTAAATCATTTTACTCAAACAATTTTTATTTCCTTTTCCTTTTTTTCAAGTCCTCCAAAAAGCTGATACCTCATGGAACCTTTTACTTTTAACATCTATTAGCTAGTCCGATGTTTATACTAACATTCCTATAAAAATCGTTCACTCAGAGAAAAAAGCTGGTATAATTAACCAATTTCTGGTTAATTATACCTTATTTTCAGGTTGTTATTTTTCAACTCGGTAGATCAGGTTAACTGCCTAATCAGATACCAAATTTTAATGTCACCCTTAATCAACGTTGGTTGCAAGTAATATCTCCATGACATCATGTAAATTTAACACCGCCTTAAAATAATAAAACTGTAAACTTTACCTGAAAATCTAGCTAATTTTACCTGTCAATCTAGTTAAAAACATGAATAAAATATTCAGCGTCCTGTAAATTTAATATGAAGATCTAGATAATTTAACATGATTCAATGTTGAATCAACAGGATACAGGATCCGGTAAATATTATGTCTTGGATTCACGCGTCTAGGTCCCATTTCTAACGCTGCTTACCGTCCAATTCATTTAGCATTATTCTGAAAGTATAGGAATTTATTACTTCTCGTATGTTGTATATTTTTTTATTTTAAAAATACTTCGTGATACTTACTTAGTTTTGAACTGGGAACCTCTCACACTGAAGAAAGCACGCATCCCCTGGACCACTTCACCGCATAAAATACCTGTGCCAAATATGAATAAGTTAAAACTTATTTTGTTTGGATGGCATGTGTGTGTATAATATGCTTTAACACAGGTGTCACGTTGAAATGAACTGGCAGAGTGTTTATTTAACGATGGCTTGTGGGTGTGTTTCAACACTGGTAGAGGGCTATTTTAACAGGTGGTCAGGTTAAATTCAAATAATCTTAATTGGATGGCCAATGTGCGTATGTTTTAACGCTGGTGTCACGTTTAAATTAACTGGCAGAGTATTCCTTAAATATGAGGCCAGGTTAAATTCAACAACTAACCATTGTAAAAATAACCATATAAAACGTTACTTCAACTTGGTTTGTGGTTAAACAGAAATTCACAACATACAGTGTTAAAAACACAAGATCTCAGTTTAAATTAGCTCTATATTCTTGTTAAATTTTCTTGTTTTCCTGAATTTAGTGTTAAAATAACAGGTCATCTTCTTGAATCAACTTGAACATCGTTGATTAAGCACTTAATATAAGGTTATTAAAAACAGGTAAATTTCTGAAATGTCTGTAACTTTATATGGGATTAAGCACCCTGTAAATTTAACAGAGCCCTGGTTAATTATTTAACTGACTTTTTTCTCTGAGTGTTATCAAGTACTGCCAACTAACAATAAGACTATGTGAAAAATTTTTCTTAATTTACTTTTCCCCAGACCTTGATCATTTTGTAGATCTTGAACAACTTAGTAAAATGACATACCAAATTTCCCGTACACCTCCAAAATCTCGTTTTAGGGCGTAAAACCCTCTTTTTGATAGTTTCATGTGAAGCATCAATCATAACTTTTTTGCTAACTATTTGATTTTCGATTTTATTTTTTTGTCTAAAAGAATAAAAATAGGCCTTTTCAAAAATGGTATGTTGAAAAATGTCAAAAAACTAGTCCAAAATGTTTGTGATTTCCAATTTGTTTTAATATTTCTCTCACTTTGATAAAAGTTTTATCTTTCATTTAATTATTGAAGATTGTTCTCTTTAAATATTTCAAAAACATGTCCAGTTTAACTTCCAAAGAGCCTTTATTTATTCAAATCGTCCAAAAATTGATCGATTTATGTTAGTTTTAGAATTCTTCAATTTTTCGTGTGAGCAAGGTTAGCAAGGCAACTTTGAAAAATCGACAAATGAATAGGTGGATAATTTGCTGTTAATTAGATGTGACAATTTAGAAGTCGTCGTTCAATGTTTTCTATGTTGTTTTTGGGTGCTTTGCTAACTTGATATCAATATTAGCAAAGAACCCTCTCCGATATCAGAAAAAACCTCTTATGGTTGATGGCTTAGTAATTTGCAGTTTATTAGTCGTTTATTAGTTGTGACAGATTCAATTTGACCGTGCAATGTTTTCTATGTATTTTTCAATAAAACGTCATTTGACCCAGTGAAAGCGTGATAAAGCAATGATGTCTGGAAGTTTTAACCACTTTTGAAAAAAAAACATAGAAAACATAGAACATACAAAATAAATTCTAAATTGTCAACTTCATTCGTTATATACAGTTCTTACCACATTTTGAGGTAGTGATAAGCTCTTGATGTGAAAACATTGCACGATAAATTCGAAATTGTCACAACTAATTCAAGACTTGTGAACGGCAAGTTATTAATACATAAACTATTCAGTTCTAGCAGTTTTTACCCTTTCTTAGATGATACTTTGTTTGCAAAGGACGCAAAAAACATAGAAAACATAGATTAGATAACACTTTTCACAACTAATTTAAGACTAACTAACAGCAAATTATTTAGCTTTAAAACATTAAGTATAAGAAATTTTTACCGCTTTTCGATATTTTTCAAGTTATGGTGTCAGAAGGAAAAGAGTGTCTAATGCTCGGAGTCGACCGAAGTGCTTCACTTATGAATAGACATGCAGTTCTTTGGACTTTGCTTAGTTTATAGCGATGTATCGCTTTGTCCAATAAGGCAGTCTACCATATTGCCATGCTGTAAGTTAGAATCGGTCTAATTACCGAAATGTATAGCCAGTGAATAATGAGTGGTTGGAAGCCCTACTTACTACCGACGCCGACGGCTTCTTTGCAAGAGAAAAGTGCCAGTGTGATGGGTTTTTTGACTCTTTCTTGTATGTAGGGTTTCCAGCTTAACTTCTTGTCATTAATGAAACCTAAGTAATTAGCTTTATTTGAGAATTTTAGTGGAACACCATTAATAAAATGGGGGTCTATTTGCGGAATTTTGTAGATCCTCCTGGAAAAGAGGACAAGATCTGTTTTGTGGGGATTTACTCCAAGTCCGCACCGATCAGCCCATCGTTTAAGCTTCCTTGGAGCGTTTTGTAAAAGATCTCTTAAAGTGTTAGGGTGATTTCCTGATACTATTATAGAAACGTCATCTGCATAGGCAATCACCCTGTAGCTCTCCACTTCTGAGTAATTCAGCAACTCATTAACTACCAAGTTCCAAAGAAGGGGAGAAAGAACGCCACCTTGTGGTGTTCCCCTATTGACAGATCTTCTTGCCGAGAAGCCGCTCAATTCTGTATTAATAACCCTGCTTGTAAGCATTCCGATTGCAGATGTGCCTTCTATATCTAGGAAGGCAACCCTTGTATACTCTTTATTATGGACGAAATATTCGATGGTACGTACTAGTGTGAGGAAAACCTATTGGCTATTGACTCGCTTTGATAACATCGTGACAACATAATTAATTATAATAGGCTATTTTTAATTTCTCTTGTTTTTCCAATTTGAAAATTAAAGTAAAAATTGGAATATTTCTGTAGGAAGATGTAATGTATTGATTTTTTTTTTGGAAAACCTACTTTGGACAGTTTTCTAGTTAGTGGCAACGCTGTGACAGAAACTGACCACCACGATTTTTGATAGTACTTGCAACACTTAGTGTACACAGAAATTTGTGTAGCAGGAACAGGAATTCGCAAGTTTTTCAAAAGAGGGGAAATTATTTGCTCTATCGATGCAACGTTTTTCGAGTAAACAAACCAGAATTTGCGTCAATTTCTGAGAATTTGTGACAATTTGCAAGAAATTTCGCGTCAACAAAGACAAAACATATACAAGTTTTGATTGTGTCCAGTTCCTACCCAATATGCAACAATAACGTTGCGGTTTCGGAAATATCAACCTTACTAATGAAACAATTCCAGAAAAATAATTGAATATACATATATTTATTACACCTTATTCAACAATATTTATCTACTGGTGGATTGCAATCTAATAAAGATGCAATCAATTGCACCAATGAAATACTAACATCCCTGAAAACTGAGCAAATCGGTAAAACGTGTTTTCAGCAGGCATCTTTCGTTCTACTTATGATGCTGGATTTTGGATAAAGATCCAAATATCGAACTTGAAATTTTTTGGCAGGCAATGGGTTCATAAAAGCGGCACAAAACCATTATAATACGCTTTACGCTATAATCCGAAAGTAAAAAATAATCGACATTGTCTACATTTCACAAATTACAAAAAAAAACATCACCAAAGACGGTAGGGATTAAATAATCACCCCTATTGTGAGTTTCACCCGGAAAGCTATTCACCCGAAAAAATGTTGCTCACGCGGAATTTAAAAACCAATTGCGAGTTCCGCCCGAAGGAAATTTCACTTCGAAATTGCGATGACATTTCGAAAAAAAAGGAGCGTTTATTTAAGAGACAAATATAAACAAAACGAAACATCTGAACCTATTCCAAAGAACTCATCGTTTTAAAGGTTGACTTTAAACACATTTTTAATGAGGCTTTAAGCAATGCGATGTTTAGACGAATATTTTTTTAAGTACTTGTTAAAGTTTGAAGAAATATTAAACACTTAAAATGCACAATGAAAAAAAATACAATAGTATTGAAAATAAATTATTATTTTCAATCCCTTTTTCGAATGAAAATGACAAATTGTTGGGTTTAAAAACTTTATTAAATGATTTTTGTATGTTCCGAGTAATTTTTGAACAAAAAAAATACCGAAACTATTCTATGAACTGCTCCACCAAGAACAAAAACAATAACCGAAAAAATTCAGAACTACATCACTTTGAACACAGCTAAAGAGATTTTTGACAGATGAGTGAAGTGCGAATTAACGAATTACCGATTTTTTTTTAAAGAAAAGCAAACAAACCGTGCATTGAAAAGGAAAATTTTGTGTGTTTTAGTGATATATTCCATAAATTACTTTAGGAAAATTATAGCATAGCTCTGAGAAGAATGAGAAATGATGAGGAAGAAAAAACCAAACAAAAATGTATTAGAAGACAACTAAGAGATTCCTCCAACCCTTTGGAGTTACGTGAGCCTTTGTAAGTTTATAAGTTATGTGAAGGATAAATGTAGATTACAAATACAATTTTTTTGATGTCGGGATGTAGCTGCATTTTATTTAAAAGCAACTCGATTTGACTTCTATTTGTTGTTTTACTCCTTGAAATAAAAAATGCAAATTATTTTCGATTATTTTGGTGTTGTTTATAAAAATATTTTACTTTTTCCGCCAAATGTGTTGCTTTCCGTCGCCAAATTTTGAGTGAAAGAAAGAGCTGTCAAATAGGTAACATTCCACCCGAAAAAAAAGTTTACAATAGGGGGAAATTTTTCGAAGTGGAAATTTTTCCGTCCGAAACTCACAATAAGGGAAATGTGAAATCTCAATTTTTTCGGACGGAATCCTGAAAAAGTGGAACTCACAATAGGGGTGAATGTCTCTCGTTGCGAATGAAATTCGCTCTGATCAACGCCACTAGACTGTCGATTTCAAAGTTCTAACTGATACCGAGTCCTAAATAATACTCGGTACCAATCTGACAGGCAAAAGCCTTAGCACCTCCGTGAAAAACTCATTTGGTACCGATTTAAATACTAGCAATTATATTGTAACCAGGTTCTAGGTGATTGTTAGGAGCATAGAGTACCTATATTATCTAGAGTCGCGACTCGTACCCCTCTTGCCTAAAACACCCGCAAATTTTATTTGAGCACATTAAGAGAAAACTCTCTTAAATTCCCTGTCCGTGAATACGTGTGATAGCTCTAAATGTGACGTTTTCAATTTTTCTATTCAATTTGTTGTTGTTTTCAGCCTAATGAGCCAAAATCCATTAAGTTATCATTGTATTGGTGAGGTTCCATTTAAAATGCATTGGGCAGCTAACACATGCTCAGCCATGTGGAGGAAATACTCACAATGGAGTTTGTATGGTGAAAGAGAAAAAGCCCTGAAGTCGGTTCTCTAGATAATATAGGTTCTCTATGGTTAGGAGCTTGCTAGTACCGAGTCCCAAAGTAGCAGGACTAAGGCTTAGGCCTGGCCCCGATGCCAGAAAAGTCTCGGTATCGTTTGGTATCGGCAAAAAAATATATTTTTGAATATTATAATTAATTTATTACAAATACAAAATTCTTCTAATTGGTTTCTCGGAAACGGCTCTAACGCTTTGAATGTCATTTTCACAGTTTTTTTCTCTTTATTAAAGAGAAGGTTAAATCAATTATTTATATGAGAACTACCCACTTCTACGTCCGATTCTCTTTGATACTCTGAAACCAATCAGCTTGGTTCTTTTTAGCTGGAGGAAGTGACTTTAATGAGATCCACCAACTGCCTCTCATATTTTTTTCTTATAACTTGTATTTCTTGAAAACTACTCCTATGATTTTGTAACAGCATTGTTTTCATGCTATGATATTTTGACGCAGAGTTCATGTTTCGGATAAGTAATCGGAACTTTACTTAGACATTGTAAAAAAAACTTCTTTTAATTTTTGAAGACAAAAAAAAAACTTTAACTAAAAAGATTGTCGTCCATATACTATTCATATTTTTATATAATGAATTTTTATTAAATCTTTACAATACCAAGCAAGTTCAACAAGATCAAGAACATGTAACCAAGTCGTGCATTTTATTTTTGTTTCTGACTGAGACCAGACCAAAACCAGCCGAGACCGATTCCGATACCGAGACGATACTAAATTTTTCGATTTTAACGATACCGAGACGAAACTGATAAAAGTATCGTTTGGTTTGGTATCGTGGCCAGCCCCACTAAGGCTTAATACTTGTATGAAGAAATGAGTTCATATCGATATGAGTACTAAATTCGGCGATAAGACTTTTACTGGGGTTAATACTCTGTGAAGAAATCGACTGTAAGACATTTGAAGGTAAAATATTAGGCCATTTTATTGTTGGTCAAATCATTATTTTTTGTAGGAATTAAATAAAACACACTAAAAAGGTATTTAATTCATGATGATTGGCTTTTAAATAATTCAAAGTTTAATCAAAAATTGTATTGTTTTGAAAAACAAAAGCAACAGATGCTGCGATTATTCACTGGGAGCGGTGCTTGAGTTAGTTTAACAATTTTTGTATACAAAAGATAAATAACTGTAGATATCACACAAACTTCTTTGGGTTTTCAAAGCTGATGAACTCGCTTGAAGTGGAAAAGGGCAAATATTGGTATACCCATTGCTACGTCTAAGCTTTTGCTGAAGCAGGATGCTTTTTGATGCTCCACTTAGGAGACTACTTCAATAACGATCCTAGTGATCTGGCAAACATCGATATAAATAGTCTCGTTCGCTTCGTCAGGAGCTCCAAATGGTTAAACGAGTAAGGAAGGAGTCTTCCAGATTCATGTGGTATCACAATGGACCAACTTTGGTCTAAGTGTGTCAGTTTTAATTTACTGACAGCCACTTCTACCTAACCTAACCTAACCTAACCTATGATTCAGTGCTACAACATTGAAGATTAAAAGTGTAAGTTTTGTTGAAGCTATTTACGACAACACCCTATTTGCTCATTGTGATCTTTTTGTTAAAATCCTGAAAGGAATCCAAAACAAATTAATCAAAATTTACAGAGGCTTTTTCCAGAACCCCTTCCTTACCTCCTTGGAATTTTTAGAGGGGTTTTAAGTTCAATTTACCTTTCACTCCCATTTTCCTAAGGACGGCGCTGGATAAAGGCGTTCATTTTAAACATGTGTCGCATATACTGTTGAGTTCTCCGATAATAAAAACAAACTATCTTGTTGAGTACATAAGTTTTTTTATTAGAATAAAGTATCTTCTCTTATAGGTACATAAGATTTATTGTTATGTTTCATTTGTGAATATATAATTAAAATTTGTTAACATAACAGTCCACCCATACAGTTTTAAAATAGATATATAATTTTTGTTTAAGCTTTTATTTCTAATTTGTTCTTCATTTCATGCTTAGATGCGCATATATCCCTTTTAAGAATAATATTATATAAGATTTTTATCGTCCTTTTTATTTTCTTGAATTCACAATCTAACTAACATCACGAAACAAAAAATAATTGCGAACAAAAAAGCAAGAAAAAGAAACAAAAACAAAAACGAAAACGAAAAACGAAAAGAAAAACATTCATCTTTTGCTAACTAAATAAATTCCCGATTCTTATCGCATCCTTTTTGGTCCTTCTGCTCTATTTGCTGAGCTCCACGTCCGACAAGCATCCGTCGAGTCTTCATCGCCATCATCTCATCACATCTCATCTATCGTCATCGCTACAAGCTGTGCAGCATCTTTGCAAAAATCTCATTTTGCTGGAAACGCTTGAATGCATCTCGGAAACGTGTCTTCTGCTCGGCGCTCAATTTCGAGTGGAAATCTTGGGCAGATGTTTGAAACAGGACAATCTCCTGTTGACCCAATTCCCCAAATTCAACCAAAACAACTGGGAATAGTTTAATCAAATGCAAATTTATGGAAGCCGATAAGAAGATGACGGTTAGCGCCCAGACACCTTTCTGTTGCGGCAGCGCCAGGAAAGTTGGCAACGAACATATCAACCAATCTTGCAGCATTTGCAGGAACGACGAATCAATGGCAGAACGAAAAACCTGTGTGGTTGAAGAGAAAGAAAAAAAAGGCAAGAAATACAAAATATGGCTTCAGAAAAAAAAAATATGCAAATAATGGTAATTGGAATTCGTTTGGCAAAACAGCCATTTTGTCGTTGTCATTGTCGTCCTCGTCTATACATACTATATCTACTGACTCTCACCTGATGCACTATGCTGGCAATTACATCGCAATGCGGTTGATTTATGGCCAAAAACTCTTTGATGACCTTGGTTAGGATCTCATTTGGCGGCACCAAATCTCGGATAATTTGACACAGAACTTGGCCATAGATCCAGGCGGCGCTCCTTGTGGATGACTTAATGCAATGCAAGAGGATGTCAACTTTGTCAGTTTGTTGGGCGATTATCTCTGGGTCATCCTGAACAATGCCATTGGACAGCTCGGTGTTTTCCAATTGCTTCGAGGAGCCTATAAGTAAAACAAATACAAAAAAAGCAAAACATTAAAATGGCACTTAAAATGAGAGCATCATGGATAATCCTTGTGAAACCGTGTATTTTATTTTTTGCAACAAAGGATGTTGAACATTGGGATTTTGTCGTATTACAAGGGTGTGCTTCAGAGACTTGGAGTAGCTGTATCTCGGATTGAGTGTCGTCGTTTTTGTTGAACGAGTAATGTTTCTACCTACATTGTCTGGGAGGAGGTGACTACAAGGGCGAATTTCTGGTCGATAGTCTCTGTTCGAATGGAACTAAGGTATTTGACAGAGGTTCTTTATACAACGTTCTGTCAAAGTGGGCGGGATACAAAAATAGAATATCAGTTTGAGGCAGGTCACCATTCATGCAATGTCTATATGTAGGTTTAGTAGCTTTTAGTATACTATCTATTGAAATAATGCAAGAGAACAACTTTTAGAGTATGTTTGTGGATGATTTGGAAACAGACCTTTGATTTCATGCGGTAAGAAGGTGTCCATATCATGATGACTGTGGTTAAAATTAATTAATCAAAGAACAATATGCAAAAGCATATAAAAGTGAGATATAGTCAGGAAATGGTTTGAAAATTAATGAGACCAAAGCAAATAATTAAGATTAATTTTTGATAATTGATAACTCAATTTTGTTCAATATTCGTTCTTAATTGTTAGTTTAAAGTTTATCCATATGGAGCCAATGGAAAGTTGCGGAAGTTATTAAAACCTGGCAAACCATCTCACGAAAGAATTCTTACAAATCGATTTCGCTTCTTCCTATAATCTCAAAAGCTTTTAAAGAGAATATTACTTCTGGGCCTACATCCAATAAAAGAACAAAAACGTCTTATAACTGAACACCAGTTTTTGGGTGTGTCGCAAGCGTTCGACAAGGTGTGGCATGAAGGCCTCGAATTTAAACTAAGACAACTTCTGCCTGAAGGACTTTATAAAATCCTAAACGAATATTCAGAAAATAGACTTTTTCGTGTGAGAAATGGAAATGAATTTTCAAATTGTGGCTGAGATACCACAAGGAAGTGTATTAGGTCCAATTCTGTACCTTTTATCTACACGTGATATACCTTAAAAAGAAGACACTATCGTAGCCACGTTTGCTGATGATACTGCAATACTAGCAGTTGGTAAAACGGTTACCGAAGCTACAATTCAATTACAAAATGCTCTTAAAAATGTTAATAAATGGTCAAAAACATTGCAAATAGCGTTCAATAAACAAAAGTCAGCCTACGTAGACTTACGTTGACAAAAATAAACAGATAATTGCATTGAGGGAAAGTATCTGGGGACGACTCTAGACGCAAAATTAAAATGGAAGCCGCACCTTAAAAAAGAAATGCAAGGAAATAAAAAGTAAATTAAGAGATATGAACTGGCTACTCGGTAAATGTACAAAGCTTAGTATTTAAAATAAGTTGATTCTATACAGGCAGGTACTTAAACCTATTTAGACTTATGGTATACAATTTTAGGATTGTACCTGGTAATACAAACTTGAATAACTTACAAAGGTTTGAAAAAAATTGCTTGGGTCATTTTTAAATGCTCCGTGGTGTAGAGGAAACGAAGATCTTTACAGGGATCTCGGGATTATAACGGTTCGGGAAGAAACGAAAGTTTCGCGCGAAAACATAGAAATCGATTATTAGAACAAGTTAATTCTACGATTGCTGACATTTTTGACGAGTCGAATTAAGTACGCCGTTTGCGAAGAACAAAACCTTCCGACTAGGTGCGGTGAAAAGAAAACCGCTTTAAAATCGCGGAATAAGCAGGAACTTTCAACGGGTGATTTTTTAGCTGGTTTGGTTTTGGCAACACTGGTTTTGACAGCTGACGTGTGTTTAGTACCTTGTGTCACTGTCAAACAGCTTCAGTTTGGTTTGCAATTTAACCATGGATCTTACAAATGAACAACGCTTGCAAATTATTGAATTTTACTATCAAAATTCGTGCTCGGTTCGAAATGTTCATCGCGCGCTGCTTCCATTGAATGATGAGGCTCATTTTTGGTTGAATGGGTACGTAAATAAGCATAATTGCCGCATTTGGAGTGAAGATCGGCCAGAAGCATTGCAGCAGCTACCAATGCATCCCGAAAAAGCCACTGTTTGGTGCGGTTTATGGGCCGGCGGCATTATTGGGCCATATTTCTTCAAAGATGATGCGAATCGCAGCGTTACTGTCAATGGTGAACGCTACCGAGCGATGATAACAAACTTTTTTTTGCCCGAAATGGAAGTTCTTGACTTGCATGATATGTGGTTTCAACAAGACGGTGCCACATGCCACACAGCACGCGAAACAATGGCGCAATTGCGAGGCGAGTTTGGTGAACAGTTAATTTCACGTTTCGGGCCGGTCAATTGGCCGCCTAGATCGTGCGATTTGACACCATTAGATTATTTTTTGTGGGGGTATGTCAAGGCTAATGTCTATAGGGACAAGCCCGCTTCGATTGACGCACTGCAAGCCAACATCCATGCATTCATTCGTGAGATACCGGCCGATATGTGTGAAAGAGTATGCCAAAATTGGACTCAGCGGATGGGCTACCTGAGACGCAGCCGCGGTCAACATTTGCATGAAATTATCTTTAAACATTAAATTGCAAGGTTCAAACTATCGATTCAAATAAATATTTCATTCATTTATTCGAATTTTTTGTGTTTTTTTTTTTTAAAGTTTTAAACCTCTTAAAAAATCACCCGTTATAATTGAAAAACTTTTAACGCCACAACTGCATGCTTTGGGCTTGATTAACATGTGGTATCAACAAGACCGTGCCACATCGCATACAGCCAGGATTACAATGGAATAACAGCGAGACCTCTTTCCACAACAAGCTATTTCGCATTTGTGAGACTAATAGAGGCGGACATTGACCTGAAATTGTATTTCATACATAATTGCCGACATTAAATAAAATATTTATCAACATAAGATCTATTCGCTTTCATTGTTCCGACGGACACCCTGTAGAAGGAAGATTAGATTAACAAAAAACAAATTTAAAAAAGAGTAAAATGAAAGTTTTGTCCATTTGAAAACACCCATTTTCTGCTTTAAAAAATAATAAAAATTATAAAGTTTAAAGATTTTTTTTGAGTAATATTTAACAACAATTGGATCCGAACGATTTTATGATAAACTGCCAGCTCGACTCTGTACCTTGACCTACACACACCTAAAGCCAACAAAACGATTTTCTTCAAATTATGAACTTAAGGTTTTCTGTCAATTTTCAAAGAGGGGTAACAGAAAATTTTGGTTAGCTCAAAAAATAACGGTACTAGCCATATAACTGTTAAGAAAAGCAATTTTTTGCAATTTTACAAAATCAAATTTTTCTCAAACACGCCTCCATAACTTTTCATAAAAAAATTCAATAAATTTCTTTTAGTAAATGCTTCCTTTGGATGAGGAACCACTTTCCAAAAAATGGTTTTCAATGGTACTTCCCAAAGAACCTTTTTTTTATTTTCGAATTTCTTCAAAACGGTAATTTCTGTTACAATAAATTTTTTCATACGGAGGTTTACAAACAATGCAAATAGTTTTCTTACCAAAATTTTCAAAAAAATATATTAGGAAATCAAAAAAAAAGTCGAAACAGTTTTTTTTTGAAAATCAAATTTATTGAAAACAATGGTCGATTTTTATAAAACTCAGAAAATAAAAACGAAAATAATATAGAATTATTTTTGTTTTGTTTTTAAGACTAATGAATATTTCTCATAAGAAAAATAATAATAATAAAAATGATTCTCTATTATTTTCGTTTTTATTTCTTATTATTCTTAAATAGCCAGGCCACGGGCTTTACCATCATATATATTCTAGGGGCCTGAATTTAAACAAATACCTCTAGAAAAATATAATTAACAGTGCTTTGGCGCTCCAAATTTAGTTAGTTGTACGTATTCTTCGATTGAAAATTATGCGTCTTAGAAGGGTACAATGGCAACTAAATGATGAGCCCACTTGTGTACCTAGGCGAGACGCATTTGGACTAAGGGTCGCAAAATTTTTATTATGCACAAACTACATCATGTATAACATTTCCTTACGTCACTTAACAGTATTCTTTATTTTTTCTTTTCTATTGTATTATTTTTTCTTTTCTTTTCTTTTTTTTTCTCTTTTCTTTTCTTTTCTTTTCTTTTCTTTTCTTTTCTTTTCTTTTCTTTTCTTTTCTTTTCTTTTCTTTTCTAAGCAACTGTAATTCACACAAAAAGAGAGTCACCCAAGGAGCAAAATTTGGCCTTTTTTGCAGCTTGATGACATTTGACTAACCTGTCATTTTGGATGCTAATGACTTGCTCACCTACGAAGCCATATCAACGTCGCCGTTCCTCGCGCAAAGTCCGAAAATTAGAGGCCAACATCAACAGAGTCTTTTAATTCTACACAAAATGGAACATCCAAATCAACACAACTAAATCGAAACTTGTTTGCTTCAGGAAACTTTCAACGGATATCTGGCCAAATTGAACAGGAAGTAACTGGGAATTCACTTCAGTGAATTGCTTGTACTCAATAAGTGGGCTCAAAAGAGCCAGCTGTCCACCGTCTACTGTTTTTGATGAGAAGAACTGCACAATAAACCGCTCATACGTCATAAGCTATTATTTCTCAATCTCCAAGACGGTCATAGGGATTCTTCAAGTGTTCGAAAGGAAAATGGTCAGGCTTTACACCGGATTACAATTCTGCTCCACACAGAAGCGATCATAATCCTCTGAACAGGTACCTGCTGCTGTCTGCAAAGAATGTAATAGGGAAACTCAGCAGTTACCGAGCAACGATAACCTGAACCGAAATACCTCAATGTGACAAAAACCCAGGACAAGAACATTATTACCATGGACAGTGAGAAAGCAGTCTATTTCTACGCTACGCTGAAATAGGGTCAGTCTACTACTGCAGCTACATGCCAGCGCCACCGACAACACAATCAATGAATTGCATTGAACTGAGTTGAATTGAATTAAATTGAATTAAAAGTTTTGCTTGTGTATTTGATTAATGTTTAGTTGCAACTTCTTACCATTTGTCAAAAAAAAGTATTTGAATAACATTTAAAAAAGTACGTATTCACCTTAGTGAATCCGTTGTCATAAATTTTAAAATATAATAATATTACAAGAAATTTTTGGTAAGCATTCTTTATGATAAATATACTCGTACCTTCTCGTATAATGAAGCAAACAAGAAATTAAATACACGACTGGGTCGCACGTACTTGCTCTTATATGTAAAAAGTTGCTTTGGACTTAAGGACTTTGAAGAATATAAAAGTTATTGTAGAATGAAGTAACAAAGCATAAAACTCATTGCTTCAACTGTATAAAGAACTCATAAAAAAGCTCAAAACTTAAAAACAAGTATACCATTGCATTACTTGAAGAAATATGATTACATTAGGTCGTTAAATAGAAGGTCATCTTGGATGGGCCTAAGTAATTTCTAAAAGAAGTTAAAAATTACTCAATTTTTTTAAAAGTTTTATTTTCATCGCTATATTCACTGTAGGGGATCAATTTCATTTCATTTTTTATACTTATGTTAATTGAAATTGGTAGGGCCACAAATGAAAAATTCGAAAATAAAAAACGCTATAGGAAATAGTTAATAACGCTTTAAGACCCTTTTTTGAGATAAACAAACTTTTCTCTACGGGTGTATGACAAGTATACCGTTATTTTTACAGTTTCGATTTTCTCTATAGGGAATCGAAAAACCCTTAACTTCAAAATTTGAAGAAAATCATTTCAGTGGCTTAGGGTATGGGCTGTGGGTCAAAGGGAAGGGAACATAAACAGATACAGAATTGTCGAACAGCCATTTTTTTCGGGTTCTTTCTCTATCATTGTAAAGTCAAGTTTAATTCAAACTTCAATTTTTTTACTGCAGCTCGAATACAAAACTTGTCCTATAACTCAAATATCGCAAAATAATGAAATATTTCTTTTTAATTTTTGGATTTTTTTTAAAAAAGGAGATAGGAACGATTTTTACGAATTTAACGAAACTGAAAAAAAATCACGTCTCTTTGGTCTGGAAATTGGTTAATAGGAACTACAAACAAAATTAAGTAGTTGAATAGATTTCTGAACTCTCATAGTGCAGTTCCTGTAAATAGGTATATGTAAGGCCAAGCAACTGACACAGAAACATATCTTGAACTTATATATCTCTCAAAAACTTTGTCCAGACTCTTTATTATTTTCTAACTACGAAGGATGATGACGACCAGAAAGTGTGATTAAAACAAAATGAGGAAATATTAATTTACTCTATAAAAATGAGAAAAGGACTTCCATTTAGTCAGTAGATGGGAGTGAGAGTGAAGATGAGGTAATGGTATATGTGAAGACAAAGAGGATACAGCACCCGAGAAAGACGACGAAGTTTCACCACAACTTTTCTTGTCTTTTTTGCACAGCGACCGAGAGGATACTAATTCCATACTTATTTTTATTGGAATGAGATTGAAGGACCTTTCAAACATAGCTCGGAACACACAAACAAACATAAATACCTATTTCATCTTGGCATTGCTATAGTTTCTCGGATCCAAAAACCGAGAAGAACTCTCCAGGACGATATAGGATTTCGATGGCAACAAGGAATGGGTATAGAGCGATGGCACAGCTCGGAGAAAGGCACAGCCAAGATAAGCTTTATTTTTGCTGTAAAGACGAGAAAACAAGGATAAACAATTGACCAATTGGATTGGCCTGATGAGTTACACAACGAATCAAGGTTATTTGTCGACATCGAGTAGTATATAGAGAAAACTCTCTAATATCTACGTGATGGTTGTAATGATATACGAGAGATAGAAACTGGCACAGTGAAAATGTATTATAGGGCAATCGATTTGTGAATTGTGAGTGATGAAATAGATAAGATTTTAATTAAAGATATACGATGGCACCGTGGAGATGGCGGTGGGAATCAATGAGCGACGAAAGAACTTTTAAATAGGGCATAAACGAGTGAAACGAAGACACAAGTAATTGAAAATAAAGACGGAATTGATATTAAAGGGTGGGATGGGAGCTTTTGCTGGGTATGAGTTTTGATGAATTGATGAATAGTTCGGGAAATAGGGTTGCCTCTTGGGTATAGTGATTTTCACAAATCAATTCTTATTTTAATTAAAAGATTTGAAATTGCAGATAGCAACAAAACAAAGTAATATCATCAGTTGGAAGTGTGGCTCGGGCGTGTTGGTGTCATCTTGGGTAGATTCTCTTTAACAAGGAAGTTCTATGTACCTGCATGTTTAGAGTGTGATTCAAAGAAAATACTTTTATTTTTTTTTTCGAAGTCTTCATTATTACTAATATTTTAAAACAAGAAGAAAAAAAGTCATCAAACAAGAACAATAATTGTTGAGAGTTTTTTTAACATTTGATTCAAAGCCTACATCGAGTCGATCAATTCCTTTGCAATTTCCATTCGAGTGAAGTCGAAGTTGGTGTCAGTTATAAAAACTGACACACTAACACCATCAGTTGGTCCATTGCGATTCATTCTGTGAAGGTGAGTTTGTTTTTTTTGAGTTCTGATTAATCGCGTTTCTGAGAATTCAATTACATACATAACTATGAAGGTAGGTGGTATATGTATGAATTTGTATACAACTTTTCGCATTTTTAAGACTTTTATTTTCATGACTTTTTATTTATTGTATAAAATTAATTGATGAACGAAAAATCTTTTTAATCCTGCAAGCTTGAGGAGAAAAATTTGACTACATCTACTAAAAAAGTTACTTTCTTGGAAAGCCTGGAATATATTAAAATTAGGAAGATAGAAGAAGACTATTTGGTGGTGTATTTATAAGCAATAAATGCTGGCATAAGACCCTTTGAAGTACGGAAACTGGAATCTAAAGTTTACTTGAAATTCGAAAATTAATTTCCGTTTCGTGGAGCTGTACAAAGTACAAAGGCTGGTTTTCAAATTTTTCCAGAAGTTCATCATAATTTAAAACTAAAGGCAACGAGCTTATCAAAGGAAACAAGCATAAGGAAATCATGAAATTTCTATGATTATTTTGAATTAAATTTTGGGGATATTTGGAATACGAATGAAATTAAGTAAATTTATTTTAGAAGGCGATGAATTTCAAATCTAAATAATAATGTAATGATAGTGATAGACTTGTAAATTTAAAGATATTAAAGTCACCACACATCCATTTGTACATCCTGTCAGTAACTAAGACCAATCTTAAATTATCCCAAAAAGTTTGTTAAAACTTTCGGATAAACCGTTAAAAAATGTTTAAAAATTTTTTATTCTTAGTTCTTATATAATAATTGCTCACGAGCAGGCTTGCCAGATTAAGCTATTTGTCGGAAATTGGGCTATCTTTTTCCGAAATTTCCGACAGAACTATCAGTCTGACAGCCCAATCATAATTGGAATACTAAAAGCCTAAATCCAATATTGAGCGATAATTTCTTTCGTAATCATAAATAAAATACTTTTTTCCCCCTGAACATGTTTTTTAAGCATTCCATAATTTGGCAGCGCTTTTTATTCAATGAATAGCACGCTATTACACGATGATTTTTTTCGTTTAACTCTTTTCAATGGATGCAAAGGTGAAATCAGATATGAAAATTCGAAATGAGATCGTCGTTGTTTACTAGGGGACATAATATTCATTGGTTTTGACATTTCAAATCAACCGCAACCAACTTCACTTTAAAATTATTCAGTTTCTCTGTTGTTCCCATAATTTGCATATAAATTCTTCTTTTTTTTATGAGCGAAAATTGTATCTAATGTATTTTCCGTTATTTTTTTAAATACAAATAAATTGTGAATGAAGTTATGAGACCATTTCTTAAAAACATTTATGGACTGTCACTAGCGCCTTAAAAATTTACCGATTTCAAAAATTCAAACGGCAATCAATTTGCCACAACAAAATCTCAATACACCATTTTTATTTTTTTTATTTACTGTAATAAAAAGTTATGACGAAAAAAGTAAGAAGTTTTGAGAAATTTTTTGGACTGTCACCAGCGCCGTAAAAATTAGTCAATTTTAAAAATTCTTTTTTCTCAGCACTATTTACTTTTTTGGTCATAACTTTTTTGTTACGGTAAATAAAAAATGGCGTATCGAGATTTTCGCGTAACAAAATTTGTTTGAATTTTTGAAATCGATACATTTTTACGGCGCTGGTGACAGTCCAAATATTTTCAAATAAATTTTCTCCACACTTCTTACTTTTATCTTCATTACTTTTTTAAAACGGTAAATAAAAAACAATAAAAATGGCGTAATATTTTTTTAAAATCGATAAATTTGTACAGTGCTGGTGACAATTTTTTTCGTCATAATTTTTAATTACGGTAAATAAAAAAAGTAAGACAAGGCGTTTCGAGATTTTGTTGTGACAAAACGATTGCCACTGACCACAATTGAATTTATGGTATTCAAATCGTCTGCAGAGTTTAGGGCCATTGTTTAAAAGGTATTACCAGAAATAGAACTGAACAAGAATTCAAATCTTGATAGGTATTTTTTATGAAAAATATAGGTAAGGTGTATTTTGCAGTTCGTAGTGTCTCTCAAATTCGCCATTATCCTCTTCCCCACTTCACGCAGTAACGTGAAGTGGGGAAGAGGATAATGGCGAATTTGTGAGAAATCATCAGGGCCATTACTTTTCGAATATCAACCGTTCAGCCTTTAATTTGATATAAAATGATCATACATATAAACCCCATCAATCAAAGAGCATGTGCACAATACATGCTCTTTGATTTTCCCAACCAAGGATTCTCAATGTGACTTTCATATTTATTAATGGCTGAATCTTAAATTATTATATAGGGTGATTTTTTAGCTGGTTTGGTTTTGGCAACACTGGTTTTGACAGCTGAAGTGTGTTTAGTACCTTGTGTCACTGTCAAACAGCTTCAGTTTGGTTTGCAATTTAACCATGGATCGTCTTACAAATGAACAACGCTTGCAAATTATTGAATTTTAATATCAAAATTCGTGCTCGGTTCGAAATGTTCATCGCGCGCTGCTTCCATTTTATGGTCGGCATTCTCGACCTTCTGAGCAGTCTATTCGGAAGATTGTGACCAAATTTCGCACCAAATTTACTTTGTTGGACATTAAACCACCAACACGTTTACGTACTGTGCGTAGTGAAAAAAATATTGCGAAAAAAATGTCGATTCGGCGCCGTTCCCAGCAGTTAGGCCTTTGTTACAGCACTACGTGGAAAATTTTGCGGAAGGATTTGGGCGTAAAGCCTTTTAAGATACAGCTGGTGCAAGAACTAAAGCCAGCCGACCTACCACAACGCCGAATTTTTGGTGAATGGGCTCTTGGAAAGCCGGCCGAGGATCCGCTTTTTTATCGAAAAATTGTGTTCAGCGGTGAGTCTCATTTTTGGTTGAATGGGTACGTAAATAAGCATAATTGCCGCATTTGGAGTGAAGATCAGCCAGAAGCATTGCAACAGCTACCAATGCATCCCGAAAAAGCCACTGTTTGGTGCGGTTTATGGGCCGGCGGCATTATTGGGCCATATTTCTTCAAAGATGATGCTAAGCGCAGCGTTACTGTCAATGGTGAACGCTACCGAGCGATGATAACAAACTTTTTTTTGCCCGAAATGGAAGTTCTTGACTTGCATGATATGTGGTTTCAACAAGACGGTGCCACATGCCACACAGCACGCGAAACAATGGCGCAATTGCGAGGCGAGTTTGGTGAACAGTTAATTTCACGTTTCGGGCCGGTCAATTGGCCGCCTAGATCGTGCGATTTGACACCATTAGATTATTTTTTGTGGGGGTATGTCAAGGCTAATGTCTATAGGGACAAGCCCGCTTCGATTGACGCACTGGAAGCCAACATCCATGCATTCATTCGTGAGATACCGGCCGATATGTGTGAAAGAGTATGCCAAAATTGGACTCAGCGGATGGGCTACCTGAGACGCAGCCGCGGTCAACATTTGCGTGAAGTTATCTTTAAACATTAAATTGCAAGGTTCAAACTATCGATTCAAATAAATATTTCATTCATTTTTTCGAATTTTTTGTGTTTTTTTTTTTTTAAGTTCTAAACCTCTTAAAAAATCACCCGTTATATCAAAATAAAGACTGAAATGTGTTTTTCGACATTATGATAAAAAAAGGTACAATGCCGATGTAAACTTTTCGGAAATTACTGATTTCTAAAAATCAAGTCAGTTTTTGAAACTTTGGTTTTCTGAGAAGAAAACTAATATCGAAAAGATTAAGATTGATTTAGACGTTTTTGAGATCTCATTGATAGTTTTGCAAACACATAATTAATGGTAAAAAATTCAACGTCAAATGTTCCCAAAAAACGAGTTTTTGACATGTTTATGTTGAAATATCTCAAAAACGTGACGTTAACTTTCTATTCGGATTTAGCATGCCAAAATCCATAAAAAAAAGTATGGTTTTGTTTAAAGGCGATTTTCGTTACAGACCAGTACTACTTAAAAAACTGTAGGTTCTCAAATCATGAATTTTACGTTATTTGAAAGATATTAAACGTACCTTTCATTTGGGTTCAAATATATATGGGTTTATGTTACGCTTCCTATGATATATGATATAAACGGACAAAAATCAATCAAAAGATGCTTTCGAAATATGAATTTGAACCATCAATCACTCAAAGTCCCCCAATACGATTTTGGATTTTGGATCAAATTGCCATTTGTTGTTCGCAATTTTTATTTTTTCTCGATAGAATAATTGATACTCAAGACTTAAGAGTGTTGAATTACGATTTTTGAGTATCAACATCTTCATTCAGTTTTGAGAATTGCAAATACATAGTCGTAAATTACGAAATCCCGAGCAAAGGTATAAATCGGGAATCATTTTTCGTGGTTTACAGCTTATTTTTCGTGATCTGATCCAAAAATTTTAGTCCGTGATACAAGCACCCTACACCACCATTCAACTTACACATACCAGCCACCCACCAAATACCGAGTTATCGTAAACAACATTGCAGAACAATTCAACGTCATCAGCTGAAATAAATGCTATTCGTACTTCCCCCAGTTCACGCCCAGTTTCAGCAGCAAAACTAAGAAGAGAAAGTCGGAAAATAGAGAAAAGCCGTAGCTTTACTACCTCACTTTAGTTCTTAATTATTTAATAATTCTGAGGAGCAGTATAGGGATGTGCTAAAGAGCGATTTTCAAAGAGCAGCGATCGCAGAGAGCAGTTAACAAAATGAGCAGCTATTTAATCACTCTTTAGATAGCGGTTAACATCGAAAAAAAGTATGCTTTAGGTTGTTCTGATTTGAATTTTTTTTGTAAAAGTAACGTTGCTTTTGGTTTAAGTATACTTGTTACTAAAATATTGTTACTCGTTACTTTCGTTACAAACTTATGTGGTATAAAAAAATATTTGTCTATTCTATAATTTTTGACAATTAATTATATGTACCGGAAAGATGCTATTTTAGGTCCATTGGGTTAGGGTGACATTTGAAACGAAACACTATTTCTTCCCTAATATATAGTTTACCGCCCATCTTTCAAGCCATCAACTGTCAAATTACATTGAAGGATGGCTGCGATGTCGATGGATTAAAAAACCCTTTAAAAATTCAGAAATTTTGATAGATGTTTCTTCACTGCTTCGGAAAAAGGTAATTTTAGAGCAATTGGTCAGGATTTGGATCGAAATACACAGTTTCAGTCAAAATATAGTTTGTTTCCCATCTATCAAGCCATGAATTGCCAAATTCCATTGAAGGATGGCTACGGTGTAGATGTATTAGGAAACCTCTAAAAACCGGCATTTTCACCATAAATATATTATTAAATACAATTTTTCCATTAACCACTTCACTACAATACATAACGCTATTTCAATTTGCTCTTTGTCTCTGTTCAGATTTTCGGAATATATTTTGCTTCATCATTTCATTGCATATGATGAGCATTATGGATAAAAAAGCATTGAGCAGATTAAAAGCTGTAGAACTTATGGTTACCAACCAGAGTTGGGAAGTAATGATAAGAAAAGTTCAATTTCAATTACTTGTAATTGAAATCTCCGAACACTTTTTCCATTACCTTAAAGTATAATTGAAAAAATTCAATTACTAATTGTATTGAAAACTGTCAATTACTTGTAATTCAATAACATTAATATGATTGATTACAAAAGTAATCATCAAAAAATATGTAATGATTACTTTTTTCAGTAATCATTACTTGTTTTTGTCAATAACACTTTCCGTGAAATTGCACAAATAGTTCTCTGTAGTGTTAAATCTCTGTAAGTATGTTGTTTTAAACTCATTAACATATATTTTTTATTTTCACCAGGTTTTTAATTTACTGTAGCATTTTAAATAATCTCCTTTTGAAAAAAAAATTATTAATAATAATAAAAGGCCAAATTTCTCGTTGCCTTTTTGTCTATTTATATTTAGTTTAGCTGTTAGAATACCTTTTTCTACTTTTATCTTTATTATTTTAATGTTAAAATAATAAAAACATGCAATTAATTACAATCCAAGTAATCAATTACCTTAAATGAATTTAACACAGTGCTTTCCTTCAATTACTTCTGAAACCCAATTACTATTTTCAATTACATGTTATTTGTAAGTAAATTATTTTAATAACAAATACAAGTAATGGAAATGTATGTAATTATCAATTAAAAATCTGTGTAATTGTAATTGAAAAAAGTTCAATTACTAATTACATGTAATTGAAATGGAAGTTGAAATAAATTACAAAAAGTAATCATTATTTCCCAACTCTGTTATCAACAGCTCAGCTGATCCTCTCCTCATCTGATCACTGCTCACCAGATCACTACTGGCTATTGAAGCTTCAAGAGACGAGAAAATAAATTGTTCACGATTTTTAGTGTTTTCGCTGATTGCATGAGTCGTGTTCGATTCGTTTCTTTTCTCGACAGCAGAACAGAAAAAGGTTGAAATTGAAAATAGAAATGAATGAAGAATGATAAATTTTGTGACGTAGCACATCTTTGTGTGAAAAGAATGTTTTTCATCTTTCATTTTGCTTGGACGTTCGCCACAGAGCAGTGGGAGCAGTTACATTGAAGAGCAATCGCTACTGCTCTCTGCAATAGCAGAGTAAATAAAAGCAACTATCGCCTATCCTAGAGCAGTAAGATTCCAGTGAAGGTTTGTCGTTTGTAGCAACTTTGATAAGCTCAGGTTACTTTACTTGGTCAATCCGTGTATTATTTGAAGAGAATTTTGTTTGCCATCTACCGATAATCTTCCGTTATTAGCCCTTGGACCTTAGATAAGCCT
Source organism: Dasysyrphus albostriatus (assembly GCA_946251815.1). Taxonomy (NCBI): domain Eukaryota; kingdom Metazoa; phylum Arthropoda; class Insecta; order Diptera; family Syrphidae; genus Dasysyrphus; species Dasysyrphus albostriatus. Next base: position 12,371,479 of record OX276335.1, read on the forward strand.
TGGTGAGGCATCAGATTCTTACCGTTTTTCTCCTTGCCTGCTGTTTTGTGTTGCTTCAGGGCCAAATAAAGTTGTTCTCCCTTAGAGTAGCCTTCGACTGGAATCAAATTCTTACCGTTATTCTCTTTGCCTGCTCCTTTTAAGTCGGTTCAGGACCAAAAGAATTGATTACATATTTCAGCATCATTTAAAATAAAGCAATGACCTTTTAAGGGACAGCAAGTAAGAAATTAACTGGCTATTTATATTTTCTGGTACTGTTGCATGGTGCCAGTATAATAAGAGCTCGAATATTCAACTTCATATATATTAACAAAAACATACTATACCTCATCAAGAATGGATTGTTAACATTATTTTGTCAGTTTTGTGACAGAATTCCAACAATTCTGACAGTTGCATGAATTCAATATAAGTTTTCATCGATTGGTGTCTTTTTATTACAGACACACTTTCATGCAGTCGTTATATATGTCAACATAATGAACAATATATCATTATATTCGTAATAATCACCACACACTATACCCAAAATCAGTTTTATAACACATCACATATACTCAATAGTAATCAGATTTATTTACTCACCCATATAAATGCAGGACAAAAGCAATTTCAGAGCTGGAATTGAAAATCCCTCGTTTTCCAGCTTCATCAGATCGAGGGCGAGTTTTTCAATTTTGTTGCGCATTTCTGGTGTGGTAGCATTGATTACAACTATCCGTTCTAATCCCTAAAAAATAATAATCACATATAAAATATACAAGCATACAAGTAGACATGCATATAGAAATAGGTAATATCGGTTATTGCTTTGGTAATCCCTATGTAGATGGCACTGGGGTTGGGGTTCATATAAGGTCGACTATTAGATATGAAATTCAATAATATGACCTAGAATTCAGGACCTATTAGAAGTGTGATAACAACGTTTGAATATACGATGAATGAAACGAACAGTATAGAGTATTTAAAAGGCGAATAAACAACAATTAGCTGTGTGCGCGTCCTACCAGCCAATTTAAAGTTGGCTAGGGCTTTTGAAGAGTTCGCTTCAAAATTGCCAATCAAAAAACCAATTTGAAAGCAACGCGCGGCACAGCACCAGTGTTATAGTGCTCCTGATCGACCAGCTCCAGCAGTCAGAAGTAGGACCAATGTGCCACATCGTAGTTTGCCTGTTGAAAGAATTCATGAGCAACAGCCAAGCCAATAGAGTGAATGGCCGTTATTGGGTTGGTATCTAAAAAAAAAAATATAAAGACCCACAGCGGACTATGGAAACAGGGTCGGTCGTGTGTATATGTAAATGGCCTTAAGGGTAACCACAGTACACAATACAATGGCAGACACGAGCTACGACACATAAAGGTTTATAAAGAGCCGTGCTGAGGTTGTAATGGTTTTGTTCAACGATGTTGTCCTCGGAGCACTTTTTCTCGGATTTTTGTTTTGAACAAACTTTTATGGATAAATGGAAATGAAAGAAGTAGTGCTGCAGAGGTACGAGTGTATAAGTGGTGGATAAAGTTTTACGAAATTGGAACTGTGTTGTTTTGTCGTATTAAAAATTGTTTTTTTTTTTTTGTCGATGGGATTCAAGTGAAAGGATAGTTTTATATTTTATACCATTGATATACATTACTACATGTGAAAAGTACATAGGTATTCATGGGAAAGAATGGGACCTATACGTTTACGAATAACAAATTATAAATTGTTTATGACGGCGAAACGACTGGCGGTGGTAAAGTAGATAAAAACTGAAGCAGGATGAATATTCAAGTAAGTTTAACACGTGATTAACGTTTCTATTATTATTGAGTGGCATTCAAATGAAAACCAATTTATACCTCCAAAAAATTACCTTAATCAAAACATATTTTTTAAATATTAACATGTATGGTAGCACACTCTAGTTTTTGTTGTTAAATTCAGACCTTACAAGCTTTTACATGAGATGGGCCAGTGGCGTCAATCAGGAGATTAGGTTTTTTCTTTAATTTATTTTATTTTTAACGATCGAAACGTAAATAGACGATACATGAAATGCCTCATTTAAATTAAATTTCTTCTATTTTTTCTGCTAGTTATTGTAGTATCATCACACAGTGAATGAAAGTAACTCTCGGCCACACGAGCCAGTACTGGCTAGCCAGTTGGCTACACATATTGACTGTCAAATTCCAATTCGTGTATTTGCTGTGACTTAGGTAGCATACTGTACTGGCTTCTATAACGGCCAGCGTCCGGATGTTACTCCAAATGGAGTAAATCTACTCCGAATACTACTATGATATTCTGCTTTTTCAAGATTTGATGCACTTAAAACACCCTGACGCCATGCGACAAAACTAGTAAAAGAACAGAACGTTGCTAATATTTTGCGTTGGTTCTAGAGAGCCTTTACTTATTTCTGTAAAAACTCTCCTAAATCAACGCGAAGCATTCAGAAAGAAAACGAAAATTTTACTTGTCAGAATTAGTTTACATGGCGTTAAGTGAGAGCAACTAAACTTACACGATGTGAATTCACTAAAATATTTTTTTACTTTGGTTTGGGAAAGCCACGGCATTGAAAACCACGTTTGGACTTTTTAACAATGGTTTAAGCTTATTTTAATCATCTTGAAAATTTCGATTTTGAAAAAAAACTTTGGCGGGACCAAAGTGAGATGATGGCAAAATATGCTCAATGCCAAAACCCACGTATAAATGTTATGGCGAGACCAAAGCGAGATTATAGCGAGACAACCACAATATACACTGCACCCCAAAAGTTTGAGTCCAACATAGTCAACTGACTTCATTATTGCCTGGGGGTTAATTTTTTTAATTAAATATAACACTTTCAGGTAGTAAAAGTTGGATTTTTAATCCAGATTGTTTTTTAAAAAGGGTGTTTTTTTAATTAATGTGTAAAAACCGATTATATGGATTATTGAGACGTATTTGGGTTTTTCATAATTATAAATTTGTATGACTTTTGATTTTTGATTTTTGATTCATCACTTTTCTATGACGCTGAACATAAAAAAGTTTTTCAAAACCGAAAAATTTTAGACCTGGATTGCAAGTTTTTTTTATAAAAAAACCCTCATTTTGTAGTCATTAGCATTTATTTGAGGAGTTGCGGAAACCACGATTGAAAAACGTTCTGCAACCATCCACTCTTATTAAAGAAGGCAAATCGTAGCGAGAAGTTGCTTTGCAGTTGCAAGTGGAGCGATGAATCCAAGTTCGAGGTATTTGGCACAAAACAGAGGGTTTTCGTTCAACGCAGCGCTGAACAAAAGATGCTACCCGACTGTATAGTTCTTTTTGCCAAGCATGAAGGTGGTTCTGTGATGGTCTGGGGATGTTTCTCTTCAAGTGGTGTGGGAGATTTGACTCGAATTATTGGAAAAAAATGAACAAGGAGGCATATAAGAAGATACTTGAAGAAAACGCTTTGATCTCTGGACTAAGATTGATTGGTGAAGGATTAGTATTGCAACAGGAGAATGACCCTCAGCACACGTCGAGACTTTGCCATGATTACCTTAAGCAGGGAGAAGGCGAAGAAATTTTAAAAGTCATGACGTGGCCGCCGCAATCACCGAATATAAACCCTATAGAATTATTGTGGGAGGAGCTGGATAGAAGGGTCCGGGATCAATGCCCTTTCAATCTGCGGAATCTGCGTTGTGGAACACATTACAGGATTGCTGGAACAATATACTAAATGAAAAAATTCAAAAACTTATAGGTAGATTGCCAAGAAGTAATCGAGTGTAAAAAAGGATTTTGAGGAAAAATCGGTTTAAATCCTTTTTTCCTTTTTTAAATAAATTCCTATTTGTAAACAACATTATGAAAATATTTTTCTCCTTATTTTGTCTTTGTATGCTCCTCATAAATTCTACATACTCATTTTTTACTAAAAAAAAATTTTTCGGTGCTAGAATTTGGTTTTCCTTCGAAAAATGAGAGTGGAATCAAACTTTTGGCCTTCAGTGTAGATTCGCGTGTAAATGGGCATGGCGAGACCACAGGGAGACGAGCTTAATGACCACGATACTGGAAACAACGTTTGGACGACCATGAGAGACATGAGTCGTCGACGTCGTTTTCGCTTTAACTCGATTTCCAAAATCAACGCATGGAAATAATAACAAATTTTTGGTTAAACTCGATTGAAAAAGTTTTGGTTTTAAATCATTACTTGAAATTGAAGTGTCAAGAAAAAATTAATAATATGAAATTCAGTCTTTATCTAGATTTAACAACTTAAAATAACGTCCAGAATGTAGTTTAAATACAATTGGATTAATTAGATTGAATCATATGGGCGTTAGCGAATTTATAAAACTTTTAGTTCTTAAGGACTGGACATAGTGGACTCTCCGATTCTTATTTTATTAATATTTTGTGAAATAAAATGTGGGTGGTTGGATGTTGTAGGAACTGGGGGCCTCGAGCTGTATCTTTTTCTACACATCAAGTGCTTACATTGCCTCCAAGTTGGTAACCGCCGGTTACTGGTCTTGACTTTATGTCATGACTTGCTAAACTTGTAAGTGCGAGTGTGGATTAAGGAAACAATTGCAACACTAAACCCATGGCCCTACAGATTAGAGGTTAGTGCGTTGGGCTAACGACCCGGCCAAAAACCAATTGATATGAAAGAGAAGCGAGAAGCCTCGGATAACGACCCCCCTCAAATGGCAACCCCACCCGGAACGAAAATGGACTACAACCTACCAGTATGCACCCGGAATGTAAGGACACTTTATGCTACTCAAAAACTTGAATCTGTCCTCACGCGGTACAAGGCAGATATTACTGCGATCCAAGAGATTCGATAGATAGGATCAGGGATCATGAAAAGAAAAGATTGCGACATTTACTACAGCTGTCATCAAAGATTGCACATGTTAGGATGCGGATTCGTCGTGGGAAATCGACTCAGATCGAGAGTCATCTATTTTAAGATCAGCGATCACGTGGCTGTGATCCACATCAAAGCTGCCTTCCAACACATCTGTCTAATATGTGGAGTTTTATGACCTCTTGGACGGAGCCTACGAGTCCGGAGTACGATGTCAAAGTCGTGCTCGGAGACTTCAATGCTAAATTTAGGAAGGAAAATATCTTTGGCGGATTAGTTGGAAAGCACAGCCTCCACGAAACGACAACAGACTAATCGACTCTGCTGCAGCTCATAATACGGTGATAAGTATTACTAGTTTTCCCAGACTAAGGATACACACAGCAACCTGGCGATCTCCAGATGATCGAACCGCCAACCAAATCGACCATGTGCTAATTGGCACAAGGCACGCATCGAACATCTTGGACGTGCGAACCTTCCGAGGTGTAAATGTGGACTCTGACCACTTTCTTGTTGTGACAAAGTTCAGAGCCTGACTGCCCAACGAAAAGAAAGCGAAGACCGCTCAAAGGAAGAAATTAGCAAATCTGAGATAGCCAGAGACTACAATGAGCAATTTACCGGAAAATTCTCTATCGTACCCCCACTCACAATTGTCAACAACCAGTGGAACTTGTATCGCGACATCATTAAGGAGACAGCCGAGACCAACATAGGCTATCAACCACCTAGAAAAAAGAACCCGTGGTATGATGAGGAATGCGCGGTATTGAAGCAGGAGATGAAAAATGCACGAATGCTGCAACGGAAAACAAGAGCAGCAAGAGAGGAGTACCATGAAAAGAGAAGAACACCCTGCGTAGAAAGAAAAGAGCATCCGCAGCCCCTCAGCTCAGGTATCTCTAGGAGTCTAGCACTGCCACCAACACCTACCGGTTCTACAAAACAGCCAAGCAACTGGCATGTTGTTATAAAACCGGCACGCAAGCTCTTCGAAACAGCGAAGGGAACCTAGTCACCGAAGCACAGGGAATTGTAAACGTGTTTAAGCAGCATTTCCAGCAGCTGCTCAATGGGCATTCTGTAGGCGACAGGAGAACAAAGAAGTATGAGACCAGTCAATGAAAACCCAGCCCCAGCGTCCAGTACTGAAGAGATTAAGAAAGCCATCCACAAGCTTAGGGACAACAAACCCGCCGGCTCGGATAGCCTACCTGCGGAACTCTTCAAGTATGGAGGAGATGTCCTGGTAGGGTGCATACACCAGCTCATCAACCAAGAGGAAAGTATGCCCGACGAGTGATCAAAATGCCAAATCTACAAAAAAGGTGATTCTATGTCCTGCAAAAACTACACAGGTATATCCCTGCTTAATGTTGCATACAAGATTCTATCAAACGTAGGTACTATGTGAGCGTCTTAAACCTTTCTGCAACACTACGATCGGCACGTACCAGTGTGGCTTCAGGCCAGGCAGATCAACGATAGACCAAATCTTCACATTGAGGCAAATCCTGGAAAATACCAACGAATTTCAGGTCGAGACCCACCATCATTTCATCGACTTCGGGGTCCCAAAAAAACTGATCCAGCTATGCCGCATGACGTTACACAATACGCGGTGCAACGTGCAAATGGGTAACAGCTCATCCGAGACAAGGAGACGCCCTATCATTTGACTTCTTCAACCTAATCCTGGAGCAGATAGTTCGCAAAAGTGGTGTTAACCTGGAAGGCACTATCTTCAACAGGTCTTTGCAATTGATTGGCTATGCGGACGACATCGACATCATCGGCTGCTTCAAGTGAGCTATACTAGAAGCATTCACAGCCATTGATGAACAGGCGAAACGCGTTGGTCTTGAAGTGAATGAGGACAAAACAAAATATATGCTATCAACAAACAAACCTTCATCTGTCTATCGCCTAGGACATAACGTCACTGTTGGTAGCAGTAATTTCGAGGTAGTCAAGGAGTTCACCTACCTCGGAACAAACATCAACCCCACGAATGACACCTTAGTGGAAATCCGACGAAGAATCGAAAATCTTCGAATCCCAGCCCCCAGGTTTGAGACGGCCAGGAACACCAAACCTCCGCTACAGGGGTCAGGCGGTTTCCGACGCAAGAACGCTTGGTCTCGATGACTGGATGGATTGTGCGAGGTACCGCAACCGATGAAAGACCGCAATATCTCAGACACAGACCCTCCATGGATCGGGAGCCGGATAAGTAAGTAAGTAAGAAAAAAAATGTGAGCCAATTTCAGTTTAATTTTTTCAAATCTGCTCCGAAAAAGTACTGCCGAGCCCTGTTACTGACTGCTCTACTGGCTTCGAACAAAGCAAGCCAGTTGACGAGCCAGTTCCTCAGACTTGATATTCTGTAGAAGAACTAAGAATAAAATTTTTGTATTCCGAGATAAACGAAAAAAAAAGAAAAGTTATAAAGTTAAGTATTCAAATGGCAATTTATACTTACATGTATTACACATAGATACACCTCATGGTTGGTGATCCTCCTAAGATATTTATTAGCCCAAATTATTGTATTCGAAAGCAAATGACACTGCACAACAAACTTCGACGTCCATTCAATTAAACTGAAATTAAGCGTCCATACAAGCTTTGTGTGGGTATCACTTTGGCACTGCATCGATGGGCTGCCAACAAAAAAAGAGAACAACAACACAAAATATATGAAAACAATATTTAGATACAAGAAAACAATAAAGAGCATTCCAATTTCAACCTTGAAAAATAAATCAATAAAAAATAGGCTCAAAGACTATACTATGTTTTTTTTACTGTTAAAATAGAAGGCAGCGCTAGAAAATGTGAAGCTGTTGTAGGTGTAGCAAGAAATGTTTGTTAGCTAAAATTGCTAAATTAAATTGAGTTCAGCCAGTTAATTGCATTTAACCTTCATTGTTTTCAAAAGGCAAATCGCAGCTAACCGAAAATTGCCAAACATCCTTTATATCGACAATAGGAAACAATTCCAGAATTGAAAGCCACAACTTAACTGATATTCCTATCAGACCTGTAAACAAACAGCCAGCACATAAACCGTAAATGACTCCTTAAATGAATTTCCTAATCACAATCAAATTCAAAGGCCATCATTTGTGGCATGTATAAGGGATTGAGAAGAGAGTTGAACATTAAATAGTCGAATTCTGTAAGCATAATGTTCTTTTAAATTTGAAATTGCTGTAACAATATATATACTCCGCATCACTTGATTAGGTCACTTCTTAACTAGCAAAATAGCCGATGGATTCCTCTTCTTAAGCAATTCAATCGTAGAACTCGCATATTGGAATGAACATCGGTTTAATCTTGAGCCCAAATCCCGACGTCCTGATGCCAAAATACAGAGATTATTGTTGTAACCGAACAACACGAATGTGGAATGCTTTATGCGGCTCTTTTTTCCCTTCAAAACTCAGACATAGATCTCCTTTTGAATCCTTCCCTGTTTTTCTAACCCTCGCACTGTTTTCAATTATTTTAAGGCAAGTCACAGCCACTTTAGAGCAGGCACACTTTAATCAAAAAACTGGACTCAATGAAAAAAGTTTGTTTCAGTATAAAGACAACCTCAATCAAGTGACACAGATTGTGTACAGAGCTACAAACATTCCTACATAATACCTTCATTTATATATATAAACCATTTGGTTAGCCACGAGAACTTACCTTTCCTCGATAATGCCATGACGATTTATGTAGCCAACAATCAAGTCCCGAAGCATCGATAGCTCTTCGCTTAGTTTTCCTATTGTTGTGTTCGTTTTGGAGCAGCACTCAAGTAGACACAACAATCCCGACAGGGTGGCATTCCTAATGAACACATGAGAGCTCTTTAAGTAGGCGGCTGCTAGGGTGCATAGATGCGAGAGCTCATTGGGGGAAGGTATCAACATCGCTTGGGTCTTACACAATAAGTAGATTACGTACTGCATGCAGCAACAGCGCCAATATAGTTGCAATAGTGTTTTCGGACAGCACGGAGAGAAATGATGAGAAATATAGAATGGATCATTACATAGAGAATTAGAAAATGCAGTTGCATTAGTTGCAGATTGTGAAAATGCAATTGTGGTCTGGTGGAAAAGGAGAGGACAAGGATACTTGGATATGGACAAGAACCGCTACTGTATAGGATCGGCATCTATGGGCCAACAACAAGAAAGTATAGAGGAATACTTATACCATCAGCAACCAGAGAACTAAGTGGGTGGCATTAGTGAATGTCATGAGTTGTCAGATTACATTTGGGAATATTTATGTATGTGTGCAAGAATGTGCTGGAATTGTAGAGGTTTACCTGATGAGTTATTGTATCGTCCATTGGAATTGTTTCCTGCAGTTTTAAAGCTTTATTTCTGATCAATTTGATTTGGTCACGGCTATCGCATATTTCACAAAATTTCACTAGATTCGGCAGCGCTAGAATGTGATTGTGCTGAAAAAAAAGAGAAAATAAGTTTAAGAGTACCCAATATCTAGATATACATAAATAATATAATGTACATATGCAATATATTTTTTTAAATAAAATGTAAGAAATACATTTTAAGGAATACCTTACTATTTTTCTTTTATGATAAAAAGAAACATAAGAAGAAGGACGAAAAAACGTAAATTCATGTCATAGTTGTTAAACATGTATTGACGGATCTCTGCTTTGTTGCGCACCTGATGCGCAACTCATCTGATACTTATGAAAATTCAACTGCGAGGATGTAGCAATGAGCAAATGATCACCACTAGTTCGTGAACTTGCTTCTCTATTTTTAGGGTTCAACATGTTTAAGAAAAATTGTGAAAAACTACTAAAATTATTATTTTGTATTGATTTTAGTTTAAAGATGTCCTATTCATACAAAACTAGTACGTTCAGCCCTCGGAAGCTAATAGCATTATTTGTCAATAAAAGCTGTCTTTAGCGTAGAGAAGAACTGATGCCTTGTTTTCATGGAGATTTGAATCCAAATTGAATCAGGACTTATAGATCCATATAGACTCTGATCGGATTGAATCCAGCTCCAATCCAGATCGTTGTCATAAACTTGGGTCAAAATTTCGACCCAGATTGAATCCGATCCTTCGATCTGCTCATGTAAACATGGTATGAGCTACTTACTATTATATGAGCTACTGGCCGCGTTCGGATGTTAATTCTCAGTTATCCGGATAGCTTTGTGTTGATGTAATGCCTTGTTAAAAAAACAGCTGATGACAAATCATCTTTGACCAACAAACAAATCTGAAGTTATCCCAAAAATTCTAGGATACTCAGCAATCCAAAGAGAAATTTCAAAACAGCTGATATTTGACAAGAAGTTTGAGTTGTTCACGTTGAGTTTTGCAGTGTCGGGTTTTTTGAAAGGAAAATTAATTAGTTAGATGCAGATAGATAACGGTTATTTGCGACATCTTGGACTCTACGCAATATGTAAATATAAATGGAATAAAACTTCGTTAAAAAAGTTTAATTTTTTTTCAAATTAAAAACAATTTTAATTCAATTTCTTTGTCAGCTTTTTTCAGCTAACCTATCTGGTTCTGGGTCGTTCACAAAAGTATCGGCTACTCAGTTATCTTGGATAACCTATCCGATAGCCGGCCGAACGCGCCCACTTGTTATTGTTTTTTGCAGCACTGAACGCTGCCATCAGACATTCCAATTATCTTTCCAGTCAGTGCTGGAAAGTTGCTTAATCGAAACGTCACATTTAGGTGACGACGAATTAAAAACAAAAAATTGTTTGGGATCGCTGTCGCTCTTGCTCGCACTTATTATTCAATTTTATTTTATTGTTTTTTAGTTTTTTGGTGTAATTATTTAATAAAAGTTTAACAAAATAAGTGAGTCCTGAGAAGTAAGTAAAGCAATTGTTTTAAATTAAATAAAAAATGAGAGGAGCAAATACAGTGTTCTAGAGTTCCTCATACTTTTTTTTGGCGAATGAGGTGTTAAAATTAAAAAAAGTTTTTTTTTTGGTAACTTCACGCAGCAAGAATTTTTTTGGGAAAAAATTCTGAGCATGTTTTCAGCTTAAAATCAATAGTTCTAGAGTTCCTGATGGGGTTTAGAAAGAATTCTGCAAAATTGGAAAAGTTAGGTGAAATAAAGGTGCCCATTCACTTAGAACCAAACATTTTCAAAATCCATACAAATAAAAATAAAGGAGTTCTGATTAGAGTTCCCGATAGCATTCGAAATTTTGTCTATTTGTAAATATCTACCTATCATAGGTGAGAAGGTATACCTCTTAACTTTTCTGTCTCAGGGTTTAAAAGTTTTTGATTTCTAAGATTCAAAAATAAAACTTATTTAAACTTAAAAAGGTAAAGGAAGTTTATAAAAAATTGATTTTTCATGACATGACAAAAAAAGTTCATAGCATAACAACTGATGATTCTTCCAGGAAAAAGACGGTGAAGGTAATTTTTTTTTCGAATCCCAAAAATTAATTTCAAGCAGGTTCTAACACGGGGCAGCCAGATTGTAACCAGATTGCCTACACATGTATATATCAAATAATTGACACCTGGCAATACTAGGTATGTTGAATGTACAGGGTGGCGCACGAATCGTGCTACAAAAATAAAACGTAATAACTTTTTTTCTGTGTGAGTAATCGGCTTATTTTTTTTTTTATTTTGTAGGTTACTACTTAGATTTATAAAAATGGATGCTTGGGATACGGAGAAAAGAATTTGGATAGTGCAACGGTACCATGCTTTGCAGTCCGTCATTTCCGTCCAAAGGGAATTTAGGCGGGAGTTTGGCGGTAATCCCCCGCGAAGATGGACCATTATGAGGTTTGTAAACATGTTTGCCGAATCTGGAAGCATCGCACGAAGGCCGTACCATCGAGATGCCAATGTTCGGGTTCAGGATACAATCGCAGCAGTAGCATCTGCAATACAGGCCAATCCGAGCGTTTCGACCCGAAACTTATCGGGGCAAATTGGAGTTAGTAGACGGTCATTACAACGGATACTTCATGACAATTTAAACTTGTTTCCGTACAAAGTCCAAATTACTAGCAAGTTAAACCCTCAGGATTTGCCTGTTCGCCTGGAATTTTGCCAAAAAATGATATCAATGGCCGAAGAAGACAACACATTGATCAATTGTTTGTTCATGTCTGATGAGGCCCATTTTGATCTTAACCGCAATGTAAACAAGCAAAATTGCCGTATATGGAATGAGTCTAATCCAGAAATGCTCCATGAGACGGAACTGCACCCAGAACGAGTTACTGTGTGGTGCGCAGTTTGATCAAGGTGTATTGTCGGGCCGTACTTCTTTGAAGAAAACGGTGTAACCGTTACTGTCAATGGGGACCGTAATTTAAAGATGTTGAAGAAGTTTTTTTACCCAGAACTGCGCCGAAGACGTATACCATTCAACAGCGTTGGTTTCAGCAAGATGGAGCAACTGCACATATAGCCAGACCAGTTATGGCGGAGCTAAACAAAAAATTCGCAAACAAATTAATTTCTAGGAACTCCACTCTTCGCTGGCCCCCAAGGTCACCTGACCTGACTGCACCAGACTTCTTTTTATGGGGTTATGTCAAACAAGAGGTGTATAAAACGAAGCCCAGGAATTTAACTGAATTAAAGCAGTCCATAACGACAATAATTGAGGCGATCCCAACTTCTACTCTTCAGGCCGCAATGAATAATTTTTTGATCAGGTGCCGCATATGCGTGGGAGAGCGTGGAGGTCATTTGCGGTCTATAATCTTTAAAAACAACTAACTATTTAAAATAAAATTTAATTTTCTAACCAATAAAAAAAAAGTTATTTGAATTTCTTATTGTAGCACAATTGGTGCGCCACCCAGTACAAAGATTTTTGGTTCTTAGTCAAATAGTTTTTGAGAAAAAAAGTTATTAAGAAAATGCTCAGAACTCCTTGTTTGATATCAGGAACTCTTATCAGAACTCAATTTCTTCGATTGTTTTGAATTTTGAAAATTTATGGTTCCAAGTGAATGGGCACCTTATCTTGCCTTTACTTTTTCAATTATGCAGAACTCTTTCTAAAACTCAGCAGAAACTCCAAGGCTCTTGTTTTTAAGTTGAAAAATATGCCCACTATACTTCCATTTCGTATTCAATTTTAAATAATTGTTTTGCTAACTTCACAGAACTAAAAAAATCGAGTGATAAGCACATACATTGAAACAACCCAAATATAAAACAATTAACTCAAGAAACGTAAAAGATCTTTTTTTTGCGCAGATTTCTTTGCTAGTAAAAATAAAATACACGCCTGGGTCACACGTTCTAGCTCTTATGTTCAAGTTGTTGTGGTTTTAAGAATATTATTATGTAAAGACATGGAAATTGTGAGAGAAAAATGTTTAAAAGCATGAAATACGGCATTTAAATTAGTAAAAATAACTTTTTTGAGAGTTTTAAATAAAAAAAAACGCCATCTTAGTTGCAAATTGAGAAGATTGTATGGAAACAAATATTTAAAATCGTTGGAGCGGTTTTCTAAAGAAAAATTTGTTCATACATAAATCAAAATTTTAAAACATTTTTAAGGAAAATTTTTGGTATGCAAATCATAAGTACAGGGTGTCCACCGAGAAGGTATACTACTTTGTTTGTCTTGCAGTAATTCTATTGTAAACCTGGCTGTATGCGATGTGGCGCCGGCCGGCTTGTTGATACCACATGTTAATCAAGCCCAAACATGTAGTTGTAGCGTTAAAAAGTTTTCAATCATATCACGATATCGCTCCCCATTTTCCCCACAGTTTTCTGAGCACGGCATCGAATTGAGGATGATTGATTGTTTTGAACACTTCCTTGAGCAGCAGTAATGTTTTCAGCCGATCTTGGAGTACGTTGTGGTCCATGCTTGGGGCTATCACCTAGAGACCCTCTTTCTTCTAAATCATTCACTACACAATAAATAGTGCGTTTTGTTGGCACGTTGTTTCTCCCAAAAATTTCACGTAACTTTCTCATCGTCATAGTCATCGATGATTGATTTTGATAAAATTATCGAAATATCGAATATTTTTTCCCATAATAAATTTGCCACGAGTCTACTTCACCAGTGCCAAATGAAATTAACTGTCAAAACTAATGTTTACCAAAATTGCGGCAGAACAATGTAGTATACCTTCCCGGAGGACACCCTGTATTTATTTATGGTCATACAAATATTAAATCTGAAAAAAATGTCCAACCCGTTTTCATAAGAAAAATTTGTTTTTTTTTTCAATTCAATTTTTTTTTTTAATTCAATTTTTTTTTTAATTCAATTTTTTTTTAAATTTTGATATGAAATATTTGTAAATCCTATTTTAAGTTTGTACGAGTATATAAAAAATCTAAATCTGTTCAGCCGATATCGATAGTGAGAAAATGCAAAATAAAAAAAAAGTTCTACGAAAAATACTATTAATAGTTGCTTTTTGTAAATTTTTATAATTTTCGGTAGTGTATCGCACTAATTTCAGCAGACAAAAAAGTTTGATAAAAATCTTTACAGCCAGTCTGAAGAAAAAAAATATATATTTTTTAATAAAAGTTGTGGAGCCATTTTTAAACAAAATAAAATTGTATGGCAAGTAAAACACACGTGTGAGCAGAATCACCAAAAATAACTATATACCAAGTTTTAAGAAAATCGATGCAGCCGTTAAGGCTGTAGCCAAACAGACAGACAGACAGACAAACAGATACAATTTTACCACCCACTTTCTTGGTGTTCTCTATCATCGTTATGTTATGTTTGATTGTTAACCCGAAATATTTTTTGCAACAATCCAAAACTCTCCTTATACAGTGGAACTCCACAAGTCGAACTCTCAAAATGAAAGAAAAAAAAATTCGAGTTAAACTTCGATTTAAAGGATTTTAGGTGAACTTGCAGATTATTAGTTTCTCCCATTCTATTTTCAGTTCTTTTAGCTTCTTTTAAAGGTACCCTTGAAACTAGGAGGTTTTATTACTGGCTACCGTAAACCATTTCAAGGCATCCTAGCGAACACTTTCATGTTTAAGAGGTTTTTTCTTTTTTTCGAATTTTTCGTTTCGTGAAATTTTAGAATTTGATTTCTTTTCTCTCTGTTCTTCAGTATGGAAAGAAAACTTTAAGGTAAACCAAATTTTATGGTCAAATTTTTTTAACACCACTCCCAACTCCATTGACAATCTTCATTTTTTGTTCGAAGGTAAAATGCTTTAGTTTATCTTCCTAACTTTCTTCGTGAATTCCTTCTTCTTCAACTAAGTTATTTGATAAATAAAAGATTTTAAACTAAACAACTGAAAACACTTATTTTATTTATTTATTTACCTATAGGCATTTTGGAAGATATGCTTCCATCGTCAGTAAGCTTTATATAAATAGCTTCCAAAACGCATATACATCAATTTTGTGGCGCAACACCTCATGGAGAACCAGGGCCTAGTGACTTACAACTCTCAACCATTCCTGTGTGCGTGTTGTTGACAGGGATGAAGGGGACCTACAATTTTTTTTCCGAGTCCGAACGGCTAGATGAGAAGCACTTATTAATGACAAGTTATACTCTTAGAGCAGTACCTCTGAAAAAAACATTTCAGTTTTTTGGTGTACAAGTAAATAAATAAATAAAATAAGTGTTTTCAGTTATTTAAATTAATATCTTTAATTTATTATATGAAAAAAACACTTTGAAAATCTCCAATATCAAATCAATTTTAAGTTATTTGAAATAAAGTAAATCTGGTGATACAAAATTTTTAACTCGTTCAAAACCAAAACATACAAGCTTTAAACCCAGCCATCACTCTTCTCAAAAAACCTTTCTAAATTTATCACAGAAGGCATACTCAAGTACTTCCCAAAAAATTGAAACAAAAGGGGGTGTCCGATTTAGAACATATAGAGCTAAGAGTGTATCCACCGAACAAACGTCCAAAATAGCAGACTTAGTAATTTTAAAATTAAAAAACATGAGAACAATTTCGAGTTAAAGAGACCTTTCGTCATCAAACCCTACCAACAAATTTCGAAAATAGAGAAATTATAAAAAAAGTCATTTAAAAATGCAGATGGCAAACTTTATTGTACTAAAATTTTAATTTTTCCATCAAAACCACAGAAAGTAATCAATAAGGTACTTGTAACGACAAGCAAAAGCAACAAAAGACACACAAGACAATGTTCTAGCCTTTGAATTGAGAGAGCCAATATACATACATACATCTGCTCTCTAGAAACCGAAGAATCTAAATTCAGAATTCTTTCCTATCTCTTATTTCTTACAACTTACAATTTAACACGAATCTGTTCGACCTCCAAACTCTTCACGCTTATGACATAACCATAACTAAAATTCAAAACATCAAGGTGTAACTATAATTGATCTCCTTAATAAGAAGCTATAACGTTTTTGACTAACCATTCGTTGATGGAAACTTTAGTACCTAATTACTATTTATTATTCAAAATTTGAACTAATTGTAAGAGTAACAACTTCGAACTTTGAGGGTGGCTGGCAAGCAATTGCAGTAAATTCAAGTGTAATCAAAAATTAAAAAAAAAAAAAAAAACACTGCTTGCCGAAACCCGGGATTGAACCGGGGACATTTAGATCTTCAGTCTAACGCTCTCCCAACTGAGCTATTTCGGCTCATATTTTTTTAGGTGGCTAATGAATGTTTTTATATGAATTGAATTTAATTATTTTATCAGTTCATATTTTGGTATACATACATACAAAGATTTTACTTTCATTAATTGATTAAGTATATTTTTTTTTTTGGAAGAGAAAAAGTTATTGATAAAAGAATTTTAGTAGGTATTTTGTTGTGGAACAGATAGAGCAACGGTAAACGAGGGGAGTTCAGGAATAAGTTTTATTTGATATTGCTTTATGAGTCAGTTAATGCAAAAATTCTTGCGAAAGTATCACAAAACATCAAATTTTAAATTACAATGAATTCTAGCAAAGTAGGTATCATGATGATATTTGTTTGTAGATAGTGTGCGCGTCTATTATACATTGAACATACGGGGGAGAATTGATTTGCTTCAAATTTGAAATGGCAGTTTTTTTATGTGACTTTATAGAGAAACAATTAAAATTTTTTCTAACGCTTAGTGGGAGACATAGCTGCTTTACATGTAGGTATGCTTATTTCTTTTTCAAACACACAATTTTGATTTAATTCGTAGCTGCGATTGTAACAAAATTTACTTAAATTTTATTTTTGGGGTTTTTCGGCGAAGCATGAGAAATAACGGTCTTAAAATGTTGGCATTTTTTTGTGAAAAATTTATTTCGCTTAATAACAACAAATGGAAAGTTTGTGTGAAAGAGCCCGAAAGTTATCGTCTTCTGTTGCGAAAACTAAGCGAAAAAAAGGTAGAATATAGTGTTCCTATGAAACACACATCATGTTCCAAAGACGATATCATCAGTGATCTAAAAAAGCGCAACCTCAAAATCTTAGATGCTATGAATATCGTCCAAAGAGAGAAACAGGAAAAAGAGAGTGAGGCGACAGTGGTACAACGTGGTCTCGTACTATTTAAGAAAATATAAACATCGACCTCATAAGACTCATTTCTTGGTGTTTCAATGAGCAAAGCATTTAAGTTGTTGTTGTTTCTATCTGTTTTGAGGCGCCTCAATTGTTCGAATGTAGGCACGATGAGACTCGCGAGCCGAGACTCAAATTTCTTACCAAAACTTATTACAAAAAAGAGGTGTGTAAAATGCACTGTAAAACACCTACCCGTTGACTGCAACGGAAAAAGTGAAAGACCACGACGTGCACTAACTGTAATGGAGATCACCCAGCTAACTATATAAGGGCTCCAAAGAAGCAAAAGAATTACAAACGCGACGGCTAAAATCTACCGAAACACAAAGAAACCCACCAAGGTGATCAGAAATCGTAATTCCCAAGAATCCCAAATATTGGAAAGCTCCAAGAACCTAGTATCCGTAAGGAAAAGTGCCAATACCTTAAGAGAAAATATCAAAGGAAGAAAATACAGAAATATAATGTCCAAATAGCGGCCAAAATTATACCCGTAAACAACAACACTGAAATAGATAAAATAATTCTGTCAAAACTTGAAGAACAATGTGACACAAATAAACTTATCTTATTTAATAAGTTTTACATAAGTATGTAAGCTCGAAAATTGTTTTTGAACCAAACCTCTTTCAGAAAATATATCATGGAAAAGCTTAAAATTTGAACTTGGAATGCTAACGAACGGAATCAATGCAATTGAGTAGTGTTCAAGTTAAAACTAAAAATATTCTTCTTAATGCCTCTTTCATGTCGCACGAAAGTCTCGCATTCAAATTAAGACAACTTTTGCCTGAAGAACTTCAGGTATAATATTCTAAACGAATACCTAGATAACAGACTTTTTCGTATAAGACACGGAAGTAAATATTCTAGTTCCAGAGAAATAGTTGCTGGGGTACCACAAGGAAGTGTATTAGGTCCAGTTTTGTTTTTTTTTTTTTTACACGCGATATACCTCAAACAGATCACTAACGTAGCCATGTTTGCTGATGATATTAGCAGTAGGTAAAACGGTTAACGAAGCTACTCGTACAATTTAATTACTTACTAAATAATGTTAATGTTAAAGATAAGTAGATAACCCGTCTTTCTTAAAACCGCTTGTGTTCCATTTGCAAATGCGGCAAAGTACCTGGGAGTGACTCTAGACGCGAAATTAAAATAGAAACCGCACGTAAAAAAGAAATGCGAGGAACTAAAAAGTAAATTAAGAGATATGAACTGGCTACTCGGTAAATATTCAAAGCTTAGTATTGAAAATAAGTTGATTCTATTTATAAAGGCAGGTACCTAAATTTGTTGGTGTTGGTTTATGGTATACAACTCTGGAGTTGTACCTACTATTCAAATTTAAATAACTTACAAACGTTTGAGGATAAATTGCGCAGGTCATTTGTAAATGCCCCGTGGTATATATAAGAAACGAAGATCTTCGCAGGGATAAAGGGATACCAACAGTTCGGGACGAGAAAAAAAGTGTCACGCGAAAACATAGAAATCGGCTATTAAAACACGCTTATTAAACAATTATTGACCTTTTTGACGAGTAGAATTTAGTACTCCGCCTGCGAAGAACAAAACTTTCCGACTTTGTGCGGTGAACAGAAAACCGCTTTTGAACCGCTAGATAAGTTTTAGCTTAGTTGCAATCGGGAAGTGGAGGTGGTTTTAGTTTAGTAAGAATCTAACGCACACATTTCTATATATTTCGT
Source organism: Dasysyrphus albostriatus (assembly GCA_946251815.1). Lineage (NCBI taxonomy): Eukaryota > Metazoa > Arthropoda > Insecta > Diptera > Syrphidae > Dasysyrphus > Dasysyrphus albostriatus. Next base: position 12,390,649 of record OX276335.1, read on the forward strand.
TAAATCCAAGATTAATTTTATTTAAACTTTGCAAACATGTTCTTCTTGCAAGAAGATACGAGTATATAACGGGATTGCCATGTCTTCAACAAGTTCGATAGCTCAATTTAGAAATGTTTGTAGCCCAAAATCAGAGCCGAAAAAGTAACCCAAATAGTAGCCAAAAACGATAAGAAATGTGTTCTCATAACTTCAATCACAATTATTTCTTATTTCAAAAAACAACGGAAAATACGTAAATTATTTTTTTTTATCACAAAGCAAAAAATGACAGTTCCATGTGTAAACAAAACAATCTTCCACCTATTCTGTCGATAATATTGAATAATATTCAAGGCAAGTTACCTCTATTAAGTCAATATTTTATACTTAGTTAGTAAACTGTAACCCTAAAAACGGAAAACAATTATTTTTACATCAAAAAATGGGGACTATTCAATGAATAAAAAGTGGTGCCAAACTTGCTTAAAACGTATGATTAGGAGGAGAATAGTTTTTTTTTTAATGATTTACTTAAACGAAAACAAAATATTGCCCAATACAAAGCTGGATTAATACCATCGTCTTTTATTCGGTGATCAAAGTGCATCCAAAAATTTAAAACGGTTTTGAATTTTTTTCGTTTTTCGTGTTCGGTGTTATTATTTACACCTTCGTTGTTCCGCGTTCGGGTAAAAAAAAACAAAGTACACGGACGATAACAGCGAAGGCCTAAATGCGGCTTAAAATTTGGGCTATTAGTAGTCCAATTATAATTGGGCTGTCATACTAAAATGGTTGTCAGCAATTTCGGAAAAAAATGATCAATTTGCGATAAATAGCCCAATCTGGCAAGCCTGGTAAAATATTGTTTTCAAAAATTTTGACAAACGAATACACGACCCAATAATATTTAAGTACTTTTTTAAACTTTTCCGTTTACAACGTACCTAAATGTATTTGAAACCAATTAATTTTATATTTATGCCTGAGCCCATTATAGCCTTTTGAGCAGAAGAGCAATTTGGTGCGACTAAGTCGATAGTGCAAATTCTATCTGAAACAGTGTACTCTTCTGGCATTTAGGATCTTATTTTATGGGTTTTTTTACCTACATACATAGTTTTACTTATGTATGTATTATAAAACATATAATATATAAAGGTATAAACTTTATTCAATTAAGTTTAGAAATAAACCTCACAAAGCATCACTATGCATAGATTAGTAAGTACTTACTGTATAGTCTTCAACATCTAAAAACATCTACAACACTCGCACTACGATAATTCCTATTAATATATGTACATACATCGATATGGAGTACCTACTCAATTACGTCACCACAGTTCATACAACCAAAATGTACATTAATTTATCGTTCATTTATTATAAAATTCGTCTCGTTCACAATATTGATGGTCAACTAGGGGCTCGGTTGGCCCGAATGGCATCTATAATTAAAATCCTATGACGCGCAATACCGTTTTAAGGATTCAGACAGCCACCTCGACTGAATAATAAATTTTAGTGAGCATGATAAAATGTATATGGAACGAATTTCAATTTAGAAAATCCCCAAAACGCCACTCGACTACTCGAGACTATAATAAAGAGTATGAAGTATCTCTAAATACGTAGTACTTATGTATATTAACTACAGTGATGTGCAAAAAAATTTGGTCAAATATCAGGTAGAAAATTAGTAAAAATACATTTAGCATCAGAATCTTAAAAAAATCGATGACAAAATGCTTGTTTGTCTAAACTGGATCTTGATAAACCATTTCAAAAAACGCAATATCAAACTACGTTCCAGATTCCCTTCATAGGACAAACGGGACGGCGTTGGTAAAAGGAAATGCGAAAACCAAAGCATTTATTTACAGTTCAAAGCTGAGAGGTATAAAGAAGACATAAAATATCCTGTCGAAATAAAGGAGCTGATATTGGAAAAAAGAAGAGCTCGAAGAATATGGCAAGCTACGAGATTTCCAGACGCAAGGCACTTTTTAACCATCTCAACAACGAACAAAAGAAAAGAATCAGTGAGTTTCAAAATGATTCACTTAGTAGATTCCTAAAAGTCTGACAGTGGATGGTTCTACCAAATACTCTTTATGGAAAGCAGCTAAGCACCTTAAAAGACCACAGACACAAACCTGCCAGTAAAATCTCAAGATGGTAAATGGATTGGAAAGCCGGAACAAAAGGCTGATCTCTTCGCAAATGTTCTTAAGCCATTACCTTACAAGTTTGTTAACAGAAACGACGAATATGAAATTCCATTTATCACGCTCGAAGAAGTTAGAAGGATATGTCAACACAAGTTGTCTAACAAAAATCACCAGGGTACGATCAAGTAAATGCTTAGGTTTCGAAAGAATTGCGTAGAAAGAGCTTGGGATACAAAGAAACTCTCTGTCCTGAGGAGTGAAAAAAAGGGATGATTGTCAAGCTCCCATAGAAAGGAGACCTTATGCAGTGTGAAAACTGGAGAGGAATTTGCGTGCTGCCTGTTGTAGCGAAAATTTTAGCAAGAATCGACCTAGAGCAAATAAAAGACCACCTAGACGACACACTTAACGCCGAACAAGCAGGTTTTTGCACTGTATCTTCCTGTGTGGATCACATCAACACCTTGCAGATCATCATCAAACAGTGCGTTGAATATCGATCACCACTTCGACTGCTGTTCATCGATTTCGAAAAGGCGTTTGACAGTGTCTATAGAGAATTTATTTGACTTGCCTTGCGCAGGAGGGGCATAGCGGATAAATTGATTGCTATTATTAAGGCTACTATGAAGGATTAAAATGTCACGCTCTGCATAATGAAAGGTTATCAGAGGAGTTTGGAATCCAAAGTGGGGTTAGACAGAGCTGTATACTGTCACCAATACTATTCTTGTTGGTAATAAGTGATGCGCTGCATGCAGCTGGAGGAATTCAGTGGAATCTGCTATCACACCGGAAACATCTGGACTACCCAGATGACGTATGCTTACTCTGTCATAGGATCATGGATCTCCATCAAATGACAACAAGGGTGGAGAGAGAAGCTGAAACCGTTAGTCTTAAAATCAACACGACAAAAACAAAGAGGATCAGCCTTGGAACTTCCTCATCTATTCAAAGAGAATTTTCTGGGCAACCAGTGGGATGGTAGAAATTTTCTAATACCTTGGTATTTGTTTCTACTAATGACAGGACCGAACTAGATAAAACCAGCCGAATCGGGAAAAAAAGGCTGCGTTCGAAATGCTGTCCAAAATATAAGGAAGGAAGGTAGTAGGTAGTCAGTAAATTAAAACTGACGCACTTAGACCAAAGATCTTCTATTGTGATACCACATGAATCTGGAAAACTCCTTTCTTACGCGTTAAATCACTTAGAGCTCCTGACGAAGCGAGCAAGACTATTTAAATCAATGTTTGCCAGATCACTAGGATCGTTATAGAAGTAGTCTCCAAAGTGAAGCCTTAGTCTGTTGGAAATTGCTGGGCATGTACAGAGAATGTGAGGAATCGTTTCTTCTTTCTCCTCTATACAGCTTCTGCAAAAATGGTTTGAAAGTATGCCAAGTATAGCCCAGAAAAATAAGACAAAAAAATGGCAAAAAACGGGGAACACCGCCATATTGAAAAAGAAAGTTATTTGGTTTTTGTTCAGCAACTCGAAGAAAAACTTCCTTTTACAACAAAATCATGAAAGAATAACATTTAGACAGTAAAATTATCTAAGTCAAGTTATATAGCGAATCAAAATAACACTTTTTATTTTGTACTGTAAATGGACAAATTATGGTTTTTTGTTAATATCTCAGCAGATATAATTTTTACCAAAAAAACTTATGAGTTTATATTAATGCTTATAAAATTTTGGTCAAAAAACATTATAATACTTTTTTTCACAAGAGCTATCGATTTTGAGAAAAACGCGTCAAGCGATGCAATGGAACCCTCTCACGCAGCTAGGCAAAGAAGTGGGCCGACCTAGTAATACTTGGGGAAGAACGGTCGAAGAGGAATCAGCACGACTGGGGAAGAGTTGGAGAGACCTGAGGTGCATCTCCAGAAACCGTACACGACGGCGGGTGGGAGCATTAGAGTCCCTATGCCCTGCAAAGGGAACACGGACATAATAGATCCGAAGACCATAGTATGTAAGTAATCATGGCAAAAGTTTTCGAAAAACTGCTCCTGAAAAGGCTAAGCAAAACAAAAGAAGAAAGAAGACTATTTCTGAGCCATCAGTGTAGATTTAGAAATAAACATTCTACGATAGACCAAGTGCATTGGATTACGCATTATGGATGTTGTGGAAAAGGCACTCGAAGAAAAACAAGCATGTTCGGTTTTATTCTTTGATGTTGCTCAAGCCTTTGACAAGGTTTGGCACTTGGGACTTGAGTACAAACTGCAAAGCGATCTTCCTAGGCAGTACTACGAAATACTAAATCCTACGTTACGAACCGGCTCTTTAGTTTTTTAGAGTACGGTTCGACCAAAATTACTCGGAACTAAAGAAAATTGAAAACGATGTACCACAAGGAAGTGTCCTAGGACCAACCCTGTAGCTGTTATATACAAGGGATATTCCAGTGAACATCAACGCAGACACAAGAAATGCAGTCCATAAAGTCAGTGACAGAACGCAATAATGGCGTATCAATTTAAACGAAGCTAAATCAACGCATATAAACTTTAAAAATAAACAATGTTCCAATTCTTATAAACTCCAATACTGCCAAATACCTTGAGATGGCTTTGGAAGCAGAGCTTTAAGGGAAAGAACACATCAAAAAGGAAAAAGAAGAACTAAACTTGAAGTACAGAAAAATGTACTGGTTACAAGGAAATAACTCTGACCTATCTAGTTATCTAGTACCTCGTGGCATAAGGGTTAGTGCGTAGGACTGTCATGCCAAAGGTCTGGGTTCGATTCCCGGTCACTGCCACCTAAGAACAGAAATGTTTCTTTCCGAGGTACTACCTCTTGCGAGGGACTGAAAAATCCTCCAAGAGTATATTTGTCATGAATAAGTGCTTCTCATCTAGCCGTTCGGACTCGGCAAAAAATTGTAGGTCCCCTCATTCCTGCCAAAAACACCCGCACAGGAATGGTTGAGAGCTGTTAGTCACTAGGCCCTGGTTCCCCATGAGCTGTTGCGCCACTTAATTTATTTATCTATCTAGAACAAACTAATGTTATAAGCAATTATTGAAACCCGTTGGGATATATAGCATCCAACTATGGGGTTTTACAAATGCAAAATTTCAAAGCAAAGTCCTTCGTGGAATACAAAATAGCCCTTGATATATATGAAATAGCGAGCTATGAAATTGTTACAAAAAACACTCTTTATCACAAAATAAGCGACTCCGAAATGTAGACCGTCTTAAATGTTCGAGACAATGTTCGGAAATTAAGAAGAACCAAGCCTCATGAGCTGATGGTCTGAAAGCAATGGGAAAGTGTTATAACTTAAAACTTCCACCAATGTGATTTATAAATTAAGAAAGAAAAATCATTTGTCGATCTTTCACAGATTGGTCCTGATTCAACGGTTATTTTAGTCCAGTAAGAGTCCCACACTACTCGGTACCGATTCTCACTGAGTGCCTTTTGAAGATTTCCATCGGATGAAAAAAAGCTGAGAGGTTAGTCACCCTTTATAAGTTCATTTGGCGATCTCCACAGACTGATGACAGGTCTGGAAGCCACATAGTGGTAAGGTTATCGTCTTTAATATTTTAAGATCATTCAACAACCGACAAATAAAGCAAAAGGAGAATAACAAGAAGCGGTGGCGAAAACGAAGTCGAAGAACGTTATTCAAACCAATTCGTTAGTTTAGGCCACAACTCTTTTTTCAACCTCAGTGTTTGTTCAAGAATTATACGAGTATTAAATTTAAATACCATACCTCATTGATTTGCATTAGCACATCGAATATTAATTGAGAGCTGCTCCTAAAATCGATTCCAGAATTATCGGTGAAGTGACGGAAATTCCTAGTGAAAACATCCTCTTTGCCATCTGCTGCCAGGGGGTTAGCACCTGACGTTTTTGATGCTGCTGCTGCCGTCGCCGATTCACTGGATGATAATAACCCATCATCCTTACTACCACCGCCACCACCACCATCACGTGTCGGACTATTCGGACTATTGTAGGCCTCCATTTGTTGCCAAATAAAATTGAGATCATACTGATTGGGCTGAAAGGACGATGTTCCAATAATGTTGTCCCTTGTGTCGGCCATTGGTGACAAGCTGCGCTCCAAATTGGGATGGTAGAATACATTCGAGTCTGATACTAGTAGTTGGACTTTGTGTAATTTTTTCAAGCTGAAACGAAAAAAAAATAATTACAATAACAAATTTGAAATATATAATTAAATTTGGGGTTTTTTTTGTAATCGTTATTTATATACACGGTGACCATCCTTTTTTTATGAAATATTTTCTACACGATGCTGAATTTACTGAGTTCTATGCGTATTGAGGCTGTCAACAAGTTCTTGAGAACACAGAAATCACAGAGTGATACAAATTGGAGATACATACAAATAAAAAGAAAATATTTTGTATCTAGCTTAAGAAAATTAGACTTTTTCTCCGAAGAAATTCCGACAAAAGCTGAATTTTGGTGGAGAAAAATGTGAAGGTACAAATTGAAGCTTATGTTATTCTACACAAAAAAGATTAACATACTTTTTTCATACAAGCAATAGAGTCTGAGAAAATCATACAAGAACTTCATGGTGGAGTAAATTTTGTTAAAAAATGCATTAAATTTCATTAATCGATGGGCTAAGGCTTTTGCACGATTTGAGTTTGCCTACAATTTCTCTTTATAAAACCAAGTTTTTGTGGTGCCCGTGGTAAGGGAAACACCGCCATCTTAAAAAAGAAAGTGATTTGGTTTTTGTTTAACGACTCGATGAAATTTCCTTTAACAACAATATCATGAAAGAATAACACTTAGACAATAAAATTATCTAAAATAAAATGCACGACTGGATCGCATCACGTACTTGCTTTTATGTTCAAGTTGCTTGGTATTAAGAACTTTTAAAATAAAAAATATAAAAATATTTAAGAAAAACATTTATATCGATCTTTTAATTGTATAAACAACTAGTTAGAAAACAAAGAGCTCAAAAACAAGTATGCTATTTGATAACTTGAAAAAATATGAATATGTGAAAAAAAATATGCTCGTTGTAGCGGTTTTCTAAAAAATAAATTTTTTTATATATAAAATTTTAATAACATTTAAAAAAAAATTTGATATATCAATCTTTAGTAGGTATGTATTAAAATACATTTTTAAACCTAGTTTCAAAAAAATTCATCAACGCATTTTTGAGATATTGAATTTTCAAAAAAAAAATAATATTTGCTTAGAAATCCAAAATTTATTTTTTTTCAAAATTTTGAAATGCAATACTATTTACATTTTAAAAAAGATTTTCATAGAAATTTTATCTGAAATCGTTTGTCTTTAATAAGAAAATCGAAAAATGAAGAAACAGTTTTCGGTCAAATTTTTTCTTATCAAAAAGTACACCATATCAACAATAACACACTGATTTTTTTATCAAAATCGTTAGAATCATTTTTGAGATAAATAAGGGCAAGTACCGTTATTTTTGGTGCTAAGAAAAATTCAATTTCCCCCTTGGAGAGTTACAAAAAAAACCTTAAGTTCAAAATCTGAAGAAAGATGCTTCAGTGTTTTAGGCTTTAGGTCGATATACGGACAGACAGAATTGTGCCACCCACTTTTTTCGTCTTCTCTATCACCTTAGTTTCATGTTTGTTGTTAACTCGCCCCTTTATTGCAAGTAAAAATCGTTGCTATTATAACTTTTGTGCACGTTTTTCTCAAAAACTGTTGCTCCTTCTAAAAAAAGTATTGTAATCTTTTTTGTTCAGAATTTAATGAGCATTAATATTAACTCAATAGTTTTTTGAAAAATATTACATTTGCTTGTATGAAAAAGTATGTAAATCTTTTTTGTGTAGAATAACATAAGCTTCAATTGGTACCTTCACATTTTTTCAAAAAAACTTTAAAAACTTATAGTTTTCGAAAGATTAAGAAAAAACTGAATTTTACCGACTCCCTTAACCCCCCTCCTAAAAAATTAAGCCTCAGGCTAAATTTACGGAACTTTTTAGGAAATGCTCAAGACGTCAAAACAAAGCTCTGCACGAAAATTGAGCTTTGTCGGAATTTTTTCGTAGTTTTGCCATTTTGTTGTACAATTTTCCTGGACTAATCAAGAAATTTTTCGTTTTTTTTTTCAACGTATGCTCAACGTTATTTCTCGTAAATTGTTCCTGAATGAAAACCACACGTCTAAAAAAAACATCCTTTATAAGTTGGGCATAATGAGCTCAACGAAAACTATTCAATACAACAAAAACTTTCATTTGTCGATATTTTCATGGCTCTGGACCCTTGGCACCTCATATATATATGAGACATTTGAAAAAAGAAAATATGCCATTTATTGTTCAGTAATTGCTCAGAAAACATTAGTCCTTTAAAATGGTCAGCCTAAGATAACTTGTAATCAAGGCTTAAAGCTTATAAGGGTCACACAAGGTCACGCGCAATTCTTGGCACCTCATTTATGGAAAACTTACAAAAAAAAAGTTCACCATCCGAAAGATATCTAGATCTAGATGAAAGTTCATCTATTTTCAGTAAATAATCAGTTATAATTTTTTTTCTATGAATTTTCAAAATTCATTTCAATTGGCACCTCATTTGGGTTATTTCAAAAAATTAAGTATGTTATTTGATAGGTCAATTCACGGTCATAAAAGGTCAATTATTTTTAGTAATTGGTCAACCATAAATATTTTTTTTATGAATTTTTAATGAATTAAAAAAAATCAAGATCCACGTTTAAATAAATATAAAAAAAAAACAAATAAATAATATAAAAATGAAAATCCAATTTAAAATAATAGGTAAATTAAACACAAAAAGTTTCTTAAATGTCGAAGGGTTTTTCGACGTTTTAATAGATTCGTTTGCATTGTCTTATAATATTTTTTTGTAGAACTTCTAAGCATTATCTAGAATAACCGAAAACTTTATCAGTTTCTCGACATCATTCATATTTTAGCTTGGGGTTTTATTTTTTTTTTTTTTTATTTCTTTCAACTTACAGTTTTTGAAAACGCTTGAGACTTGTTCTTGGTTGTACCGTGTTACATACACATACTCATTGATTTTTTTTTCGGGGGAGGTATATCTTCCAGGGGGAGTATATTTTTCCAGCTGTGAGGGGAAGGAAATCGTGGATTCCAGTAGAAAAAAGGCGAGTCTTCGTTAAAAGTAGTCTTAGAAGAAACCTAAAAATATTTAGTTACTGTTGTTTTTTCCATACCAAGGGGCAGATGTCCCACTTTCCGTCACCTTCTGCAGGTACCTATGCCTCGATAGAAAACCCGGTAAATGTTTTACTTACACTTAAGGTAACTTTCCTATTCAGATTGTCGAATATATCTCTTCGCACTTTGGTTAAACTTCAACTTGTTTTTTATTTTTTTGTAAAAATTGACCTTTAAAAAAACAAAACACAGACAACCATGGTGATTGTGTATTTGTTCTGAAAAGTATCAGGATATAAAAAAGACAAAGTTTTGTAAGAATACCTTCGGAGTAAGATGAAAGATTTTGTTCCAAGTTTTACTTTCTATTAGTCCTTTAGGATTGTCAGCTTTAGGCCAAGTGTTGACAGTTGGACCCTATTTTGGAACAGACATATGTATATCCAAAAAACTTCGGAAGGGGTATAAGGAAAGTAGAAAAAAAAAACTCCACAATAAAGGTTTAAAGATTTTCCATAATTTCTTACACTTTTGCCGATATTTTGAATAAAGAGTGAAAACTCAATGTATTTACAAAAGTGTCAAGCGTTGTCCAACACATGTTAACTTAACCGAAAAATTGAATTATAAATACAATTATTTGTTCTCACTTCTAAAAGGCAGGACAAAAATAACATTTAAAAAATAGGCGTAGCCCTACACATAGATGCATAACCAGGGCTTATACGAGTAAGTTTCGAAACGAACCGGATGTACTTGTATTAAGATGAATATTATAATATGTATCATAAGCAGAGTTGGGAAATAATGATTACTTTTTGTAATCTATTTCAACTTTCATTTCAATTACATGTAACTGGTAATTGAACTTTTTTCAATTACTATTACACATAATTGTAATTGAAAAAAACACGAATTTCAATTACTTGTAATTGTAATTGAAAAAAATCACCTACAAATTACATGTAATTGAAAATAGTAATGGGTTTTCAGAAGTAATTGAAGGAAACTCAGTTTTAATTACATTTAATGTAATTGATTACTTCGATTGTATTTCATTACATGTTTTTATTAACTAAACATAATATTAATAACAATAAAAGTAAATATTACTGCCAAACTAACACAATATATTAATTTTGAAGACTTTAAAATGCAAAGAAATTGATTAATTAATTCTAATCTGAGGAGTTAGAGCAAACAAATATACAAAAGCCGGCAATACTAAAATTACCTCTTTTTTGAGTTGCTAGCTGTCGTACTATGTGCAATTTCGAATAAAAAGTAATTGGCAAAAACAGTTAATTAATTACATTGTGTGTAATGATTACTGAAAAAAGTAATCATTACAGGGTTTTTTGACGATTACTTTTGTTTTCAATTATATTGATGTAATTGAATTACAAGTAATTGACACTTTTCAATTACATGTAATTAGTAATTGAATTTCTTCAATTACATTTAAGAGTAATTGAAAAAAGTGGTCAGAGATTTCAATTACAAGTAATTGAAATTGAACTTTTTTTTATCACTTCCCAACTCTGATCATAAATGATTCTTTAATAACCCATACGATCAATGCATTTTACTCTTAACTGAACTAATCGGCATAAGCCGTTGGCGTTTGTTGAGCTTTGCAAAAAACGCTCAGCTTTCAAATTTTTTTTTTTAATTAAATCAATACAGTTTTCTTATGTTTTTATCTCACCATCTTGTGTGCCTCTTAAGGCAACAAATTTTGATACCCATAACTAATTTCCGGATTTTTGGCGTTTTTTGCGTTTAGAAAACGGTCCTCAATTGCTTTTGGCATTTGTGTTTGCTTTAGCATAGAACAGTCTCATTTGCAAAAAACTGACGAAGAATAAAAAAAAAAAAATTCTTGAAGATTTTTTTTTGTTTTTATTAAAAAAACTATTTATACATATTTGAAGACAAATTTTTATTTTGTAAGTAATTTTTATTTTAATAATTTTTTTGGGTGCATTTTTTTATTTTTAAGGTAAATATATCCGCGGACGATGTGTTATTTTTAACACAATTTTATTCTTTTTTGTTTGTTATTTAAAGACACAATTAAAGAAAAAAATATTTGATAATTTTGCTTAAGGTAATTTTTACAAAACCTGTCACTGGATTTTTGGACTAAAAGAAACAAAATTTTAAGTCACTTTTCTTCTTTTGCGATTCGCCCTGCACCATTTTAAAAGATCATCATTCTGACAATGTCATCAGCATATATTATGACTTTAATTTAAAATGTCATCACGAAATATCAGAAATAACAATGGACTTAGATTTCAACCTTTTCGTTGTCCAGGGCTTATTTGAATCTCTTTTGATTTATCACAACCATTATAAATACAAGCCACCGTTTGATTATAAAGTTTTTCCAGAGTTTTAACGAACTTTGAGAATATACCTGAGTTATACAGCTTATAGAAAAAAGATTTTCGTCAAACGTGTGAAATGCAGCCTTGAAGTCAACAAAGAATGTATAAAGTTTTTTTACGACTAAGTTTGCAGCGTATAAGACAGCCAGCATAAAAATATTATCGACAGTAGAATATCCTTTTCGAAATCCTTATTGATACTCACTCAATTTTCTTATTTATATTTACTCAGTTAGTGAAGCCTCTTATTGAGAACTGACGTGTAAATCTTTAATCCAGTATTAAAAAATGATATTCCCCTATAGTTTTCTGGGTCCTTTTTTAAGTTTTGACCATATAATTGCTTCATCGAAGCAATTAGGGTGTACTGCAAAATTGTTAAAAATGTAAACTGCTTGTGCTTACTTTTGCTTATACTCGGTCAAAGTATATTTGAAAAATTCTGAGGGAATACCATCTGTGCAAGCTTCTTTCCCATCTTTTAGTGCTTCTTATACCTTTTCAATTTCACATGCTGTTATTTCAGCATCCAGAATATCATCTTCTGCATGTGGTATGGCAAGACTCCAGGAGAGTTGTTCTGATTAGAAACATAGCAATCCTGTTAAATGATCTCTCAAGTCTCAAGCGAAACATTTACTACTTTTTTCGCTCCCTCATTCTCTTGTGGCATTGCAATGGCTTAACGATCTTGTAAAGATTTCTTTGTATGTTTTTTTCTTTTTCTTAAATTGCTTTAGAGTATCAACATACTCATGCTTTAACCGCTTATTTTGTTTTCTATATTTCCCATTTAGAAATATGGTCACCGCAATTATGTATCAGAGGGGTTGCGCAACCCCATCAACATGATATGACTGTAGATATAATCTCTCTATCCGATTACCAGTAGTTGCCTTATAGCCAAATAAATTCGTATAATTGATGGAGATGGTGGATTCAGATACTGATTCAGATACCTACTCTGGAACTTTGGGGTTGTTTTTTTTTTATCGTTCAATGCACCCCAAAACTCGCATGCTATTCAACTAAGAGTGGCGGTGTAATTAAATCAGCTTCATGCTTGCTCAATGTCGTGTATTTTGCACAGATTCTGATTCAGATTTGCCGAGGATTTCCTCTTCCTTAATTAAAGCAAATAACATTTTGCGAGTTATGACGGTTATGAAATTTCGCAATAAAAACAAAAAAAATATATCTAGGTTTTTGGGGGTTTGTCAATTTAACTCTGTAAGTGCGACATAGACGACAACGATACTTTGACGGCATATACGGGATGCCAAAAGGGATTTGAAACGATTGCATCATAGAATTTATATAAACGTTAAAGAGATTTTGTGGAATCGGTATGACAGCTTTGGATAATTTATTATGTACTTGCACACGTTATAAGCCATTCAATTTTATTGTGGCAATTATGAGAAGTTTGTGAAGGAGGGGATTTGATGAAAAACATATTAATTTAAGGGAAATCTTAATAGAGTTCGTATAAATGTATGTATAGGGGGGAAGCGAGAATGAGCTGACTTTATCCATAAAACGGTTGCTTGAGCTATTAATACGATTTCTTGGAATTTTGTCTTCTAGATTTAATGTTAAATTGATGATGATATTTAGAGTCAAAATTGGAATAAAGCGCAAACATTAACATTAACTTTAAATGCTTTTCTTAACCGATGTAATTACATAAGAAGATATTCTAAATGTCGGGTATAGTGTTTCAAGACATATTTTTCAAACTTGTCTGCAGTCTTTTTTCATGTACAATTGGATGGTCCTAAGGAAAATGAAAATAAATTAAATTTGGTGGGGCGACAGCCCGCAGAGAGCCAGTGCTTTGTGATTTGCTACTCTTACAAGCGTGCGTTTCTTGGCATGAATGGAATGGAGCTACTATTTTTTGTCGAGTCCGAACGGTTAGATGCGAAGCACTTTTCAATGACAAAAGATATTCTTGAGGGATTCGTCAGTTCCTCGCAAGAAGCAGTAGGTACCTCGGGAATAAATATTCCTTGTTTAACGTGGCAGCGGCTGGGAATCAAACACAGACCTTCGGCATGACATTTCAACGCACTAACCATTATGTCACGAAGAACTACTAAGATTCTAAGACCTGATGTCTAATTCTCTGTTTACTTTTTACTCCTATTTTATCGGAGACGAAAACCACGCATCGATTTGTTTATTTCTAGTTGTCATATATTAAATATTAATATATAAAAGCCTCCAAGCTTGCACTTTTTTTGCATTTCATTAATAGGCTAGACCCAAATTTTGATCTCGTTAGAATGAAAAAAAAAATGCTTTACAATGAAGTTAGCAATTGACATCAACTTGAAGTTAAGCTCCAAATTTGCACAAAATTGATTTCACTATGAGAAAGGAAATCACATCATGTATCTCAAGAACCAAACAGGTTAGGAACTAACAATAAGGGTCCAAATTTGTATTTAGACTAGGCCCAAATTTAGAAGTAATATGTCACCTCAAGTTGATCAAAATACAGCCAAATTTTGCTATAGGAAAATTCAAAAAGAAACAAATAGTTTGTTATTTTTTTTTTTAATTAGAAATTAGGGCCACAAGGTCACATAACCATATTTTTTTTTGCATAAAATCGAAAATGGCGCAAAGCAAGATTTTATAAAAAGTATTGTCAAAGCTAAAATTAATGTTTGAAATGTTCTAAAATATGTTCTTAAATGTATACTTTCATCTTAAAATTATTACAATAAAGATTATACAAAATTGTCCAAAATGGTGATCAATGTTACCAAGGGATTAGAACAAATTTTAGTGCTAGTTTTTTTTTTTTTTATGATTGTATTTGAAAGTATTTTTTAACCTTAAATCAAATTTTAAAGAAATTTGACAATTTCGACGGTTGGAAAATACAATTTTAGGTCAACTTCTCAAAGACTCGAAGCTACCAAAAAAAAAAATTAAAGTAGTAGTTTCAAAATTTTAAGTAGGACTGAATTCAGCATTGGCGAATCATTTAGTGAACCGAATTTGATTAATTTGTATAAAAAACGGGCATGGGAAATGATATTTGCCATGAAAATTCAACAAACGGGTCACTGTGTGGCGTTGCTAACCCACAGATGCTATCTAAAATCAAACGATATCGAAGTGCGGCACTATGGAAAAGTAAACCTCTTTCTCCGATCTCAAAATTGAAAAGGTGGTTTTCAACTACCGCACCATTTCAATATATGTCAATTTAAGTTAATTTTCCTCTGAAAAGCTCTTTCAAAAGTTACCTTTAAGGTATTTTATTTCCAGGAATAACCAACTTTGAATTAATTCAGAGTTAACTTAGCACTGAAAAACTAAAGTACCTATCCGGATATTAATGGTATCCAAAACAAATCTCGACCCAGGATCATATATCCAAACTATCCGGATGGTGCTGCATATTCGGATAATAATATGAAAAATTTAAATAGTGTCAGAAACCCGGATTCAACATCAGATTTCAATCTTGTAAGTCTTATGAGGGTTAGATTTGCGCTTTTAATTTATATCCCGGATATCAGCAGTCTCAATAAATTTTTCGGATATCTTATATTATCCAAAACAATCCAGATAGTATCGGAACTTAGAACATAATTCAAATCTATTCGTATATCAGGATACCCAGATAATATTTTGAATTTTCGGATATTATGAGAAGCACTAGCACAAAACCTTTTGAGGCGACTTTTCAAGATATCATATTATTCATAAAACTGGATCCAGATCTGAATTTGGGTCCGAGTTTTGACACTATCCGGATAGTTTTGGATTTCAGTTTAAATTTGGTGGCACAACAGCTCGTGGAGAACCAAGGCCTAGTGACTTACAACTCTCAACCATTCCTGTGTGCGTGTTATTGGCAGGAATGGATTTCAGTTGTTTCATTTAAATTCTACATACCGAATAATATCCGGCAGTATTCGGATAGTGCTGGAACTCAATTGTCTCATTCATATTCATTCGGATATCGCTAAATTCGAATAGATACAATTTTCGGATATTATGTAAAGCATTAGGCTCAAACCTTTTTAGGCGACTTTTCAATATTTCATCAAACTGCATCAAGATCTGGATTTGGGTCCGAGTATCTGACACTATCCGAATAGTGTTGAATTTCAATTATTTCATTTAAATTCTACATATCTGATAATATCCGACACTATCCGGATAGTGCCGGATCTCAATTGTCTCATTCATATATTTATTCGGATATCGTCATATTCGAATAGATAAAATTTTCGGATATTCTCTGAAACACTCGACCCAAACCTTTCACATATTAGTTTATGCTTCCGGTTCCAGTGGAGGTCTTTTCAAATATGAAAGTTCCACTTTTTATTAGCAAAAGCAAACAATGATATTTATTATTTCCTCATATCTTTAAAAATTTTCAGTTAGTTGAAAAATAATTTAAAAAACTAGGAACTTCAATCATTTTCCTGTTCATTTAAGTTAAGCAACTGCCATTAAAAAAAATCATCTCCTCTTACACAATAACCAATTCGAATCACGCAGATAAAACCGATCATCGATTAGAAAGAAACTTACTGTAACCATAAGAGTGTAATGGATTAGTTTGAAGAACCCTCTATCTAGGGAACGGCAGTACCACATTATAACTGATGCCGCCAAGTCATGAAAGCAATATAACAACACACGCGAGTACATACGTTTGTACATATATATGAGCCCTTGAAAATACTTCATCCGCATCACACAAAAGAGATACTTACCTAATACTATCGCAATTAATACGAGCCCATCTAGTTGTATGATGAAAATATGAAAGTTTACTGCCCACAATCGGAAAAGTTTTGTACGTAATTAAAAGTTCTAGGATTGCTTCCAAACAAACGCTTTTAATTTGAAATTGCTCCTGCACGTCGACCATATTTTCATCGTAAACTTTATTGATTAGCAGCAGGAATGTCATAAAGTACTCCTCAAACTGTTGTCGTGTTGTGAAGCCAAAAATTGATAACCTGCAAATGAGATATAGAGAGAAAGATTGGTTAGTTAGTATAGCGAGATATCCTTTGGTTATTTATATCCTCAAAAGATCTTTTTCATACGTAAAATAGAGTCATATGCATGCACGCACATGCTGACGGAAAATTTCATCTAAATTACTACAAAAAAAAAAATGAACAACAGAAGAAATAGATAAGAGAGAGCTTAGCTTAGACGGAAATAGTATAACGATGAAATTTTCGTCGAAAGCTTAATGTAATAACTTTTGAAGGACACAAATGACAATGGAAGCGACCAGGGCTGCACTTAAAGTCATTGAGAGAGCCTGTTTGTGCAAAATCAAATGTTAAGATTGCCTCTTTGTCGATCATATCTAGATATTATTTAATTGTCTATCAGAAATACTGTCGCATTCAGCTATCATGGCTCAGGGTGCCTCTGTACTTGTGATGGTTCTCACAAGCGGCTTTGGATGATTACTAAATGCTTAGGTTGCATATCTGCATACCGGATATCTCTTAGTTTTTGATTGCTGCAGAAGTGATTTCATTACTGCTTTTAAGATCCACAGATTCCAAGCTTCATAATGATGGTTTTGGAAGCTCCAGACAATTCAGCCTTCCATTCTCTACGATCCCAAGCAAGCCGTTTCGTATCATCTGCGATTGCTTAGTCTTTAAACCAGAGGTTCAGTCTTTTTTGTTCTCTCGAATAAACCGCAAAGGTTGAATCTTCTCCTCTATTCGCTCTCCTCGCACACAGGACCAAATATCTGTCGAAGATTTTTTTTCGAATGCCATCAGTATCATATGCAGTATAGAATTTTTGGCAAGAGATGGGGACCTAGCTTAAAAGCATTCATTATATGTATACAACCATTGTGAGGTCTGTGCTTACGTACGCGTGTTTGGTTTGGTGGCCTACCTTGGCAATCAATCTTAAGGTCATGACAAAAAATCAAAGCTATTTCTTCACGAAGTCAATACTGGTTGATCACTGCCGTAGTGAATTAAGATTGCTTGGCGAAACAAATTCAATTACTCTTCGATAGTTCCCTGGTCACTATGACATTACAATGACAAAAAACGGTTCACTACTTGATCCGAGCCAAATTGTACATTGGGTATAGTCATGCCACTGGAGCAGGAAAAGAGTTAAATTCATCACACTTTCCTCAAAGCAACCAACGCCAGATGGTCAACAATTGACACCTTTCGGGTTTCAAAGAATTTTTGGTCTAGGTATATCAAAGAACTTAAGCTAAACAGACCTCAATCGTCTCTCTTGGTTAGAATCCTTATGGGTAACAACTCAACCAACAACCATCAACAACCCACATGAGCAGAATGGGCATCAGCACATCTGACTTATGAATTAGCGGTTGTCAGGACAAAAGGTTGGATGCTGTAAGAAGGCTCATATAACTTCCCCAACCTAGCCAGAAAAAGACAAGAAGCCCTGGAAAAGTTTTTTCGACGAACTGGGTGACGTTTCCCCTTTGCCACTAAGAAACATCCGAACTTCATTGAAAGCACAGAAAGCACCCTATGTCCAAAACTTCGACTAAATCCCTCCTCCTACTAACCTTCATGTCCCTATATTACTTAAATCCTGTGTAGAACAATGGATCCATTGAGATTGGAGTGAGATGTACGACTTTTCGTGTCATCACCCTTTAAAACCTAACCTAGCCTAGCCGGTTGAAAAATCTATACTTGAACACCAGCAAGTTTTGCCTGTTCTTCAATTTCCATGGAAGCCGGTGGGAGCAGCCGATGATGTCAATATCATCGACAAAGAATAGAAGTTTGGGCAGATTTGTTGAAATGATGCCTTCAGTGTTAACACCTGCCCTGCACGCTACTTTCCCTTAAATGAAATTGAAGAAATCACATGATAGTGTCATGCCTTGCCAAAACCCTAAGCATGTTTGAAAGAATTTAGAAGACCTTTTCCCAGTTGGACATTGCATCATGTATTTGCCAAATAGATCAATTTTCTCGGAATCTCAACTTCATGCACGTTTTCAACTTCTGTGCTTTAAGAGTTCCGCTGATTAACCATCCAATCCGGTGGCCTTGTTTTTCTTTAAAGCTAAGTCTACCTCTTCTATAATGTACTGGGTGGTGGTATTGAGCCTTCATTGACTTAAGTTGGGTTCGCTTCTTGTCTTATTTCTCGCTCGACCTTTCGTCAATTTAGCAGCTGCTCGAAATACTTCTTGAATAAATCTAATTCTTTCTGTGCTTCGGTGACAAGGTTGCCGTTGCTCTTCTGAAAAGCCTGCAATTTTTTTAAAGCCAGTAGCCAGTTACTATCTTTGCATATTCTATCACTTTGTTTAGCTGTCCGCATTTATCTTCTTACCACGGGTTCTTTTTCAGGAGTGGTTGGTAGTCAACCGTGTTTTTCAGTTGCCCCTTTGATGATATCGGCGATACTGGGGCTACTGGTTGTTTCCGCCTTTGACACAGCGGAGTCACTCAAATTCTCATTGTAGGCGCTGGATTTTCAGGTATGCCAAGGCAAGTAACATCAATTTTTCTTTAGAACACGGTTAGTAGTTTTTTTTTCATTTAACAGTTTAGCTATTTACCTTGCTGCAACATGAAAGTGGTCAGATTTGACATTTTCCTTTCGAAAAGTACGCACGTCTAAGATGATAGAGGCTTGTCTTCCGTCAGATTTGGGTTACAATACGACTATTTGGGATGCGCCAGGTTGCTTTTTGGATTCCTTGCCGTGAAAAACTGGTGTAACTTAAGTGGAATCCTTTACCATTTGTCCTTTCATGGAGATTGAGTAAAGAAACTAGTCCTCCGAAGTAGTCTTTCTTTTCAATTTGAGCATTGAGGTCCTCGAGCAAAATGTATGCATCGTAACCCTAACTCTATCCAGGAAGGTCATAAGACTCATATTTAGAGTTTTAAACTCTATTGGGAACGTGTAAAGCCGATAACTCTACTCCTTAACAGATATCCCACGAAGAATCCGCATCCCTACAATGTAGTTTTTCATCACAGCTGTAATTAATGTTGCAATATTATCTTTTCATCATAAAAGGAATCTATCCATCGCCTTCTCCAGGATTGCGGTTATGTCTGCCTTATACCGCGTAAGGACAGACCCAAGTTTCTGAGTTGCCTCTTGAGTGTAAAGGGTTCTCACGTTTCAAGTACATACTATTAATTCGTTACCCGTTGACATTCCAGATTTTGTTTCCAATTTGAAGGTTAAGATGCCTCTCTTATAACCGAAATTTTTTTACGTGGTAGGAAAGTTAACTCGACGGCACAACCCCCAAGCCCGGAAGACCAGGTCCTTTTAAGCCTTTGAAAAGCAGGCCGGATAATCCGATGCCAATAGCCCACTACAAGCATATGATCGTTGCCATTGGCCCGTCATCATCTCCTTTTCAGAATGGTGCCAATTACTGAAAATATTCACTGACTGTGAAGTAAGCAGGGAAACTTTTAGCCACGCAGACAAGAATTTGCAGTTTTTTTTGGCATTTTTGTTTGCAGTTTGCCAAATCGAGTAATCGAGTGGCCTGCTAACTTCAAAGCGAACTTAGCAGGTCAGGAACTAAGCACGCTAGGAACTTTTAGTAAGGCTCCAAATTTGCAGTTGTTTTGCATTTCAAGAATAGGGACCTTCAAAATTTTGAAGTCCTTTTTTTGAAAAAAAAAAAAAAAATTATACTAACCTGCTAATTTTATAGTGAAGTTAGCAGGTACTCCATTTCACCCTTATTTGGCGAACTGCGTTTCTTGTCTTTTGTTCAACACTCGCACTTATTAGTTTAGTATAGTCAAACCCAGATGAATGATGATGATTACAACGTGAAGGTGAAAATCGATGTGCACTACTGGACGCTGTTTATTTTGACACTAATAATCTACTACCCGTGTCCTATAACGTACAACCGTCGCTTAGTAGAGAAATAAAAGTCTAGAAGCGGTTATCTAATCGACTTTCTTCGGTATTGGTTCTTTTTTCTCCGAGTTCCATCTCTTCAGAAAATACTCATTGTTGATGCAGTACTTCAACAGAATCGTGAAGAATAGCACCATGACTTGGAGAAACTTCCTTATTATGTAGTTGGAATTGGAAATCAAATCTGATCCAGATGATTTCTTAGGTACAGTTGGAATAGATTAGCTCGGCTTTTTTTTCAGGGTTGGTGACAGACAGTTCGGAATCAGTGGTACGATTGTACTATTGTAAGAACTCGCAGTTTTAGTGTCCGTCTTATTGCTTTATTGTTGACTTGATTTCCTCTAAGAATACAGGATCGCTTGGTGGGTTAGGCACAAAATTTACTTAGAAATATTCGTCAATCTACCTAACTTCGATTAACTGTGTTGTTTTTTTCATACAATTGTTGTCTTCTCCGAAAATCTTGTTGATTTGTCTGAAAGCATCGTCAAATAATGACTTCTAAGTTTAATTTTGACCTCTTGACAAGGCGCCTGTACGCACTTTACACTTTCCATTTAGAGGCAATACACCCATGGTTATGAATGACACCGCCGCCGTGCCGACGACAGTAAGGCCACCAAATGTGAGTCAGTTTTGTGTTTTTGTACAGCATCGCTGTTCTGCTTCAAAGGGTGGTGCATATATACTCGTAGTATTGTCAGTGTTGGCTGGTTTGAGTTTATTAAGTGTCTCATTGTGGGGAACTTCCTGCAGCTATTTTATGTGATCTGTCAAGTTACTGTGTACGTTAACGAAATATATGTAAAGAGTAGCATAGATATGTGTTAAATATGTGCTGTTGGCGTCTAGACTAGACATACGTAGGTAAGGTATATACATACCTACAAACATTTGCAAGGATTTTGCAGACAAGAGAATAATTTGTTTTCCATGGTTACATCGAGGACGATGTTGATGAAGTTTTTGTTTTTAGCTAAAGGGTAGCACAGATTATGCTTTGCTAATACAGATATACAAATGTGCTACCGTGTGGATGGGACAGCTTATAATAGGAACACCAAGTTAAATGAAGTATTTAAGTATTATCGGATGCAGTACAAGGATATGCAAAATGAAAGTGATAACATAATGATTTATAGCGAATCATTATGGCTGTGTACTTGTGAGTCGAGAAGAAAGGTTTGTTTTTTTTTTTTTTTTTTATTTATGTTATTAAAATTAAGGCACCTATTATGACTTGCGATTTGTTTAATTTTATTGTGACTATTTGGAACTACCATTTGCGACTCGCCTGAATTAAGCTCGCCTTAAATGACTTAAATTTGGAAAACTTGGGTGTCACTCAATACCTTAGGCAAAAATACGCGAAGCTACCATCTCAAGAAACCGCTAGTGACCTTGCCAACGTGGCATGAGAAGAGGCAATATCAACGTCACATCTCATTGCATTCAGGTGTCAATCAAACCCGTAAAGGGTATTGATGAGTTTCAGCAGGCTATAGCCTGAAGAGTCGGTGGATATTAATTAGATATCGAAAAAGTGTCTGCCGTTGCTTGATCCTTCTTTTACCCCCCCTTGAGAAATCAACCCTCGACCAGACCCGTAGAAGCATGTGACTCCATGCAACATCTGGTAGATAAGTTTGATACGTCAGTGGTTGGTGTATGTGTCCGTTCGCTTAGTCAGGATTACTGAATAAATCGAGAGGGCTGTTCTTTTCCTCAAGAGGGTTTTATCAATCTTAGGGAGAGGTGGCCACTATTCACTTTCTAAAGCTTGCGTTCAGTAGGTGGTGTATAGGCAAAGTGACCATTCTCCGTTTACTGCCGCCTCTTCAAGAAACACGTGCGTCGTTCAGTTATTTTCGTTCAATCTTTCATTTTATGTTCTTGACTGTAGTTGAAGAAGATTTCAATTTTGTGGTCAGGTGGTTAAAAAAGCTTACAAATTTTCAAGCAATTTGGTAGTGTTATTGAACTTCAACAGGTTTTTACTTTTAATGTCAGAAAGTCCTTCCAAGTCGCTGAAGAAGTGTCTCCCTAGGAGCCTGACACAGGTTGTGAGGGGTATCCTCTTGTATTTCTACGTCACCACATCCCAACCATAAGTAGTCCAAGCTGAGTTTTATCTTTTTTTATGGTAACCCAGGTGGTTGTGACCAGTGGCGATGCACACGGTAAGAGATAGAGACACTTTATTCGGTTGGATGATGTCAGTCCTTTGATTGTTGAAACGAGGATATAACTTTCTGGTTATAATGCAGGGATTGGAGCGAGCTCCATCGCTCGTTTGTCGAAGCTAGAACTTTACTCTCGATAACTTGTTTAATATTACATCACGGTGGGACCTGAACTATTGTTTCTGCTTGAGTAAGATCAAAAGTTGATCCAGTTCTTACCAGCTCGTCAGCACTTTCATAACCTAGTACATCACTGTGACCGGAACCTAGCAGAGCCTTATGTTGTGCTGTGCACCAAGCTTGTGGTATTGCCATCATTCGGACCTGTCTAGCAGCTTTTGTCAGTGCCAAAACCTCAGCATCGAAGACACTGCTGTAATCAGGAAATCTGAATGAACTGGCCAGTCCGAGGGTTTCTGAAAAGAACATTGCACCAACTTCAGTCAGTAAACACCTCGCAAGTTGACAGCTCGTTCGTTTGCTAGTCCTTCCTGCTAGGAAAGGCAGTCGTAAACGGCTTGTAGTAGTCTAAACGGGTTGTTATGTAGTCAGTGCACGCCATATTACCCGTTAATTTTATGAAGAATCGGTGCGTGGCCTATAGCACTCTGTCTTCAGCAACTAGTTTGGCTGAGCTGAAGTGCCCTATTGGCAGCCGATTCCTGTATAAATAAATCTATTGGTTTCAAGTTGAGTATAGCTTCCAGACCCGCTGCTGAAGTGGACCTCAGTAACTCAGTGCCATTCTTTGTACTTTGGTCCTGGTTTTTAGTCCATGTGTTTACCATTCACTAGGCACTTTCCATTTGTTCACTGATTGTGAAGGGAAATTTGCCTGTCGCCAATAATGCTAGATCATCTGCATATACAATTACTTTGACCCCACTGTATTTAAGTCTAATTAGAACTTTGTTATCACTAGGATCCAGAAAGGGGAGAAAGGACCCTACCTTATGGAGTCCCTCTAGAAGTTGATACTTTGATATGTTCTCCTCCTAGCTCCGAGTTGAAAGTTTCATCAGGCGCAGCGCAGGGATCGATCTTAGGACCAGATCTATGGAACACCTTCTACGACGACATTCTGTGCATGGAGATGCCTGAGGATGCCTTTCTGGTCGGGTACGCAGACGACATCGCCGCGGTGATTACGGCACGAGACACCGATAGCGCGCAAAGAAAGTTGAACCAGGTCATGCGACGAGTAAATTCGTGGATGGTCGAGCACGGACTTAGCCTTGCAACGGAGAAATCTGAGATAGTCCTGCTAACGAAGAAGAGGATCTCCAAACAAATCGACTTCGAAATCGGGGCAGAGGTTTTCTCCACAAAATCAGCGAAACAAGCAGTTCAGGCTGCCAGTACGGAGACTCACTAGAAAATGCAGCAGATGGGAAAGCTTGCAGATAAGTATTGGCGCCATCAAAAGCCAAAAGGGTTATGGTGGAGTTTTGGTCGGTATATTTCCGAGTCCGACACACGGGGATGGTAAATGGGTCAATGACGAAAAGGCCTCCTTGTGGTGCATAAGGCACTTCTTCGCTCCCCTAAAGCAAAAAAAAAGAAGCGCCTAGTAGATCTGTCTGGTTCTTAATATGCACATAATTCATCTGATCTTTATTATTTAAAAAAAGGCTTACGAGCGTTCCTTCCACCGTCAACTAAAGAGACCTAAAGCACATACATATGATCCAATAATAAGTACGTAAAACATAAATAACAAATAGACAATACCAAATTAAGGATAATTCTTTTATTAAAATTCAACAAAATAATTCTTCATACATCGTCTTAACACTGCAAATATTTATTTAGTCCTAAATCAATACCTCACACCTTTATGTTTGGAATTAAATTTAACTGGAACCAGCTGGCAGTGGTCAAACGTTAAATCTCTAAATATACGTTAAATGTGTACCTGTTGCCGAAAATGTCCGTGTCTGTTGACACTCTTTTCGAAAGGCAAACATTTACCCCCATTATATTTGCTCACACAAACAATAGACTCAAAGACTAGTATAATGGCAGTGACAGCCACAAATGGTTTAGCGCTGGAGAGGATATTATTTTTCTACCTAACCCCCTTTGAAAGGTTCTACCCGTGCTCCTCGTCTCGTGCTACCTAAAAACCTGACCTATCTTACATTATCAAATATTTGCACTTGAATCCCAGCCAAAAGCCTGAAGTTGATCTAAACACAAAGTTTATCCACCATCAGATGATGATGGGTCGAAGGCAGAAAGCAAAAGAATTCTCGAGAAAACAACTTGAGTTTTCTGTGGGATATAATATACCTAAGGACTGTTTTATTTTTTGTTGGCAACGTTGCTGAATTGCATGCAATAATTCTGGATAACGATGAAGATGGGGACGAGGAAAAAGGTGAGGATGACGACAACGACACTTACCTCCTTACAAATTTTTGCAAAACATCAACATCACTGAGGTGTTCAACCGGAATCGAGGGTAGTTTCCCGTTCGAACTTTTAATCTGGTTCTCATAACCACCAACGGCACCACCCGCACCAGTGCTTCCAGCACCACCACCCTCAATGTCTCCACTCTGGTAGTATATTTCTAATGGGGTCACAGCATATGCATAAAATCGATTTGTTCGTAAAATTGAGATTCCAATCGATTTTAGGATCCGCTAGAAGAAAAAAAACAAAACAGAAGTACATATGAGAGTTTGAAAAGAAAATCTGGCAAAGTGTGTCATTCATACCATTGGCACTGTGGCACATCTGATTTGGTATCCTTTCGTGCTTTCATCGTAGTCAACGTCTAGTTTGGTTTCAATCAGCTTGGCAAGGAAAATTGCCTTTTGGAAGACAGACACGCTCTGCGTGTTAGATTTCGTTGTTGTTGTCGTCGTTGATGTCGCAGTCGAAAGCAACAACTGAGCTTTGTATTTTTTGTAGAAAATCGTGTTTCCAATTGATTGAGTTACTACGACAAACAGCATATTAAGGACATCATTTAGCAGTTGTGCGTTGGCTTCAGCAACGGATTTGTGCTCCTCTTCATCACTGGACCAATTGAATTCAAGCCAAATCAGTTGGTGCCGGAGAATGGCATCGATGCAAGAGGTGAAAGTAAAAATCTCAAGGGCTCCCACCTTTTTCCTATTCATTAAGCTGAATTCTATACTTTTGCAGGAAATCCCAAGAAACTTTTTGAGTGCTGCCACGACTTCAGCACGCAGCAGATGTTCTTTGACAAATTTATCAATGAATTTCGATTCAATGTAAATTAATGCTAGCTCTTCAATTTGCCTCAGATTCTCCATTAAAGCTATGACAGATTTGGCCAGATAGAGGGGTAAGTGATGTGTCGTTGTGTTGGAGGAGTTGAAATTTTCGATATGTGTCACCAGAGTGACTAAGGCTACTTTTGCTAGAGGATTAACATTCATATAATGTATGTGGGGATTGAATTGGATGCAACTATTGCGAAATGAAGACATCATTGATTGCAGGGATGTATCGATGGCCGAGGCGAGAATTCTTTCAACGTTAAACTCGGGCGATGCGAAGATTTTCCCGAGTTTATATTCGGATGATATTTCAAGGAGAATTCGTGAAAGCCGTTCAGAATCTGCAGCACGTGATGACTTCATTATCTGAAAGAGAAATTTAGTTGTTTATTGATTTGATAAGAAAAACTTTTTCAAACAAAATATTTTAGATACATGAATGGAAAAAAATTAATTTATTTTTAAGAATTTTTTGGGTCCATTAGAAATTCTTTTAGTTAATTTGTTAGATCAGACCTTGGCCATTTAACAATAAAATATGTTAAAAAATCAACAGAACTGTTGGGTGATATGGCACCTATTTTTAATTTCCTTTGCAACTCAAAAAGTAAAAATGACTACTTTGGTTTAAATTCCATCAATTGAGAGCTTAAGTTAAACTTAATGATATTCTGATATCTTTGTTTTGAAAATAAGTAATTAAGTAGGAAATATTTTAAGGGTGACATATCTCTCGAGGTGCAATAATACCCGCCTTTACCCCATTTGTACTCATAATAAGGAAAAGTATTAAGCTCAAGGGTTTTTACTATTGTTTGTTTGGGGCATAAGCATGCTAAAAACTGAGAATACGAATAATTTTACTCATGTGTTTTCACACTGGCAACTTTTCAATCAGCGTTATTGTGAGTGAAAATACTGTTTCACTCGAAAAATGTTTGTTCCCCTGTAATTTTAAAAGCTATTATGAGTTTCACCTGAACTTCTTTTGGCTTCAAATAAACAAACAAAACAAGCGCAAAGAGTATCAGCAGCCTCTGTTCTTCATTCGTTCGCCTTCAAAAAAGTGAAAATTAAAGCTCTTAAATACGAAACATTTCGCCCAAAATGGAAAAGTGAAATTTCAATTTTGTCATACACATTTGGGAATCAAGTCGTAAATTCATACAAAATCTGCATTTTTGCTTACCCGTGAACGTACTCATGTGAAGGCAAAAGTGGAGATTTTTTGTTCGTGAGCAATTTCTCTAACAAATTAACGGAAATTCTTCGTGAACAGTTGGAAGCTCGATTAAAAAAAGTTTGTTGCAGTTCGTTATTTCCAGCTTGCCTTTGTGAATCGAAAAATTGAAAGAAATTTTTAACTAATGGATTCCTAGTTGTTTTTTTATTTTGACTAATCATTTGAGGAGTTATCGTTTACAACACATTTGCAATTTTGTACCAGTGAGAAATGTAAAAAATTACTTTCTCCACTGGTGACTGTTCACTTCACGAGGAAGTGTGTACTAAGCTTAAGGATGAATATGATTGGTATAATTCGGAAACTAAGCCGAATTTCATAATTTTTTACCTAAATTTTTTTGTTCAAAATTAAATTTCCTATCAAAATGGAAGCCGACAAAATTTTATAAAACATTTTAGTGGGAAAAGTTAACAAAAGCCAAACTAAAAAAAAAATGGAATAATCAAAGATTTCCAAATTTTTAATTAATTGCGCATTACATTTTTTGGGGCTAAGGAATGGTTCAACACATCATGCTTAGACAAAAAAAAGTAAAGGCTAAAGGCTTTAATATGGTATGTTCAAAAAGTCATATTTATTCAAAATTACAGAAATAATCTTATATTTTTTTGCGGTTTTGGCCCACATAACTCTCTTTTAGTACTACATTACAAATTTCACATTCGTTAAAATATTCGAACTCAAGAATTTGTTGAAGTATAACATTATGTATTACTTTCATAAAGAATATTTAAAAAGGAGTAGCCTGAACGGCTGGGCCGATTAATCTAAGACTTGGTACTAGGTGTGTCAAGTATACCTTGTACTGCAATCTTTGGTCAAAAACTGCAAAAATTAAAAATGGTAAGATTTGAATGGCCATATAATTGTCTCGCCTTGAGCCTCTTCTTTATTTTGTCCATGCATGTTTTTCTCCAGAAAAGTGTATGCGCAATTTAGTAAAAAAAAATTAAAAATCATCGATTTTTCGATTTTTTGAAGTTCGGGTTTTGTCAAAAATCAATTCTTCTCGAATATCTAAACAGTTTTAGATGGCTTTAGAATTTATATTTCTAAACGTGATGTGGATGGCGGTTAAATAAAGATTCCTTTAAGTAACGTTGATTAAGTGTGAAAATTCAGTTGAGAGGTATTTTAACACCTGTAGTCGTCACGCCTAAAAATTACTTCAGTCGTCACGCAGAGTGAAAAACGTCTAACTCCAATTTTTTTTTTTTGAAAATTATTAGTAAGAGCTAAAAACGTTTTTGAGATGTCGAAAAAAGCCATGAGATATACTAAATTTTTGGCTTTTTTAATATTCGCTTCAACTCCTTAGATTAGCATTATCCGCATTATGTTAAAAATGCATTAAAAATATAAATACAAATTTTCTCGGTGTCTATTGGACTTAAAGTTAAAATGGTTGCTTGATTTTGTAGGGTAAAATAACTTTTAAAATTCTTGGTCTCAATTATTTTTGACATCTCTTTCCAATGAAAAGTTTTTGTCGAAAAACTGGCAAATTTTCTTTGTAAAATATGGTTTTTAGCGTTTATCTCGCCTCTTGTTCATCTGAATGAAAAAAATAATCAAAAAGTTTTTTGAAGAGTACCTGGTCTTCTTGACTTCTGCAGAAGCTGCATGGACAAGGAGGAGGAAGAAACTATCACACACCTTCTTTGCTCATGCCCTACTCTTTCTCAAAGACGCAAAATAAACTTAGTTAATTTTTTCTTCGATGATCCCAGTGACTTAAATAAAATCGACATTCACAGTCTCCATTGCTTTATTAAAAGCTCCAACTGGTTTAATTAACGAGGATTACCTCGCATTCTTTATGTGGTATCACAATGGGCCTATTCTGGCCTAAGTGTGTCAGCAGTTTTCCTGACAGCCACCTTAACCTAACCTAACCTAACCCAGTGATTTAAATAAAATCGACATTCGCCGTCTCCATCGCTTTATTAAAAGTTCAAATTGCTTTAATTAGCGAGGATTACCTCGAAGTCTTTATATGTGGTATCACAATGGGCCCATTATGGCCTAGGTGTGTCAGCTATTTTCCTGGCAGCGATCTTAACCTAACTTTACTTAACTTAATCTTCTACTTTATCTTTAGATTTTATTTTTAAACATTTTTTTTAATATTTCATACAAAAACATAATTTTTTTTTTTGAAAACTTTACTTTTTATTTCATTTGAAGTCAGAAAATATCTTAGCAATGCGAATGCTGTGAAAAAATTTTACGAAAATTGTCGTTTTCAATTCATTTCGATGACGACTACGCAATTTATGGTAAACGACACATAAAGACTTCAAAATTTGGACCTCAATTTTTCTTGAAATGCAAATTAAGCTAAAAATTAAGAGCCCAAGGCAACTTTCTTACTAGCTCCGTTATTAAAGAAAGGACTGTTCTGCTAACTTCACAGTGAAAATAGTGCAGTGCAGCATGAATTTTTTATGTAAGGACTTCAAAATTTTGGGTTACCGTTTTCTTGAAATGCAAATTAAACTGCAAATTCAGAGCTTTAATTCAAATTAATTCAATCATTTACAAACAAATCTCAAAACAAAAGACAAAGCTGTGTATTTTTTTTTCAACTCAATACGATTACTTTTCAAAGGAGATATAGCTTTTCAAAAAACACTAACAAACATTGAAAAACAATGAGTTCGCTTAACTTCGTTGACTAGTGTACTTATTTGTTAATATTTTTTGGAAAAAAAAAACTTTTAATTTAATTAAAAGTATTTTTTACAATTTTCAATCATTTTTTTTTAAATTACTGTCAAATATAACTATAAGTAAATAAATTAATGCAACTAATAACATACAGTTAACTACTCCTTGCAGGTTAAACAACTTAAACATTAACTTTAAACCATCTTCATAAATTTAAAACATTATTAAATTAGGTATAGGCTATTATTTTCATTTTCAACTTAACCAACCATCATTAAAAACAAAAAAGATCCCTCTTAGCATAATATAATTGCATCAAATATTTTAATATAGCATAATTTGCGTATAAAAATTGACTTACTTGAGTAAAGAGCCACTTTTCATCGATGATCCTTTGTTCAAATCTCCGACTAATTGCCTCATCGGTTTCCGCATACAATTCATCTTCAAATCTATTTTTATTTTATTTTTTTGGTAGAGTGAAAAATACAGGGAAATACAAAATATATAAATAGATCTCTTATTTGTCTAACAAAAATTGTAGTATAGGGTGTTATTTACTTAAGCTTAAGAATTAAACGAATCTATTTTTTGAAAATACCACTCTACAGAAAGGGACTTTAATACTATTTATTTCACAGGTGTGAATTTTAACCAGTGGTCCAAGTTTCACAGTTTGAGTTCAGGACAAAACTACCCATTTCTCCTTAGTTCTTTTAGCAGTACGAGTAATAATGTAAGGTAGAAAAACTCTAGGGGTAGACTTTTTTAACATAAAAACGGTAAGCCAAAATTCTCTACACCAGTCCTTATTTAACTCGGTTAAACTAAATAAACCCTATCTAGTAGAACCTCTTCATAAAAAACTAAATGCTTATTTTAAGTAAATAAACACCCTGTAAAAGACCACTTACATTATTTTTCCTAGCATTGACTGGCCAGCCCTACAGAAGCTTTTTCGAATGGCCAATTTATCATCGTGCTCCGCGATTATTCTTCGACTTGCTCGCACAATTAAATTCTCAAGAGACTTATTACCATAGCCATTCACCAAATCAAAGAGTCTTGTCAGTAGCTCCACTGTGGTGGCATCCATACCCCTTATCAGTTTGTACTGCTGTTGTTCAATGAACTCAACTACGACCCGTCGAATGGAATTCTGTGGATGAAATATTGCAGAAAATCTTTTAAAACTCATGACTCTTAATTTTAATAAACTGTTGTTTTATATTAGAACTAAACCATCATCTTTATAGTTAACTCCCCCAGGGAAATAATCAGTCAATTTATCATCATACAAAATAAGAATTTAAAAAAAAAATACTATTCACTTACCTTTTTAAGGACATTGCAGTTCTCGATTAGGGCTCTCAGGAATAATGAGGAAAATTGCTCGTTGCCATCGCATAACATTCGAATGAAAGGCAGATTATCGTTAATTAAAATATTTAAAAAACTACTTGAGAAAAGTTCCTGCACTTCGGTGTAGTTCCAGTTAGTAGTTGTTGGCAGGTTGTCCTCTTCCTATGGATGAATTTAGGTAAACGAAAAATTATTTTCAAATCTCTTCCATTCTTTTTTAGTTCTTCATAAGGTAAATAGGATTTAAATGACCATCATCGTTAGAATAATTCTGGCTGGCATTCTATGGAAAATTGACATAAGCTTTTGTGAATTAAAATGAAAAAGTTAAGAAATTCGTATATTTGAAATTTATTTTGAATTAATTACATTTAAAACAGTATGTTAAACAAGAATGACAGTAACTTTGTTAGGTGATTTGTAAGCTAGTGAATGCATGTTGATTTGCTTTTTTTTTTGAGTCATCATAACTACCTAAAATTATACTAAACAGAATCAACTATATTTGCTTATGAATACCTCAAATGATAACCACCAAAGGAAACTACACTAGCTTCATTTTTCTGGAGAAAGTTCTATCTGTGTTTTTATTATTATGTTTTTCTTTTTCAAGGGTTGTGGTTCAAGCGTCTAGCTTCAATCGAGATTTTCTATCATGATAGTTTTCTATCATGACAGTTTGCTATCAAGATATTTTTCTATCGTAAAAGTTTTCTATCATGATAATTTAATATCATGATATTTTTCTGTCATCAAAGTTTTCCATCATGATAGTTTTCTTCCATGATAGTTTTCTCTCATGATAGTTTTCTAACATGATAATTTTCCATCATGATAGTTTTTGATCATAATGGTTTTATATCATGATAATTTTCTATCATTATAGTTTCCTATCATGATAGTTTGCTATCAAGATATTTTTCTATCATAAAAGTTTTCTATCAAGATAGTATTCTATCAAGATAGTTTTCTATTATGATAATTTTATGTCATGATATTTTTCTGTCATCAAAGTTTTCTATCATGATAGTTTTCTTCCATGATAGTTTTTTCTCATGATAGTTTTTTCTCATGATAGTTTTCTTCCATGATAGCTTTCTCTCATGATAGTTTTCTATCATGATAGTTTTCTATCATAATAGTTTTATGTCATGATAGTGTTCTATCATGACAGCTTGCTATCAAGATAGTTTTCTATCGTAAAAGTTTTCTATCAAGATAGTTTTCTACCATGGTAATTTAATATCATGATATTTATCTGTCATAAAAGTTTTCCATCATGATAGTTTTCTTCTATGATAGTTTTCTCTCATGACAGTTTATAACATGATAATTTTCCATCATGATAGTTTGCTATCAAGATACTTTTCTATCATAAAATGTTTCTATCAATATCGTTTTCTATCATAAAAGTATTCTTTCATGATAGTTTTCCATCGTTAGATAGTTTTCGATAGTTTTTTATTAAAATAGCTTTCTATCATCAAAGTGTTCTATCATGATAGGTTCTTATGATAGTTTTCTTTCACAAGAGTTTTCTTTCATTCTAGCTTAGCTTCAATCGTGATTTTCTATCATGATAGTTTTATATCATGAAAGTTTTATATCATGATAATTTTATATCAGGATAGTTTTATATCTTGATAATTTTCTATCATGATAGTTTTATATCATTATAGTTTTCTATTATAATAGTTTTCTATCATGATAAATTTTTATCATGATAGTTTTCTTTTAAGATACGAGTAGTTATTTCAATTCTTTTCTTTCTTATTGAATAATGTTTTCTCGCAACTTCGTAGTAAAATTCTGACTTGGCTTCTGAAATATTGGCACAGAACTAATACTAAAAATAGTCTCATGAGCCACCATAATGAGCTATAAATTCATAATTGATTTTTGTTTACTTGTGAATTTAAGAACCTGCTTTAAAATTTAATTGACTTTATTCAGACAGTCTGAAACGGTCTTATGGTTTTAAGAGAGATAATTTTAAAAGCTATGAAATAATGCCCTAATAACACACCAAAAACAGTACAGACATTGGCTTTATCCTCCCCAACAGATAATAACCTTTTCAATTTCATTAAAATTCAAAATATTCTATTGATTCTTAAAGCTACTTCTTCCTGGTTTTTATTTAATTTACACAATATTTTCCTTGAAACATTTCCTTCAGAGTGTGAATATCCTTGTTTAACATACTCCACTTACTTGGTCCTTCTTCATTTGCCTAAACACAACCACTTCTAACGAATATTTATTTGAATTTGTGGACAATTTTGTCTCTTATCTATGTATCTGTGTACCTACGTACTTACCATTCTCGAACAAATTTCCTTTAAAAGTGTTCTTTGCACGTTCCACTTAATGCCGCCCTCTTGAAGCTGTTGCAATACTGAATTTCTGTCCGATTGCAATTTGATGGCAACCAAAAGTTTCAACATCTCCAATTGCAGACCTTCGTCTGTGCTAAGTCCTGCCAAATTGTATCTCTCCCAGAA
The DNA here is from genome assembly GCA_946251815.1 of Dasysyrphus albostriatus. Classification (NCBI taxonomy): domain Eukaryota; kingdom Metazoa; phylum Arthropoda; class Insecta; order Diptera; family Syrphidae; genus Dasysyrphus; species Dasysyrphus albostriatus. The sequence continues at coordinate 12,424,526 of OX276335.1, forward strand.
ATTATACTCACCCAATAGCAACCGACATACGGCCGGTTGAAGGGAGTCCTTCTTCTCCGTAATGACATAGAGTGCTCTAACGAATCTCACCACAAGCCCGCAATATTTTCTATTCGGCGGTGTACGACATTTTGCCAAAGTTGCCAGGCATCCATCAAGCTTCTCGCATAAAACTTTTGCAAAATAGTTAATTTCATTGATGGTTATGGAAGTGGTGTTGGTGGTGCCAGCAGTAGCAGTAGCAGTAGCAGCCTTGCTAGTACTGGGCAAGCTTGAAGCATATCGACCACCGTAATCAACATCATCCACTCCTGATGAGGACGAGGACATCGATTGAAGATGAGGGTAACCACTGAGCTCGAATGATGTCATTCCAGCTACAACTGCCCCTCCTACAGCTGCAATTTTGCCACTTCCACTGCTGCCTCCTCTGTCCAAGTGATTTTTCAAATAAAGTTTTATGTGATTTACTAAATAAATTTCCTCGGTTTTAAGGATCACATTCTCCAGGATAATAGTGGCACACGATAAATCGCTGAAGCTCTCCACATTCTGTATATGTGTGGGTTATACAAAATAAAAAAAGAAAGAAAACGAAAATATAATAAAAAGTCAAGACAAAATAAAGGATGCACGGAAAGGGAGGAAAAATGAAGCGACTTTCAAAGTTAATTGGTAATTAGTAAGTGGTACAGAGCAGAGCTTTGTAGAAAAATTATAACCAGAGGGATACAAATGTTGTTTGGATTTTATCTTTTTGCTCTTAAGATGGACCACCCGTATAGCGCCATCACTGGCCAGACTGCAAGTCTCGGCCACAGTCTCCCATATATACATAGCTAAGCTTTCTAACTTTATTATCGAGTTGATTACATTTTTTGTTTGTTTTTTTTTTTCGTTTTGTTTTGTGATTCTGCATTAAAGCGATTTGCTTTGCTTTTTAAATTTGAAGACAACAAAAAAAAAGAAGGAGGAAACAAAAACACTCATACGCCACAGTGAACTTTGGGATATTACCCACAAAAACAAGAAACTTGAAACTGATTTTTATATGTTGGCCATTTACACAAATATCTTTAAAGCTTGTTTAGAATTGAGGGAAATGAAAACATAGGGTTAGAAGGAAATAAGCAAAGATGAACATTGAAGAAAACCAACAATGCTGACTGAGGGGATTAACAATTAAGTAGCGAGTTAAAAGGAAAAGTGAGAACATTTTATAAGAGATGAACTTTAGAAAATATTTTCTGTTTTTTTTTTTTTGATTTTTTTATTGATTGATAAATAAGTAAGAAAAATTTAACAGAATATTATTATTACAGAGTATTAGTATTGAGAACTTTGGGCGCAATGACAAAAAAGGGAAGAAATTTGATATGGAACCTCCCAGAGCTTAAATTCAAGTTTAAACTCAGTTTGAATTTTATTTAAAAATGCAAACCTGAAGATTTGGTCAAACGAATATGTTGCAACAAAAAGAAGAACAAAGTCGAATGTAATGTGCAAAATGGCAGTTTTCAAAGAATATGAGTTTAAATATAAGACAGTGTTCGATTGCTCAAAGTCAATCTATGCTAGGTCAAGGGAAAAGTTCGATTGAGGGTTATGAACAGAATAACAAACTTATCAAGCAAGGACTATGATTTAAATATCTCAGCCGCTTAAAAAATGGAAATTCATCTTGGACCTATGACGGGCCTATTTTGAATTTATCGCATATTTAAGAACAGGTAAAAAAGCTTGACTAACTGTTACCTCTTTAATTTCGAAAAATATGCTTCATACTTATCTTCGAAAAATCTAAAAAAAAAAAGAATACATAACATAACGGAGGTGATAAAAGGTAAAGGCTTGGGCACATGAGGAAAACGAAAATGGCAAATGGTAAAAATAGTTTTAAATAAAAATTAAAAGAAGAAAAAAAAAGGAATCACGTGTAGTTGGAGGGATATTTTAAGCAAAATAAATATTGCGACGGGTGTCAAATAGAAGGTTTTCAAATTTGATGATAAATTGATCGATCATGTGTAAAAATGGGGAGTCCGTCAGAAGGGAAAGATGTTACTCTGTTTTTTGATCAAGAACATTTTAAGACCCAATGCACTCATAAAACATTTAAGAGGCACAAAGGCTGAACAAAAGCAATCAAGAGTAACCTACATATCGTCGCCTTCCGATCAAAACCTCGTAAGGTCAAAATGAAAAAAGTTGCATTCTTTGGTCCTAAAAGCTTTAAAAAATGGTTTATAGAGCCAAAAGGAACCACATACAATACATATACAGAAAGCCGATGATATTACATGGGTGATTCTACAAAAGGTGGAATAAAATGACGATAATTTCGGCATGACATTTTTGAAAGCAGATGGTCCTAAAAACTAACTATATATTAACTTTAGAACGTCATTTCACATTATTGAAAAGGGCCAGTCAAAACGACGATTTTATTTTTATGAAAACAGGTGTTTTTAGGGAACTGAACATTTTCTTAACTTTTTTTTTATTTTAAGTCAATTTTTTTTGGAAATTCTATCCCTCGCTTTAGAGATGAGACACATACCCTTTTCCACACATTTGTTTTCTTGTTTCGACCGAGCCTTTTTTGCCTTCTAGCACTTGTATACTAATTATCCAAATCACGCTGTGTAAATTATTTTTAAACTTCTAAACCACTTGAAAATAAGAGAAATTTTGTACGACCGAGTTGTGCTTTTTGTTTTAGTAAGTAGAAAAGCTCTGCAAAGGGTAGACATGTGCATTCAAGAGGACACAAGCGTCCACAGGTTTTTTTTGTTAAACCAACTTCTGTCTACCAACTCCTACTCTCACCTTCCGGTGGTGAACATCGGGTGCCTAGTACCTCAATCGGTTTCAATCCCTGTGGACGATTGTTGGTGGCAGCAAACGAGTGAGGGAGGGAGGAATGTTCCCACTAAGGCACTTCCCCTTTCATCAAGGCGGCAGCGGACGAATTCCCCAGATGGAATCAACGGTGGCGTCTACAGTTCCGGTCAGGTTGAACTACTTAGTGAATATATATACGAGCTACTACGACATATTCAGAGCTCAGGTTTATAAGGGGCGGTTAATCCGGCTCCCCGCCCTTGGAGTCATACTAATGGTATGGGGGTCATGCTGTCGGGGTGCCTTAAAGCTATTTAGCTATTTAGTTGCGAAGTAACAACAAGCAAACGAAATAAGGACAACGAACTTCGGATCTGCACGTGGAATGTTCTGTCACTCTTAAGACCATGTGGAGCCGATCATTTAGTGGAGGACCAAGACTGCTACAAAGCAGATATAACCGCTATCCAATAAGTGCGATGGGATGGGCCAGATAAAAGAAAAATGAAAGACTGCGACGTCTGCTACAGCGACTGCAACGACAACAAGGGTAGCGTCTTTTTTGGCGTGGATTCGTCATTAGAGGCAGACTTAGGCAGAAAGGCCTGAGTTTCACCTACGTGAACGAGCACCTAACGACAATTTGCATCAAGGCTAAATTCGCCAACATCAGCCTCATATGCACGCATGCCCCCACAGAGGAGCTAGATGACGCCACCAAGGACGAGTTCTACGAGCTCCTGGACAAGACATACGAGTAATGCCCTAGGTATAACATTAAGATTGTCTTGGGTGATTTAATGCCAGGTAAATCAAATTTGCTGCGCGGCGAAATGTTATGGAAGCTAGCACGCAATTCCTGTGCTAGATATTCATAAGGGGACATGGTGAATTCCTGGACAGTTAAACACCAATCAGATTGACCACATTGGGATTGACGCAAGGCACTCCTCTAGTATGAAGGATGTCCGAACGTCCCAAGGACCCAACGTTGACTTGGACCACCAACTGTAGTTGTAGCCAAGGTAATGCTACGGATATCTAGACCAAGGCTAAAACAAGGGAATAATATGAGGAAGTTAAACGTCGGACGGCTACAGTCGCAGAAATCACGCCATCTTAAATAGTCCAATGCCACCAAATTCAAGCCGAGAACCAGTGGAAGAAGGAAGCTATCAGAGATGCCGCCTCTGACGTGCTGGGCCTCGCATGACCACCACAGCGAAACCACTGTTTCGACAAAAAATGCCAGCAAGTACATGCAGCCAAACAACAAGCATACAAATCGGCGTTGCATAGAAGGACCAGAGCTGCTCGGGAGCTCTACAAGCAGAAGAGGCAAGAGGAACACCGTCTTTTCAGAAGGAAAAAAAAGGAGCATGAGGAATTAGAGGGATGCCATTGCAGGAATGAAATTCGGAAGTTTTACAAAAAGGTAAAAAGAACCGCCCAGGGTTATAAGGGCCCAACCGAAGCCTGCAAAGACGATCAGGGGAACATCGTGGTAGAATTCCGCTGCCATGTAGATTGCACCATTCAAGCTGGACGACGTAGGCCAACAATTCCGTCTACCCGATCCCGATGAAGTGACGATAGCTATATCTAAATTTAAGTCCAATAAAGCTGCTGGAGTTAATGGCGATAAATTGGTTGGGAGTATGCACCAGCTCATTGGCAAAATATGGTCGGAGGAAAGCATCCCCGATGAATGGAACTTCAGCATTGTTTCCCCGATCCTCTAGAAAGGTGATACTCTGGACTGCACCATCAATAACAGAGGAATCAGTCTTCTTAACATGGAATACAAGATCTTTTCTGCTGGACTTTGTGAACGTCTAAAGCCATTCGTCAACAACCAGGCAAGTTCACCATCCACCAAATATTCGCACTACGGCAGATCAAAAACATAGGAGTTTCAAATCGATACCCAACATCTTTTCATCGATTTCAAGGCCGCGTATGACAGAATCTATAGAGACGAGCTATATAGAGCAATATCTAGTTTTGGCATACATTCTAAATTCGTCCCCTTTTTGCAGGATGACGATGGAGAATGCATGCTGCTCCATCAAGGTCAGCAAAGACTTCACCGATACGTTTGATGTCAAAAAAGGTTTTAAACAAGGCGATGCGATGTCAAGTGACTTCGTCATTATCGTTCTCCAAAGAATTGTGCAAAACTTTGACGACAATACTAGAGGCACAATTTTTCAAAAGCCCGTCCAACTACTCGCTTATCACCGACGATATTGACATAATTGGACGAAAAAACCGTGATATCGATGCTGCTTGAGGAGTGAGTATTGAGAAGGAAGCCAAGAAGATGGGTTTAACGGTGAATGAAAGCTAGACCAAATAAATATCTATATGCTGTCCACAAGAAAGGACACCCAACACCGACGTCTCGGTCAGAAATTCACAATAGACAGCTTTAATTTTGAGGTGGTCAGAGACTTTGTCTAGGCTCCGCTATAAACTCAGCGAACGATACCAGTACTGAGATCAAACGAAGAATTACTCTAGCCAATCGCTGTTTCTTTGGGCTAAGAACGCAATTGAGAATAAAACCCTCACTCAAGCCCCTGTTTAAGACCCTTATCATCCCGGTCCTGATGTATGGTGCAAAGACATGGACACTATTAGCAGTGGATGAAAATGCTTTGGCTGTTTTGAGAAGAAAATTTTCCGGGTGATTTTTAGTCCCGTTTGCATAGATGAAGAATGGTTTCTTTCTCCCAAAGTCGAATTTTTCATGGGATATCAAAATAAGTTTAAGTTTTTAAAAATTCGGTTTTAAGTGAAATAAATAAAAAAAACTTAATGCGAGACATTCGGAATAATTGAAAAAAGACTAAATTCGATCAAAAATTCTTGATAGATTTTAATTTTCTATCAAACAGAGAAATATATATTTTTTTCTCGTCTGAATCTAATCTATACATTCTGATTTATTTTCGCTTTTTATAAGAATAATCGTTTACCCATAATTAGTACCTTAAAGTGAAAATAGGGCGACCCAGGGCAGTGAAATAAAAATCTGAAAAAATTAGGGAAATTGTTTTTCAATGTTTCGAATCGAATGAGGGCTATCCAAGACTACGTCCAATTTAAGGATATAAATTAGGGGTGTCAGATTTTTTATTTTGATTCAAAATAGGTATCGTGGATCTAGTAAAAGATTAAGAAAGAAGTAATTTTTGTTCTGGGACATTTTCCAAAATTGAATTTTGAGATCCCGCGGCAAGTTGTAAGTTAAAAACCGCAATTCGAAAAAGTGGTCAAGAAACCCATTTAAATTTGCGTCACAATTACTTCATCTGCTGCTATTAAAATAAATTAAAAAACTGCTTTTTAAAATGTCATACAAAAACTTTTGACCTTAAATATTCATGAAATCCCCCAAAAAACCCATCGATTTTTTAGCTGTTTTCGATGATTTTTTCTTAATGGAATGCTCGAATTGGCCCAACAACATTAAACAGCATACTTTAGTTGATATGCAGTCAGTACAAATGAGTACAGAAATCCAAAATAAAACATAATAAGTAATAGTGCCTACATATCGACGCAAACTTAAATAGTTTTTCTGACCACTTATTTGAATTGTATTCTTTTACCTCTGATCGGCCGCGGGTCTCAAAATTCAATTTTGGAAAATGTTCCAGAGCAAAAATTACTGCTTTCTTAATCTTTTACAAGATTCACTATACCCATTTTGAATAAAAAAAAATTCCGACTCCCCTAATGTATATGAGGATGGTCGTTAAATGATTTTTTTTTAAGTTTCGGTATTTGGATGGGCCTAAATCGGCTCTTAATGAAGAAAAGAAACCCTTATATTTTTATTTTCATCCCCTCTAGTCGCTGTAATAGTGGTAACTTAAATTTCCTCTTGTACTTACTAGGAAATTCGCGTTAAATCAGCCAAAAATTTGGGAAGTGGACAAACAAAAAATTTTATTGAAGGGGGGTTTTATTTCCCCCCGCTTGAACGGAAGGAGCAATTTAATTAAATTATTGCATAAAATAGAGAGAATTAAAAAAAAAAAACAACGGATTACTTGCAGTGATATTTTGTAGCTTTCTGGAAAGCCAAAAAGTCCATTTACGCCCCTCCCATTATCTACATTTTCTGAATTATTTGGCAAATTTTTCGCGAATTTTCTGGTATGCAGAATAAAAATGAAAAGTAAAATTTTGAAGATTAATGCACTTAACGAAACATAACCCACAGCAGGATTTCGAAAGACAGTAGCAGACATATTTTTGTTTTCGCTTCTTTGTTTAAGTTCAACTTCACACTTATAATTTCTTTTATTTTTATTTTCTTAAACAAAACGATTTAACACAAAAAACGTAAACACAAAGAAGACGACGACGATGACGACGACGCCTGGGTGATAGATAAACAATGACCTTATACACACAATCGAACCCTTTTCATAAATCGTCAAATAAGCGCTTATCCCCGGGTTGCAAAGCAAACACCCTTGAGTTACATATATTTAGTGTTACCATCTATAATAAATTTTTAAGAAATGTACATATTTTATTTTGAAAAGGTTTTTTTTTTTGTCAAAATTAAATACATTAGGAAATACAAAAAAAAAATTTAAAAAACCAATTATTGTATTTAATAACTCCAAACTCTAGTTAAGGTTAAGTTTTTATTTCCAAACCTTCACAACAAAATAAGTGCATGTAAACTTTACATGCAGTTGAAGAAAAACTGTTTTGACATTGATGGAGGGCACATAACAGAGCTGGTTTTTAACAAACGGTAGATTTTATATAGTTCTACACGAGTAAGAGCAATCAAAATTATTTAAAATTAAGTATTCAATTGCAAACATTCACAAACAAAAAAAATTGCATGTAAACTTTACATGCGGTTGAAATAAAACACTTTTGACATTGTTGAAGTACACGTAACATTGCTGATATTCAATAAACACTAAATTTCTATAGTTCTTGAAGAGTAAGGGTAGTTAAAAGACTTTTTGTCAAAGCAAAGTGACTTTTAAAAAGTGCGCAATGATAGAAGAACTTGAAACACACTAAGGTTTTCTCCACACAAAGCTTCGAAGTAGAGAGTAGATGGGAATTTGGTTATTTTAAGCCTTAAGCAATTTTTTCAACTTGGCATCGTATCGGCCTAAAGTGAAATAAAGATTATGTTAGTATGGCTAGTAAGAAGGATAAAAACAGAGTTGTAGAGTACTAAGGTAAATTTTTTCCTAAGTACTATCTTAATACCAGAACTTGTACTTGACAAAACCAAGTACCATGTACTTGGTACTAGAAAAACACAAAGTACAAGTACTTTGTCAAGTACTTTGTTCCAAGTACATGTTCTTGATACTTTAATACTGCCCAGGCCATTTTCAAGTACTTTTCAAGTACAAGTCCTTTTCAAGTACAAGTTCATTTCAAGTGGTTTTCGAGTTCAATTCCATTTCAAGTACAAGTCTTTTTCAAGTACAAGTCAATTTCAAGTACTTTTCAAGTTCAAATCGCTGAATAGTCTGTTTGATTTATCGAATAATGACGACCAATGGACCTGTACTTGAAAAGTACTTGAAATGGACTTGTACTTAAAAAGTAGGTACTTAAAATGGACTTGTACTTGAAAAGTACATGAAATGGAGTTGTACTTGAAAATTTGCTGGGCAATATTAAAGTACCAAGTACATGTACTTGGAACAAAGTACTTGTACTATGACAGAGGAATTACAAAAGGCTGAGCAGCGTTTATTTATGAAGTTATTTTATAATAATTTCAACCAACGAAATCCAAAACTTACCCAATAGCACCCAAAAAAAATGGTCACCACAATTATATTGTTTACAATACTTATACCTATACCTAACCTATATCAGCTCTATAATAAAAACACGCACTCAAGGGTCTTCTAAGAAAACAATGTGTGCGGTCTTCCGCAAGGATTTATGATCCTTTTATTTACTCCATGAATCACTTGAGCATGAGACCCAAGCACGGCTTTGTTGTTTTGTTTGTATTGTAAAAACCTGTTGAATGGGAATTTTCAACGAATTCAAATGGGGTTGTTGTAACATATCATAAGGGGGTATGGGTATAGCATGGTCGGGTGAAGATAGTTGGTACCGACATACATATTCGTCCGCACATACACCATCACCATACATTTCCCCAAATATACACATATATATCGTCGTTTTATTATTGAAAAATAAAACCAAGAGAGCTTTAAATAACCCACTGACTGCAAGACCAAACGAACGGTATAGGTATAGGCTGCAGGCAGGGACACTTGCGTTTATCAACGGAAGTGGAAGGACAAAGAAACCCTTTTTATCGGTAGAACTAGCTTATAAGGGAGTTGTTTCTTCAATGATTTTATTTTTTTTTTATTTATTTATTTTTTAAGGAAGTGTGGTTGAATTAAAGGCACCCTGGGACACCAAAAGGATTTTATGGAAGATTTAAGAAATTTGTTACTCAGATAAGAATAAATCTATTGGGTTTACACTGGAGACCCACAAAATGTAATGGGAACACTATTTTATTAGGAAGCAATTAGGTATGCAACTACGCATTGGGTTTTTTTTTTTTTAAGGACTATTCTTGTTATCGGGATATTAGGTCGAAAAGAAAAAGTATTTTTTTTTTCATTTTTATAAAAAAAAGCAAGATTAGATATAATAAAATATGGCACCTAAAACAGTCCTTAAGTGGCAAGGACATGCGATTTATAATTGTTGTAATCTTTTGGCTAGTCAGCGTTTGTTACCAGAAGGACCGCAAAAAAATTATGCGAAAAAGAAATAGATAACTTACCCACACCCATTTATGATGAACAAAAAACAATTTTTTTCTTGCGTCTTAGTACAAAGATTTCGATCAGCGTCTCCGAGCATTTTTTTCAGGATATCTGGCCGATTGCATGTTGGAATAGGCACACACAAAGTTTTATTCTCGGATTAGTTGTCAAAAGCAATAAATATTAGGAGGAGTCGAGGAGTCTCCATTCGGTAGTGTGAACTATGTGTACAAATTTATGAATTAGATTGGAACCCGAAGAACAGTCTGAAAATTCTATTTTTTTTTTTCAAAATAAATATTTTGCTTTGTTAAAGCCTCAAAAAAAAGTTGTTTCCTTGTAACTGTCGCAAAAGGAATGAGCCTAGTAAAATTAGACTTTTACTTCGAATAGAACTCAGAGGAAGCTGAATTTTGGTGACTCTAAATTGAAGGAGCGGGAAATTTTTTTTAAAGATGGCACCCCCGGATCTATGGGGGCAAACCGGGGACTGTGCCCGGACGGCAGCCTCGAAAGGCTCCAAATCCATGTGCCTTACAAAATTGAGAATTGCCGACACTTAATGAAATGGAATGAGAAGTGACAATGGAGTTTCAAATTGTATCTCTCAGTCAGCTAAAAAGAATTTTTTTATTCTTTCATTTCAACGTTTAAAATACAAAATATTTCAAACTGGCTACACTCAGTCACGAAAGAAATGAACTCTTGGCCTTCTGTGCAGCAAATACGTACGTAGGTATATCGACAACTTCTTCTGTGTTAATCTCAATTTGCCGATGAACTGACATTTAACGCTAATCCTGTGAGTCTTTCCTCACGGATAAAATTTCTTAGGTATGTTTTTAAACGTTTCACTGCATGTTAAAGCAACGTTTTAAAAAGCTTGTGTATTATCTGGTTGTTTATGACATTATGCCTTCTTTAGCATAAATTCAGACTTTAAAATTTGTCTACCTTTTTTTTCCTGTTAAATATTTTGTTTATTTTTGCCAAAAGACTACGTCCCTAATTTTGATATCTGAATTTGTAGCAATAAAATGCCTATTTGTTACCTAAGCCCCTAACGGTTTTTCAAATATTCAAAATTCTGCTTTAATAAGACTGAAGTAAGCGAACGAAAAGCCCAAAATTGTAGCTTTGTTGCTCAAAAACTAATTAAGTTTAATGGATATTTTTTTATTAACAATTAGAGTTTAAAAAAGTGCATTTCCGGGGGAGAGTACGATAGCTAGTACCAGCGATCTGATAAGTAGTCTAACTCAGGCAATTGCGTATGCCGACGATCTAATACGTACAGAACAGCTCAAAAAGTCGAGGTCATCAGGATTCTTTTGCAGCGTGACTTCGAGAAGATTCAGCGATATTGCGATGACTGGAAGTTGAAAATCAACTTTCAGAAATCAGAAACTATCTTGTTTAGGACTCCGTTGCTTAGAGCCACAAGGGATACGAGAAAGAACTGGCGCAAGCTGGTGATCGTAGGGCCAAATGGACATCCACTGGCGAGTAAAAGTGTAGTAAAGTACCTTGGCATCTGGATGGATCAGTATTTGTATTTCGACAGACTTATAAATGCTGCTCTGGCCAGGGCACGGTTGTTTTATAGCAGCTGGCTTGACAGCAGGGTGAAGGTGATTTGCTACATGGCCCTTATCCGGCCGATGATTGCCTATGGATGCCCAGTTTGGTTCAACGTTGCCCCATCTCAAATGGAAAAGATTCGGGTGTTTGAGAGGCAGTGTCTTCGACGCTGCCTTGGATTGCACAGAACACCAGAGTCGGAGTACAAACACTACTATTCCAACCTGGCTCTATACAACGGGGCCAACATAAACAGGATAGATAATTTCTTGCTGAAGCTTATTCGAGGTCACATTGCAAGAGCGATGTCCTCGTCTAACAGCTTAATTTTCGGGGCTTAATACCCTAAATACGAATACTACGAGAGTGTGCATCTAAGTGGCTTTATTCCGCCCGATGCATTTCTCCACCTAGACAGTCGAGGGCTGATCCAGGATAGAGCGGCGGTTCCGCTAATCTACCACGTCGGCCGTAGAACTGTAGATCGGCGGCTCCTTTACAGTCAAAACGTCCTTGCACAAGACGGAGCTGAGCACCATCGGTTCAGTAGGACTGTGTCCGAACGGGACGACCGAAGAGATAGGGTAAGGCAGGAGAACCAGTTCTGGTGGTTGAAAAACGAAGATGAAGTTCCTTCAGACATTTAATAGTTGACCTTGCTATTTTCTTTTTGTATGGCCGACTTACATAGGTTTAGGCAGTTAGTTTTAAGTAGGGACAGTCAGGGTGGCACCAAAAAAAAAAAATTATAAAATCAACAAAAATACAAAAAAATTATAAAAACCGGAAAATGCTTGCTGTGGCTGTTCTAGTTTGTAAGTAGCTTATAAGTAGGTTGTAATTAGTTTAAAATTAGTTGTAAGTAGTTTTAATTAGTTTTAATTAGCTTTATTTTAGTTTTATGTAGTTTGTAAGTTTTATATAAAACCAAAAAATAAAGACATAGATACCGAGTTTTTTTTGTGAAATTCTTCTCGGTAAAAAATAAAACCGACCTGGATTTAGTATTAAGATAGTTCTTAGGCCGAAAGGCATTAGCATTAAGTTATTCTAGTTTAACTTAGAGCGCCCGACTGGGGCCAGTAAGTTAGTTTTAAGATATTGATAAGTAGGCTAGTTTTTATGAATTTTTGTCTAGCTTTAAGATAGTTCTAAGATAATTGAAAAATAAAAATGAATTTACAAAAAAAAAAAAAAAAAAAAATGATAACAGATTTTTGTAGAGGGGTCAAATTTAAGCATTTAAGCGGAGGGTCTACCTCACCCCGTTAAGGAGGTAGGGGCGATTCTCGAAAAACAACGGCAATACTTAAAATGCAAAGCAATAATGGTTTTAAAAGCCAGAAGTTTGTTCTTTAATCCTACACTTTAATTATATTATTTGTGTCAATAGTTTTCCAAAAATTTGCCAGCTCAAAATGTTGATAAAAAAAACGCAAACAAAAATGTTTGGATCAATTTTCATGTCTTCCAGTTTTTGAGAAAATTGAATTGAAAATAAAAATCAAGCTAAAAGCTAAAAAAATGACAAAATCAGAAACTAGATTAACACCAAACCGCGATTTTGTACCTCGCTTTGTTTTCTTTGTATTCAATTTCCCGCTAAAATAAGAATTTACCACCTTTGTTACGGTCGAAATTAAAAAAAAAAAATAAATAATTTTAAGCTTTTTTCGTGTGTCGCAATTTTTAGCTTTTTAAATGAAAATATGTTGCTTAAAAATTATTTTTTTGGCGTTAAGGGATCGTTTTTATTTGAAATTCGAATGCAAAAATAACAGCATTATATAGATTTTTGGAAATCCACCCATTGCCACGCCTTCTTTTATTATCTTTGAGTTTTTTTCTCAGTATGTTGCCCTAGAGAGCCGAAATTTTGAAAATAATTTGTCCAGAACCTAAAGAACAACCCATAACATTTTTGAAAATCCACCCACTGCCACGCCTTTTTTTCTTAAAATTTAGTTTTTTTCTTAATCAGTTGCTCAAGAGACCTTAAGCTTTGCAAATTACCTGCCCAGAACATAAAGCAAAACATATAACTTATTTCACCCACTGTCACGCGGTCTCCTATATGTATATGTTTGAGTTTTCTACCTAACGTGTTGTTCTAGGGAGCCAAAATTTTGTAAGGAAGCTGACAAGCATAGTATGTAAAATTTTTAGAAGTTTTCTTTCAATTTTTGAAGAGAGCTCAAACTTTTTCCACAAGCTGTTTAAAACCTTAAGCATTACATACATCCGAATTTTTAGAAATTCACCAACATCCACACCTACTTTTTTGAGAACCAACATTTTATTATTAACTAAAATTTTTAAGAAGGATCAAAATTCAAATCTATGGGAAAGTATTAACAAAAAATTTATATCTTCAATAGAATGGACCTGTTTTACAGGTGGATTAAGATGGCTAAGAATCGGATATCAACAATACTTGGTAACGAAAACTACAACATGGTTTTGCAGATATCTACCTGATGCAGGAAGAATAGAAGTTCAACATTTTAAAAGCAACTTTTCAAAAGGCATACCCGGAGTTTTCAATGCAACACTGGAAATGTCATCTGTTACAAAATATTTCTAGGCAAAAGATTTTTTTTTCCAAACAAAATTTAAATCCGCCTTTAGTTTTTTTTTTCTTTACATTTCCGGGTCTAAGGGATTCATCCAATAACTAATATTCCCTTTTTTTCAAACTTATAAAACTTACCTTGGTGATGAACAATGCAAGCATCGATGAGAACTCTTTGCTGTCTAAAAGGATATTTTTACCACTGTTCTGGAACAAAGACTCTAACACAAAGAATCCCTGCCAGTCGTGAACTTTGATTTTGCCATCGCAGAGTCCTTTGGTTACAATTGAATATATTGCTCCTTCCTGAATCGACAATGTTGGCGACGATGATGGCAGCAGTATCGGCATTGGTGTCATTGGTTTTGGCGACGCATCCATTGAATGCTGGTCCCTGACTTTATGTGCAGGATGGTTTTTCTGCTGTTGCTGCTGCTGCTGCTGCTGTTGAAGATCAACGAATGCATTCCAGCCCCGGTCGTGAAGTAATAAAATCGCCAACATCCTTTGGCATTCTTGGGAATCAATAAATTTCTCGAGCATTCCCAAAACCACCTCTTTTTGTGTGTCCAATTCTTTGGCGTCCAAAGCAGTGACACTGCTGATGCTACTACGTCGACTGCTGCTTTTGCTACTTGCAAGTCCAAGCGGTGATGTAGCAGTACTCGCGTTTCGTGGAAGCAGTGGCGGAGGTGGAGCAGGACGATGGGGGCGAGCGTCTATTGTGCTTGACAACGGAGGAGCCGGCATCAGGAATATCTCAAAGGCTAATCCTTTCAGCGCTAGAACACTGCATTCTCGTATTGAATTATTGGCCAATAAATTGTTGGCGATGCTTATGATTTTCGGTATCGTTATTATCTTTCGATCGCTTTTATATGTTAATTGGACGAGGAACTTTAGGACCGGTGGAATTATGGTGCTGCCATTTCTGTTGAGCGTGTTGTTATTTTGTTGATGATGTTAGTGTTGTGGGTGTCGTTGTCGTCGTTGTCGCATCGGCAAAAGGATTATATCAATGAAAAAGAGAACATAAATAGTTAGAACGATTCAGGGTGAATAATATCATTGTTTTAGGAAAATTTTATGTTACAGTGGGAGTTCCACAGACTTGATGGCCTATAAATACCCAGACTTTGGGTAGAGCTATCCTCCCTTATTCAAATACAAACGATACCATTGTGACGCGCCACCGAGAATAGAGTATTATTATTTAATATTAGGCTTTGGGTCACGTAAAATATTGTTTGCCATGTCCCAGTCCCACCCTCTTTAGTTACCATGTTCCCAGACATCGATTGGTTGGTTGGCTGGCTGGCTAAGTTCATATATCTACGAGTTGTGAATTTTATTACATTGACAACCGACCGAAGGGCGCGAAGGACTATAGAGTTTATATTCGTGTATGGATGGATATGATGGTTAAGTGGTCATAGAATTATGGTGTTTTGTGATGTGTTTCGGAGGAGTTAGATTTAATTATTGAATTAATAAATTTCATGTGAAGATTTTAATTATCTTGGTCGTTAATGAGTCACGTTGTGGTTTCAGTGGAATTTTTCGTCACTTATTTGAGGTTGTGTGTGTTGATGTTTAAGTGATTTAGCATGTTATGAGAAGATAATTTATTATAGGTAGATAAAGATTGTTGGGAAGACATCAAAATTATACTTGTTAAAGAGATTTTGGGGAATGAGGTGTGTAGATTGAAATTTGATGATTCTATAAAGAGAATCAATCAATACCATGGAAATGACAAAAACGTGATTTGTATAGTCTTAAAAAAAAAACCGATTAGAAAATTGTACATAGAAATTTGAATTTATCGTGGGGGCATAGCTTATTGACTTTAAGACAGTTAGTTATCGCCTGGCTGTATTCTGCCCTTGCAAATGAAGCTGAAGGCCTGGAGTATGATGTCAAAGTTGTGCTCAGTGGCATCAATCCTAAAATTGTAAATAAAATAGACACATTTGCTAAGCACGCCCTCAACGCGAAAGGACAAAAGATAACGATATCTTGCCCATAGACTTTGTATAGAATTTCGTAATACGATGATAAGTATAGCACTTGATTTCGAATTCTAATGATACACAAAGCAATCCGGTGCTGCTCGATACGCATGGTTAATAAGCCAAGGAGCCAATCGAACAAGGATAGAGGAGAAATGGCGATGCCTAGGAACAGGGCGTACTCAGTCTTCTCTTTGCTCAAGGAAATCAAATAGTCTACAACATCCAGAGGTTTTATAAAAAAGGGCAAAAAACTAACTGCTAGTTTAAAGACGGAATAGTATATGTATTTAAGCAGCATTTTCAAATGCTGATAAATTGGGCATGATGTAGATAAAGTTACCAAGACGAGAAGACCCAGTTCCAACACAAAAGACGTGGGCTAAGCTATAAAAAAGCGTTAGATCAACAAATTGGAGGAGTTTGCAAAGGTATTTTACAAAATGCGTAAGACATAACATTACATTCCACAGGTCCGCCACATCGAGCGATTTATGTGCTCCAGCCAGGAGTCTTAGAGTTCCAGCATTCAGCGTTCTAGGCGACAAAACGACAAAATCTTTGGTTTAATGACCAAAACATCGCAGATGTCAGATCACTAGGCCTGGATGATTGTAAGTGGCGTTTTCAAGGCCGAAGTGAGTGGAAGGCCACCGCGTCTCAGACAATGACTATTCATGGTTCGGGAGCCAGATAGGTAAGTAAGTAAGAAGTTGGCCTTTGCCACCTTATCATCAATGTTTTCAACAGCCAACATTGATATAGCCCTGATTCAAGAGCCCTGCATCAACAGCTGCAGGATATACAGACTTAAATATATGCAGTTTTAAAAAGTGCTAAATTTGCATGCCTAGTTAAAATGAATTTGTGGTATTGGATAAGATTTAAGTATTTTCTATAAGATAATGATTAAAACAAAGTTTAAAAAAATACTTAGATCTTAGTCAATGCAACAAATGCATTTTAACAAGGAATACTTTTTGAAACTAATATGTAGATTTTTGTGACAGAGTATAGGTCAAAAGAAAACATTTTTAATTTTAACAAGGGGTCTAACCTCCCTTCTCACTGTAACGCAGACATGACGATGCGGAAGAGGAAAGGAAGGTGGCAGGTAATTCACAGAAGCATTTGATAAACTGGTTATAACAGCAGGTAAGAACGGTTGGGTACCTAGTTGGGTTGTGAGGCAAATGCTCATCAGCATTATCTACAATGGTGGAGCATGAACACAAAAACAAGGGATGAATCACTTTTCAAATTTTTCATTAAGAAAAATATGCCTAGATCTTTATGCATAACTCGTTAAGACAGAGAACAAAACTTTCTTATAGCAAAACTCCAAAACTTAATTATGTGCTATTTTGGATTTTCAAAAAAAAGGATGTGCCGTAATTGCTCCAATTGTGCTGCAACGAGCCGTAGCACTGCAATTTCTGATTTTCGAAAAAATTATAAAAATTCGCATATTTGTTACTTTAAAGGCCAAAACCCAGCTTCAAGAAGAGTGAAGTTAACACCGCCATTTTCGATTATCAAACAAATTTAATTGTGCTGAATTGTGCAAAATTTGTGCTTCCTTGTGCTGTAAATATTTGTACGGAATTCGCAAATTTACTTATTTTACGGAGGAACATTTGCAAATATGTGAATTTTTTAAAAATATTTACGACACAAGGTGAGCACAGTACAGCACATTTTTTTTTTGAAAATTGAAAATGGCGGTGCTAACTACACGCTACAGCCAATTATCACAAATTTTTCTTTGGCCAATAATATTTGCAACTATGCAATTTTTTTTGGTTATTAGCAGCACAGTTTTAGGGAAGTTTTGAAATTTCTTTTTTTATATCATCTTCTTCTTTTTTTTTTATTCGTATAATTTGCAAACTTGCAAATCTTTTTTTAATTTTTACAGCACAAGGCGACACAAGTTGAGCAGAATGCAGCACAACTTTTTTTTGAAAATCCAAAATGGCGGTGTAAACTTCACACTACAGCCTATCGCAAAGTTTTGTTTTGGCCATAAAAGTTACAATTATGCCATTTTTTCTTTCTTTTGGTTCTTAGTAGAATTTTCTGAGCACAAAGCAGCACAATCTTTTTTTAAGAAAATTTGAAATTTCGCAAAAATTTCATTCGTAAAATTTACAAATTTGTGAATTTTTCAAAAACATTTACGGCATAAGCCAGCACAAGCTAAACACAGTACAGCACAACTTTTTTTGCGAATATCGAAAATGGTGCTGCTAACTTCACGCACAAAACTTAATTTTAGCTAAAGCCCTTCTTAATAATTTAATTATCTTCTCATTTAATTCCAGACTGCACATACAATACATCAATTATAGAGTATAATTCCTCTATTTAAAATGTAAACAATACAATTATTCATAAATTTATCATAATTACCTTGCAACTCCACTTTCAATCAACTCCAAGCTCTTCATTATTTCATCGTATATCACAAATTTCGAGTCCAAAACGCTATAGGTCACATTTAAATCCAACAATTGTGAAAGCAATTCAAGAATGGACGCTTGCACATTTGAATTTGATCTCATGAAAAGCTAAGGAAAAAGAAGAATAAAAAACGATTAAAAAAAAAAACATAAAATAAAAAAGATTAAAAAAATGTATCCCATTATTATGCAATTGTATAAACGAAAAGTGTATTTTAATAAGTTCTCTCCGAGAGTAAATCCAAATCCAAATCAAATAGGATTTGAATTTTGAAAACGGAAATAGAAAAGCATAGTATGTGCATAACGGAACCGGATATACCTACCGTCAAACAGTATATGACCAATGGCTCGAATAGTTTAATATGCTTAGCACAATCGTTCTCTGCGTCGTTCCTCCACAATGGAAGCTCTAATCCAGTGGCGAACAATTGACCAAAAACTACGGTCGAGCTCATGGTGGTGGTTAGTATTATTCGGTTAGGGTTTCCAGTGGCGCCCAAAATACCACCACCATCACTACCAGTCCCACCACCCGTACCAATTAAGCTTTTGTCAAGAGTTGAGGTTGAAATGAAATGCGATGGACTTCCACTTGGAGAACCACCCGCTGCCGATGCCACTGTCGCCATTGACATACCAGTAGCAATAGATTTAGCTTCCAAGTATGGATTTATGTGAAGCTGGTAGTCAGAGAATCGAGTACCATAATTTCGTCCGAATAAGAATTTTAATAGCTGCCTTAAGCTTGCAATACACTCAGTTGGTGCATAATTGATTAGCTTAGTCAAATACTGTATAATTTCCTCGATTAATTTGATTGGATTGCCAGAGGGAGAGGGGTCGCCACAGTTCACTCGCAGCTCAATGCAAGTACTAAGCGTATTGATGCAGGTCCGGAGGAGGGAAATTAGTTTGGAGCCAGAGATTTGATTTATGGTCATCTGAAAATGAAATAAATTGGAATAGTTAGGAGAAAATAAATAAATATCAAAGTCAAAAAAATATCAAGTTCTTCTTTTCCTGAATAAAATGGATTTCTATTTTATAATTGCAAAGAAATTTGAACTCAAGTAAACATTTATTTGATAACTTGTTGTTGAAAGGTTAAATCCCGTCGAGTCTTAGTAAGGTGGTAAGAAATTCCAGTTTATTGATTAAGATTGAGTTTCTCTGAAATAGAGATGCAGGGGGTAGCAATATAACAATATAAATATAACTTGATCCAAATGCATGTAACAATGAGGTTTTTTAAATTTAATTTAAACTGCACGGCACTTTATAGAAGCAATTGAAAGAAGATAGGAAATAAATTTCACAATTTGCTGTCAGAAACCATAGAAAAAAACAACAAGTTTGGGAAACTTGGTGAAAATTTCACGTTACCAAACAGGCATATTGTGTAACTTACAATTCTTTTTACAATTGCAGAAAATTAATTTGTTTTTTAACTTGGCACTCTTAAAAATATTTTTAAAAAAATGTACTTTTATGCAAAAATAACCAGCAGGTACTTTCTAATCAAAAAAGTCCCAAAAGCTCCTCGAGCAAAATCTGACCCGCTATAACTTCAACATTAAAAACCTATAAAACCCTGGCCAAAATTTACGGAACTTTTCAGGAAATGCTTAAGACCTCAAAACAAAGCTCTTCACAAAAATTCAGCTTTGTCGGAATTTTTTTGTAGTTTTGCCATTTTTTTTGTTTTATCCTGAGCTTTTTTACGAGTATGAAAAAAAATTGTGCTTTAGAATTTGTATGTACGTCTACCGGATAAAAATAAAACAATGTTAAACTGATGTAATTAATTATAAAAAGGACTTCTCATATAAGGGAATGTTTGAATTTTCTCCCCCTTGACTGAACGAATTCAAATAAATTTTTTATACAAAAATTTACAAAAAGTTAAAATAACAATTATTCGATTACTTTTTTTTATAAAAAAAAAAAAAAACAAAATATTTTTTTTGGAACATTTGATGTAGAAAAAATCGGTAGGTGGTCGTTATTCTATATTCCAAAATTCTGAAGGACCAAAATTTTGTATTTATATGAATCAAAAATTCTCTATGAACATAACTCTGTATTCTATTATTCTGCTTTCCCATTATTCTGTTTTCTAAAATTCTGTAAATCCAGAATTCTGTATTCTTCTGTAAATCTTAAATTCTGTTTTCTAAAATTCTAATATTTCTTCAAGGAAAATGTAGACTTCCCACCCCAGAAATTTGTCTTAGTTCCAGTTGTACAAACATGGTTCAATTTTAATCCGTGGTTCATTAATATTCACTGACTGAATTCAGAGGAAAAACTGAGGTTCAACGATGGTGCAAACATCAAGTAACCAATTTGATGCCTGAACCATCAATCGTTGAATCTCAGTTCATTCGCCAAAGTCGGTGAGTTTAAATTGCTAAATAAGTGATTAAATATTTGTACAACTGGCCCTTGGTAAGCTAATTGTGGGAAATCAACATAATCGTTGGATCTCAAGCTTCTTTTCTTTGTTTTTTTCTATAGTTTGCTTGGAAACTCATCGAAATGGTTTCGAAATGTATTGTAATTGGATCGTTTCCAGGGTTAAGTGACTTTTTATACTCTTAATCATTATTGTGTGCATATTGTGTTAGTCGGCAGAAATCGAGTTGACTTACAATTTTGTGTTAACCAAGCCTCATGAGCTGATGGTCTAAGAGCTATGGAAAAGTCTTTTAACTTAAACTTGTATGCACTTCGAAAACCACTCAATAGATTTTTCTTGAAACTTTGTACTTTTTGGAAAGTTTTAGAATATTTCAAAACATTTTACTTCTTTTGCGAGAATAATGGTAGAAAAGTTAAAAAAAAACCGTTCAAATCTTATTTTTCTCGAAAATGGCTGCTACGACTTTGATATAAAATTTGTATGTGCTGAAACTAGAACGGGTTACTATATATAAGAAAAAAAAATTCATTAAGCATTCGATTTGGAATTAGTTCATTATTGATTTATTGGATTTATATAATCTTTTTTTTATTCAAAAATTTAAAATAATTGCACATCAAAATTTTCAAAGAAATTATTTTTGAATTTAAAAAAAAATAGCAATTAGGTACCTACTACCTATTTCAATATTATATTTTTGGAAATTTTATTTTTATCTGCATATTAATTAAAAAAATTGCATTCTAAAATTAAATTTAAAAAAAGAAAATATTTGCATATTTTCTCAAGAATTCAGATTAATAATTATATATATGAAATGAATAATTCATTTAAAAAAAAAACAAATTTCATGCTTTTAAACATTTTTGTTTCATAATATCCATGTGGTGGTTGGTTAAAACATGACTTGAAAAAATTAAAATACACGACTGAATCGCACGTACTTGCTCTTATGTTCAAGTTGCTTGACATTAAGAACTATAAACATAGAAAGTAATTATAAAAAAATATATAAAAACCTAAAAACGAAAATATGTAATTTTATTACTTCAAAAAATATTATTACATACATATATTCAAAACAAAATTTTGAATGGTTAGATCGGTTTTCTTAAAAATAATTTTTTTTAAAATAAAATTTTAATAGAATTTTCAAAAAAAATTTTTGTTATGTCAATTTTGAGTATGTATTAAAATACATATATTTCTAAACTTTAACTTTAAATATTTTTCAAATTCATCAACTCAAACAAATTTTTGTATTTTTTTTAAATCCAAAATTTATTTTTTTTTTCTCAAAATTCTGATAAACAATATCATAAAAATATTAAAAGAGCTTTTGCATACAAATTTTTGTCGAAATCATTTGAACCGTTAGTGAGAAAATATATAGTTAAAAAAACCGTTATATGGCAGGTACCGTTAATAACGGTTTTCGGTGAATTTCTTTCTTATCAAAAGGTACACCATACCTACAGTAATACATTAATTTTGTGATCAAAATCGTAAGATCCGTTTTTGAGATCAATAAGCTTTTCATTTACTGATTTTGGTGATTTTTAGTGAAAAAAATTTCAACAAAATTGCTTCAGTGGCCTAGGCTGAGGTAGACATAAGGACAGACAGACAAACAGAATTGTGCCAACCACTTTTTTGTGTTTCTCTATCATCGTAATGTCATGTTCGATTGTTATCTCGAAATTTTTTTGACCATTTGTCCCGGGTTTCCCGGGATCCTATCCTAGTTAATTTTTAAAGAAAAACGGGACGTACAAATGTCCCGTGTTTAGTCATTCGGTCTGGTATTTGCCCTTTTTTTTTAAGATTTTTTTAAACTTCACATAAATAAAAAAACCTACCTTTCACATACTAACGTATTTGAGCAAAAAATATTTCCTTAACAACTTGTGAAGAGGGATCTACTGCAACAGCAAACAAACACGTATGCGCATCAGATGCCAATTATTGATTTACTGAAAGTCACTTTCGAAAAAAAACGAGTTGCAAAAATGTTATTATTGTTATTATTGTTCTTACTTTTTAAAGACTAAGGGCCAGTTTTTCAGTACTCAAGAAACTTGTCTTAATCAGTAGCTAACCCATGGACTAAACGCTCTGTCCATGGTGTGCCACTTAAATTTAGATTTTGATAATGAAAGATAATACAATTTTTGAAAAGTGCAGTTTTAATTGTGGCGCCATCTCTTTTTCGATTGTGAAGGCTTAAAAGAGGCTTAATGTCGCATATCGGTTTCAATAGATATATGACACTGAAAAATTGAGTGAAATAACTCAGGGCTAACTTGTTTTCAGCACCAGCTTAATTTAAAGCTAATTTAAACACTTAAAATCGGCCCTTAGTAGCTTTGTTTGAAGAATACAGGATTATTTAAATAATGAAATTAAAAATGGTGAAGCTCAAAATTTTGTACAATAAATATTATTGAAATGTATTTTGTCACGTTTTTGAATTGTTCACTTTTAGTCCCGGGCTTCGCTCCCAGAAATATGGTCACCGTACCTATAGTATACTTATATCACAAGTAAGAATAATTTGCGTCTTAAAGTCCAGTTTGCATCGAGCGAGTTTGCAAGAGCCCAAACCGTGTTGGCCGATTTTATTCAAATTTGAAATATTTACGAATGTATTTTTTTTTAAACAATTGTATTTCAAATTTAATGAAAATCGGTTCATTGCAATTGCTGAAGGCTCTAGCTTAATATAAAGTGGGCTAAAATTATTTTGGGCATATGGTGTTGGCGGTATTATTATTTTACAATTTCGCCTTCTAATGTAAAACATTTCAATTCAATCAATAAGATTTCAAAACCTAAAACTAACTTAAAAAAAATATCTAAATATCTTATAATTAAGAAACAAGGCAAAAATTACAACAAATATGAGAACTCACCTTATAACTATCATTTGCTACTTTGAGAATATTATACAATTTGATGTAAACATAATCGTTTCCAAAATATCCCACACTGCTAACAATAGCCAATTCCTTGGCATTCGAAAATAGGTCATTTCGCTGGACTTTGGCAAATAGTAATGGTTTCTGATTGGTGAACAGGTGATAGTATATATTAATTATTTTCATCGTATGTGTCAATATATTATCGATAAAACTATTGTGGCTGTTGACATTTGTTGTTAAAACATTGCCTGCAAAAAAGAAAATAATAAAATTTATATTGACACAAAAAAAGTACTTACAAAAATATACAAACATTAAAATTTATAATTAAATTTAAAATTCAAAGAAAGAAAAATGAGTTGAAAAAAAAAACATCCTGTTTTATTGTCCAATGTGATAAATCGGTATACAGAATCCCCGGCATCGAATTATCATAACTCAATTACCAAACAAAATAAACGCAAAACCATGAAAGTCATGAAAGCCCGACAAAAAAAAATGATTATTATTATTAGCATTTAAGGACCGGGGGTGGATCACTTTGATTTCGCATAAATAAGGGGTTGAAAGCCTTGGTCAGTGGACCAGTTCATGCGGAAAGAAAGGGTAAATTATGAAAATGAATCGAACACAAAGTGCACTATAAAAATGAGAGAAACAAACACAAAAAAAAGAACCCTGAACTCAGAATTGGCATCAGAACTATAAAGCTCGATTATTAATTAATTGAAATATTACGAGCATTTCCGATGCTAATTTATATTTCTAGGTATTTGCGCTTTATTTGTTAAACATTTTTATTTTCAATATAAAACCAATACTTAAACTGCTTCTAGATTGGGTGCTCCGGTGCATGCGATGGGTAGGTTTTTTTGATTTATTTCCAATGCGGATTGTTGCGTGAATTCTTCTGCATACATATGCGAGGGTACATAAAATATGATATACGGTGACCATATATGTCATTTTTCTAAAGCAGTCCTTTAATAAAAGTGCTCTTTAGGAAGCTTAAGAATATCGTTCATGATTTCAAGGCATTATATTGAATTGATACGGTCCGATACAAAAGTTTAAGACTAAAGCCTAATGACTAATAACTAAAGACTAAAGGCTTTAGACTTAAGACTTAAGACTTAAGACTTAAGACTTAAGACGTAAGACTAAAGAATAAAGACTAAAGACTAAAGACTAAAGACTAAAGACTAAAGACTAAAGACTAAAGACTAAAGACTAAAGACTAAAGACTAAAGACTAAAGACTAAAGACTAAAGACTAAAGACTAAAGACTAAAGACTAAAGACTAAAGACTAAAGACTAAAGACTAAAGACTAAAGACTAAAGACTAAAGACTAAAGACTAAAGACAAAAACCTGTGGTTATCGCGACAATATAGATATCACCCTTTTACGCCTTTCAAGCATCGGAATAGAGATGGCGTCTCAGCGGAATGGCATGACATGACTTTGTCTTACGAAATCGAGATTGCGCCAGAACTGAAAAGGCCTCAATTTGGTCCCTGAGTTAAGTCAGCAAATTAGGTGAGTTAAAAAGTTTGCTTAGAATTTCAATTGACTGAAAAATACATTTCAGGACAAAATGAGATTTAACCCCCAGATTAGGATGATCTGGCACTGAAAAACTGGCCCTAAACCGATGATTTGTTTAAACGAGTCGTATCGAAATTGCCTGTGATTTCTTAATTCGAACCGAAGATTTTGTAAGGACTATAGGGATGAAAACTCCTGTCCATTAGCTCTTTTTACCAATATTGAACCAGTGTTGTTTTATTTTTATTTTTTTTTAGCCTTTTTCTTAATAAGGTTTAATTTGGTGTAATCATATCTGGTAACCACAAATATGCGAAATTCCATTACAAATTATGAAACAAAGTTTATTAAGTTATTTATATTTTAATTCACATTTGCATGCAGTGTACATATTAAAATGCAACAGTTTTGATTTAATCAACCTGCCCACAACTATACATCGATTGGTAGCATCGAGGGTAGTGTAGGTAGTTGCTTCAATAGATTAAAAAAAAAAATTTAGAGAATGAATTAAAAAACCAGTATAGGTATTGAAATAAGGTTGCTATGGTTAATTTTAATTAACAGTTTTTTCGTCCTTTGTTTTATTTACATATAGATTCATTTAGATGTTGAAAGTTAGCTTCTTTTTATTGAGCAATAAATTAATATCAATTTATAATTGCAACAATTATTTGCGGTTAAAATTGTGGTAAATTAAATGATTCGTAGTTTTCCAATAAATTTAATTCAGATTATTAATAATCAATACTTATATGTGCATTGTGCATACGTACATATATTGATAAAGGTTTTAATTGTGTTTTCACCTTTGTAATTATGTTTAATGACGATGTAATCAAGCGACCAATGCAAAATAATGCGCTGATAAAGGATTTACACTTTGGGTTTTTTTTTTTTCAATTTCCTTTGCTGTAGAAGTTCATTCAAGAGCGATTTATACAATATCTGTACATTCTACATATTAAATTTAATTGCAATTGTCTGAATATGAAATTATGTAAAGAGTAAATAATGTGTTGATTTTATTAATTTGGTTTGATTGTTAAAAAATTGAAGGCTGCGACTTTCATTTTGTTTGGTGCATCATTGAGTGATTATTTTCAATGAGTAGTAATGTAAAACAGGATTTTGTTGGTATTATTATACAGCGCCATCTTATTTTTATTTGGTATAGCAAGGTTAGTAACATAATTTAATTGCATTTGATGCAGGACACTTTTGTTTAATAATTAATTCACTTATTACTTTCAATTTCTTACTAGTGAAAACACTAAGCATTATTACAAAATATAAAAGCGGATCCAGATTATATTATGATTCAAAGGCTGGGTTGGGCCAGATTTAATACATTTTCTATCGCAAATTTTTTTTTGCAATCAAGCGTTTCTGAGAAAGTGTGACCACTGGCCACTGTTTAATATTTTTGGTATAACTCGAAACTACGTCGAATTTGACAATTTTACACTTAAAACTTTTTGTTCAAAATTAAATTTTCTATCGAAATGGATTTTTTAAGAAATTAAAAAAAAAAAAAATTAAGTAAACAAGAACGAAACATATAAAAATCGAAAAATCAAAGATTTTTAATTTTTTTTTTCAAAACTAAGCATAACATTTTTGGAGTAAAGATAGGCTCAAGGTATATTTTAATAAGCAAAAATGACACAACAATTCGTTTACCTAGTACAAAGTTATATTAATTGGCCCAGCCGTTCCCAGCGTTCCTTAATTGTGGTAGGTACAAGTATACAGAACCGATACCGGAGTAACAGAAAAGCTGAATAAGCTTACAATCGTAATGATTTGAAAACAACTGGAAAACAAAACTTTCTTCTTTTTAAATATTTAAAAAAATAAAAATTTTAAATAATAAATCTTGTGTTCGAATACTTTTACGAATGTGACATTTTTCATGTAATGGGTGTTTTTTTTACAGGTGTGGTTTTAAATCTGGCAATACTTTTTTTGGAGTTGGTCTTTTTGACAGCTGTCACTTGATTTATGCTCAGTTTCGTTTGCCGTTTTATAATGAGTAGACTTTTTTTTTCGATTGTCAGTCCAGAAGCGTTCGGAATGCGTGTAAGCCCTTCTCAAAGTGTTCTTTTGACATTTGGAATGACAATTCTTCTCCTGAAAAGAACAGAAAACGATTCTGGATTTCATTTCAGAATCGAAACCAGAACTACTCACACATTTAAACACAAAGTTGGCAAAGTGTTGTCAAATATTGTAAAAAGTAAATTTTTAGCTAAAAATAAGTAAATTTAACACATTTTACTGATTCTAAGAAGAATAATTTTCTATTTAGAGCATTATTTTCCAAATTTCTTTGTTGAAAATAATTATCAGACTCGTCCATATTTGTGTCTGCCAAGTTTCCAAATGTGAAGAACTATTTCGGAATCCCTATGTGAAGTCGCACAAATACAGAGATACAAAAACTTCAAAATCAGATTGCATGTACCTGTTTGTTGTCTACGCAGATAAGCCCGAGACGATTGACGCCTTGGAAGATAATATTCGGCGCGTTATTGCTGACATACGGCCCTAATTGCTACAAAAAATGGTCGAAAATTGGGCCTCTCCACTGGAATTTAGTGGTGCCAGCCGCAGCGGTAACTTGTCCAAAATTATTTTTAAAACCTACTGGCAAAGCCTTATCTTTATAATAAAGGTAAATTCTTGGTCAAAACATAATACTATTTACGTTTTATTTCTTCTTGAAAACCACATGTCTAAATAAACACAACAACAAAGTGCTGTATAAAACAGAGGTGAGCAGTACGGGCTGGGCAGTGCTTTTTAGTACCGAAAAAGAGGCTTTCGACCCAAAACTGTACAAATTATAAGAAGTGGCAAGTGGGTATATATTTGTCAATTTTGAACGAATATGACTATAAAATGTCATACTTAGCCCTTGAGCCCAGTGCTGTCAAACGTACTGCAATTGCAATACTTGTATTGCTTTCACGTAGTGCGTACTGCGGTACTGCTCACCTCTGTTTTGTATTGCATTTTGCTTTTTCTATTTTTTTTTTTTTATTTTTTTTTCAAGACTTCAAGGTTGAAAAAAGTTGAAGTGGTATCTGTAACCATTCAAATGTTATGATTTCTGCAACAAAAACATCAGTTTTGGACAAACAGTACATCAGGTAGTCAAAAACTTACAAAAACAAACAAAAATATGCAACATTTTTTGGAATGTATTGTTATGATCGTTTATAAAACGACAGCACTGCTTGAGCCTATACTTTATCTTGTCTAAGCATGTTTTGAGTCTATTCTTGCCTCTTGTAGAAGAAAAAATTGAGAAACATTTATTTCGATTTTTCAAGGTTTTGGTTAACCACTGGCCACTTATCGTTGAGAGAAAAAATTAATCTCATTTCGAGATTTTTATTTTGTTCTGTTCTCTAGAAAGCTCTGCTTCGTAATTTTGAAGAAACGTTTAATCAGTCAGTGTTTAACACTCTTAAGGCAAAGTATAGTGGAAGTACAGTCATGGTATGGAGAGTGGCTCTTTTTGGTCAAAGAGCCGAAACCAAATTAATGGAATGCTTCTATCTTACAATAACTAAAATTCAGGAGCACGCGTATCAGTATGGGTTGTGTTCGAAATAACGCACAACAAAATCTTGCAAATCGAAATACCACGATTCAAAAACACGATTTTTCAAAATCCCGGCTATAAAAACCGCCGCGATTTAAATCCAGTCCAACAAAATCCTGCCCTTTCTGATACAAGTTAGTAAATTCTCTTTCATTCGGTTGGTGGGGATGGGATTGGTTGGACGGGTGACTGACTAGGTGATGATGACCACGACAATGACCTCGACGAAGACGGCCACGATGACAACGAATGCACGATTGTGATAATGAGGATTTCTACCGCCATATTGCCTAAGGCATTTACACGTAGTTCTGTAGATTGTAGATCATTCGTATCGCTGTGGCCGTTTACACGTAGTTTTTTTCATTTGCGGCCATGGTGTTTATCTCGTTGGGGTCTCGCAATGGGTATTTACACCAGGTTTTCTCGTTTATGGTTATAGTTTCATCTCGTTTAGAGCTAGCCACGATACTAGAAAATTCTTGATATCATTTGGTATCGCTTAAAAAGATACCGAGCCGAGACTTTGTTATACGAGACCAAACGAGACTGAGTTATACGAGACCGATACCGGTATGGAGACGATACTGAATTTTTTTTATTTTGACGATGCCGAGACGATACTTACTAAAGTGTCGTTTGGTTTGGTATCGTGGCTAGCCCTAGTCCCGTTATGGTCTCGTGCGCGTCTCATACGGATTTTTGCTCCTCTTTTGAGTTCTCTTTACCGATTATGCGAGACGCAACTAGATTGGCCTACTTTCGGTATGTTCAATAGGCAGGAGGATGTCAATGGCAACGAGTTTCTTCCTGCCAGTTAGGCACTATTGTCAGCAGCTTGACAAATGTAGCATCCAAGCTAAATAAAATAGTCAAACCTTCCCTAGACGACAACGAGACTAAAGCAAGACCAAAGCGAGCCGATGGTAAGACGTGCAGCAAGAAAACCATGACACAGATAGCCGTGTAAATGGGCACGGCGAGACCACATTGGGAGGAACACAATATGTTCATGGCCATTGTTTAAGTTATTACTAAGGCAAGGCGAAGGCTGGAGTTTACCTGACGAAATTTTAATAAGATAATTTCTAGTTTTGCGTATCAAATCTTGAATGACATTTATGCATAAGCCCCAATGATAACAGCACTGAAAACCATATTTAGTAGAGACTTGTTCTGTGTTAATTTTTTCTAGAATGAGGCCTCTGAGCAACTGCTTTTAAAATTACACTTTCTTCTTTACTTGATAGTATAAAACTCCAAATTCTCTTTAGAATCCGGTGCTTGAACCTCTAAAATGGCAACCCTACTTTAAGGTAGCATGACCTAAAAAGCAAGTATTTTCTTACAACAGTGGGATTTATTTTTGATGCCACCTTGATTTATTTTTTTTTTTTAAATATTAAATTGCTGTACAAAAAAAAAACATTTTATTTCTTTGTCCTACTCACCTGCAATCAATGTTGTTGTGACTTGCATTAGGTCATTCTGGCAATTTAAATCCAACGCTGTCGCGTAGTTATGATAAGCGAACTTGAAGCAAATCTCCACAAAGTTGAACTCCGTCCAAATCTCACGGAAATCGAAAAAGTTGAATGCTTTCAGCAGGACTTTCAGTGCATAAATAATGCCACACTGTGGGGATCATAAAAAATGCATAAAAAAATATGAGTTTTTTTTCTTTCAGGTCAAATTAGATTTCTACAAAACTACAACAACAACTTCAACTAAATATATACGACTAGGATTCCTCCTTCATCGTCGCACTTACCTGCAGGTTTCTATCATTCAACTCCATCAGCTTATTTGTGAGTCTGTACAAAACTTTGGCCAAAACTTCGCCATTTGCCAATCGCATCGACTGACTGTGTTCGGTGAGTAAATCACGAATTGGAATCGACATGCCCTGGAAGAAGCGATAGTTGTAGAAGTCCCACAACAAATTGAAATTGGTACGATAGAGCTCTTTCGAAGACATAACGAGTCGGTCGGGTGTTGCTGCTATTGCTGCGGCTCCTTGTGCTGTGCTGGATGGAGTCCTTTCAGCCACCTGCGCTCGGAAGTGCTCCTGTTGACGACGACTATAGTAGCCCGATATTTGAATAATAAAACGGCACAAGCAATCAGCGGTGTGCTCCCTGACGCGAGAATCATCGTCGCCAACAAGTTGCAAGAGTTCGTCCAGAAATGTATTCTGCCACAAAGAAGATTGATTATTATCATTCGCAAGGAGCAAGGATGGTGAATTTTTATTTTTTTATAATATTTTTCTTTCTTGTATTTTTTGTTTTTTTCTGTTTGTTTGTTGTTGAATCTTTGCCATTTTGTGGAGGGTTCGATGTATGGAGTTAAAAGAACAAAGTGAAAACAGATTGAATGGTTCCTAAACATAAAAAGCCATAAACCAAGCAATTGGAACCGCAGAAACTACATTGAATCAGCTATTAAGTTTGTTTTCGCTGCAAACTTGAAAAGGGAGCAAATTTGTTTACACGAGTGGAACCAATTTATTTTGTTGACGATAAAATCGAAATCGAAGGGATGGCAATCGGAATGGGAATGGGAATTCGGTTTGTTTTTATTAGAAATTGATGGTGATAGAGGTATACAATGACAGACATGGCTATTTTTGGAAATTTCGGGAACACAAATAAATAAATACCATCAGATGAAATGCGTAGTAGTGGGGGAGATACTCGTATTTATGTAACAACACAAATTCTAGCAACATAGAACCTATGTAAGTACATTCTTCTTGGTAGAATTTAAAAATTGAATTACCTACGTATGTAATTTACATATATGTAAGAGAAAAAAATATTAGGCTATGAAATATTTTATTAATATTGGAAACTGTCAGATTGCGGCAGTATGAAGGTGTGACAGTGCGACAGTGTGGAAGTAATGTCACAGTGAAACAGTGTATCATTGAAATATGGTAAGAGTGTAACTGGTTGCATGTGTAACAATATTACGGTGTGAACGTGTGATAGTGTGAGCGTAAGAAATTGACATGCGAAGGATTGTAATTTTTGACACGGGTAAATTGTACCACCAAATTTCAACAATGTCATCACTGTTATCATTTTATCTGACTGTCACATTTTCAAACTGTCCCTCTGTCAATCTTTCAGAATATCCTGCTCTAACACGTTTATATTGTAACGCTGTTGCACCAATATCACGCTTTTAGACTGGAACAACTATACTGTTGGTTATAGTCTTTCACTCTTAAGACCAGAGGTATCCGACTAGGGATATCTAACGTCAGAATTTGGCCTGACTTTCTGACTTTTAACGTTTCTAAGACTCACTTTTTCTTTGTTTATCAAATTTACCCTTTCTTTAAAAATAATTTAAATTAAAACAAACAAAACGAATTATTGAGCGGAATTCATTGAAATATGGAACTTAAGTTCAATTATTGGTCGATAGTTTGAAGGTGAAAGAGATTCGACTTTCCAGAAAGGGTCCAGTAAATGCTATTTTTGAACCACTCGACAAAAGAAATAGATCAGTTGATTATGATGGTTTGCCTACGCAGTGGGACCTCGTTAACAACTTTCCTTATACTATGTTCCCACCGGAGCGAAATCTCGGATTTCAGAGATTTCAGTCCAAATCTTCACATTTCCCCATACAATTTTGAGAGTTCGAAATGCGAGATTTCGTTGAAATTTTAATGAAATCTTGTACCGATGCGAACTCTTCTTTATGAACGGACCCATTTTAAGCTTTCACCATAGAAAGGCGAAAAGCTCTTTGACAAAAATTACGATTTTTTACTCCAACGCCAGGCAAGCAAAAAGAGAGAAACACAAACACATAAGCACACAATGCTTATGTGTTTGTGTTTTTATGGGGAGAGTAACGAAAAACCGAATCACAAAATCCCGAATCATGAAATTCCGACAAAATTAAAAATACAAAATAGATTTTCAAAACTATTTTTAGTACTTTTAAAAAATATTTTATTTTGATTCATTTTTAAACAAATGAAAGTATTTAAGGAACTGTTGGTTCGGAAAAAATTCATGTTGTTAGTACCCCGAGGAGGCAAGACCTCCAGAGATAATAATTTGATTTTCAATGGTTTGGCCATTTATTTATGTACATTTGACAAAAATTTTGGACATTTCGCAACATATTTTTTTTTACAAAGTTTTATTTTTGGCGGGATTAAAATTGGTTTTTAATTTTTGGGTTTGGGTGACATGGTCTAGACCTGGACTGAGGTGGGTCGGGATCTGGACAGAGGTG
This sequence comes from Dasysyrphus albostriatus, assembly GCA_946251815.1. Taxonomy (NCBI): domain Eukaryota; kingdom Metazoa; phylum Arthropoda; class Insecta; order Diptera; family Syrphidae; genus Dasysyrphus; species Dasysyrphus albostriatus. The sequence goes on from OX276335.1 coordinate 12,457,566, forward strand.
GGTCTGGATTCTGGACAGAGGTGGGAATTTTTTTTGTTGTTGGTTTTGGTGACGGGGTGAGGTGGTCTTATTCTGGACAGAGGTGGGTCTGGATCTGGACAGGGGTGGGTTTGGATTCTGGACAAATTTGGGAATTTTAGTTTTGAAAAAAATTATATAAAATATAAACTTTTTCGACCTTTTTTGAAAAATTTAGAAAAAAACAAAAAATTTCAATCAAAAATTAAACTTTTTTCAACTTTTGTTGAGAAACTTTTTCAACTTTTTTGAAAAATTTAGAAAAAAAAAAATGGCAGTGTTGTGCAGTTGAAACGGTCTTGAAGTACAGTTTAGTTACAATAGTTCTTTTTAGGCCTAAATGAGGCAGTGAGTGCAAGAACAGTGTAACCCACTTTTTTTTCATCAAATATTTCGCCTTTAATCGATCTTAAAAAATACTTTATTTAAGATTCAAGAATAAAGTCTTATTTTTGGAAAGCCTAGAGAATTCTTAATAAGAAATTTTGGTTTAGATGTCTTTTCATGCGTAAATGTAAAAATAAGAGACAAAAATATCAATTTTGCCAAAAAATGGGTTACACCACCTTTGCACTCACTGCTTAAAATAAAAGATTGTAAAGGGATATTAAATTAATCTAGCTATGAATGTAAGGTAATTTGTCTGCGCTAGGCAAGCCACGCAACGTACTGTCGACATTGAAGCCTGCCAGACGACTTTAAATACCCGAAGCGGAGCAACGGAGTTGCGTGAGCGGGACAGAGGACCCTAAAAAGGAGGGTTAAAATCCTAAGAACCCACGAAGCGGGCCGTGCAAGGTACTCTTGCTCAAGAAAACTTTATATGGCACCTTTTTTGCAAAGAAAAACAAAAATATTTTTTTGTTTGTTGTGAAAGTCGACTTTTGTCTAAACTAAGCGTCCTAGAGGCATCAAAGTTTTCACCTTTATACATGATTTGTGGCAAACTAAGCGTCCTAGCGACTTATGAAATATATATTCGTGATCTAAGAAGTGCAAGTTCTAAAAAATAAAAAAAAGTTGGTAAAAAAATATTTTTTCAACACTTTCAAGAAAATATATTTTACTTTGTTCTCGTTAATTCTCATTGATTCGTGTCAGGAAATCCATACTGTGCTGTCAATTTAATTTTGAAACGATTTCGTGATTCGAGATTTCGTGAATCGGACTTTGTGAATCGGGATTTTGTGAATGGAGATTTTGTGCTGCGGGATTTCGTACTCAACATCTTTTTATAAGACAAAATCTTGGTTATGGCAGTATGAGCACCAATTTGAAATGTCGAAAGTTATCAGCTGAAATCTTTGATTTCACTTTGGTAGAAACATAGCATTTTAGTGAATTTATTTGTGGCCCCATTTATTGAAAAAAAAAAAACATTCTGTTACCCTTTCCTTTCCTTCCAATACTTTGTTTTAATTCAAATACCTACACAAAAAGGTTCAAAAGTATAATTCAAAAATTATTGTCTCATATCCTAAATTTTCCGTAAAGACATTAAAAAGCACCACTTTGTTTCGGATACGTTACATATACAATGGTCGGAAAAAGTATTTTGATAAAAAAAATCAGTCGTTACTCGTTACTCAATATTCGCTACACGTTACTTGCTACTATTTTTTTTCTTTCGTCACGAAAGTTGATTCTTTAGCAGAACTGATTGGATCATCACTTAATCACTTTGATTTGATAACGAGTTATTCGTTACTTTTTCATCGTTACTCGTTACTCTTTAATCGTTACTCGTAGCTAGTTACACGTTACTCATTACTCGTTACTCATTACTCATTTCTCGTTACTATCTACTTGTTACTCTCCACTAGTTTCTCGTTTCTCGTTACTCGTTACCCGTTACCCGTTACCCATTACCCGTTCCTCGTAGCTCTATACTCGTTATCCGTTACTCGGTACTCGTTCGTCGTTACTTCTCTTCGTTATTTTTACTCTACTTCACATATCCCCACAAAAATAATCCAAGTGTTAAACCACACGATCTTGGAGGCCACGCCCCAGATCCACGACGAAATATAATGCGCTCTCCAAAAATTTCCTTCAATAAATTGATTGTTTCGCGATGCGTCGCGCGTCGCGCAAACCGAACCCTTATTTTGATAATAAATTTGCACCATTTGCAAACGTTGTTCAGGAGTAAGTCTATACATTATGAAATGTCACACCAAATTGAGCATAAATCAAGTGACAGCTGAAAACAAGACCAACTCTAAAAAAGGTATTGCCAGATTGAAAACCACACGTCTATGGAAAAACACGCTTTATTAAAAAATATGATCGTTTTTATCAAAATTTTGTGTCTGAAAATTAATTTACAAAAATTATCAATCAAAATAACGTTATTTTAAAAAAATGAAAAAGGATTTCTGACCTAAAAAGTGCTAAAGGATTTTTCTCCAGATATTACCAGTGTTATATTTGTTTTTCTGTTTCAAGTCATTTTTTCAGATAATTGTTCCTCCCTCCGGAACGGGGAGATATGCACCACCCTTCTTATACTTTGTTTTTTTTTTTCTTCTTTTGTCTCAACCTACACGCTCTAGAGTTTTGTTCCAAAGAATTATACAACTCCTATACGTGATGGTATCTTTTTACATAACATTTCTTCACCCTCTTTACATAAGCCCGTTAAGTATTAATCAACATGTTAACATCTTCAGAATTTGGCAAATTTTGGAAAATAGTGTTTATGACAGTCTAGCGCACCTAGAGCACTGTTTCTCAACCTTTTTTGTGGTATGCCCCAACAAGACATTTCCAAATTTTGTGTGTCCCTCCAGCACTATTTAATTTTTAACATTTAAAAATTTGAAATGTTCACTAAAAAAACTTAAAAATTTAAAAGAAATTACCGGTCCAAAAAAATTATTTTTTTAAATCCAGCGATACATTTTTCAGATGGTAAACAATCACTTGCATAGCGTATCTGTCACTTCACGTTTTCGAAAACATGAATTAATGAATTTTAGCTTCCAGTTTATTGCTTAAGAGAATCAAAAAGTTCCATAAATATTTAAAAACAATACATTTTGATCTTCAGAGAAAAGCTGGAGAAAGCGTTCACAATTTTGTGCAAAATAAAGTTTCAACCAATCAAGAGTCCGGACTCTTTTCGAAAATAAATTACTCGAAACTTTTTTTTTTTTCCTTCGCACTCTTGAAATCTAAAATGAATTAGAAGCATCAGAATGTTAAATTGCTCCCCTGAAAAATTGAATCGCCCCTCTGTGGGGCGTGGGCCCCACTTTGGGAAACACTGACCTAGAGCGAGCTGCCTAAGAACTAAGGAGCCTCACGACTTTCCGGATATTCTTAGTTTCAAAACCAGCATATTAGAAACCTTCGGATAAAGTATATTTCAGTCAAAATGATACAGCATGTAATTTTAGTGTATATATCTTTCAATTAATGTCCCCTTATTTAACAGATTATTCAATTTCTTTCTTTGATATTTTATCCAAAACACAATTTAAAAAAAAAAACGAAACAAAACAACATTAATAACATTTATTTTGACTTTTACAAAAATGAACCTCTACCTACACTTCCCTACTTACTTCGAAGGGCTTTGGGAAATTTATTTAACAATTCGTCCGAGTGACTTTTCGATTGTGGATCAATTTCATTTATCTCACAAAACAAACAATTGATTCCACAGCATACGGGCTGAGGTAGAGAGGTTCTGGGTTGGGGTATCATTTTGCCATCCATAACCAAACAGGACACTTGGAAAATAAAATTCCAAACCAACTCTCAGATCAAAGGGGTAAATAAATATAAATCCAACTTCATTCAACCAACCAACCGACCACTTCTCGCAGCCAGGATAAAGGTACCTACTTCCAATCAATTTAAAATAAATTTGAAAAATCACAAAAATCCTTCCATTGCTCCTGCCGACTCCAAACATAATAAGAGGCTGAAACTTTATACAAAAAAAAAAACAACAAAAAACGAGAAAAAAACTCACCTCATAAGTACTGGCAATATCATTTCCGTAATATTCTCGAATTGCATCATAGTCCAGATTCGATATAACTTCAGCGTATTTATTCAGGACCAACCAATATTTATTGTGATAGCACAGGCGAAGTTTGCTCAATAGCAATTTCGGGGATATGATGAAAAAATCTCCAGCTCCTACTTGTCGTGCTTGTGGTTGATGGTTCTGTTGATTGTGGTCGACCGATGATGCAGAGTATGGCCGAATAGGACTTCCACTAGTACAATTGACTTTTTCGTCAGTCGCAACTACCGATTTTCCATTACTTCGGTTGTGGTCGACTTCAAAACATTTCAATAGATTCCCAATAAGTGTATCATCATCATCAGCATACAATAAGTGGTCCTGGTTCTGGCTCTGATTTTGATTCTGATTTTTATTCTGTTGCTCCTGATTCGGATCCTGATGGCCACTACCATTACTCACCCCAATGTCATTAGTTTCATCCGGTGAATGTTGGTGACTTTTACTGGTGCTGCTCTTGCTACTAAAGTCTGCCGTTTTTTGGATGAAGGACGCAGTCAAATATTTGGACATCAGCAAAGGAAATATTTTATCAACCGCATTTAGGGCATGTATGACCACTGTATGAATATCGTCCTGTAGACCCTGTATTCGCATAAAAGAAGATAAATATAAATTCAATAAGACCATTTTAAGAATGTACACACACCGACTGAAGGGTGAGGAGAATTTTCAAAAAGCACAAAAAAATTCAGCGTAAGAAGCCGAACAAAAACTTTTCTTTTCACTCAATACCTACTCCATGAAAGTTGGAACTATTTTTTTTTTTGGGAAAGTATTTTATTCAATCAAGAGCAGTGTAGGAATAGTATAGGTACCTCACATAGGCGCAATATAAGTTTGGAGAAAGATCAGAAAGAAAATCTTAAATTTACTGGGGGTAATTTATTGTATTCTCTTCTCCTAATCGAATGATTGCTAAGTCAAGAGATTTCGGGGTGGAACGAGAAATACATATCAAAATGTTTATTTTTTTCTGGATTTACACATTATGTCTCGAGAAGAAAACCCGAAGCTATACCCCACAAAATGATGATCTATACATATTTGTACATATAAAAATTAATTGGGGCACTCGCATTAATAGTAAACTTTACATACAATTGTTAATTTTACAAATACAATGGGGGTTGGACTTATCTTTTGCATAAAACCGATAAACAAATATTAAAAATAAATGAACACATATAAAAATTAGATATGATAGTAAACATTACAAGCATTTGCTAATTTTGTAAATACAAGTATGGTTGAATTTATTAATCCAATAAACTCGATAAAAAAGAGCAGAGGAAGTTAAAAAAAGAGGAAATATAAAAATAAGATGGGATACTGGCACTGATAGTTAACTTTACATGCAATTGTTGATATTGCAAATACAAACAATACAATTCAAACTAGCTTTTTATGGCTTTAGTCCTACAAATTGACGTTTCCCCCGGCTTACTCACTTGGACTCATCAGTGACGTAGTGAGGGCCTTGTCATACGCAATTTGTATTAAGTTCGGTTCAACTTACATAAATTCTTTAACAAAAATCCACTGTAAACTATATCCAATAAGACTAGAGTTTCTAATCCTGGCATAGTTTCTAAAGGGTTTTTCAACAGAGACGCTAGAAAAGTCGAGCGACAGGAACAGCAAACGACGCTATATTTCTTGCCACTCTTTTGACATTCCTCTTCAGTAAGGTTCGCCATTTCATGATGGAAAGATATACGAGCCAACAACGAGTCGAAATTATTAAAATTTACTTCCGAGATTCGGAGTCAGTGGCCTCAACGTTAAGAGCGCAACGTCCAATTTATGGTCGTCATAATCGTCCTAGCAGATCAACAATTGAGACAATTTCTAGTGGAAAAAATTGAATCTACAGGCACAGTAAAAAATGTTCCAGCGCCAGTGAGACAAAGAAGTGCCCGTAGTGTCAAGAATATTGCTGCCGCTGAGGCTTCAGTTGCAGAAAGCCCAAATGTTTCTCTCACACGTCGCTCTCCAGCGTTGGGCATCTCTGAAAAGATCTTGGCCTACATTCTTACAAGATTAAATTGACGCAAGAACTGAAGCCGCTTGACCACCAGAAGCGTCGTATGTTCGGGAATTAGGCTGAGCAACAACTTGAAAATGATTCGGATTTTCATCGAAAAATCATCTTCAGCGATGAGGCTCATTTCTGGCTGAATGGCTTCGTCAATAAAAAAAATATGCGGTATTGGTCAGGCAGCAATCCACACGTACTCCATGAGTCATCATTACATCCCGAAAAAATTACGGTTAGGTGTGGTTTATGGGCCGGCGGCGTCATTGGGCCGTACTTCTTCCGTGATGATCAAGACCGGCACGTTACTGTGAATGGGGATCGCTACCGTTCAATGATAACCGAATATTTTTGTCCCCAACTGGATGATATGGAGTTGGAGGACATGTGGTTCCAACAGGACGGCGGGCGCCACTAGCCACACAGCGAATGTCACAATCAATTTATTGGAAACCAAGTTTGGAGAACGTGTTATCTCACGAAATGGTCCAGTCGCTTGGCCACCTCGGTCGTGCGATTTGACGCCGTTAGACTATTTCCAGTGGGGCTACGTCAAGTCTATGGTCTATGCCAACAAGCCAGCGACGATTGATGAACTTCGTACGAATATCGAACGTGAAATTGCAGCAGTATCGGCCAATTTATGCTTGAAAACCGTCGAAAATTGGGTCCAGCGTCTGGACTTCTGCAAGCGTGCCCGTGGTGGCCATGCAAAAGAAATCGAATTACATACATAATGGCATCGAACGTACTTTCACAGGATTAAAGAATTTCCATGATATCCAAAACCGTTTTTGTTTTATTTAAAAAAAACTTCTGTAGCGCTCTTATTAAAAAACCCGATATAAGTAGGTTTTTTTATAATACAAATTCTATATACTACTGAAATAAATCTAATAAATAAATAGATGAAAGAATAAAGGAAATAAATTAAAGAGGAAAACAAACATTAGAGACAGGCAGTTATAGTAACCTTAACATGCAATTTTGAATTTTACAAATACAAGCAGGGTTGGGCTTATCTTTGCTTTTAAAACGATACAAAAGATAAGAGAAAATAAATGAAGAGAAATATAAAAAGTGGATGGGATACTGGCACTGATAGTTAACTTTACATGCAATTGTTGATTTTGCAAATACACATGTAGGTAGACTAATCTTTCTAATAAAATTAATAAACAAAGAGTAGAGGAAATAAATTTAAGGGAAATATAAAGATTTCATACCCGCATTGATAGTAAACTTCCCAATTGTTATTTTTGCAAATAAGTAAAAGCGGGGTTGGACTTATCTTTCTAATTTAATTGACGGACAAAGACTAGAGGAAGTAAATAAAAAATAAACATAAAAATTAGAGACGGGAATTGAAGTTAACTTTACATGCAATTGTTAAGTAAAGAGCAGAGGAATTAAAAGAAAAAATGTTTATAAAGATTTAACTTTGGCATTGATAGTTTACATGCAATTATAAATTATGCAAATTCAAGCGGGATTGGACTTACCTTTTCAAAGAAATCGATAAACAAATATCAGGAAATGAATGAAAGAGGAAAACAAAAATTAGAGACATGCAATAATATTAAACTTAACATGCAACTGTACAATTCTTTCCAAAAAAAAATTTATAAAATAAGAGTAGATGAAATATATGAAAGGGAAGTCCAAAAATTTGATTAGACACTAGCATTGATAGTAAGCTTTACACACAATTGTTAAATTTGCAAATACAAACGGGGTTTTGTGACACTTTAAAGGAGAAATTTGTGTACCAGCTATACAGATTTGTTGATTTTTGTTTGTTATTTGTATTATTTAAGGTGCTAGCTGTGTGACTGATGCTTGACAGTAAAAATTTTTTTTTTGTGGATTGTTGGTGATACAGGTGAAATCTGAAGCATAACTTCAAACGTCCGTAAATAAAAACACACTACGTCTTGACGAAAATCACTACAAGGATACCCCAGAAAATAAAAATTTCTAATTTAAGGTCGAGCAACGATACAATTCTCATAATATTATTAATTTTTGAAGTTATACTTCTACACTTTGAAGCTTTAGGGAATATATTTTCAAAAGCAGACAGGAGGAAGTATGGGTTTAACTTCAATTCGTTTTTTTTTTTTTTTGTTACTTCTTATTAATAAACTCTATTGGCTATGAGAAGTTGATGAAAGATTGAAATTATGACAGTTGATAAGACATTGAGACTGATAGTAAACTTTATATGCGTTTTTTAATTTTGTAAATACAAGTAGAGGAGTTTTGTAAAGGGTACCGGTTTTGTGGCCGATAACGTTAATAATTTTATTTGGGATTGTTTAAGTGACCAAAAAAGTACGAGTATGACTTTCAAACATACGAAAATTAGTGACAATATTTCTAACATGGGCTTTAAGTCGTTTTAACGCATTTAAATAGAAAGCTTAGACAAACTTAATGTGCCCGAATTTGTTCTTAAGTGGTTGACTTTAAGAATTAGTTCACTAAAAAAATAAATCTTTAACAAGGCAATTAAAAGAAAATTTTGTTAAAGGTCTATGTTTCAAGAATCAGACGGGATCCAAGCTTATTTCGCGTTTCAGACTTATCAAATGGTTGCCAAGATTGAGTGAACAACAGTGATATTGTCTTTGCAGTAATATGGAGTCAAACATTTTTGTGGATAACATTTACATAGACTGATCTAAATGCAACTTCCGAATAGGCCAAACGCGGCGAAGTTGTGGGTGGCAAGCATTTGAATGAAATCATCTTCAAAATGTAAATGTAAGAGATTGTGTTATAAAATTTAGGAAAATCTAAATGAATCAACCCTTATAAGCGTGCTGTAGGTCTTAACCGTAAAAAAAGCAAAACTATGGCAGAAACGACGGGCCGTAATTTCCCAAAAATAAATCCTGCCGTTGAAGATATTACAAACAAATTTAAGCTTCTATTTATCGTTGCTTAAGGAAAAATTTATAGCATCAGATACCTATTTGGAGAAAAGAATATACACACAAAACTGGAGTAAGACGAACTGAAGCAAACCCAGTCCTTCAGTTCTTCCATATCACATGTAAAAGTCAACGAAACCTTTTCAGTTTTTATTTGTGTTTTCGTTTCATATACTCGACTCCATCTTCGGTAAGGTTGAATTGCGTTGCTCTTTTTGTAGGAACTGCTTCTTTTCTCAAAACCCGAGATAAGCGCAAAGCATTCCTTTCATTCGCTGTCTATACCTTGAACTCCCTTGGGGCTGTATGTGGTATAATCTGCATGGCGTACAATGAAAGGAAAGAAAAGAATCTACAAACTTTAATGGTTCCGATGGCATCCTTGTACTGTACATCTACATACCTTCATACGGTTCCTCATATATGGAGAGGATTGCACATAAATAAAATGCTTTAGCTTCCAAGAGCTGATTACTCCTCCACCATACCCATCACCATATACACTATTCCTACACACATGGCTCATGGCTGTGTGTGAAAATATACAAAAGATGATACTGGCTGAGCTGAGTTCAGCTAGTTCAATGGAATGCTCTGCAGTTTGTCATAAGCACTTTTTAACTATCAATTCGATTATATGTGTATATAGTCTCTTTAGCATTGACTTGCTCTGTATGCAGGAATCATCATCTTCCTGCCTTCATCGATGTCAAATTAACGTCATCGTTTCGAAGCAATTAAATTTCATTTTAAGCCCGTATGTGCTTGTATAAGATCGAAAATGCTTTATGAACTCTTTTATTTCACTTAAAACTATTCGAGTAAGGAGAAGTCCTGAAAACAAAACCAGAATCATTAAGGTTTCTTAATTTCTGAGGCGGATATTGTTGTTTCTTTTATTAAGTGAAGCGTCTTCTGTTTGAAGACTCCTCCGTCGAAACAACTCGTTGCTATTGACAATTTTAAAATCCTTTGCGTTTCAGACAAACGCAATAATCTAACGGCGGTATAACCATGTTTTATAGGAATAAAAAAGGGACTATTTCTTGGTTGTACGACTTTTTGTTATTTGGTTCCTTGAGCTGTGTATTGCTGTATAGGATTAGTATTGGTTGCTTGGAAAAAAAATAGTAGCAGATGGTTTTATTATTTCTGTTTTTTTTTTTACGTTTTAGAGGATTAGTGTGATACTTTACAAAAAATGTATCTTAGAAGGCAGGGCTTGTAAAAACATAAGACTTTGCCAAGGAAGTTGTGAAGTTAGCAATTAATCTCATTATAGAAAGCATATCTGCGGTTCAACAACTATTCTCCATTACAGGGTACGAATATTGGGTTAAAAAAGAAAAATAAAATTCATATATTTGAAAGAAAAAGGACATGAAACGGATTCGTATAAAGTCGATACCTTCTTAAGATTACGAAAACAGCTAAGTGAAGAGCATAAGTCGTGGCCCTTGTCAGCTTTATATTTCAACTATGCAGCGCGTAATGCGCATCAACAAACTGCGTATAATGGTTTATAACGTTAACTCCTTATATAGCCTGGAAAAAAGGAGAGGCTTCAACCTATTCCTGAAGAAAAATACCCCGGATATTGCCCTTATAAGCGAAACAAACGTTTCAAAGAGGAACAACATTGACTTCACCAACTACAAAACCATCAGAAACGACAAAAAGGAGGGAACCTGAGGAACGGCTCTCTACCGAAATAAGATCTCCGACAGTGCGACTGAAATGGTTATTTCTGGCCTGAAATGCTTTGAAGCTACCTTCATCACCATACAACTGGGAACAAACGAAACCCTGAAGATCATCAGTATCTACAACAAGTGCTCTGCAAGGCTAGCAGACATCAAAGACGATCTACATATCATGAGCAATATCATGAACAGCAGTACTTACGAACTGATAGGAGGAGATTTCAACGCAAAACATCACCGGTGGATGGACACACAAGACAACAACGAGGGGAATGCTATTGTAAACTGGATGGATGACAACAGCGATCAACATTCCCTAATAATCATCTCTCAATCGAGGCCTACGTTTCCAAGAAACCCATCAACGTTGGACTTCTTTCTAGCAACTTCTAACCTGGTGTTCATCCTACTTGAGTTACGGAACTACGTTTGCACGACACTCACCAGCGAATCTGATCATTAAGTCGTTCTGCTCTCAATAAATTTCCAGCAACAGCTCATTTCCACCAATCAACCAGAAGTGGGATTTATCAACTATTTGAGATGCAGCCAGGCTCCAAAGTGACATTGACGGGTCAATCATCCTTTCTCCAGAAAATAGAAATCTCCAAGACTCGGAGATTGATAGAGCAATAGATGCCCTGGAAGACGTAGTTAGCACCTCACTTGAGAATCAAAAACAACCCATAACTTCTCGGGACAGGTATCATAATTAGCCAGATGTCATCACAACTACCCTTGGGAATGTTACTACCAACGAACACAAGGTTAAGGCTTTGACTACTTTGAGGAACACTTTTAACCCAATCCACCATCAGATCCTGAGTTCCTGGATGATGTCAACACATCAGTGCAAAAAGCTCAGACATTTCAGGAAATTGTACAGTTCAGCAATACCAACCCCGCCAGCGACCTCACGGTACACCACGAGTTCACTACTCCGGAAGAAATAGAGGAAATCATTCACAGAAGTCATCCAAAGAAGTCAACAGGACAGGAAATCTATGTGAGGAATACTGTTTATATTTTATTCTCCTGCTCCGTCAAAAAATGGAGGAAAAATTTTGAGCGCTCAAGAAATATAAACTGGCCAATTAATTCAAATTATTTACAATATTCTTCATTCCAGATCATTCTTCGTTCAAATAGGAAGCTGCCAATCAACAACGAGGATAACTAGAGCCGGAGTTGCACAAGGATCTAAACTAGAACCATTCCTCTTCAACATATATGCTTCAGACCAGCCACAGCCAGAATGTGCCCAGACTCTCCTATTTACCGAAGACTCCCTCACATACGCCAAGTCCATATGTCACCGATATTTGCAGCTAGAAGAGTTGAAGCCCAGGTCAGACAACTATATGAGTACTATGTACTACCATCGCTGGAACTTCAAAATCAATTCCACCAAATCCGAACTGAACTGTTTCAGACGACCAAGTTTCTTAGGAAGTAGAAGAGGACGCTCAACCACCAATTGCAGGAGCACCCTTCCCGATTGAACTCAACTGTCAGCAAAAAATAACGTCAAATACCTGGGAATACAGTTCAACGAGTTATACCGATTTAATCTTTACACAGCAGCTGTACTAAGAAAAGCCAACTTCGCCTTCCGTCACATCTATCCGCTAATGGAAAAACAAAACAGCCTAAGTCAAAAGACGAAGCTTCTCCTATACAAGCAGCTCATCAGACCCGTCATCACCTACTGCTTTCCCATCGGGTACACGACAATAAAATCACAAATGAAGAAACTTGCAATATTCCAGAGGAAGATTCTGCGGATCTGCACAGGACTGCACTTCGACAGGATACGAAGAAAACACGTCAGAAACAAGAGACTATATGAAGAGGTCAATATTCTACAACTAAATAGATACCTCATCCAATCCAGCAGAAGATGTCTACAAAATCTGATGAACGACCACCCGAGCCCTCTGATAGAAGGAATTGTAAACCAGCCACGACATCTGTACGTGACTGAATTTTGTGAGTTTGGCATTAAGGCTCGGCGTAGACGGCTTTCTACTTGAGTTCTACAAAAATAGAAATGAGCAATTAAAAAATTATATTTTGGTGTACTTCAGCAACCTTTATAATGAATCGTTTGTACCAATCCAATTCAACAAAGCAATTATTTTTTCAATATTCAAGAAAAGTGATGCTAAACTACCAGAAATTTATAGAGGGATTTTTTTCTTATGAAAGGCTCATCAACTAGATCTAGAACATTAATATTCTTAACATGTTCCATTTCGATCGGGTTTTTCAACAAGGGATCACATTTTTGCGCTCACAAATATTGCCAAGTAATTTATTGAAAAAAATTGAGAAACTATACACCTGCTTTGTAAACTTGAAGGCAGCATTTGATAATGTAAACAGATAGACTTTGATGTAAAATCTTTCATCACTTGGATTGTCCTGGAAATTCTTGATGATGATGTACTTCAACTTTCTTATTTTATTCAGCGCCACTGTATGGGATGGATCAGAAATTTCTGATTGCTTCGAAACGATGACCGGAGTTCCCAAGGCTGCAGTTTAAGCTCGATACTATTTGCTTTCTTTATTGACGATATTTGTGATGTACTGCCAGGAGGAGCTATCTTTGCCGATATACCAGTTAAAGTTTTGCTCTATGCAAACGATTTAGTTTCACTAGCGGACAACTCTTTCACCCTGCAACTGTATATCAACAGGCAGAAAACGTTCTGTGCAAAATGGGGCCTACCTACATGTCAACATAAAAAAATAAAAATAATCGTTTTTGAGGCGCGTCAAAGAGGGATGCTTGCTGAAGAAAACTGGTCGCTCAATAATGTGCATGATGAAGCTTTGCAAGAATTTAAATGCCTTAGAGTTTTTCTAATGCATGATTTTAATTTTTCCAAACATGTCCAGCAGAAAAGTGTGGCCCAAGTTTTTGGGAATCAAAAAATCCATCTGGTATCAAAATATCGTGGAGCAACCGTCAACACGTATTTGTGATTTGGCACTAAGATTTTTGGATATTTCCCCTCGAGGAATATTACAAAACTCAACACTGATGTGGAATCTGGCGTAACACCAATCTACATTCTCTACCTAAAAGCTGATTCCGATTACTTAGTGAGAGTGATGAAAAGAAACGAAGGAAATCTCTATAAATCTTTTATGTTGAGACTACTGCAAACAAAAGCATTCCCTTTCAAGGAATGGAATCAGCTAGCTGTAACCCACGAAGCTAGTTTGATATTTATGGAGTCCAATATAGATGAATGGCAGCATATGTTCGCAGATGTGACTGCTAAAATTGACCAAAAAATTTATATTCAGAATTTTTCCAGAGCAATCTCAACATCACCGAGAAGTACTTATAAGAACCTCAATCACCAATTGCCATCGAAAGCAAACTATTTCTGTAATGAGCTATTTCCTGAAGCAGTAAACTACGTTTTTATGATATAGGTACCATAAGGCAAGTTTGGAATCTTGCAAAAAATAAGTTAAGATAACAATCAAACATGACATTACGATAATATAAACACACAAAAAAAGTGGGTGGCACAATTCTGTCTGTCTGTCTGTTCGTCTAAGTTTAATAATGTAAAATGTATCTTTTATTGTTTTAATTTTGTTATTTTCTTCATAAGATTCTTATTATTTAGTAAATAATTTTGTAAAATTCTTATACTTTTTATATTCTTTTTAGTATGAAAAGTCATATCAGGCAGCAACAAAATTGCCAGGTCCTTATTTTTTAGTAAGAAACATTGTAAATCTTTTTTTTTGAAAAAAATAAAGAATTTGAATGAGTTGATCCACTGTGTCACCGTAAGAATCTAGGAAGCTCTTTTCTTTACTCGGTGAACCATTTGGAGCGTTTTATGAAACGAAATAGACTGCCTATGTCCAAGTTTATTAGATCACTAGGATCATTGAAGTAAAAATTACCAAGGTCTGTTCATAAAAGGTGAGGGATCGATTCTATCTCTCCCTCATTCATACAGCTTCTGCAAAAATTATAAGAAAATACTCCTAGACGCGTTGCGTGCTTGCCTATAAGACAGTGTCTGGTTATAACCCCAATCATGGAGCTAATGCGCAATCTTAAGGGTATCAAACACTCAGATCGCTTTAAATTCATTACCGGCCAGATTTGTTTTGTTGCCAACAAGTGGTGATATTGTTCCACCTGAAGTTTGTTCTCACTAGCTCTAGCTTTAATGTATCTTATTTCAGCAGCCCCAGGTCTTAGGTCCCGGGACTCAGTGACATTTATGGAAATGAAGTGCCTGATGAACTGGCCAACAAAGGTTCATCACATGGAGATGTTTAAACCACTGGAGCAGGAAAAGTATAGAATTCACCTTAGTTTCTTCAAGGCTACTTACGACATATGTTCAACTATTGATACCAACCGGGTTGCAAGGAGTCTTTGGGCAGATAATATGACACTATATCTACTCATGTCAAGAACAAAGAATTTTAATCATTTGATACATTTTTAGTGTAAATATAAATTTTTTCTTTATTTTAACTCCCACTTTTATTCATGATAGCAAAATTGTAAAAACTTGAAATCGCTCTGGGTTTGACTTGGATCTTTAATATCAATTCCAATATGTGTCCTTTTTAAGTATAAGCATGAAAAAGAGAAACAGATAAACAAAGCGGTTAAATCGGCGGACTTGTTTTTTTTTTACTTCAGACTCAAAGAAAAGAATTCGTTGATAATAAAAACAGACGAGTGTTGAAGGATTGTCAGTCAGTCATCTAGATTGCCTTCTGCATCGTTGACTAATTTTTATAAACTTTGATGCTTTATTATTATTGTTGGCGAATAACTAAACTGGAAACACAAGCTTTGTTTGCCATCCTGATTCTACTCTTTTTCTTGAACCCTATTTGGATTCTATACGTTAACAATATATTTTATTTTTTTCAAGTAATGAGTTCCAAGTGGTATGCTAGTACCTACATATTTTTTTTTTTTGTGTACAATGCACTTCTCAACGCAACAGCTTTAGTTGAATATATTTTAAACAGATTTTCTGGAAAGAGAATAGATACCAAAAGGAAAAGTAATTACAGCACGGATTTTGGATAGTGACTACCGGCGAGAGTTTGTAAAACATTGTGAATACTTGGGGATCGGGATAGAGGCTGAGGAAAATACAAATGTATGAAATCATTAAAATTGTAGACATGCTTAAATTCTTTCTTAACTGAAAGCAACCATGTGAGAACTCCTACCTTCAAGGAAATTTCTTTTGTAAAAAAGTTAAATCCTTTTTGTTGAAAAGAAAAACATAAAAACCATTATTCAAATCCAAAAGCGCCAAGGTTATAATGTTAATACCATTTGAATGTCAATCAAACACCACAAACCTAATCAGACAAGCCTACTCAAATAACACACACATACGTAAACGTACCCCTATCAAACCATCCACTTATTTGCCAGAACGTAAATTTGAATACTTCCGCATTTAAATAAATTTGGCAGCCACTAGGCTCAGGTTAGTGTCGTCGTTCATCGTTCTTTGTGAAAACCGCATATTATACGTATCTCTTCACCCATGAAACCCTCGTCAATTTAATGACAACCAAAAAATGTCAAAATACAATCCAAAGCAAATCATCTAACCTAAGCCGTGTCGCAACCCCTCTATACCTTTTACGAACAACGGGCGAACGAGTGAGTTTAATTTTCGATTAAATGTCGCATTTGACGTTATAAAATAAAAAAAATATAGCCAGAGCACACTTCTAATTTAAATACATACCTTGATTAAAATTGCCAACAGCCTATTGATATGCAGCGGTGAGTGATGGGGACAATTTGGTTCCCAATTACCACCAACTTTACCGGCACCGACACCGTCGTCGTTGTTTTCATTGACATTGTGCCTAGAATCGATATCGAACAACTCATTGCAATTGTGGTACAAGCCAAGTGTGGACTGCATGAAATTGCCAATAATTATTTGCACATCACCACGCAAAATTGGATCCGAATGATTGTAAAAGAGCAACACATCGGAAAGGATCTGTTGATGCCCCTCTCGCAGTCTCCGATGGACTTGGTGGTATTGGATGTCATAGAAGGCTTTGCCGCTACCACTGCCACCGCCGATAGAGAAATCGTCAGTGGGCGGCTGCTGCTTGTTGACCAAATTGAATTTTTCCGCAGTGGATTTTCCAATCGATGTATCTCTTAATTGCGATGTTATTGGTTGAGCTGCATCCACCACCGATACCACTGCTGCTCGACCCTTAACGCTGTTGCGACTTGTTTTAGATTCAATTATTTCCGATTTTGAGAGCATTTGTTCCGATCGTTTGTGATTACGTTTCGGTTTTGGGGATTTCTGCTGTGACGATGACGATGGCGATGGCCCACCTAATTCAGCGAACAACAATAATGGGTCGGCACTTTTACTCAGCGGTTGATTGAGGAAATCATTTGTGGTGCTTTCACCAAAGTGGTCATCCTTAATTTCCAAAGGCATCAAACTCCCAGCACTCAGCTCACCCAATGGTGTGAATTCGCTCATTCTACAATCATCGGTAAGGTGGTCAAAGTCTTTGCCAACATTCGAACTACTGCTGGTGTCGCTACTATGGTTCGAACTGTGGTTGCCCGCCGCTAGTTGCTCATCTTCCTCCGGAATCTGGAGGGCAAGTTGAGTGCGCCTAATCTCTGCACAACTTATTTCCAAAGGAATTTGCATCACCTCCGGCAAGAGACGAGCGCAGTTGGCGATAACATTCAATGAAAGATGCTTAATGGAGACCCGCACCGAGTTATCTGATTGTAGATAACCTCGCTGGCCAGTCAATAAAAACTTCAGCGCAATGGAACGTGTCGTATAATAGATGATGGCTTGTTCATAAATTGTTCCTATGTTAAGTTGCATTGACTGGAGTTGTAGGTCTGCATAGCCGTCAAGTTCGTTCAGTAGTTGTGACTTTGTGACAGGGGAGGACTCCTCCTCCTCGTCATCTGTGCTATTGCGAGTGTTCGTGTTGTCCATTAGCAGAGCTGTTGATGCCGTTGCTGACGCACTAGATAATGCATCATCATTGACCCCAGCACTTGTGGTGGTGGTGTTGCCACTGCCACCAGGACCAGCATTGTGATGTGGTAGTACCATTACTAAATCTTGCTCATTTCTGGAGCTCGAGCTATTGGTCGGAAGTGATACGTGACTGCTCAGAGATATATGGCTGTTTATGGATTCTAACGAGAGATTGTCTACATCTTGTTGTTGTTGCTGCTGCAATTTCTGCTGTTGAGGATTTATTGCGGCCGGAACTTGTGAGGTATCTGCTGCTAGAGTCGGTAATGTTGTCGGCTTGGGGGTTGAACGAAATAGTTTTGTCATGGATTCTGCAAGTGAAGGGAAACATAATGTTTTATTTATATTTGTAGTTTAATGTTTTTTTTTTTTTTTTGTACTTTATTTTTATTTTGTATTTTAAAAACGAGATAAAACTAATGGATAACATTAAGGAATTGCGTGCATCGAGCAAACAAGAAAAAGGAAATTATTTTCAGCCTCAATTCATGTGCACTATTTAACAAAATGACCTGGATAGAAAATTTTTTAAGGGAAACAACGGATACAGAGATGGAAGGGAAGATAACGTGAGTAAAAATCGTGTTTACCGGCTGGCGAGTGGTTTTGAATTTTGACGTTGAGTAAAAATGTTTTTCAGATGGTTTAGTACTTATTATAATTATTTTATATAAATTATATGTATTATGTTTATTCCTCGTGGTAAAAAAGACTAACTCTCAACGTAACTCTTGGAGTGATGTGTGCTGAGTAGATAGAAATGGCCATTGGGAATGGGATCCATTGGAAAATGAACTGTGTCAAGAAGACAAATAAAGTCTGCAAAATAAATGCTTTGCTTTTTGGAAGCATAAGCGTCCGCAGGATTTTTTCAGGACTATAAAGACAAGTATTTATCAAAAGTCCATAATATAAAACTAATTAATTAATAAATTAGCATTTTCCAGAGCCAAGGGGAGGGCAACTGTCCCCTAGTTCCTTGTTTTGGTGCCTATGCTTGGAAGATTCAATTTTAAAAACAACCAAAAAGCCATTGAGGATATGTTATGCACTTTATTGTTACTTTGTATCCCGAAAACGCCTCGAAATACCATTATCATTCATCAATAAGACAAGTTTTCAGGTAAATTTCTATAGCGAGGGTTGATTAACATAAATTAATCTGTAGTCATAATTACAGTAATGCAAAAGCAATAAATAGACACATACAAACTAACTAAACCTAACATCAAAGACCTTAAAGCCTTTTCTGTTTTGAATTGATAACAAGTAATGCACGCTTGGGGGGGGGGGGCGCACATCACAGTCAATCATTTCAATGCATTGCTACCTCCTTGCTCATCTTCATCAATTACATTACAACAAATTGTTTGCCTAAACTTTGTCAAGTATGCCTCCACCTAACGTCATTATTACACATTATCCTGTCTCAACCGAGTCCCATATAATCACTTCTGCACTCGTAATAATATGTGTATTGACATTAACCTTCTCCTTTATGCTTGGCATTGGGATAATCAGTTGTATGGTTCATTTATCTTCTCATAGTCATAACATGGATGCACCGATGACGATGACACAATTATGTAAATATGCTAGTGCTCTCGTTACTTCCGTAAGGATTCAGGAGGCAACAAATAAAAAATTCAACTGGCATAGATGCACAAAGAAACACACACAATCAATCTCACTACAAAGATGAAGTGGGTTGTTGATGATGGGGCTCATCGAACAAAATTTTCCACTCGAGCCAAAGAAGAACTGTCGGTTTAACAGGAATAACCATACCTATACTATACCGACCCGTTTTCATCACCCTCCCGGCCGATTCCTTCCACTCTATTGCTCTAGCAACCAACTTAAATTGATCCTTTAGTGATTTCTGGAAACAAAAAGCGAAAGCTTACCTGCACTCGAATGCGAGAGTAAATTGTTAAAGAAAGAACCAATTGTATCACTCGACTTGACGCCACCGCTGTCGTTTCCACTGTTGACACTCATCGTCGTTGTCGTTCTTCTTGGCAAGGATGATGCTCCTCCAGTTAAGGGCGGAATTACCCTCGACGTCGAAGTCGTCGATGTCATTGTCGATTCTGAATCTTTGTTGTCGGAATTATTATTGTCGTGCTCACCGCTGCCAATGCCACCACTACCACCAATTGTGATTTCAGATTCGAAATCAATGCTGTTGAATGATTCATTGTCGATGTCACTCAAGAACTGTGATTTGTCATCGCTGGAGCCACCACCGAACCCCTCAGCGGCATCACCTTCGCCTTCAATCAGCAGGTCGACATTTACCGACACCGGTGGTGCAGCTGGTAGAACTGGATCTACCCTCGATTTTGACGAAGGTTCAACCATACCAACCGACGACAACGATGACAACAATAAATGGGGATCTTGAAGCGGTTCATTTACTTCCAACAGGGTAGTAAAACCGTCATCGTCGTCATCATCGTCATCATCATCATCACCATCATCATCATCGTCATCAATATTACGGTGATGATGTTGATCATCCTTATGATTCTTAAGTTGTAACTCATCGTTAGCTGAAGTGCTTGTTTGATTGACGGCGCATGCAGCTACCTCGTCAACTGATATTCCCGAGTTACTACTGTTCTTCAGAATATTTACTTTGGCATTCCCATTCCCATGCCTCATCTTGTCATCGCATTTCGTATTAGAAATCGAGCCACTACTGATGGTTCTACTTGCAGCACTGGGCCCATGCATATCCTGCTGTTGGTGATGTCTTCGTGGGGGCGGTGTCGGATGTGAGGGTGTTTCCAGGGACGACGACATTTTTTCCATTCTTAATTTGAATGCATCTCTAATAGATTCTTCCTCCGTTGATTTTACTTTCGACGACGACGTTGTCGCAGCCAATGCGGCTGTCACTGGCATCGTTGACGTTGTCGTTGTCGTCCTCGTCGTCGTCTTCAACGATCCATGTTTATTCAATTCGGATGCATCTTCATCACCAGCACCAAGCAAACTTTGACTGCTACTGGCGGGGCTTGAAACCTCATGGCGAACAGCATCAGGCAACCAACATCTTTCTTTCTTCATTGCGCCCGCTATCGACGAGTATGACTTGAATGGCGATGCCACTGTTGATGCCGAAGCCGCTTCCACTCGTACCGCCTCGGACACCCCCTCAACAGTACCAGCACCAGCACCAGCACCAGCACTCACATTGCACGTCATTTGGAAATTTTTCAATTGGAATATTTGATTTTTTAATGATTTCCTCTTTCTTAGGTATTCATTGTGCTGCAGCTGGTGATTGCATAGGAGGTGCTCAAGTGTTTTTCCAGCGGCGGATGTGCCTGTCCCATCAAAGGACTGCAAAATTGAATTGATAACCTCGAGAGAGGCATTTATAATGGAATGACTCGAAGTGTGGTTTGTGTTGAGTAAGTGCAAACAAAAATCGTAGATTTCAACAATTTGCTTGGCGTCCTGAATGCTGCTGCTACAATAATTATTGTCATCGGTTTTGTTATAATTATTTTTATTGCTGTTATTGTTGTTGTTGTTGTTATTATTGGAGTTCGTCCTAGTGGTGCTGGTGGACCCGCTGGTGGTACTTTTCCTGCGGTAAATATGATGAGTGCCTTTGCTTTCGGCACGAATAATTAAGGGTAAGACACTTCTTAGGAATCCCAAAGTTCCAAGTAGTATATTATTTGTATTTTGATGGTCGCTATTTAGAAGAGAATCTGCAAGAAATAATAAAAACAAAAATTATGATGAAATAAAATTAGAAGTTAAATGTAAATAAAAAGATGGGGAATTCACTATTCACAGGAAATATTCGTTGATTGAAAGGAATGAAATGCGGAACAACTGGACCTTAAGTGAACAGATAACTGGTTTGTCGGCGGGGAGGGGGGGGGGGTAGGCTAAGTTAACGCTAGCATGAAATTCTTTGAAGCTGGAATATGCAATTGATTTTGTTGACTCAAATTAGGAAATGTTTGATTTCATTTGGTTTCAAATGGTTTAAAGTGTCCTTTGGTGGGGTACGTGAGAGTATTTGTTTGCTCAATTATTTGCTTGTAAAAGGGTAAAACGACTTTTTAACTCTTACACATAGCAAGAGGAAAATATTTTCGAGCTTAATTTATTTCAATCTAAAAAAAATAGGCATTATTTAAAATTTTTTTAAACTACTTGCGTTTTGTTTAATTTGGAGGAGGCGAATATACTTAGAAAAATTCAATAACATATTGTGGGAATCAATTTTCCTAAATACTTTGTGCCAAAATTCCTGGTAATTTGTGACAACTTGAACTAATTGGGAATTTTGTAAGCGAGCAGTAGGTATAGTAAATCATTTATGCGCAGTAATAAATCTGGAAAATTATTGAAAATCGCAATGATCTTAATAATTTTATCAGGCTTTGTTTTGCTTAGCCGAAGTTTTAAAACTTGTTTGAAAGCTTCTTTTTTTGTTTGAAAACCCATAGGGTGTATGTACACCTATTTACTACCTACGCTCTTTTATACACGCATTAATACTAAATGAATGAAAACTTGAACACTCGTAGAACTTGGACTTCGTTGACATGAATCAACGCCCAAGAGAAGACCATCAATTTTCCTAAATTTAGAGTTGGTTCTGTCTGCGAAGAAAAAATAAAACTGGAACTAAAGGGTGATTTTTTAGCTGGTTTGGTTTTGGCAACACTGGTTTTGACAGCTGACGTGTGTTTAGTACCTTGTGTCACTGTCAAACAGCTTCAGTTTGGTTTGCAATTTAACCATG
Organism: Dasysyrphus albostriatus; assembly: GCA_946251815.1. Lineage (NCBI taxonomy): Eukaryota > Metazoa > Arthropoda > Insecta > Diptera > Syrphidae > Dasysyrphus > Dasysyrphus albostriatus. Next base: position 12,480,144 of record OX276335.1, read on the forward strand.
GATCGTCTTACAAATGAACAACCCTTGCAAATTATTGAATTTTACTATCAAAATTCGTGCTCGGTTCGAAATGTTCAAAATGTTGGAAATTGTGTTCAGCGATGAGGCTCATTTTTGGTTGAATGGGTACGTAAATAAGCATAATTGCCGCATTTGGAGTGAAGATCAGCCAGAAGCATTGCAACAGCTACCAATGCATCCCGAAAAAGCCACTGTTTGGTGCGGTTTATGGGCCGGCGGCATTATTGGGCCATATTTCTTCAAAGATGATGCGAATCGCAGCGTTACTGTCAATGGTGAACGCTACCGAGCGATGATAACAAACTTTTTTTTGCCCGAAATGGAAGTTCTTGACTTGCATGATATGTGGTTTCAACAAGACGGTGCCACATGCCACACAGCACGCGAAACAATGGCGCAATTGCGAGGCGAGTTTGGTGAACAGTTAATTTCACGTTTCGGGCCGGTCAATTGGCCGCCTAGATCGTGCGATTTGACACCATTAGATTATTTTTTGTTGGGGTATGTCAAGGCTAATGTCTATAGGGACAAGCCCGCTTCGATTGACGCACTGGAAGCCAACATCCATGCATTCATTCGTGAGATACCGGCCGATATGTGTGAAAGAGTATGCCAAAATTGGACTCAGCGGATGGGCTACCTGAGACGCAGCCGCGGTCAACATTTGCATGAAATTATCTTTAAACATTAAATTGCAAGGTTCAAACTATCGATTCAAATAAATATTTCATTCATTTTTTCGAATTTTTTGTGTTTTTTTTTTTTTTAAGTTCTAAGCCTCTTAAAAAATCACCCGTTAGAAACTCTACAAAACTTTTAACGATGTGTGCAATTGAAGACCGACAGGGCCGCCTGGGAGTCCGAATCGGGACTTCGAACTGAAAGAATATTTACATTGCTAACATTTTTTTTTTTTTTGTGTCTGCACTAACGAAATTAGTTTTTTTTTTTCTTCTAATACCAATCATTACATCCAGAGAACGGAAGAGGATGATTTAAAGTTTTTGTGTATTCAAACGGATTCCTGATGAAAACGACGACTGCCAGGCTTTATGGTTACAGACTTGAGTTTTCAATCTTTTTTGTTTAGACATACGTTTGCAGCTATATGTGCATACACTCCGTTTCGGTTGCTTAAAGATATTTTTTTTTTTGCAAATATGTAAGACAAAGAAATATTCAACTTCCGAAAAAAAAAATCTCGATGAAAAAACTACTAACGTCGTTCAAAAGGCACAGTTAGTTGCTTTATATGTTGGTCTCAAAAAAAAATTTTTTTTGGTATTTGTGGAAGCCTATTTTCTGTAGATAATGTGGTATTTTTGGAAATGAACCTCGAACTTGCAGTAATTTAAGAATCCAAGTTGGTGAGTTTTGAAACCAAAATCGATTTCTTTCTTTCCATTCTATTTTCTTTTCCGCCTTCTTTTTGAAAAAGGATTTTTCTTATTCGAAGCCTGGGTGTGTAAAGTGATGCTTGCTGAAAGTCGGCTGGGACTAGGACCTTTTTACGGATACTTGATGACTTCACTGGCCTCTGTTAGTGAAAAGGTTGTTTAATAAAAAAATAAATTTGGTGGCGCAACAGCTCGTGAAGAACCAGGGCCTAGTGACTTACAACTCTCAACCAATCCTGTGTGCGTGTTTGTTGGCAGGAATGAAGGGGACCTACAATTTTTTGCCGAATCCGAACGGCTAGATGAGAAGCATTTATTCATGACAAGTATACTCTTGGAGGATTTGTTAGTTCCTCGCAAGAGGCAGTACCTCGGGAATAACATTTCTGTTTTTAGGTGGCAGCGGCTGGGAATAGAACCCAGGTTGTTTAACTTCTTTTTTTAATAATAGGAGTTTTGGGAAGTACATTTACTAATTTTTTACTACTTACGGAAGAAAGACACGTGGAACTTTGACGATTACACTGCTTGACCACATCCGAACGCTTATGAATGTTGACGCGAAGTTGATAAGAGCAAAACTGAATAATTTTTTACTCCGACCATCACAAGACATTGGCTGTAGAGTTATCCCTTAAAAAATCTAAAAATTTTAGTTTTTTTTTACTGTTCTTGGAAAAGGTAATTAAAGGGCAATTGGGTGACATTTGGATCGAAATATGGTTTTGCAGTCAAAATATAGTTTGTCCCCATGGGCAGTATTGACAACTTCTGGACAGAATTTTACGTCGCTTTGGCGTAAGAGAGTCAACGCATTGACCACTTGCGTTGACCTTCTTATTTAAGCTTAAGTGTAATTTTTACTTGTGATTATGTACATTAGGAGTGTACAGCGAAACAATCAATTTATTGAAGGAAACTTTTGGTGAGCGCATTATCTCGCGTCGTGGGGCTATTTTTTTGTGGTGTTATGTGAAATCGCTTGTCTATGCATATAAGTCTGAGACGATTGACGCCTTGGAAGAGAATATTCGGCGCCTCACCAAAAGTTTCCTTCAATAAATTGATTGTTTCGCGAGGCGTCACGCAAACCGAACTATTATTTTGGTAATAAATTTGCACGATTTGCAAACATTGTTCAGGAGTAAGTATATTCATTATGCAATGTCAAACCAAACTTAGCATAAATCAAGTGATAGCTGTCAAAAAGACCAACTCCGAAAAAAGTATTGCCAAATTAAAAAACCACACGTCTAAAAAAACACCCTTTATATTCCTTTTGTGGATTTTCATGAATAAAATTCCATAACAAAGGTAATTGCGGACTTTACTTCAGTGAATGCGTTTTGCCAAGGCATGGTGGTATGGGCTCATCAGTCCACCATAACCAATTTAGGATGCACTGTTTTTGTCGATAGTTACCGACATGTGTATAAATAACACTCAGTGAAAGAATTCACTGAGAATTATATGCACGTTAAGGAACTTTGGTTAAACTTGTGCACTTAGAGTTTTTGTTGTTTAACCCGTGGCCAGGTAAAGTTAAAATATTCAAAAAATATTGTCAACCCGTTTTGAGAATTAGAAAATATTGAATTTTCAAAATAAAAATTGTTTTTTTTTTAAATTTATTTTTTTAGTTTTTATATGCATTATTTTGATTATATAAAATTTATATATAAAATATAATCTAAATCTGTTCAGCCGATAATGAGAAAATTCAAAATAAAAAAAAAACGTTCGATGTTCTATGTATGAAGTACTATAATAATTGCTACTTGTATTTTTTTTTAATTTCTGCTAGTTTATTGCACTTATTTCAGCATACAGAAAGTTTTTTCTTAAAATACTTTACAAAGAAGTATACAAACCAAAAATACCGAGTTTTGTAAAAATCCACCATTAAGTTTTCATGATATTTGATTTTCGAAAACAAATTTGAATTTCTTTTAAAAATCCAAAAAATATTTTTTTGAAAATTTTAGTAATTTTGCATATTTAAGAAGCTTCTATATGAAAAAAAAAATTGAAATCAAAATAACCGTTTTGAAGATAAGAAAAATAAAAAAAGAGTTCTTTGGGGAGGTACCACCATTAACAACTAATTTTTGAAAAATGGTTTCTCATCCAAAAAGAGCTTTTACCAAATAAAATTTATTGAATTTTTTTTAAGAACAGTGAAAATCGCCGTTTTTGGATTTTGTCAAATTGCTTAAAAAATTTGAAGAAAATCGATCCAGCCGTTTCGGCTGTAGCCAACCAGAAAGACAGTATTTTGCCATCGACTTTTTTGGTGTTTTCTATCACAGTTATGTCATAATTGATTGTTATCTCTATCTTTTTCACGAGCTCAAAACTTGCCTTATGTATATCGCAAGTAAAAGTTATAAATAGTTTAAAACCATCAATAATAGTTCCAAAATATATTTTTTTGTCGAAAAAGTAAAAGTTTTGAAGTTGAAAGCAACTTGAACATAAGAGCAAGTACTTGCGATTCAGTTCAGCATTTTATCTTTAAAATTTGTATAGTAGATACCATTGTTTTTGCATAACATTAAAATATTGTTTTTAATTATTTTGAAATATTAAAAACTGTTTTAAAAAAAAACTGAAAATTTTTTCTAAAAATCCATGAGAAAAAAAATTTAACATTTTGATACACAAAAATATTTGAACTTTTTGGGAACCTCAGCATAAAAATATTTTCCAAGAAAATCGAAATTCAAACAAATTGTTCTTTGGGAGGTAGGTTTATACTCGCAGGGGAAACTGGGGCACATTTGACATTTAGTTTTGAAAGGTCTGTACTTCCGAAAATTATAATAATGTTTTTTAAGATTATACATTGACTATTATATATAAGACTCACAGATAAATAATACTTACGAGTATATAACAAATGCATTAATTTTTAAAAAATAATTTAAGAAAAAAAGGCATTTTGTCATACCCCGAGCACGAGGAACCTTTGACTTTACAAGGGGAACATTTGACAATTGCAATTTAACCTCATAATCGTGTGCGTATCCGGTCTATTCTGCCTGTTGTTCATTCAAAATAACAACCACTTGAAAATGGTTCGTTTAAGCGGATGCGAGGGAACACATACTTGTAGCAAACGATTTCCACAGGTATTCACTATGCCTACCGGTGTCACCAGACAACAATTGAATAATCAATTAATGGTTCCTAGTTATACCTTTGGGGAAACCTTGACTGTTGTTATTCCCGTCTCAGCTAGGTTGTAAATGTCCTGAGGGTTGATTGAATATTATGCGTAAATTTGTTGAAGGTTTTGAAAGAAATTATTAACAGCTGATGTTGTAAGACCTATGAGCCTGGCTAGGCTCATATTTTCGGGCTATAGTTCGGCAATAGTTCCGGATTTCGTTTCATAAATCCGTTAAGCTAATCGTATCCTGCTTTCTTTGAATTTCCCCAACTTAATGGGCAGCTAGTGTTATTAGTCTTAGTAAAATTATACACACATTTCTTGAAATTATCACTTGACAAGCCTATGCGTGAAACTAGCATTTTTTCACATATTCTACCAGTTCTTTTTCATGCAGCTTCGTAAGGGTTTGTCGCGGTGTATTTTTTCATCGAACAGTGAAACCTTCGTCAGAGCTACTTTCACAAACCGAATCTGACCAAACTTTAAAGGGGTCATCCTTTTTCATAAGCATTACAATGTGCCCACTTTGCAAAAGTCAAAGGTGCCCCCAAAGTTCTTTATAACTTTTTAATGTTTTTTTTTTACATATGTATACTTTTACATTTTACTTTACATGTTTTACTTTTACATAACTCCTTTTAAAATACAAACATTTTAAGAACGGTTCTATCATAATATTATTTCACTATTAGAAAAACTCTTTTAATTTATTCACAAATCTCTTACCACCGGTGTGGTCAGAAATTACATCAAAAATCCAGAAATCACAAAAACACGTGTTACTCAAAAGAGAGTTGAAGCAAAACTACCCACGTTAATAACGTTTTTATATAATATATTAATTAAGGCTTCGTTCGCCATCTCAACTTTTCTTTTTAAAGGCCGCGTTCATATCTGCCCCGAAGTCAAATGTGCCAAAGTTTGCCCTACTATTCATTACCATCTTTTGAAAAATAATTTTTCCTAAATATAACCTTCACTCAAAGTAAGTAGGTAATAGAGCCGTTTTTGAGAAAAATACGGTTTTGTAAAATTGCTTAGAAAAATCGTTACTTTTAGTTTAAAAAAAATTTTAAAATCTGGGGTGGGGAAATGACCAAAAACCACTATGTACCAAGTTTGAAGTAAATCGCTTTTCAGCCATGTAGGCTGTAGGTCAACAAACAGACTAGACAGACATTTCTAAGCTAAACTGTAAGATGATAGGGAAGACGAATAAATGGGTGATGACTCGACTATCAGCCTAAACGACTGATAGTCGAGTCATGTTGTATTTTTAAAATGCAAATAGTGGGGTAGTTCTGATTTTGCCCCTCACATTTTTTCGAAAAAATACCTCGACAAAAAATATAACAACAAATTTGCATAAAAAAATTCATGTTTTGTATATTTTTAAATTCAAATATCTTTTTAACATGAAATGCTAGAGCAATTTCCAGACCAGATTCAAACTCAGCGCATCAAAGACCCTCAGAAAAGAATATCTTGGTTCATGTCATACATAGAAATTAAAAAAAATTCACATAAAGTATTTACTTAGTGCTTTGCGGTGGATTTTTGAAAACAGTTAAAATACGTCAATTTTGAACTAGCGCTTGAGTCCAAATGGATTGTCGCAGAAAAAAACCTTAAGCGGAGATTTATTGGAAATTGTATACACTTTCAATGGTGCTTTGATGCAATTTTCTAATAACTGGTATTTTTCGAGCCATTAGTGAAAAACTCCAAGAAAATGCATTTTTGCATTATTTTTTTTTTTAAGTCACGAAATTTTAGTCGAAAACTTTAAGAACCCCCAAAAACATAAAAGAGGGGCAAAATCAAAACTACTCCATAATTTGCTCTCTAAGAGCCTCTTTGAGCACAAATTGACTGGACTATGAAGCGATTTTCACCAAACTTGGTACATAGTGGGCTTTGGTCACTTTCCCTAGATTTTAAGTTTCCTTTTGGAAGTAATTGTAACTGGGCCGATTTTTCAAATCGAAAATTTTGACACATCTTTACGTTTCAAGCTCCCTACAATCAATATCCATAATTTTAAGAGAGAAGTATGTGTCTGTACGTACTTTCGTGCGTTCGCTCCTTCTTACGAAGAAATTGAACTGGCGGTTTTTTAAATAGTAAAAACAACATTCTTGTAGCTTCCGGGAGCACCAAAAGGAGGTTACATGTGTGAGTCGCATCCAGCTTTTTCTTTTAATTTTTTTAGAATCAAAAATAACGCTACCTACCATACGATTTGAATTGGTGTTTTGAACTTTGTCAATAAGCTAAGGTTTTTTTAAAATTATGTATAAACAAATTTGTATCGCTTATTTTATTAGTTGAAAATGCACCATAAATGACAAAATAATTATTTAAAAAAATGCCTATCTTCTATAAACGCAGTGTACCTTATATCGTCATATACTAAAATTTGAGCTTCTATATATTCAGAGAGAGGACGAAGTCAGCAAGTTATTGCAGTTTGTTTAAGTTTTGCTTTCTAACTTAAAGCCAAACATGAAAGTTTTGTGGCGGCTTTTCAAATTAATTGATACACTAAAAAGTTACTTAAAAGAGCCTGAGGTATGAAGAAGGGGTCTTGTGCATGAGGGGGATGTATGATGAGCTACCTATAGCAAACAGAATGCATTTTAGACCCATCACCCGTATTTTATAACACAGAGGGATGATGGTTACAAAGTGGAAAAAGAATTTCTGAACTGAAATTAATTGAGTAACATAGTTAGGTGCACAAAGTGTTTCGTGAATCTTGATACTACTTGAGTGTGCGGAGCTTCTTTCTCAATTATAAAGCTTGAGTCACGTAAAGAAATTTCTAGGATAGTTTATATAAAAAGAATCTTTTAATTTGAGGTATTTATGTACAGGGTTGAATTTACACGTCTTCTTTAAGTTAGAAGAGGTTGATTCGAAGGTGGTTGTATAAATTATTATGTTTTGAAGCAAATGCGGCAGCAGTGTGTGTTGTGGTGTGGTTTATAAAAGACTTTTGAAACTGATTGACGTTTGAAATGTTCGTAAGATGGTAAATAAGGGTTTTTTGTTTTTTTTTAATTTTTAATTAATGTAACGCACCTGCAGTTTGTAATAGAAATAGAATTGAAAAGTTTTGGTGAACGTTATGCTCGCCTCTGCAGAACTTTAGTAAGTCGAGTTATTGCAATTCACGTTTGGCACTACATCAACTTCGAACGGAGTTATAGACCTATAGATTTTTGTAAGGCTGGCGTTAAGGATTGGTCGAAAAAGAGACAAGAAGAAAATTTGGGTTCTGATTTCCCCATGTGATCTACCCTTCTTATACGTTATAATTTTTCTGAAAATTGACTTATGACAGATGAAAAAGAAAAAATTAAAGGAAACGCTTAAAATATAATGCTAGGTATAATTTTTTTTAAAGCTTATTCCTCTTTTGTATTCTTTTATTGTAAGCAATTTTATTTTTAAGTTTATTTCAGTGCCTAGAGACTTACGACTTTCAACTCAACAATTTTTGTGCACGTGTTGTTAGTAACGAGATTTGATGCTGAATCCTAACAGCTAGGATTTGGATTTTTTATTTGTGTTTTTAGGTGGCGTTGAGTCCTTGGCACTATATGGGGTCTGTTCTTAAGATTTTGTAGGAAAAAATTATCAAAATTTGTTGATAAATGATATTCCTTTGGAAAGAATTAGAATACCGAAAAAGTTTAAAATGCGTTGAACAAAAATACACATCTGACAATTTTTAAATATCAAAAATTACAATCGACTCGACTGGAGTTGAGTCATTAAGTATTTAAGTTTTAAATGCTTTGATATTTTTTTTTACCAATATACCCATTGTTTTATGATTATAAGTTTTTAGTGAAACTGAAAATTAAATTTTTTATTTTATTTTTTCAAAATAGTTAATTAATTTGAGAATAAGCTGTAAGAATAGAGTTAGCGGTCTCGTTGTCTTTAAATATATTTTTTTTACATTTTAAGTATTTTCTTTTTAAAACTGGCTCTTCTGTTTAAGCGGAAGAAATATGACCATAACAACCACGTGATGCCAAAAAAAAATCAAATCCACGAACAGAACTTAGAATTGTATGCTTCCGAAGTGGAGCAAACGAAATTAGTGCTCGGTTTTCTATTTCAAAATCACTGTGTTCTATTTTTAGTCTCATTTTTTTAAATAGATTGCTTATAATATTTTTTTTATTTACTATGTCTATAAAATTTGTATTATTATTTTAACCACTTTAAAGCCAAGAAAAGGCTCGTTGTCTCGTTTTCTCCAATTTAACGAGACTTTTAGCTACAAGGTCATGAAAAGTCATGTATGAATCATATACCAAAATATTCATACATATGTATATGTAGTTAAAAAAAAAACATCTAGCTGCAACAAGGTGCGCTGGGGCTCTGCTTTCTCTTTCCAGTTGTACAGCGAGATGGTCATAGATTCATAGAATGTGAACCATTTTGCCAATTTTGATAAAATTATCAGGGGCAGTAAATAGTTTTAAAGAAAATCATTAGGAATTATTTCCGCTTGGGCAGAAGGGGCAGTTTTATAAAAAAATAAATAATTAAAAAACAACGGCAAAATTTACAGTATAGTTTGGCAGCTTGTTAAAAAACCAGAAGTCCATATTTAAGGTGGGAACTAAATGTCTTGCAAGTTTCAATTTTTTCATCCAGTCAAACATGTCGATATTATAGTCTAAGAACTGCGATTTTTCAACATCTAAAAATTTCAAGTAGAAATTTTTAATACAAAGAGTGAACTGAACGAGTTTTTTTTTGGTTTGACTTCTTTTATAATATTTGTACTTGATATTCAAGAAAAAATTTTTTAGCTGCGTTCAACAGTCGACACACCAGTCAGTTAAAAATGACAAAAAATACTGGTACTTTCACCACCGTTTTTAATATTGTTTGGTATTGATTATGTGAGTTTAAATGTAAAGCACTTTTTTTTAACTTTATTAATACTCCATGCTACCCGTTTTAATATCTTTAATAGGAAATAATTTTAAGCAAGAATACTAAAGCACTAAAATGACGATTTTGGTTGGCATTTTCGATTAGACGATTTCATATAGAATGACTCATGTTCTATAACTTATAGATCTTTCATTTCTACAAAAGCAAACCGTCAAGGAGGTATAAGTCAAAAACTACAAAAAGCATACTTTAGGGCGCTTTAACTCTGAGAGTATAGATATTAGAAAAAAGTTTTGTATACAGAAATAAAAATAATTAAATTTCCTATGAAAAAGATTGTAATATATTTTTTGTACGATAAACAGGTCTCGTGATGTTGGCTAAAACGAGTTTTGAAAATGCCGGCTAACGCTTAAAACTTACAAACTCGTCATTTTTTTTTGTACACTCAATTTGATCCTAAAAGTTTTGCATTAATGAAAATATTTGTTGCCTCTGTCACTGGCCTATATACACACATACATATCTATAATTTTCTTTAAACCCTTAAATTAGAGGTTTCAATAAAAAAAAACCATCTTAAAATTTTCAAAAATCGCAAATTTTTTCGTTAACTTTAAAAATGTAACCATTTTTTCAAAACAATTTCACAAAAAATTATAATTTGCCTCAAAAAATTAACAAATTTGAAACAAAAAATGTACGCTTTTACCAAATTTCATCAAAATCGAATTATTTTCGTCCAAGATAAAATTAAAAAACCAAAAAATTGGTTTTTGGTATTTTTACACCTCTTTTTTTAAGGATATGTATAAAAATGGGTTAAGTAAAAGTTTAACTTCTCATGATTATCTACAACTTTTACATAATAACTTTTTTGGATAAGTCAACTTTTGCCAGAAATTGAAATAAAGCTCGTTTTCGCACCCCCACCCCATCTTTTCCCCTCTCATCGAATATGTCATCTGTTGCGGGGCAAATTATTTGTTCATCCTAGTTTCGGGGTTAAATCTGAATTAACTCCAGAAACATGTTTTTCAGTCAATTAAAATCCTAACTTAACTTCGGCTTTTTCGTCTATGGTGCCATCTCAATTTCGACAGTAAAAGTTATTGCCAGTACAATTCCGTTGTGGCGCCATCTCTATTTTGATGCGTGAAAAGCGTAGAAGGGTAATATCAATAGGGCCAGTTTTTCAGTTCAGGGTTAACTCTGAGTTAAATCAGAGTTACCTAATCCTGAAAATAAATTAACTCTGAGTTAACTCAGGAACCGTTTCCCAGTTGAGGATTAACTTCATATTTCAGCCGTCAAAAATCCAAGACCATCGCTGTGCGACAATATGGATACCACCCTTCTACGCCTTTCACACATTGGAATAGAGATGGCACCATAACGGAATCGCACTGACAATAAATTTCAGTATCGAAGTCAAGATGGCACTGAGAAGGCACTCAATTAAGTTAACTCGGAGCTAATTTACGATTTCAATAGACTGAAAAACATGTTTCTGGAGTTAACTCAGGTTTAACCCTGAGACTATAGGCTGATCCCGTAATTAAAAACTGGACCATAGTGTCGCACATCGATTGCCCTAGATTTTGGCATCTGAAAGATAATAACGGGTGATTTTTTAAGAGGTTTAGAACTTAAAAAAAAAAAAACACACAAAAAATTCGAAAAAATGAATGAAATATTTATTTGAATCGATAGTTTGAACCTTGCAATTTAATGTTTAAAGATAATTTCATGCAAATGTTGACCGCGGCTGCGTCTCAGGTAGCCCATCCGCTGAGTCCAATTTTGGCATACTCTTTCACACATATCGGCCGGTATCTCACGAATGAATGCATGGATGTTGGCTTCCAGTGCGTCAATCGAAGCGGGCTTGTCCCTATAGACATTAGCCTTGACATACCCCCACAAAAAATAATCTAATGGTGTCAAATCGCACGATCTAGGCGGCCAATTGACCGGCCCGAAACGTGAAATTAACTGTTCACCAAACTCGCCTCGCAATTGCGCCATTGTTTCGCGTGCTGTGTGGCATGTGGCACCGTCTTGTTGAAACCACATATCATGCAAGTCAAGAACTTCCACTTCGGGCAGAAAAAAGTTTGTTATCATCGCTCGGTAGCGTTCACCATTGACAGTAACGCTGCGATTCGCATCATCTTTGAAGAAATATGGCCCAATAATGCCGCCGGCCCATAAACCGCACCAAACAGTGGCTTTTTCGGGATGCATTGGTAGCTGTTGCAATGCTTCTGGCTGATCTCACTCCAAATGCGGCAATTATGCTTATTTACGTACCCATTCAACCAAAAATGAGCCTCATCGCTGAACACAATTTTTCGATAAAAAAGCGGATCCTCGGCCAGCTTTCCAAGAGCCCATTCACCAAAAATTCGGCGTTGTGGTAGGTCGGCTGGCTTTAGTTCTTGCACCAGCTGTATCTTAAAAGGCTTTACGCCCAAATCCTTCCGCAAAATTTTCCACGTAGTGCTGTAACAAAGGCCTAACTGCTGGGAACGGCGCCGAATCGACATTTCGCGGTCTTCTGTCACACTAGCTGATACGGCCGCAATATTTTCTTCACTACGCACAGTACGTAAACGTGTTGGTGGTTTAATGTCCAACAAAGTAAATTTGGTGCGAAATTTGGTCACAATCTTCCGAATAGACTGCTCAGAAGGTCGAGAATGCCGACCATAAAATGGAAGCAGCGCGCGATGAACATTTCGAACCGAGCACGAATTTTGATAGTAAAATTCAATAATTTGCAAGCGTTGTTCATTTGTAAGACGATCCATGGTTAAATTGCAAACCAAACTGAAGCTGTTTGACAGTGACACAAGGTACTAAACACACGTCAGCTGTCAAAACCAGTGTTGCCAAAACCAAACCAGCTAAAAAAATCACCCTTTAGTTTCGGGGTTAAATCTGAATTAACTCCAGAAACATGTCTTTCAGTCAATTAAAATCCTAACTTAACTTCGGATTTTTCGTGTATGGCGCTATCTCGATTTCGACAGTAAAAGTTATTGCCAGTACAATTCCGTTGTGGCGCCATCTCTATTTTGATGCGTGAAAGGCGTAGAAGGGTAATATCAATAGGGCCAGTTGTTCAATTCAGGGTTAACTCTGAGTTAAATCAGAGTTACCTAATCCTGAAAATAAATTAACTCTGAGTTAACTCAGGAACCGTTTCCCAGTTGAGGATTAACTTCATATTTCAGCTGTCAAAAATCCAAGACCATCGCTGTGCGACAATATGGATACCACCCTTCTACGCCTTTCACACATTGGAATAGAGATGGCACCATAACGGAATCGCACTGACAATAAATTTCAGTATCGAAGTCAAGATGGCACTGAGAAGGCACTCAATTAAGTTAACTCGGAGCTAATTTACGATTTCAATAGACTGAAAAACATGTTTCTGGAGTTAACTCAGATTTAACCCCGAGACTATAGGCTGATCCCGTAATTAAAAACTGGACCATAGTGTCGCACATCGATTGCCCTAGATTTTGGCATCTGAAAGATAATATTAATCTTCAACTAAAAAACTGTTCTTGAATTATCTCGGGGTTAGTTTATTTTCAGGATAAGCTAACTCTGATTTAACTCAGAGCTTACCCTGAACTGAAAAAGTTGTCCTAAGAGCAACTTTGCGCGGAAGTGGTGCATTTTATTTCAGTTTGAACTATTAGACTACATGAGACCAAAGTGCATATTACTTGAAATGGAATAACTAATTAAAGTATTAATAAATTATAAGTAAAATTGTATATGCATTTACTAAAGCTCAAATAAAAATAAAGGTGGCAACTCTAAGTGAAGAGTTTTATTTCAACTAGCCTAAATATCCTAATAACCTATAATAATCAAAAAATGAAAGTCAGTCTAGAAAATGTTTGAAATTTGAAGCAAAACACATGTTAAGTCTTTAGTTTAATCTGTTTTAAATATGCACAGTAATCGGCAGAGCGAAATGAAGCTTAACTAAATTAACTATTTGTGATTCTTAACACCTCCGCGACTAAAGCTTTCCAAAATACCATCATTTTCTTTCCTCAACGCATTGATTCGATTTTTGTTTGCATCAACACAATAAGATTCTGTTTCTTACTTCCGCTTCATAAGACACAGGAGTAACTTCATTTGGATTTAAAAAGGTGTTGTTAAAGTTAATCAAGTTGATAATCTTTTCGTGTGGTGGAACGTCCAACACATTTTTTAATCTAAACTTCATATTTATAAGTTTGAACGAAGACATAGAATTTTAGTACTAAAATTTATAAACATACTCGTATATTAATTAAATTTAGTCCGAAGATTTCAAGATATTTATTTTATTCTTACTTTGAGAATTTAAAGTAGTAAAATGGATTTTTCTGAGATAAAGGATTTTTCAAAGGCATAATTGCAAGCCAAAAAAAGCTTACCCAAATACAAAACTATTTGCAACTTTCAGAATTTTCCACATCATTAAGGCTCATTGCACGGAAACATCGGCAATACAATTTCCTGAGCATTTATCGAACTTGAAAATGTTGGTTTAGTCAAAAACCCCTTGTGATTGTAAATTAATCCATCGTTTACAATTTTGCACGAATTCACAAATTAAAATTGTTAGCTACACAAAAACACACACAACCTAGCAATCAAAATCAATTTTTAATTAATCATTGTGTCTAACACGGGTATTTTGCGTGAAATAAATTTAGTTTCAGTTTCAGTTGCGAATTGCGATTATAATTGTTCGAAGGCAACAACGTGGCATTTTTGATATTTCAAATATTTTATAGTTGAATTTGTTTTTTTTTTTTTTTTTGTGTTTTGTTTTTGTTTTGCTGTCTAACTTTGATGAAGCGTAATGGTTGGTTTTCCGGTTCCTGTTAATCCAGTAATTTTGCTGTACATTTCATACAAACACTTGCATTTATTCCGGTTTATGTGTGATTGGACGTAGGCGTAGGTTATACAAAATGTGAATGTTAAATTCAATTTAGATTACATTGCCTTTGGCGTTCTGTACAAAATGACTAAAACATGTGTAATTAGATATTCTGCATCATTTGAACGGCATAAACCTGATGAAATATATTTTATAGGATTTTCAATAATTAATTTACTTTGTGTAAGCTGTAAAGCGTTCAGTGCGGATATTTCGATAGCAGGTATAATATGCATGAATGCAAAATAGTAAATGTGAGTGGTTTAAATTTTAAATATGGTTTAAACTGAAAAACAAAATTAAGTATTTTAAGCTTTATTGCATATAAAGAACTCTGGAAATAATTAAAACTCTTGATTAACATATGTAGTTGGTGAAATAAAATTGAACATGATTTTGTATTTACTTATTCGGAAGAATATAGAATACAAATGTTGTTTTCGAAAGAATGAATATCGCTTGAACACTCTGTTCTGTTTTATTTATCACTTCCTCATTTACTTCTTTCTCTCTCGCTTTTCATCAGATTATGGGCAAAGGTCCCTCAAAGATTTTTATGTAATTGTCGAATTTAATAATAATTTCACCTTTTTAAGTCAAAAGGTGCTTGGTATGTAGATTCTGGAGCATCGCCACACACATATGACGATGTGCAAGTCATTCCTGAAGAATCTTAGGTTAGCATTCTTTGCAACTTAAATCATTTCCCGCTAACGAAACCGACACTCGGATAAGGCACGATAACACGTTGACGACTTTTGGCTATTGTACCCGAACATAGATTTGGTTTCTGGAATGTGACGCTTCTTGACAACGAAAGTGAAGGTCCTTAAAATGCCAGATTCCTCCAACAGCTCTCAAGGGCTTAATTTGCTGGGAGCTTTTAGATAGCAGGATCATGAAAGCTAGGTCCCGGACTAGAGTAAGTCG
Organism: Dasysyrphus albostriatus; assembly: GCA_946251815.1. Lineage (NCBI taxonomy): Eukaryota > Metazoa > Arthropoda > Insecta > Diptera > Syrphidae > Dasysyrphus > Dasysyrphus albostriatus. Next base: position 12,495,556 of record OX276335.1, read on the forward strand.
CGTCACCATCATACAGTGTTACGCCCCAACGGAGCTCTCTTCTGTCGAGGAAAAGGACGCCTTTTATAACCGACTGAGTGCTGCTTATAATAGTACACCTCGTGGAAACATCATAATGGTAATGGGAGACTTGAATGCCAAGGTTGGCAATGACAATGATGAGCTCAGGCATGTTATGGGAAAGCATATGGTGTTGGAAACCGCAACGACAGTGGCGAACGTCTTGTCGCTTTGTCATAGGTGGAACCATGTTTGAGCATAAAACGTACCACAAAATCAGTTGGGTGTCGACAGACAGACAAGTAACTTCCAACCAAATTGATCACTTCGCGATCAGTCAGCGGTTTTGAAGAGTTTCCGGGACGTTCGAAACAGAAGAGACAGACAAGACAAGTAACTTCCAACCAAATTGATCACTTCGCGATCAGTCAGCGGTTTTGAAGCAGTTTCCGGGACGTTCGAAACAGAAGAGGCGCAGACATGGAAATTGCCCTGGGCCTCCATCTGATGGTTGCTACCGTAAGATTACGAACAGCTGCAGTTTTGAGATGATCCCAAGAAAACCCCCGAATGTCCAAGTTCAATGCCGATAGGTTTTAAGATGATCCAGCTACTAGAGGATCATCTTCCACGAGAATTGAGAGCAATCAGTAGCACGGAACCCACCTCCATCGAAAGCCATTGGTGTGCTGTGAAAAATGATTTCATACTTGAGCTGGAATCGAAGAAAGAAAACAGCTCAAAGTTTGCATTGCAGAAACTTCAGCAACAGGCAGAAACGAGATTAGAATCTGCGGACCGCATGAAGATGAGAGAACTTCACCGTAGCGTGCGACAAGCATAATTATATCAAGGCATTAGAAACAGAAGCAGAAAAGGCCGCAAGTGGGTGTGACAGTAAGACTGTTACAGAATTTCCAAAGAGCTTACAGCTGACCAAAGCTCTTAGCATCGCCTGGTTAAGAACATAGACGGATCACTGCTAGTTTCGGATAAGGACCAACTCAAAAGGTGGAATGAGCACTTTTCTGCAGTTTTAAATCGCGCTTTCACCAGCGATGTCAACCTTTCACCCAATGACCCGTCCGTAGTAGCAAATTCCCGAATACGTACTGTATTCCCAAGTAGAGAAGAAATCTAAACCGCAATCAGAGCACTGAAAAACAACAAAGAGGTTGGACTTGACGGTATTCCCGTAGAGCTCTTACGAGCAACGCCAACAACATCGTCTGAGCTCTTGCACCCACTCATAAAAAAAGCTTGGAAAACAAACAGTTTTCCTGAGGAGTGGAAAAAAGGGACGATTGTCAAGCTCTCAAGGAAAGGAGACCTTACGCAGTGTGAAAACTGGAGAGGAATTTGCGTGCTGCCTGCTGTAGCGAAGGTTATAGCAAGAATCATCCTAGAGCGAATAAAAGACCACTTAGAGGACACGCTTAGCGCCAAACAAGCAGGTTTCCGCACTGGAAATTCCTGTGTGGATCGCATCAACACCTTGTGGATCATCATCGAACAGTGCGTTGAATATCGATCATCACTTCACCTGATGTTCATCGATTTCGAAAAGGGGTTTGACAGTGTCAATAGAGAATTTATTTGGCTTGCCTTTCGCAGGAGGGGCATCCCGGATAAACAGATTGCTATTATTTAAGCTACATATGAAGGATCTAAATGACACATTCTGCATAATAGAAGGTTATCAGAGGAGTTTGAAATCCAAAGTGGGGTTAGACAGGGTAGTATACTGCCACCAATACTGTTCCTGTTGGTAATAAGTGGTGTGCCGCGGGCAGCTTAGTCGTCTGTAAATGAAGGAATTCAGTAGAACTTCATGGAAAACCTGAAACATCTAGCCTACGCGGCTGACGTATGCTTACTCTCTCTTAGGATCATGGATTTCCATCAAATGACAACAAGGATGGAGATAGAAGCTGAAACCATCGCGCTTAAGATCAATACGGCAAAAATAAAGAGGATCAGCCTTGGAACTTCCTCATCTACTCAAATAGATATTTCTGGACAACCAGTAGAGATGGTAGAGAGTTTCCAATACCTTGGGAGTGTTGTCTCTACTGATGGCAGGACCGAACTAGATATAACCAGCAGAATCGGGAAAGCTGCGTTCGGAATGCTGTCCAAAATATGGAGAAACAACTCTATAAGCCAAAAGACCAATCTACGACAGTATCGCTGCAATGTAGAAACCGTGCTTCTTTAGGTGCAGGGAAACAATTCCACGGGCATCTGCTCCATATGGGAATTTATTCCATCATAATTGGAAATCTGTTCCACTTTTCAAAGTGCAATTTATTCTCACCGAGAGGGAATTTATTGCATTCTTTAGTGAGAAAGATCTTCACTTGGAGTGGAGTTTTTGCCCACTTGGTATGAAAGTCAACTTCACTTTTTTTTTCTTTGATTCGTTCTTAACAGGTGTTTTTTGTTTTAAACATAAAGTTTCTTTAAATCTAGATTCCTTAAACGCAAAGAAACTTTGCGTACACCCAACCTCCTATAATGAGCCCAAGCAGGCGTTGCAGGGAGGCAGCAACCCCGTATTCGGGAATTTGCTACTACGGCCGGGTCATTGGGTGTAAGGTTGACTTCGCTGGTGAAAATTCGATTTAAAACTTCAGAAAAGTGCTCCTTCCACCTTTTGAGCTGGTCCTTATCTGAAACTAGCAGTGATCCGTCTATGTCCTTTACCAGGTGTTGCTTAGAGCCCCCATACATACCTCACTATTTTTTCGCCATAATGCTGGCGTATTTCTGTAAATAAACAATTACGTTTTCTGTATTTATGAATCAATAATATCCTTAATTCCAAATTTTAGGTGGGAACAAATTTCCACAAAATTTCGAGTGTAGCTAGTTAATTTCCTTTCGCGATGAGAATAAATTGCACTTAGAAAAGTGGAATAGATTCCTACTTACGATATAATAAACTTCCATGTGCAGCAGATGCCCGTGGAATTATTTCCTTGCACCGCTTCTTTATGGAATCAGCACCCACTGTCACAGCTGCAAACATTCGTAAATAGATGTCTGCGAAACATCTTACGCATTTTCTCGGTCGCAGAAATAGCTTTTTATTGCTGCTTGGCTATATATCAGCCCGTGGTATTGCCATTAATGATATTTGCGTCACTAGCAAGACCTCAGCTTGAAAGACGTACAAGTCCGGAAGTCTGAAGGAGCTAGAGCTAGCCCCAGAGTTTCTGAGAAAATTGCGGCACCAACTCCAGTGCCCATCATAGAACCATCAGTAATGACAGTTATCTTAGATTCATTACCGAAAGTTTGGTTTTTTCCAACTCCAATGAGGGGTCTATTGAAGTTTAAATTAGTGTAGTCTGTGCAAACATTAATTCCCACATATCTCTGCAGAATCAGAGCATGGCCTTTATGCTATGTTTTCAGCAATTAGTCTAACTTAGGCGCAAGGCACTGTAAGCTGCACGAATAGATGATAATCATAGATCATGATGTGTTACTACAGGCCAATATTTCCTTTCAGCAACGTAAGCAAGTTCTTGAAAGACTTGATACTAAGGAAACTTAACAAGAACAACATAATACCTGACCTGCAGTAAGGCTTTAGGGAGAACACTACACACGCTCCTGCAGTTTCAGCATGATACCACCATAGCCATCAACAAGTATTCGATAGCGTCTGGAAAGACACCCTTGTTCACAAATTAAACCTGCTGCAACTAACCCTGCCACTGATAAAAACTATTTTTTCCTTCCTCCAAGAACTGTTTTGTGCAATTGGAAAACTGCTTATCAACTAAGAACATTAAAGCCAGAGTAGCACAAGTTTCTAAACTTGGTCCCTTCCTCTACCGCTTAAGCCTGATATCATCAGACCAACCTGTCCTAACTGGCTGCAAAAACTTTCTGTTTACTGATGACTCGCTAACATATATAAGCTCAATTACACCACTTGTCACAGTTCGAACAGTAGAGGTTCACATCAATGGACTTTTCGATGTCTTCAAGAAATTTGGCCTCAAAATCAACCAGTTGCAGAAACTTAGTTCTGAGGTTTGTAGATGGATTCACTGTGGCTGCTAAGCGGAACGTGAAATACTTACCTGGAGATCAACTTCAACGTGCTGCTAAGGTTCAACCCGCACTCAAAAAGTGTACTCAGAAAACTCGACACTACACCAAATACATACACCCTTTGATGAGAAGATGATCAAGGCTAAACCAACAGACAAGGAAACTTGTGTACAAGCAACTCCTGTGGCCAGTTATTAGCTATTGTCTCCCAGTCAGATTTACGATTTCAAAGTCAGCGGTAAAAGACGATGATTGGTTTTGTGACAAATGAAATACTCTAGCCTATAACTATAACATTGATGGTATTTCACTCTCAAGTTTATCTTATTTTGCTCTAACTTTCAGTAATACTTTATTATAGTTTAACTTATTGCTATCTACCCGCTAAGAAAATACATGGTGAAACGCTTTTAAACAATATATTATTAACATTTTGAGAATAACATTAAACATAACTTTTTTCAATATACATAAATACCTACCTACTAATGTCCCTATTTGTAACGACCAGGTCGGAGATAGTATCATTACATTACCTAACATTTTATTGATTAACATTTTTACAGATTTAAACCAATAAAAAGAATAAGTAATGAACGACTCTTTTTTGTTTGAATTTAAATAAATAAAATAAAATACCATATCAGAATAAAATATAATTTAATAAAAATTTAACTGCACTTTTTATACTTTCGAGTCGTGGCCAACAAAAAATGATTTTTTTTTTTAATTGTTGAAAACCTCTATTTTTCGCCTCTAAATTTAAATCTAATTGTATATCCAGCCTTGTGAAATAAATGCAATCAACATTGAATTGTTGCTTTGAAAAGCTTTATTTCCAATGAATAATTGAACTCCCTTTACTCATTCCTATACTAAAATTTTAGTCAACTCTTCCGTCGTCGTTGGCATCGTCGCCATCATAGATCAGCTTACCCACATTTCTTTTTTTTTTGACTTTTTGTTAATTAAAGTAACAAAAAAGCAGACTTTAACTAAAATCCCATGTTTACCCAACACGAATGTTTGGAAAAAAAATAAATCAACAACAACACCAACGTTTCTGATAAAAATGTAGGCTGCCTGTTGTTATCCAGGAGCTGGAGTTTCCTCCTTTAATTTCCCTGGCGCAGTTTAATTTTTTTATTATTTTTTTTCGTTGCATTCGTGTTTTTATAAAGGCAAACAAAATATATTCAGAACATCACCAGTTGGATATGAATTGTTGATTTGCATTTGAAATTATCACGAGGCATTGAATAATAAATACAAAAAAAAGCATAAATAAAATATTCTATGGGAGGCATTTTGTTTAGAAGAAACAACTCACCGATTGCTTTATTTAGGGCGTGTTTTGCCATCAGGCTCCTGTTCCGAGAGTTCTCAATTAAGCTGATGCAATTTTGCGAGGAGCAGCGACGCTTTACAGCGCATTCCGATCCAAAGTTAGCGATGAAAACCTGCAAAAGCATACAAATAAAAAATCAAAATCAACAACGTGTAAAGGTAAAAGGGTTTTTGTTTTTGTTTTTGCTGTAAATATAAATACAAGAGGGCTTATTTTTATTTTTTCTGGCTTATACTAACCCAATACCATCTACTTTTGGGGGAAAACATGAAAATGGGTAGACGTCACAAACTCTGTGTATATATTTTAAACAATTCTGTTTAGATCACGGATTAGTTCATCAGGAATGGCATATCAATGGACATGACGATGGCTGGGGCAAGTCAACGATGCGTTAGAGTGTTTTAATAAATTGAGAAATGTATAGGAAACATGAATGTTGATGGAAATGCTGTCATGTCAGCTCGGATTGAACTCCAAAAAGAAAAACAAAGTTCAGTGTTGGTTGTTGATAGATAGGCTTAGAGTAATGTATGTATATAATTTTTTGTTCCTACTCCTAGAACTGGTTGGAAATATGAAAACAAAGCAAGTTGATGCATAAATGTTAGCTTGTTACTGATTTTAAAATAGTAAATTCAAACTGAGCTAAACCTCAAAATGAAGGGTTTATGGTTGGCGGAATTCAAGAGAGGAATTGGCTAACAACAACAGTTTTTTTTATGTTAGCGAGCTGATAGTTGTTATTTTTATATGACTTAATTGTATAGCTCGAGTGCAATTATTAAAAATCTATGAGATGAGAAAGTGGTTTGTACCGAAATGAACTTTTTGTTGTATAGTAGTAGACATCTTTTAGTTAGAACTACGGTTAGTATTGAGAACTTTTTAACGAAGATGTCAAATTGTTTAGCATCAGACTTATACAGAACATCAGCATTAGCTGTTACAGAATAAATAAAATGACACGTAAGTAGGTACTACAATTTACGCACCCTACAAAAACCTTAAGGCCAATTTCTTCACAGAGTACTGACCCTATAGTACCGGTACTAATGCCGAATTTAGTACTTATATCGATATGACTCATTTCTTTACACAAGTCTTACCCCTTAGTCCTGTCAGTTTGAAACTGAGTATTAGTTAGGACTCGGTACTAGGTAAGGTTAGGTTAGGAGGGGTACAGCACGGAGGCCGTTGCATACACGGTGGCCTATTGGCCCATTATAATCCACTTACGAAATTGATTTGCTCTTTCGTTATAAGCTCTATTTTCCATTAATCACGCCGATGGGGATGTCTGGTCCTTTATCTAATTGGCTACTATTTTGCTACTGCTTTGGATCTTATAGTCTAACTGGACTCGGTACTAGCAAGCTCCTTAAAATCGGCTTGTACCTGGTTTTTATACCAATTGCTAGTACTCAAATCGGTACCAAGTGATTTCTTCACAGATGTACTAAGGCCTAGTCCTATTTAATACAAGGCATCAATCTTGTCAGATTGATGCCTTGTATTAAATAGGACTCGGTAACAGTTAAAACTTTCAAATCGACAGTCTAGCGGCGTTAGTATCAGGATCAGAGTGAATTTCATTGGGTTCGAATGAAAATCACACCACCCTGGGTGTTTTCTTTTTTAATTTGTGAATCGTGGAAAATGTAGATTATTCATTACTTTGCAGTTTATAGCGTATAGCGTATTATGTTCTTTTATACCGATTTCATGAACTCTTTGCCTGTCGATTTGCTCAGTTTTCACGGACGGACATTTAGGCATCTCATTGGTGTAATCGACTGCATCTTTACTAAATAAATAAGTATTGGTGAATAGGGTCTTATAAATGTATATTTAATATTTTTTTGGAATCGTTAATAAGGTGGATGCTTAAAAAACCGGAGTGTTATTAGCTGCGTTTTACTATCTCCGGGTCTGCGTCGAGGTTATCTTATAAAACAAAAAAAAATTTCAGACAAAAAACGGGGTTTTGATATTATAACCGGAATATCTCAAAAACATGGTCCAAAAGAATTTTTCCGACTCCAGATTCGAATTCAGCACACTATTAACCCATAGAAAAGTATATTGTGATTTCGGTAACAAAAAAAATTAATTTTGTTGGCCAGGGTAATAATTGTTTCCTTGTATAAGGAACTGGAGGAAAAGTACAACCGTGAACTCTTTGAGCTCAAACAAGATGTGGATATAGTTCAAAACGTCAAAACACATCAACTATCTACATTGGTTCTGCTACTGCGCTTGGTGTGGATGACGAGAAGCAACGTGATCCTAGAGAATGAAGAGCCTCGGGGCACAATGGGGAAAACTGGGAAAAATTAAATTTTCGGAAGTATCAATTTTATTGATTCAGTTTCCGTTTTTATAGTTAAATAGTTGTTAAATCAAGAAATTATAACTGTTTGCAAAATTAGTCTTAACGAGAAATAGATAAAATCACAATAAGTTTTTAAACGATGCGTTTATATTAAATTCTGAACTTTTTTTTAATGATTCTTCTGTTCAAGATTATGAAATATTCATTAGTAATATAACAACACATTTATTGTGTGGGAAAAATAAGATAAGAAATATTTGAAGAAAAAATACTCAATACTAGCGCCATTCGCCGATGTTGTCCCGTTGTTTCCGGTGGAAAGAAAGAGTATAAGGAACAATTTCCACCAAAAAACTCATCCGGGGGGACCATTGGGAAACTATGTAATAATTGTGTGGTTTGTCGTAGTAGTGAATTATCACCATTTTTACTTGGAGTGTGCATTTCTGGCTTAAACAGCTGTACTGCCTGAACAGAACGGGAGATGGAGCTGGAATAGATGTTAAAAATGCTGAAGCCACAGATGGAAGAGTTGAACAAGTTTCAACTTTTATTGCAGCATTTTTGACATCTATTGCAGCTTTTTCTACCGATCTGTTCGGGCAAGTAATTATTTATTTTCTTTAAAAACAGAAAAATTAATTTTAATTAATTAAATTATTAATTAATTGATTAAATTAAAAGAAAAATTAAGACAAGGTGCCACACTGTTCCGCGGAATGTTCCGAGTAATGTAGTCGGAGTCTTTTTCTGTTCCCAATTCCAAGGAGTAGAATTGGAACACATGCATACATACACAGTGTTTCGTCGGATTACTTGTCAAAAGTGTAATATTTGAGGAAGTGTGTGTTCAAATTTGACGACACGATGTTTCCATATTCGATTGAAATCAAAAAAGAATAGAACGTTCAGAAAATCTAAATAACTTCAGACGTTTTTTTTTAGTAATATAATTCTATTGTCTTTTTATTTATTAATTTTTCTAATTGCTCATAAAAGAAAAAATTTAATTCTTGAAAAAAAACTGGACAGTTTTTTTTATCAAAACGCCCCCATAAAAGAGCGTGGAAAAAAGTTTTGTATGGAAGAATTATTACAAATTACACTATCTACATCTTTTGTAAAGAACACGATACTTCAACTTTCGACGATTTGATGACCTATTTTAAAAGGAGGGAGTGTCAGTGGGTGGACACTTTTATGAAATTCTTCACCAACCACTACTTCCACTTTTAATGTAAATAAACATTGGTCCCGAAATTCAAAATGCTCCCTCAGGTAAATCAAGATCAATAATGTCGGGCAAAGTTTATTTTGATTTGCCTCAAGAGTTAAGAGTCAAGACACCTTCTTCCCTCTTTCCATTATTTTGTTCAGCTAAAAACAAAAATTTTAAATCTAGTTTCAATTTTTTTTCCATCAAAAACACACTTTTTCGAAAATAATTTTCAATTTTGTTCAAAAATTAGGAGACGTTCAACCATTGTATTTTTACTGCTCGACTTTTAATTGATGCTCGACAGCGGTTTCCAAACTTATTTAGCTGTGGAACCCTAAATATGGTCAAAATATATTTTGGAACCCCAATACTACGATAGCCAAAAATGATAGACACCAAATTTAAAAATCTGTTTACTTCTTTTTTAAGATATTCCATCACAGCTATTGCGAAGAATAAAACAATTTTATTGTTTGATTAATAAATTGTTAAAAATTAACTTCTATTCCCGAAAACTGTATTCGAAGATCTGTTGAGCGACAAATTTGAATCTTTAATTATTTGAGAGGACAAAAAACTTATTTTAATGAAAAATAACTTTGCATATCTATCAGAGATGCGTTTTTCTGTATACTTGCCGTCGTAGGCTAAATTTTCACTATATATAGCTTTTGCGCTCAAAATTTGTCAAAATTAGTACCTGGGAAGTAATGTCGTCAAGACCTTTGCGAATAAAAGCTTGGGGCTCAAGCATGTTTCCATGGAAATATTCATTTAAACCTGAAAAACATTCAATATTGTCCTTCTGAAATTTTTTTAAAGCTGCCAGTTTGTCTCTCGTGAAAAATACTGTTGCAGATTTTCCTTGCAAATCTGGATTAATTTGATTTTAACCTTAAACACATTTAGAGGTGATTGGAATTTTAGCAAGAAGTGCATTTGGCGACGATTTGTTTTTTTAATTCGCAGTTCGTATTTCAAAAGGTATTCAAAAGGTATCCGTAATGTTTTTGGTGAGGATTATAAAAAGGAAGTGTGTATTTATAAGCATACATTTTTATTGAATAGTTTCGGTAAGTGGCATCAATCAGTAATGTGTCTTCGATAGAAGAAGGAAACATCAAAACTCCGGCATAGAAATGGCAAAAACATGGTGTTCCAGACATCTCGAGAGGAATTTCAGAGTTGAATGGAATCTCACGTGCGGTTTTCAATTCTTGGGTGATGAAATAATACTACTTGTAGAAAATAGCCTATATGCCAAACATGAAAAGTGGAAGATGGTCGGCTTTATAACAGAAACAAGTTTTGTCAAATCAAGTCATGGTTCATGAGAAGAGCGAGGGGGAATAATGCTTTAAAATAAATAAAAACAAAAATGTTTTACTCACATCGATTAGTTTACAAGTTTGGCTATCATTTAATCCCATCTGCATATTCTTGGCAAAGCTTTTTATAAACTCGCACAAGGTCTCGCAAAGTTGGGTCTCTTTTCGTTGGGCAATTGTTTGCAAGCATGGAAGCAATCGCAAGGCATACGAGGGTATATACTTTTCCTTGATGTGTGGAGAATAATATGCAAACAGATTCAAGCAAATTCGGAGTGATCTAAAAACAAAAAACATTTTTTTATAATCGCACATTTGTTTTGAGACAAACTCACCTCTGATTTCCGTTCTTTTTTATTTCTCCATATAAATCCATAGAAATGCGTTTGACTCGAGTCTTCTCCAACGATCGAAATATACGATTGAGATTCTCCTCGGCGCTCATCCGAACGACCGAATCCAGGTCTTCGCAGAACAGCAGGAGGACACTAGTGGCATTGCTACAATGTGTGGCGTAGTTGATGTGGGCCACCATTGCCGGTGACAAGATGCACTCGGCAATGTGCTGGAAGCAGTTGATTTTCTCTTTTTGGCTGAACAAAAGCGGGGAAGGTTTGATTAGTCAACATGAATTTTCGTCTTATTTTACACAAAATCATAATCCAATGACGAAATAACATCACACCGGAAGCACAGGCTAATTGAATATTCAACACAAAAAAATATTTTACCTGCATTCCTGCGTCCGAAGTTGGTCCACATAATTTGTGAATTGATTGACAACACTTGATTTATCCATTTTGCGTGGATATTTTTTATCAATTTTCTGTTTTTTCACGGTGAAAAACTCATAATTTTCTTGTGTTTCCTTGATTACTGAAGAACTTTTGTTTGGTAATTTTTCGATTTTGTATAATGTTGACGTTTTTCTTGAGCTTCAGCTGTCAAGAACAAACGCTGACAAGTGGATGGAAAAAACAAAAGAAAAGGTAAATAAACAAAGAGAAATGTCAAATATTAAGAAAAAGGATATTTTCAAATGGAGTCCACACGGGAATTTATTTGATATCGTAACCATAAATACCAGTATTATTCGAGGCATGAACCAAAACAAAGAAAATCCCAATGGAAAATACATTTAAAACAAGCAGAACGTAGCCAACATATGTTATGGGGGGTAATTCGAGTTAAAGGTGTTCGTCTGAAGCTACAATAGGCGTGTTTTTTGACTTCCTTCATAGGTGTGCTCCACACCGAAATTCAAACAATCTAAAACCACCAGAATTTAAATATTAATACATTTTGAGAATTTGACATGTTCCACATTCAGCCATAACCTCTGTTTCTTAGTTTTTTAAACAGTTTCAAATGGTTCCAAACAGTTTCACACCACCAGATTAAGTGCGGGCCGGTATAATATTTTACTTGTGGAACAGGTTTGCACTAAATCTTGTGATCTGAAACTGTATGCAACTCGTTATGGAACATTGGGTGCCAGTTATAGCAATCATTGGAACTAATCATTGAACATTTGGTTTATAAATTTTAGGGCAAATAAAGTTAAAGACTTACAGCCGTATTTATAAAGAAAATTTAAAGGCTTCGTAACTTTAAAACGCCTCTAAGTTGCTCTTAAGTGCGAAATCGGTATCTATAATCAATTTTCACTTTTAAGTAACGTTACTTAAATGTATCTTTACTTAAACGCCATTCACCGCGTTTAAAGGTTACTTAAAGCCATCTTAAACATGTTTTGACATTCGAGACTAATGGTTTTTTATTTCAGAAATATAGGTATACCTATGTATGTTTGTGGGTAGAGTTTTCATATTTTTGCTGTGGGTACCCAATGAAAGTTTTAAGATTTGTGGTTTCCTTTAGTAAAATGAATTGTAAAATATGTAAATTGTTTCGATTTATTTACATATTTTTCAATCAAAAGGCCAAGGCGTAAATCAAGGAATTAAATAATAGAGTTTCTGAACACAAATATAAAAGCATCACAAACCAAAGTGGAGTCATGTTTCATTTCGTATGCATTTAGTATGCCAGTTGCTTCTCTATTCTATTTCTCTGTTATAAATACATGTGCTCATCTTTTGTTTGCATTTGTTTGCAAACTGTGAGTGTTCTCACGTTACGTTACATTTCATCGTTTATCGTTTAGTTAAGCAGCGATAGAAAATTGATTATAGATGAGAATTTCAGAATAGTAATTTAAAGGCAATTTTAATATTTCAGCAAACTTAACTAAATGACCTCTAAGAGGCATTTTAAGAAAATCTAATAAATTCGGCTGTTTATTTATTTCAACGATTGAACTACCTTACCAATGATCATTGAATTCTTAAAATTCATTTAATGTGGAAAGTTGGGCCTACTTGAATTTAATTTTTACTAGAAATATTAACTTAGTTTTAAGCTTTATTTGTCCATCAAAATAATAAATGATTTTGCTTTCTAAATGTTTCAAAATCAATCATTTACATTTTCAATGACGAGTTTCACTGATGGCTATAACTGGTGCCTTAGGTTGGTTACTTATGCTGTTTAACTGGTTTTCACTAATAATTTGCAAATCTAATCAATCCATCTGATCGCTTCAAACAAATCAAACAGAGAATATGAATTATCAAGAAGCCCAACTTTCGAACGTTTTAACTTCCAATGCCCATTTGTTTACATTGTTGTATTTGTAATTTCACTTGAATAGATGTGAATTGCAACAACAACAAGACTTGTGCTGAATGGGCGAGTTGATTCCATGTGTGCGTTTTTCACTGCTTTTCACAAACAAGTTGCTGGAAATTTTTTGACATTTGGCCAGTTTATATATCTTGAGCGCTCAATATTTTTCCTCAATTTTTAGACAGAGCAGGAGAATAAAATATAAACACTATTCCTCACATAGAAGTCAAAACAACTCTCTTTTTCTTTTCTTCTTATGTAATTTACTGCGACAAAAAATAATTGAGCAAACGAATCCAAAAAATTTCAGTCTCAGTTTTCAAGGGGAAAAGTGAGGAATTATTGGGAGGAATCCTGTTTATATTTCTGAGCGCTCTGAGTTCTCTGAGATCTCAGAAATATAAACTGGCTAATTTTCTTTTAATTTCCTTAAAAATCTATTGTACCTTTCACACAAGGAAACAAAATCTAGGCAATTTTAAGATTTCCTAAAATTCTAATGGTTGAACGCATCTTAACCTTAGATGCGAAAGGTAAAATGTCAAAAAAAATCTCTTCAAATCCTGAAAGTTGCTAGCAACTCAGTTTCCTCGTGGGAAAGGGGACTATGATATCCGAAGAGAAAACGATGTCGTCGGATCGTTTTCGTTTTACGTGATTAGCCCCATAATGTTTTTTCTCTTTCGCACTCATTGCTTTTCTAAAAACTTGAATTTCGGAAAAGTTATCATGTAATAGGATACCATTTACATTGGACGATTTTTTGAACGACAATCTTTTTATTCATAGGTGAACGGAGTATAAAGTGATGGGGAAAGACTACACTGCTTGTGCCTCAGCTACCTATTATACGACCAGTTGCACAAAAGTGGTTCAATTTTGTATGCATGGTTCAGTTAAAGGAGTTTCTTGTGGATTTCGAATGAGTGTTTGGCAGTTTGCAAAAAAAAATCTTGTTGGTCATGTAGAAAATATAAAAATAATACATGCAACGATTTAAACTAGGTTCAGGCCCTGTTTTATTTTTAAAACTGTAGATAGAATTGTTTATTAAGTCTGTCGAAAAGTAAAAGGAAGAATTTGCTTATATTTGAACTTTATTCGCATTCGCAGTTCATGTCAAAGGCACTTAAAAAGCATACTGTAGGCGTATTTTATTGGCCGTGTTTTATTATCTTCTATCGGGATCCAGATCTGAATCTGGATTAATTTTTACACGTAATACAAAAACAAAATAAAGGGAAATTTTCAAAATTGTTTTTGTAACGTGTTAAAAATCCAGATCCAGATCCCAATGATAATAAAACACGCCTATAGTTTTGTTAAGCTCTATGTGAACATTTAGATGCGTTCCACATTCTTCCATATAGATTAAGTGCTTTTCATATGAGCTGCGAATTTCGAATATTCGCGAGTTTTCACATTTCTTTCTTTTTTAAACACAAATATTTAGCTTAAAAAAGAATTGAAACTAAATTGGAGCGAATTTTTCATTCGCATATTAGTGGAATACGTCTTGATGTTGTGGATTGCGAATAAAGTGCCTTTCACATGAACTGCGAATTGCGAATGGTCACGAATTTTGACATTTCTATCACATGAGTGGTCGCCAACAGACACGAATTATCATACAAAATAAAGCAGTAGAATAGGTGCTAGAAAAAATTGAGGTTGAATTCGAGCGAATATTTCATTCGCAGATAATGTGGAATGCGTCCTGATGTTGTGGATTGCGAATAAGTGTTTGACAATTCACAGAAAATATCTCGTTAGTCGTGTAGAAAATATAAAAATGCTAAACTAAACAATTTACACTAATTTTAGGCCGTGTTTTCTTTTTAAAACTGTAAATAGGATCGTTGATTCAGTTTGTAAAAAAAAACAAGAAGTTGTTGATATTTGAGCTTCGAATAGCCTAAGCAAATTTATTCGCATTCGCAGTTCGTGGCTCATGTGAAAGGCACTTTACTGAAGCTCAAATGTGCAGTTAACTTGTTGCTTTTAGAGTTTTTATATTAAAATTTGATTTAGATAATGAAAAGTTTTTCTTAATGTTCACATAGGGGGCCAACAAATCACGCCAACTATAATAATTTAAAAGTAAAGTAAAGTAAACAAAACTGTTAATGATATTTTTTTTTTATTTTTATTTCTCGTATATTTATTTACATTTTTTGTAATATTTTATTTCATTGGATTTCTATCGATTTTTAGAAACATAATTTTTAGCTTAAAATTAAAAATAATAATTATAAAACCTAGTTACAATTGCAAATTTTACTTTCATAAAATCACTTAAATCGTTAAAATTTTGTTCTGCTGTTTTTTTTCAATAATTTTTACATAAAATAAATCCCATACAAAAAAAATATCGCAAAAACTATATTCTTCCCATTTATTTCATCTTAACCCTTTAAACAAAAAAAAAATAATAATAATATAAAACACACCTATTTTTGATTTATCATTTATAAACCAACAACAAAATATTTTTTTTATAAAAAAAGGAAATATTCCTTGTTAACTTTTTTTCTTGTTTTTATTTTTTTTTTTAACTAGTATTGAAAATCACAGACCACACACACGTTATTATTAAATTCTAAATTCATATTCTGTTCATTTACATACATTCTGTTCCAAGGAGACCAAAACTTCCTTTTATTTAGAGATTTTTTTTTTAAATTTAAGTTCCGAAGAATGTCTAAAAAATCTTGCTTTTTTTGTGATCACAAACCAAGAAATTACTGTCTCCATTTATGTACATTTCGAGAAGAATATTTTGTTCACCCCCAGCATAGAATTCATCGTTATCGAAATATCTGTTATCGAATACAATATCACAGAATCCAATCGCGATGAAAAGTCTCATGTCAAAGGATACAGTGGATCGTTTTATATGTTTTTCGTATCAGATTTCCAATTACGGCGAATTCTGTGATATCGTTGATTATGGTTTTACTTCCCTTGTCTTTTACTTTTTTTTAATTTATAAATTACAGCCTAACCCTTAGAATTAACTAATTAAATTAAACTAAAAACTACACATACACTGCACTGCGGAGAAATAAATATTGAACAAATGAAGGAGCGACAAGCAGCTTGAATGACGAAGAGAAAGGAGTTATATAGGAATTAGGCAGAAAGGATTATGAATAGAAAGGTACCGGTTTATTCTTGCTCCTCATCATTGGTAGGCTAACAATACAATTCAGAATCTACTAGACCATCATTGTGGAGCAAAAATAAGAGTCAAATATTATAATCCTGCAATTGTATCCCTTGTGCCAGTACGATACTAACTTATCCCCGTTTCGCCCGCAGAACAATCAGTGTGAACACCAAGAACAACACAATCCATGCCAGTGTACTCAGGAATCCACTGTATACTGCTGGTTCCATTATCGTCCAGCCACGGGTGAGTATTGAACGCAGTGATGAGGTGGCCAATGTAAGAGGCAGCGCAAGGGAAATATATCTAAACAAAAAAAATAAAAATCTAAGTTTAATTTCAATCAATTTAATAGAAATAATCGAAACTTACTTTAGCACAATTGGCATTCCTTCGATGGGCCAAATTACACCAGACAACAGAAGTGTTGGATAGAAAGAACCTAATGCCAGTTGAATTGCATTGCGTTCCAGTTCACAGACAGCGGAAATTAAGAAACCAAAGCACATGCCGCACATTCCCTGCAGCAGAGTGATGACAATCACCCAGAATAGGTCACCATTGTTGGTTACTCCAAAAACCACCAACATGAAGATCAAGACTAACGATGTTTGACCACACATAACAACGAATTGAGTTACCACGTGGGAGAAGAGGATCTCACCAGGAGACACACCAGCAACCCAAGAACGATCCAACATACCCTGAAAATTAGTAAATTTTGTTTATGATTAGAATTTTATTTTCATCGATGCTATGCAATATTAAATTAAACTCAAACTTTCCATCTTAAAATAAAGGACTGTCTTAAAACTCTATTCCGTGAGATACCAATGCGTGGATCAAAAAAAGCCAGCACCAAAGGTACCCAAATTACATTGTTTTCCGTGGTTTGAGTGAGTTTAAGATTATAAACCTCGAACAGGTGCACAATAGTAAAGAAAGGATGAGCTATATGGAACGAAAACCGGGAAGAGTTTTTGGGTTAGAAGACTAAGGGCCAGTTTTTGAGTACGAGATCATCCTAGTCTCGGGATTAAACCTGAGTTGACTCCGGAAACGTCTATTTCAGTTTAAGTTAACTCCGAGTTAACTCGCCTTCTTTGGTAAGTTAATGCAGGGACCAAATTGAGTGGCTTTTCAGTTGTGGCACCATCTCAATTTTGATAGTGAAAGTTATTGTCAGTGCAATTCTCAGGCGTAAATGGCGTAGAAGGGTGATGTCCATAGTGTCGCACATCGATGGTCCTATATTTTTGACAGCTGAAAGATACAGTTTATCCTCAACTGAAAAACCGTTTCTGAGTTACCTCGTGGTTAATTTATTTTCACGATTAGCTAACTCTGATTTAACTCAGAGCTAACCCTGAACTGTAAAACTGGCCCTAAAAACCTACTTTTCAGTGCCAAATCATCCTAGTCTCGGAGTTAAACTTGAGTTAACTCCAGAAACGAGTTTTTCCGTCTATTGAAAAATCCTAAGTTAACTCGGAGCTAACTCAGCTACTTTGGTGAGCTAACTCAGGGACCAAATTGAGAACCTTTTCAGGAGTGGTGCCATCTCGATTTTGATAGTGAAAGTTTTTTTGAGTGCAATTCTGTTGTGGCGCCATATCTATTACGATACGTGAGAGGCGAAGAAGGGTGGTATCCATAGTGTCGCACATAGATGGCCCTAGATTTTTATGTAAACTGAAAGATAAAGTTAATCCTCAACTAAGGAACTGTTTCTATGTTAACTCAGGGTTAATTTATTTTACGGATTAGCTAACTTTGATTCAGCTCAGAGTTTTCCCTGAACTGAAAAACTGGCCCTTAAAACAACACAGAAGTCAACCCCGACTGAAAATTTCAAAATTGTCAAACAAAACTAACGACTAATTAATGGCAAATTATTAAAACCATTAAACATTTAGTATAAGCAGTTTTTACTATTTTTTGGGGAGGTATTTTGCCAATTTGATATCAAGAAAGCATAGCACCTATAAAAACATAGAAAACATTGAACGATTAAAATTAATTTTCCACCGTTTATTTACCACTTCTAACTGAAGGCAAATTAACAAGCAATAACATATAAAGTTTTAGAAGTTTTTACGACTTGAAAAAAACATAGAAAACGTAGAACGATAAACTTAAAATTTTCACAACTAATTAAAGATTTTTTTCAGTTTTAGCAGCCTATACCACTTTTTGAGGTAATGTTTTGCTTACATAATACCAAGCTAACAAAAGATCCAACAAAAAACAAAAACATAGAAAATATTTCACGATTGATTACAATTTTCACAAGTAATTTATGACTTTAACGGCAAACTATTACGAAATTAAATGTTAAGTTTGATAAGCTTTTATCAATTTTCGAAAAAAAAACATAGAAAACATAGAATGACAAATTTGAAAATGTCACACATAATTAAAGACTAATTAATGATAAATTATCCACCAACTCATTTTTCGGTCCATGATAGCAGGGTTGCCAGGTCTCGAACAAGTTCGGTAGCCTAATTTAGAAATTTGTGTAGCCCAAAATCGAAGCCGAAATAGTAGCCCAAATAGTAGCCCAATACAACAATACAAAAATGTTCTCATAACTTTAATCACAATTTATTTTTATTTTAAAAAAACAACGAAAATAAAAAACTTTTTTTCTTCATAAAAGAAAGAAGAATTGAAGAAGTGAATGTTTTAAATTGAAATTTGTTGTGGTTGATTTGAAATGTCAAAAGAAATGAGTATAACGCCTCCTATAACACGACTGTTCTTTGCGTCTAACTCTTTTCGAATTTCCATATCTGACTTCACTTTCACACACCCATTGAAAAGAGTTAGACCCCTATTACACGATGATTCCTTGCGTCTGACTCTTTTTGAATTTTCGTGAGTGCGAAGGAGAAAAAACATGTGATTTCACCTTCACACTCATTGAATTTTGTAAAGAGTCAGACGCAAAGAATCATCGTGTAATAGTGGACTATTCAGTGTATAACAAGTGGTGCCAAATTGTTGAACTATGATTTATTTTTACGTAAAAAAATAGCGCCCAAGATTGGATTTGGGCTATTAATAGCACAATTATGATTGGGCTGTCAGCTGTCATACTGAAATTGTTGTTGGCAATTTCAGAAAAAGATAGCCCAATTTCTGATAAATAGCCCAATCCGGTAAGCCTGTGTGAAAGTTTTTTGCTAACTTGACACTCATGAAGAATAGCGTAACTCATAGCAGAGGAGCTTAAAAGTCTTCAGTCGCCTCAATTAAATGAAATAGTTTAAAATAAACAACAAAGAAGATTAATTTTTTTAAGATTCGAAATTTGAAGAATTGTTTATTTTAAACGAGTAATTCGTTTTAATTTAAATAATTGCATTAAGTGAATTTATCACACCTCTGGTTTAATATTAAACAGTCATCTTGTTTAAATTAAACAATCTTGTTGTTTGAATTAAACTAATGGATATCTTGTTTAATTTAAACGAGTATTTAGGTTAAAACAATCAAAGAAAATTTTTTAATCTAACTAATTGAATGGACTACATATCGAATGTTAAATTATAGGCATGTTCGGGAAACTCAGCAATCTCAGTCTCGTGAACAGGATTCCTCAGAATTTTTTTTGTCAAATTAAAGAGGAAAGAAAATATTGGATTCGCTTGCTCACTTTTTAACGGATAAAATTAGCTGAACCTTCCGAGATCTCATTCTCTCTCGCTTGATTAAATCGAATAAGGTTTGTCTAAATAACACAATTAATGGCTTATTTTAACATTAAACTTTACTACCTTAACAGAACGGGAGGCGGAGCTGTAATAGATGTAAAAATACTGCAGTGAAAGTTAAAATTTGTTCAACTCTTGCAGCTGCAATTGCAGCTTATTTAAGGCAGTTAACCGTATCAAGGTGTTAAATGAAACTATTTCTTTTAATCAAGTTCACTCCGATTACATTAACAGAGTCAGTTTACTGGTTCTATATTAGCAACACCACTTTCATTTTTACGAGAACTACTTAGTTTTTAACCAACTATTTTTCTGCGTGTACCCTTTTACCCTTTTACTATCAACAATTATAATAACTAATGTGTCAAAGGCTATTATGGAAGACTATGAACAAACTTAGCAGTTATTCGGAGAGTAAGAGCTATATATTGGATGATTTTGACGAAAAATAGATTATGGTGAAAAAATAGCCTTGCGATATTACATAACCTTAAAAATAGTTAATGGTGATGGTTGATTGTGGGAAATAGATAACTGATGGAAGGATTTTATTTCCCATATCCAAAACTGTTAAATCTGTGTTATCATCAGGTAACTATGTGCTTAAATCCTGACAGAATATTTAAGACACATGTAGGTGATTGTCAGTAATCGATAAATAAAAAGAGATAATAATTCTAATACAACGTCATCAATATTTTTAATCGGTTGATAATCTTATTTAAAATACATTAAAAACCACTTCTTTCTGATCGCAATTAATAAAATTTAAATGCAAATGAATAAGTAAATTAGCATAACATAATTATTTTTAATACCAAAACCTATATTACTTACCTCAGTTCTTTCGATAATTAAAGCCGATGACGTCAGTGCAACCGCCAAAAAGAATACAATTCTGCAATTAGATAATATTCAATACAAGTTATCAAAAAAAAAACAAAGTAATGGCCAGTAAAACGGCTCGTGGTGTGGCAATCTTTGTAATTATAAATTCAAATCACATAAAATTTGACATTTATAGAACTCCACTTATATATTTACGTACGTAAAAGGTAGATGTATCAACTATTTGTACTTACGTCAGAATAACTCCCGGTGCAACAAAATCAGTAAATGACGGATTCATAGTTCCATAGATGGGTTCGTCAAATTGAATTGGTACATCACCCAGTTTGGGATTACTACCGCACTGTTCGAGTAATTTCATAGCAAAATCTCGATAAGCCAACTGAAGATCCCGATTGAGCATAACACCGATTTGTTGATTAGACATATCAAGCCAGACTTTAATTTCGGATTGGTCAATTGTTTCTTCGTCAGAATCACGTCCTAAAAAGGAGTATTTTAATAAAATATTATTTCTCTGTTGATCTTGAGATTTTTGTTGGTTCTCATATTATTATATACCTAAGGCAGCTCTAGCAACAAAAGCATCTGTGAAATTTTCCCCTATATGAATAGCACCCCAAACATCACCAGCTCGTACCGCATTAAGTGCCACATCCAGGTCCGTATAATATCGTTTAACTATACTATTATTTAAATGGCTTAAATATCGACAGCCAACATTTTCAACATGACATCCATCTTGCCAATAGCAGTTATCCTGGAAGAAGACAAATTTTTATTAAACTGATTTTAATATGATTAATATTTGAGTTGGAAATTACAGTATTATTAAGTTCATCATTAACAACAGCAATTTTAAGTCCTTGTGGTTCACGTCCAATGGCCATACAGAAGAGAATAACTTGCATCACGGGTAGAACAAATATGAACATCATAACACCAACATTACGCCACATCCGGAGGAAATTCTTTGTTAGGAGGGCTTTGATTTTACCTTTTGATGTTATCTTTTTGGAAATGAAAAAAATTGATTGTTTTCTTTTTAAGGGAAACTATTAGAATGTTTTGAAAGTGACTTACCATGCAAAGATCTGCGAAGCAATCAGCTGGTGGAGTTTCGTTTTGTTTCTTATACGGTGACGGAGGATTGAAATTCTCCTGGTTGAGCTATTTCGAATAAGTAAATCGGAAGGTTGTTTTTTGTTTGTTTTGTACACAGAAGAAGAAAAGAATTTATGAAAATGAAACCATGAAGTAACTAAGATTTATTATGAGAAAAATCAAGGAATCAAGCAGAATACGTGGTTATTTTTGATGGACTTTTCTATGAATTTGGGATATCATAGGTGGTTCGGAAAATGTTACTCAAGCATTTGCGGGGAAAGACCTTGAAGACGTCCCGTGGTAGCTGTAAGTACATAATATGCCCAAGCTACTGTTCACTACCAAACTAAATGTAACAGACCATGATTTCTGGGGAACGCCATGTTCATTACGCCTTTTTCTTCATTTGAGCTTGAGGACAGAGGTGAAGGGTTGGCATTCTTTGGGTTGGAAGAAAAGTTTAACTGATGGAATAAACGGTCTTCAGTGAAAAAATTAAAAGAAAAAAAGCAACTACCGAAAGCTCTAACTCTAGGGCCTTGAGAGTCAATTTCAAAAGTTGCTTTATCTCGTATCTTCTATTTACCAGTCAAATTCACTAACTAATGAAATCTAATTCTGTAAGTTTAAATTGACTACTCTGAAACTCTAACTTTTGAGTATCTTAAAGAGCAATGTTAGCGGAGTTTTTGGCGTGGTGTTGTGATTTAGGAAAAACGAAAAAGGCTCATTTCAAACATGTATGCGATCGCTCCTATTAATCCGCATGAGCAAAAAATTCAATCAAACAGCAAACACGAATTTTGTGGTACAATTTACGCGGTCTACTAAAGCCGAAGGCGTATAAATTATATATCGTTGGAACGGTTTTTTTACACAAAAGTGCAGAATGCAAAAATTTATTAAATAATCACACCACATAAACTAAAAAACTAAAAAACAATAAAATAAAATAAAATTGAGTTATAAGTGCGAGCAAGAGCGAGAGCGAGACCGAGCAATTTTTATTTGTCGCAACCTAAATGTGACGTTTCGATTTTTTCCACCCACCAACCAACAAATTTTCCAGCACTGACTGGAAGGATAACTGGAAAGTGTGATGGCAGCGTTCAGTGCTGCAGAAAATAATAATTAGTAGCTCATACAATAATATGTAGCTCATACCACGTTTACATGGTATGAGGATTCAATCCGGATCGAAATTTCGACCCAGGTTTATGACAATGAGTTGGATTCGATCGAGTAATCCGATTCAGGTCTACATGGACCTAAATCCTGATTCAATTTGGGTTCAATTCTCCATGTAAACATGGTATCAGGTTTTCTTTTCCCCTAAGACAGCTTTCATTGACAAATAATGTTATAAGTTCTCGAGTTTCGAGGGCTGGACGTACTAGTATTTATAATTACCAGTACTAAAAAGTGGTTACCAGTCGTATGTGATAATGATATCAGACAAGAAGTCTCAGGCCATATTGTGAGTTAGCAACTGTCTATGATTCCCATCAGAATTGGAACCTGATAAGTTTAGGGAAGTAAAGCACCTGTGATTTTCTGTCGCAGTGACTTAAAAATTATAGCAGCTTAGTAGAGTTTTTTGGTGTCAAGGTCATGTTTTTTTTTTATTGTTTGCAACTGAATAATCGTTGAGAGAAAATACTTTTTCTTAAACTCATTACTGGCAAGGATATTGTTCTTGCAAAAAAAAAAAACTATAAATGGTGATGTGATAAAATAAATGAAATTATTCCACTTAGTTGGAACTTTTTTTGGGTACGAGACCTTTTTTTTTTTTGTTATAAAAAAACCAAACAAACCGTATATATTGATCCATTTGTATCGTTGATTAGAACTTCTTTACTTTGTGTTGGATAATAGTTAAGTCCTACAACTCCTCCTTCATGACTCGAACTGGGATTATCCTTTTTACTGCCGAATGCCATTGTGTGAAGAGAAATATTATTACTGGAATTTTTACAAAATTAATATTAAGGAACAAAAAAAATATTTCTTAAAACTAATATTAATTGATTAATAATTGAAATTAAATATAATACACTTATTTACATTATTTTTACTTAAAGACACATTATTGTTGTGTAGTTTTTGTTGTTGTGTTTTAATTTAATTTAATTACCTAAAGTTAACTTGAGTTAATTCTCCTTTTTGGCTTTGAATGCGGGATAGTTTTAAGAATACTTCTTCAAGACTTAAACATTTATACATTGATAGTAATACGCTGGGTGATTCTTCGGCAAGGAGATTTCCAGATCTCATTAGACCAATCTAGACAAAAAAAAATAATATTAGTAAAAATGTAATTTAAATTTTAATTAAAATTTTTGTACAATTCTTAACAAAAATGGGAAAATACTAAATTGAAGCTGGTAGGGAGGGATAATTTTCTAATAATAAAGAATTTTTTCAAAAATAAGAAAGAAAACACCTACCATTTTAAAGAGTCTTTAAATTAAAATATAAAACTAAATATTTTGGAACAAATACTATAAAAATTGGAGCTATTCACTTTAAAAGTGTGAAAAAACATCTTAGGGTCAGAATTAAAGAATTTAATAATTTTCTCAAAAGTTTTATAACTTTCGCTTACCAAACGAATTACCTCTTAATTAAATCGCTAATCATTATTCTAGGCCAGTCTATACAAAGTTGTGTTTTACTATTTTTTATCGGGATCGGTATCTGGATCTTGATTGAATTTTTATACGTTATACAAAAACAAAATAATGAAAATTTTTCAAAATTATTTCTGTAACACGTGTTGAAAGTTGCTCCAGATACAGATCCGGATCCCGACAGAAGATAATAAAACACACCTAATGATTCAAATTCAACACAATCGATTGTGTGTTTCTGTTCAAAGATTTGAAACAAATTGATTGCCATAGGACTTCTTAAACGAAGTACATTTATCTTTAAGTGTACCTACACGAATTATAGCTAGCTGAATTGCAATTCAATTTTCCGCAAATTTTAACAAAGAGTTTAAAAGCTTTTGTGTCCATAATAAAAATACCCTAAGTACAAAATATTAAAGAAATAAGATTTTTTTAAATTTCTTTTGATAAGATTAATTTTTTCAAATTCTTTTTGTTTTAATTCAAAGTTTTTTTTTACTTTTATTTCATTTCAAGTCAAAAAAGTATCTAACCAATTTGAAACTGGAAAAAATTGCGACCAAAATGGTTGTTTTCATGAGCTACAATATTCACTATGGCAGCTTATTTCAAATCATTGTGTGGAAAAAGTCATTCGATAGTCCATAGTTGTGTTTCCGTATGGCAAAATCTATGGAAACTGGTCAAACAAATACCAATAAGATATATATCGTTAAAAAGGTATTTTTATGAAAAATAATATTAACCATGACAACTTGGTTAAAATAACCGTATGGAAAAAGTTTTTCGCTGTTTTGGTGAATTTTTTTAGAAAAAAAAAAAAAATAATATGGCATGGGTAATTGTGAGCGAATAACTTTTTTCACAAGGTGATTTGAAGTTAGCTGCCTTTCCAACTATTGAAGTGTATAAAAATACCTTTCCAGCGACATATGTCTCGTTGTTATTGGTTGAGCAAGCGTTCACATACTTTCTCCCATACTACACAATAACATTTTTTTCACTCTTAAATGCACCAAAAAACTATACTACTTAGCAAAAAAGTTTGCTTGTACAGTGATTTGAACTGAACTGCTATGTGAGTTATTGTAAGTAATAAAAATACCCTTCCAATGATATATGTAGTGTCGATATTGGTTTGACCAGTTTAAATATATTTTGGCTATACTAAATATATTTTATTCATACAACAATCCACCAGAACATAACAGCGAATAACTTTTTTCACACAGTGATTTGAAATAAGCCCTCATAGTTACTATTGTAGTAAGTACATAAAAATACCTTTCCAAGAATATACATATGTCTTGTAGACCGTTGTCCTATTCCCCGTTCCAAAGCTGTGCTTAAATGTTTTATGACGTCAGTATTTACTGAGATATTGGTAATCAAAGTAAAGATAGGGATGAGATATTGGTACAAAATGTAAAACAAAATTGAGAGACAAAAAAATTGAATTGAAGCTGAAAAAACAAGTTATCATACCATTTTTGACTAAAAAAAATTATCCATAAAAATGAGGACCTTCAAAAAAACGAAAATTATTTTGATGAGTGCTATTGCATTTTACTGCAAGAAAAATTATTTGCAAACAAGTCTCAGAACAAAAAACTTAAAGCTGCATAATGCTTTCTGTTTCAAATTAAATACAAGCACTCATCACTCATAACGAGGATACAAAAATAAATAAAAATAAATAAATTTGGTGGCGCAACAGCTCATGGGGAACCAGGGCCTAGTGACTAACAACTCTCAACCATTCCTGTGTGCGTGTTGTTGGCAGGAATGGAGGGGACCTACAATTTTTTGCTGAGTCCGAATGGCTAGATGAGAAGCATTTATTCATGACATAAGTATACTCTTGGAGGATTTGTCTGTCCCTCGCAAGAGGCAGTACCTCGGAAAAAAACATTTCTGGTTTTAGGTGGCAGTGGCCGGGAATCGAACCCGGACCTTTGGCATGATAGTCCTACGCACTAACCATTATGCCACGAGATACTACCTATGCCACGATATACTATCATCACGATGTAACAGCTTTTTTAATTGAAAAGCTCACGAGGATACAGCTTTTCAAAAAACACTAGCAAGAACTGAACAAATAGTCTTCCTTCAATTATTTTGACTTATGTATTTTTTTCACAAACAAAAATTTCTTACGAAAAACTTTTTTCGCAAAAAAGCATTAGCTAATTTTGCTGATGAAAATTCGTGCAATAAATATTTGCAATTTTCGAATACTTTAAGTAGTTTTTGATGAGAAATTCGCTTAACAGCGAACCTGTTTTTCTTCAATATTGCTCAGACATAGCATTGGAATAAATTTACAAATCAACTTATGTATAAGTTCAATAATGTCACAGTAAATCATTGCATATACGTAGTGGAAGAATGCATCAGTCATATTTGATTGAATTTTTAATTTTAAAAAAGAAAGTATACGATTAAAACAGTTTAATTGTATGGTGGAATGTAAATAATTATACGTATACCAGGCCATAACCTTTGGCGTATTATATTTTATTGGAACATCCCCATACAACACAACTATCAATTACTAAGCTTGTAGTTAAATGTCATCAGAAAAAAAACATCAGGCACATCATATTTGTTAATTACTTGCATTATGTATGTACAATAAGGGTGGTCTTTATTAAAGTCATTCGCAGTAATTTAAGTTGTACTTCTTCTAGGTAAATAAAAAAAACTGCTGTAAAATTTTAGCTCATTTTTCTATCGTTAACCCTGCCCCCAAGACGAAAATGTTAAATGCTCAATAAAACATTGAAATCTTACATCTTTGGTAATAAATAATAGATTTTTTTTTTATTTTGATAAGAAAAAACAAAATTTTTCAATAAGCCATTTTTTAAATTGTTTATGTTCATACCTTAGAGGTGTGGGATTTGTTTTTCATTTTTTATATTCAAAACGGGTAACGTGGATCTTAGAAAAAAGTAATTTTGTTTCTGCGATATTTTCAAAAATTAAATTTTGAGACTCCGCGGCCAGCTTTGGGTAAGAACGACAATTCGAAAAAGTGGTCAGAAAAACCATTTAAATTTCCGTCGATATGTGGTCATAATTGCTTAAGGTGGTGGTTTTCTGATAACTTTTTCGGATTGTAGTTTTTTTTTTACCTAAGATCGGCGCGGGGTCTCCAAATTAAATTTTGGAAAATGGCTCAGAACAAAAGTTACTGCTTTCCGAGTCTTTTACAAGATCCACGATACATATTTTGAATTAAATAATTAAATTAAATTAAAAAAAAAAAAATAAAAATTATTCCGACACCTCTATGTACCTAATGCCCAATTTCATAAACAAACACTAAAATTGCTTTTAACTAATCTCATTCTAAATTTATCAGACGCATTTAAAATTTTTCAGTTTCACCAATATAGAAAAGGTATCTTTTAGAGTCATATTAATTAAACTGAGTTTGACACACATCCCTGGATATAAAAGAATAGGATGTTTTTCTCGCACATGCAAAGTGTATGAGAAAAAATGAAAAGCATTATAGATGAGGGAACAATTAGGGCCTAGTCAAACAGAGCGCGATCCGGAGATCTTTGTGAGAAATTACAAATCAAAATTTGATCGCTGCGATCTTTCTTCCCCATTGCAGTATCGATCGCATCGCTGGATCGCGGCCTGTTTGCCCAGGCCTTTATTCTGATAGCAAGATACCAGATGTTGTTGATTGGACTGGAAGGGCTGAACAAAAAAAAACTTAATTTAATGAGTCAAAAACGAGCTTAAAGTATACAAGGGCATTTAAAATATCTTCTTAAATTTAAAAGCATTTGGTGAAACCAAAAAACATCATTTAAAGGCTAAATAGCTTTTAAAATAACCATAATAACTAATAATAACTAAAAGTCTTTCGTGAAATTGGGCATAAGTATCAAAATTAAATTTTTTTATCAATTATTACTAAAAATATAAAAATTCAACGTTCTATTAAACATTTTATGCATGTGTTTCCCGATATAAAAATGCTTTGGTCTTGGGGCCCGGTGGAAGGTAAAGTATTAATATATTTTTTTTTCAATTATTTTGAATTACAAAATTATTTTGGTGCACCAACTTAAAATACACAATGAATTTTACAAGGACCACCCTAATGCACAAATTTCTATGATCAACTCACAGTCATTAATTGGGAGTTAGTAAAAAGGTGCAATTTGGTGTTGTAATTTTTGACTATCTTCTACTTCATACATTTACTACAAAAACGGGAATTCGATTAATATCTAGTTTATTCATAAAAAATAAACTGTCGTACCAATTAACAAAAAAGGTTAACGATTAATAATTTAAATGTACTACCAGTTAACAAGATAACTTAGCTGTCACAAGAAGTAGTTACTAATAAGACTGCAGTCTAAATTCTAAACAATAAGGAAAATTCTATCAATATAAACGATAACATATGTCGCTTTTGATTGGTTTTGTGTTCTGTTCCATTCCTATGGCATATGGAAAAATTGGAGTAGCTGGAGTGAAAAAGGAGTAGAAAAGGAGTACTCCAAACATCCAATCGAAAACGACAATAATTTAAGACAACTCACCGTATGCGCTTGCCTAGCTTCTTCGATGTAATGTGTTGTAATAATAACGGTCTTTTGTCCAGCCTTTGTGATATGAACCAAATGATTCCAAATACTTTGTCGCAACAATGGATCAACCCCAACAGTTGGTTCGTCGAGAATAAGCAATTCAGGATCATGCATTAGAGCAACAGCAAAAGAAACACGTCGTTGCTGACCACCACTAAGATTCTTCACCAATCGGTTTTCTGATGGTAAATCGAGAAAATCCAAAAGAAACTGTAAGCGTTCCCTGATTTCCTTGGACTCCATGCCAAATATCCAACCAAAGTACATCATTGTTTCTCTAATTGAAAATTCTCCATAGAGAGCAATCTCTTGGGGCATATAGCCAACACGTTTGCCGGGTACTCCAGAACCTCGGGTTCCGGGTTTGCCACCCAAAACAGCAATATCACCGGAATCTAAACGACGGCGACCCACTATGCAGGAGAGTAGTGTTGTTTTACCACATCCAGATGCTCCTAGAAGTCCATAACTGAAAAGAATGCATGAAAAAAACAGATGTATTGTTATAATTTATTCAAAAAAAGTTGTAGATATCTTCATAAAAAAAAAATAAGTAGTAGTAGTAGCAGATACATATTAAATAAAAAAATAAAAAAGAATAGCAGCAAACTTGAAAAGGATAAATTAAAAGTGCACTAACTGCCAGCCTTTAAATCAACAAAGGTAAGCTTTGTTCGTTGAACTACACCCACGGTTATCCCAGGGTTATGCCAAGATTTTTATGACAATGCCAAGAGTTGTAAAAACAATCTGGGGTTTTCAGTTCTTTAAAAATACCCAAAGAAACAAGAATAGCAGTGCCCTGATAATACAAATTTAAAACTTGCTTTGAAAACGAAAACGAACGTCATCGTCAGCAGCACATTTTGGGAGCATGAATATGAGGTTTTTATAGATATGTACCTATATGCGTCATGATATAGAATACAAAAGTATGTCAATTTTTGTTGGGCTTAACAAAACCTTGGTTTCCTTTTTTGTTTGTCTGAGGTTCATTACCACTTTGAAGAAATAGGAAATGATTTCCAGTTATATTCCCTAAGTCTAGATACCTGCTTTTGTTTTGATGATCGGATTTAGAGAACCCATATTATTTAAGCTTTTTAAGCAAACGTTATCATTTCTGAAGACTTTATTTGTAAAAAATCTTCAAACAAGATGATAAGGTTACCATAAAATAGTTACGTCTTGAGTTCTATTAATCAGATCATCGAGATTAAGGTCTTTATGCTTAGGAATGACAAAGTATCATATCCGATTTTTTTTTTTTTTTAACAAATTAATGATTTTACCCCCGACACTAACATAGAAAATCAAGCCCTTCTTAGCAAAAGCAAATGCAAGGTTTAGGTCAGTTATCGACATGCAACATGGCATTTTCAAATCTTTCCATTTGAGAGTTCCTACCTTCACTACCAAACTCTCGGTGGTGACTCTCGGACTCGGAAAGCAATCTACCCCGCTGGTAAGCTTATTTCACTATGCCCACCCTGCGAGTTTTGTTCTCGAGCACTGTTTGTACGCTGTCTTCTTACTCTCAAATGGATTCGCATCTTAAGAAAATTTATGATACTTGTCAAAAAAAATAAAATTCGAAATGTAAATGTAAGTAGTTAATTCGAAATAAGTCTTAAAAAACATGAACTATGTACGAGTATTTATTTTGTTGCATTATGTGATATCTTTTTACTTGACTAACTTAAAGTATAGAGCTTATTGTTTGGTATACTCCTTAGGGTACGGAATATACATGATATGTAACGAGTTTGATACAGATTTTCCATTTACTCTCACATTTTTACATAATTTTGAGTAAAGCGCTGAGCAATATGGGAAATTTCAAGTGGTTGGCGACACGTGTTAACTGATTTGAATAGAATTTTAAACAGAATTTTGTATACAATCTTCAACACTTTAAGGGGGCGGAGGAAACGAATTAAAAAATACAAAAATAAGTGCAACTCTAATAAGTAGGTACTAATCGCAAGCTAAGCATTGGTGACAAAACTTGAACTTAAGATTTTGATCGAACTTATCATTACGATGATAGGAAAGACGAAAAAAAATGGGTCTCAAAATTCTGTCTATTTTAGGAGCTAATTAGATTTTCTTCAGACCTTGGCACATATGGCTTCTTGGTCATTCCCTTACCCCACAATTTTTTTTCACTTTTATTAGAACCAAAAATAACGGTACCTGCCATTCGATTTTTATTTTACAAAGCTTTTTATTTTTCTCAAAAACGGCTCCACGACTATTCTTAAAAAAAACACACAAACAAAATACTTTATGGTGAAGGCAACCTTTGGGTGAAAACCCATTTTTCAAAAAAAAAAATATTAATGGTCTCCGAAAGAACTATATTTTTGTTTTTGATTTTCTTGAAAACAGAGTAACTACTCTAAGTCATTTGTATTATTCAGAAATTCCTAAAAAATATAATTAATGTCTAGTAAATTTTTTAAAAGAAAAAATTAAAAACCGTTAAAACTATTTTTCTTTTTAACTAAATATTTTGAAATTGGCCAGTTGATTTTTTCAGACTTGATTTTCAAACTCAATTTTTTTAACTCAATATTTAAAATTTGGCCCAGTTGATTTTTTTCAAACCTGTTTTTTGACGGTATTTAATCTTTTCAACTATATATTTTAGCCAAATTTTTCACTTTTGTTCAAAAATAACGCTACCTACCAACAAATGTGAAAACCCGTAGAAAAAACTATTATTTTTCTCAAAAACAACTCTTAGGATTTTAATAAATTTTTTTCTATGTACTAAAATAAGTATGGTAAACTATAAAATATTTAAATAAAAATAAAATTCAGAAAAATAGTTTGTGAACTACAATATATGGAATTTTTTGAAAATTCAATTTTTCAAAATAGGGTCGATGAATTTTTTTAAATTTAATTTGTATTTGTAGATATACCTTTTAACAAAAGTATTATATATCAAATTCCAAAAACATTTTTGAGAAAAAATTTAAGTATGCAAATCGAGTTTATTTATGTGCATACAAAAATTTTGGAACCCATTTTTGTGAAAACAAATTTTCAAAACTTGAATCTTTAAAAAAAAATGTTTTCCTAAACAGTTTTTGAAAATCTTTATGGAAAGTTTTTTGATAAAAATAATTTTTTTTCTAAATGATAAAAAACCGTTAAATACCGAGTATCAAGAAATCAGTCATGTAGTTTTCAAAATATTTTCAAAAAAAAATTATTAAATATAAAAATATGTAGTTGAAAATCTTGATAAAAAAAGATGTTTTTATTTTAAAGAAGCTTCTGTATAAAAAAATTTATTGAAATCAGAAAAATCGTTTTGAAGAAAATTGAAAATAAAAAATGCTTCCTTTTTGAAAAATGGTTTCCTATCCCAAGGTGGCTGAACAAAAACAAATTTATTGAATTATTTTAACGAAAATTTGTTGAGCCGCTTTTGAGAAAAATAAGATTTTGTAAAATTGCAGATACTGTTATTTTTGGTTCTAAGAAACAATAAAAAACGTGGGCATAATTAACAAACGCCACTATGTTTGGCTATCGCCAGACAGACCGTGGGACCTACTTTTTTCAATTAGGTAAATGTAATCGAAAATAAAAGTAAGTATCACAGAAATGAAGTAATAATTTATGGCCTTTTCAAACATTTCACTTGATTTTAAACTAATAAAAACAGGTAATGAATTAATTACAATTGATGAAATCAATTATTTTAAATGTATTAATTTTTGTATTAATTTATTCATATTTTTAATTACATTATATATTATTGATAGGTGAGTTTTTTCAATCTCAAGTTATTTGTAATTGAAATTTTTCAAAATAAAGTACTGAAAACTGTTTTTTTTCAGTTACAATTATATGTAATTGTAATGGAAAAAGTTCAATTATCAATACGTGTAAATAATTGAAGTAAAAGTTGAAAAAAAAATTTAAAAAAGTAATTACTATTTATCAACTCAGTTTATAACTTTAAAAAGGGGTCTTTCTTTGATTTTATCACCAATGCACATAACTTCTTATACATTTTTGAACCCTAAGAACTTTGTTTAAAAATTAATGGAATTAATATGCAATCTTGTAGCGGACACTAGTCTCGAGTTAGTTTAACGAACTCAACATTATAACCAACTCTGCTTAGTCACTTTAAATTTAAGTGTTTTACCCAGAGTTATTGATCTATTCCGATTAAAACCAAAATTCCCAAATTGGTAAAAATAACATTCTTAAAAAGCGAAATTGAGTTCAAAGCCCGCAAATGTTTGAAATACTGACAATGCAGAGCTTTTTCAAAATCAATATTGATTTAACTTTAAAATAACCAAAAACCCAAAAATTATATCCCTGGACGCATCAGCTCTTATCCCATAGCTTTTGGTTCGAAACCATTAAAACCAGTTTAAATAAAGCAATTCAAAATCCACAAAGCAGAAGATTACAACAAAAACAATAACTATAAATTATGTATCTCATAATTATTTATGTAAACAAAATATAAACTTCAAGGCCATTTCCATTCACCGGTCAATCGATTGTCATTCACAAAAAAAAAAAAACAAGAAAACAAATATTTGTTCACCGTTTTTGTTTAAAAAGGCTATTACGTATGTCTTACAATACCATTCCCTATCAATGAAAAATACTTAATTAGGTATTTTTGTAAAAAAAACTGGTTTCATCGAAAAACCCTATTCGATGACGACAAACAATACCAAACGAAAAAAAGACCCATTTAGCAATAAAAAAAAAACGAAATATTTAAATCACTTTGCACTGCTTAAGTCATTAGCATAAAAAAGATTCATGAAAATATGAATTCCAAAAAAATTTTTTTTACGAAATTTAAATACTGCCATTGATAATAATCTAGGCCTCTCATTACAACGATGTGTTAATTGTTCGCGCATCATTTCATACATAAAAGACAGTTTACTCACAAGGACAACACGGTAGTTGTTTATATCAGCCTTCAATTATTATAAATCTCTGATGGACCAACCCAGTTTAAAATGAAAAAAAAAACACCTGATTTCCTTGTTGAGAAAACAAAAAAAAACATCAACCTGTATTTTAGATATTTTATCTTTTTTCTCAAGCTCAAAGCCTATTTAAATTTTTTTTTTTGTCTTTTTCACCTTGACTTTTTTGTTGTTGATATTTTATTTTTAATGCGTTTAACATGGGTTTCCATCAAGATGACGAATAATATGCACAGGGCCGGCCGCTTAAACCAAACGATTAACCGCAATCAGTTCGTCGTTTTATTAAATTTAATAGTCTGAGCATTAAAGTTGGATTCATTTGAGTAAAAAGCAAAACTTAGTATTAAAAAAAATTTGTCAATAAGTAAAAAAAAAATATTTTTATTTGAGACATAAAAATATTTATTTGGAGTATAACATTATTTAATGCTTCTCTTAGCTAGCAGAAACACTCACAGGTCGATGAACCTAATTTGAATAAACTTTTTCCAATAAAACCGGCTGATTATCATGTATCTCAGACTCAAGTTCAATAATTTTCTTTCTAAGTGGTCAATTATTTGCGGTTTATTAATAATTCCAAATAGACCCCATAAAATTAAATGTTAGGGCATTCAACCGCACGAATAAGGTGTCAAATTAACAAGTTATGTTCATTTTGTGAGGAATTGAAGTCATCGAACTTCTCTACAAATAAAGGGTGTTATTTTAGGCGTGTGGTTTTTCATCAGGCAATGTTTTTTTCAGAGTTGGTCTTTTTGACAGCTGCCACTTGATTTATAAGCTGTCATTTGGTTTGCCATAATGAAAATTATAATAAATAGACTTACTCCTGAACATCGTTTGTAAATCGTGTAAATTTATTACCAAAATAATGGCTGGTTCACTCGACGTATCGCAAAACAATCAATTTATTGAAGAAAAATTTTTGGTGAGGCGTCGAATATTCTCTTCCAAGGTGTCAATCAAACAGGCTCTTATCTGCATAGACAAGCGATTTCACATATTCCCACAACAAAAAAAAAAAAATAGCCCCACGAAGCAAAATAATGCGCTCACCAAAAGTTTCCTTCAATAAATTGATTGTTTCGGGATGCGTCGCATTAACCGAACCATTATTTTGGTAATTTATTTGCACGATTTGCAAACGTTGTTTAGGAGTAAGTTTATTCTTTATAAAACGGCAACCTAAATTGAGCATAAATCAACTGACAGCTATCGAAAAGAATAACTCCGAAAAAAAGTATTGCCAGATTGAAAATCACACGTCTAAAAAAACACCCTATATTTGCTAATGCTGGATTTACACGACTAACAAAATGTTATTATTTCCGACATCACTTAAAAAAGTATTGCCATAATCGTGCTTTAGACAATAAATATGCACAAGTTAGCAAAAAATATGTAGTGATTTTGCATTCGTGTAAATTCAATACATATGTAAGTCCCTGTTTAGACTGTGACTTTCTACTATACCATGAGGTTGGTTTCGTGGATAAAATCGGTGAAGTGAAAAGAGATATTCATTGCTCTCGGACAAAAATTCATTGTAGTATAGTGGCATAGTGAAAAGTCACAACCATAGCAAGGTAATTCTTCTTTCACTTTGTGACATCAGCATCGGCCACCTTCATGCTGAATAACAACTCTTGCAGGTCCATTCGACACCAAACATTTTTGACTACTTTCCAATAACTTTGCAACAG
Source organism: Dasysyrphus albostriatus (assembly GCA_946251815.1). Lineage (NCBI taxonomy): Eukaryota > Metazoa > Arthropoda > Insecta > Diptera > Syrphidae > Dasysyrphus > Dasysyrphus albostriatus. The sequence continues at coordinate 12,531,341 of OX276335.1, forward strand.
CTTCTTAGTCATTTTTCCTTAAAAGCTATATTGATTGACTTAATAATAAGAAACCCTACCCCCTAGACTATACTAACAAACCATGTGTGTGCCTAAGTCATTCATAACTAATACAAAACAAAAATTCCAAACATACAACAACAAACAAAAAAAAAAAAAAAAGTAGGTCAATGTTTCTTTGAAACTCTTATGAAATAATATTATTTCGTCGTTAGGCAGGTTTTGACTGTACCTATATGACACACAGCATCGTTTAATTCATGCAAAAGAAATGGAAAGTAATTATACATGTCCGTCATTGTCATTAATGGGAAGTATCATACCTCGAAGCGTTCAATGAACCTACTATAAGCCATCAGACACACTTGTACTTATAGCCAGGTGGTATTGCTTTTTATATGCTACTTCAATAATTATTATAGTATGATGTACTCGTAGCATTAAATTCACCTTGAACACGGAACCACAAACATTTAAACACGCATCAAAGTTTTGAACTTGTCGAACTCTGACTACTTACCGACACTTCATCATTGTACTGTACTCATATGTCAGCTTAAGATGAAATTTGATAGCTGATGCAAGTCATGACCATGTCAAAGCCAAAGTAAGTTAAAGTACGTTGCCCTTAGACAACACTGAACAAAAAAACACTCAACCTGTTATCATTTTGATCCATGGATGATGGTTGTTAAAGGTTGGAAGTCTAATGATTTCGTAATTTTTACATTCGACTACTACTTTTTTGCTGAAAGTGCAGTAACCGTGGCTGTCAAATTGACAATTTCGATTGATAAATTTTTGATCAATTATTGTCTAGGGAAAAAGGAAATGTGATCTCAAAAATCTTCCTCTGTCAAACAAAAGCAGGCAAATACATCATTTTTTTAATATTTAACACCAAAATTAAAAAAAATTATTTCTCTGTAAACCCTTTCGTATTGTAAACATTTCTGAGATCTATGGTATCTCATATTTCTGAAGTGTCATAGAAAATCTACAGTCAATCTGTCAGCTGAAACTTATGGGATTTTCTTTTGGGAAATTCAGATTTCGATCAAACATTTTTAATTTTTTTTTTGCGGATGGTATTCGATTTCAGACTGATTTTAAATTTGTGTCTCTAAAGCTGTATCCATCGAAACTTGTCAAACTGATGGCTGCCAATTGTTCTGATGTGTAATGGTGTTAATAATAAAGGAGAAAATCTGCCGAAAAATCCAGATCAGAAAAATTGTTTTCTGAAAAAAAAAACTATTTTTGTTGCCAAACGAAGGGCTTTATTTGTTAAAATCTGTGTTTTAACAGATCTAAAGGAAAAAAAATGATTTTCTTTACCAAAAGAAAGCCCTACAAATTCTTTTTATGAATTAAATTGGTGCAATACAGTGGATGTAGTGATAGTTGACTTGAGAGCTATCTTTTCTGTGTGCATGCTTCACTCTAGGCAGCTTTAATTTCTAGAAACTCTCAGCCTCGGTTTGTTCACCCAAGAAATTTTATGAGATATTAACACAAACTTACCGTGTCGGACTTCTGTCAAAATTTTGTAAGTGCTAAAATGACCTTTAAATGTTCTTTTACTTGCGATATAGGTACTATAGGGCAAGTTTTGGATTCGTGAAAAAAAAAATTTTGAGTTAACAATCATGACATTACGATGATAGAGAACACCAAAAAAGTGGGTGGCACAGACTCAACCACTGAAGCGATTTTCTTCAAATTTTGAACTTGAGGTTTTTTGTAACTCTCCAGAGGGTAAATTGAAATTTGCTTGCACCAAAATTAACAGTACTTGCCATACGACTGAAAATGAAAAGCTTGTTTATCTCAAAAACGGCTCCAGCAAGGTATGGTGTACCTACTTTTGATAAGAAACAAATTTATCAAAAAACCATTATTAACGGTACCTACCATATAAGGGTTTTTTGATTTGCAATTTTCTCATTAATGGCTCAAATGATTTCAGTCGAAACTTTTATGCATGAATTCTTTTGAAATGTTAATAATATTGCATTTCAAAATTTTGAAAAAAATAAATTTTGAATTTTTATAAAAATATTAAAAATTGTTTTTGAAAAGTCTATATTTTAAAAATGAGTTAATGAATTTTTTTGAAACTAGGTTTAAAATTGTATTTTGATATATGTATTCATATTTTTTGAAGGAATCAAATGGAATACTTGCTTTTGGGCTCTAAGTTTTTTAACTAGTTGTTTATGCAATTAAAAGAACGATTTAAATGCTTTTTCTCTATTTTTATATTTTTTTTATAATAACTTTCATATTTTAAAAGTTCTTAGTTCCAAACAACTTGAACATAAAAGCAAGAACGTGCGATCCAGTAGTGCATTTATTTTAAAATGAAAAGAAATCGGTTTCTAGTGCCTTCTGAACCATTTTTCATTTTGGACTAAGTCTGCGACACCAATAATTTCTTTCTAAAAATCTTTTTCTCCTTACCAGCGCCCTGAAATCCATTGGTTAAAGTTTGCATATAAAAATTCGTCAGGTATAACAGACAAACATTATAAAAGTTAGTCATAACAAATTTCTTTAAATTATAAATATTATTGTTACATTTATGAACGTACCAACAATTAATTTGGTCCAGTGTATGCAACACTGATGTCGAACGAATAAATTTTCTTAAATATAACTTTTATATGAAAACGTACCTATTCTTTGAATTTGGGTCATGATCATTGTTTTTATAAAGTTTTCATATTGTTATTGAAGAGATTTTTTTTATTTAAATTTTGATTGATTTGATAAATGGTAACTGTTTAGTAGTTAGATTATTATCTAAAAAAAACCTTAAGAAAAGACAAAGAGGGACAAAAAAAAGCTTTTAAGTATTTTGATTTTTGATGACAAATTTTGTATGTGTAAACAAAATAATTTTGACTGGACAATGATGGATTAGAGATATCAGAGAATTGAAAAAATTTCTTTTTATACAAAACAGGTAACAGTTTTGAGAAAAAATTCTTTATTTGCAATTTATAATTGCAGAATGTGACGAGTTGAGTTCAAATTAAAATTTAAATTCCTGGAATATGAATCTTTAAAATTAGAACAGATACAATTATTATATGATTGAACTCATTGACTTGGTTTCTATTCAGTGAATATTTAGAGATGTCAAACTAGGAATAATAATTTCCATCAGACAGTACTTAGCATTTTATTGCTATAATGCACTGCTGGGTCGCACGAAATTGCTCTTTAAGTTCAAGTTTCTAGGAATTTTAGAGATTTTTTGTTAAAAAAGTTTACAAGTAATTTAAACAAAATTAAACGAGCCATGGTACTTATTGTTCTTTCAGTTGTGAAAACAGTTTGAAAAAAGTTTAGAACTTTAAATTAAGAACGCCGAATACATGAGGAAATTTGGAATACTGACTTTGTGTATTTATTATTTCTTTAAAATCCTAGTTTCAACAAATTTATCAATTTGTTTTTACAATATTGAATAAAAAAAATTTACTGTTTTTTTGAATCTCAAAATCTTTTCTTTTTTGCTAAATTTTGATATTCAATATTTTAAAGGAGCTTTTGCACGTTCATTTGACTGTATAAACAACTAGTAAATACAGTCAGAGCTCAAATAGAAGTATGCCACTTGATTTTTTGAAGAAATATGAATATTTGAAAAAAATTTAAATCCTTGAAGAGTTTTTTTTAAACTGATTTTTTTTTATATACAAAATTTTGGCAACATTTTTTTTAAATAGGTTTGATATGGCAGATTTGAGTATATATTTAAACACATTTATAAACCTAATTTCAAAAATTCTCATCAACTCTTTTTTTTTGAAATATTGAATTTTCAAAAAAGTAAAAATTAATATTTTTTTTAAATCCAAAATTATTTTTTTTTCAAAATTTTAAAATGCAATATTATTGAAATTTGAAAAGAAGTTTTCTATAAAATTTTGATTAAAATCGTATGAGCCTTTAATGAAATAGTCCAAAATCAAGAAAAATGTTGACAGGGACTGTTAATAACGGTTTTTAGTAAATTTTTTTTTAACATTTAGTACATTATATCTACAGTAACCCACTGATTTGATCGTATTAAAAACGTTGGAGCCGTTTTTGAGATAAATAAGCGTTTTCCTTAACGGTTATATGACAAGTACGGTAATTTTTGGAGTTAAAAAAAATTTCCCTCTGGAAAATTACAAAAAAAACCTAAAGTTGAAAACTTGAAGAAAATCACTTCAGTGGCTTAGGCTGTAGGTCAAGGTCAGATAGAATTTTGTCATCCACTTTTTTTGGTGTTCCGACTCCTGCAGTCTTTGTTCAATATCTTATGCAATTAAACAATCGCCAGGTAGAAATTATATGCTATTAAGCGACTCCATTACACTTACAAGATCGAGAAAAATATGCATTTTGTTGACAGTAATCTGTATTCTCAGTCTTCAGAGACAAAAATATGAAATAATATTACTGCAGAGTGTCGTGAGATTTTTTTTTAAATAAAAAAAAACATACATAGGTCTCATTTTTAAATCGAGAATCTCTAAGTTTCGTATTTTTATCCAATATTTCGTCGGCTTAGAGTGTAAGGCAGCTTTCTCCTATTTTGCATTTTTTACAAACAAATTATTTAAACAAAGTGTTCACATTGCTTGAATAAAACCAAAATTACATTAAATATTTTTTAACACTCTTTATTGCCAAATTCAGTGAAACTGAAAAGATTTGATAGACTTTTGTATTTTTCTCGCAATTTTTGAAGTGGTCTATAATGGGAAAAAAATGTGGAGATAGCCGCTTTACACTCTAAGCCGACGATTTACTATCATTGTACTTTAATGTAAATGGTTTGTCAAACGAAAAACTGAACAGCTTGAACGCCACCTAGATATAATAGGCTCATCCATAACGTAAAAAATGGGTTTTTAAACTTATCGGCAAATCTCTCTAGTGGTAGCCATCACACTACCCATATAATCTGCTGGGGCTTACTACACGTTTAAACACTTAGAGCTCAAAAACAAGTATGCCATTTGATTACTTGAAAAAATATGAATAAGTATCTAAAAAAATTCAAATCGTTGCAGCGGTTGTAAAATTAAAAAAAAAATTAATGCCAATTTTGAGTATTTATTAATATATATTTATTAACTTAGTTTCAACAAAATTCATGAACCCGCTTGGAAATATGTATTAAATTTTCAAAAAAAAAAATATTTTATTAAAAACTTGTTTCAATATTTTTGACATTTAAAGGAACTTTTTAATAAAAATTTGATTGAAATCCTTTGAGCCATTTATAAAAAAATCGAAAAACAAAAAAACTGTTTTATGGGATGTACCGTGACAAAGCGTTTTTGGTAAAAAAAAATTATCAAAAGGTGCAACATACATTTTTAATAATAATTCTTTTCTATGTGTAAGAATGCGGTAAATATTTTGTCATGAAGCAATTTTTAAAAGTAGGTAGGTACCTACTTTCCATAGAATGATTTTTTTGTTTTGAGTTGGGCTTAAGGGATTTAAATTATTTTTCAAGTATTCAAAAATATTGCGAAGTTAAATTATATTTTTGGGCAGACAATTTTTATAAAATTTAATTTTTAAAAAAACTTTTTCCTTTAAATGTTTTAAAAATTGCATACGGTTTATCCCAAAATTATTCGGAGTAAATTTTTTCAAGCATGATTTTCGTTTCTTTTTTTCAAGAAAACTTAAAAATATATATTTTGTAACAAAATAAACTTGTAACAAAATAAACTTTAAAAAATGAACATTACAAAATTTTGTAGATGTTGTACCCTTCTAAGACGCATAATTTTAGTCGATGTTTACCGGCACGTATTAAATAAATAGCACAAATGCACTGTAAATTATAATATTATCTAGTGGAATTTGGTTAAATTCAGACAACTAGATTTAAATGATCGTGAAGCATCGGTAAACATCGACTAAAATTATGCGTCTTAGAAGGGTACAAGAACATCTAACTGATGAGCCCAATTGTTGTACCTGGGTGAAACGCATTTGGACTGAAGGTCACTTTGCTTTTAAATTGAATTACATTCAACAGTTCACAAGAATGAAAACAAAAATAATAAATTTTCTATTATTTACGTTTTTATTCCAGTTTTAATTTTCTATCATAAAAAAATCGTAAAAAATGCTTAAAAAAAAATTTTTCTTCCGAATAATTTTGTGAGCGACTGCATATAAAAAAAATTATTTTTAGGGTCCACCGACGCACAATGGGGCAAAACAGGATTTTAACAAGATCTTTTTTACTGCCAGGTGCAAGGACTACGAGAAAAGAACTGAAACAGGCCCTAGGAAAGTGAAGTTTTTCTTGCATGACTTCTCAAGTCAAAAAAACACATGAAGTCCAAATTTTGGTAAGATTTTTTAGTTTTAACTAAAAATGGGGTACATTTATTCATTAACATTTATTGGATACACATAAACATATCGCATTGAAGGAAGGAATTTAAATAATAATCAATAATGTGGAGGGATTATTCAAGACATGAGTTTAGGGACTCGAAAATTCAATCTTTTTTTGGGTATTCGTCACCCTTTAATCATTCTACCCTTACACATGAGTTTAAAAAAATATTATACTACAAGCTCGACTCTGTACCTCGACCTACACAACCTTAGCCACAAAAGTAATTCTCTTAATATTTTTAAAATTAAGTATTTTTGTAATTTTCGAAATCACTTTTCCAGGAAAATTTTAATGCAATCATTTTTTATTTGACGTACTGTGTCACTGTGTGGCATGTGGTACCGTGCTGCTTATAGTAAACGTCGCTAACGACTATCATTAAGTACTGGATACAAATGCGGTGAAAAGATATGTTGGCTAGCGCCTTACTCTATACAATAATATCAGGGTATCACAATAAGACTTAGAATAGAATAGATGTGGCCTTGTGAGCACTAGAAAGGAGCTGAAATCCTTCATATGTTTGAGTCGCAATATTTCTTTCACGAGATAATATCGTCGAGGTAGGTGGCATAAGTGCGATATCGTGGTAAAGTATAAATTTCCATTTTAAAACTTATCTACCTCCGAAAAATTTAATTATAAATATCGGTAATGGTTTCAATGGTTGTCCTGAATTTCAATTAGAGTTCTAAGATTTCCATTAAGTTATTTTTTCATGAGTTAACCATTAACATTCGTCTTTTCTACGAACAAATTAAAAGCAAGGTACAAACTTAGTAACGAGGATGCTGTATGTAAAGTCATCACCTAGCATTGACTATTATCGGCTAAAATTATGCGTCTTAGAAGGGTACAACAACATCTAACTGATGAGCCCAATTGTTGTACCTGGGCGAAACGCATTTGGACAAAAGGTCGCAAAAACTTTAAATTGAATTGACTATTATCTTCAATACAACCCAGAACAAATTGATTTTGCACACTTAATGATATTTAATTTTATAGTGACCAGTCACTCTAAGGCAAATATTTAACCTAACTGCATTGCAGAAATGCACAAAGAAAATGTAAACAAACAAATTACATGACAATTTGAAGAAAAAAAAAGTTCCCCTCTTTTCCATCAATTAACACAATCCAATCACTTGACACCGAATTGCGAAAACAAACAATTTGCCTTTGCCTTTTCATGAATGTGGTCTATGCATACGGTAGTGACATACCGGATATTATATTTCATAGAATTCAGGATTATGCAACCACCACTCTTACATATAAGTTAAACAATTCAATTAGCTAGACCCTTTTACGTAGGAAAAAACTTAAATAAGAAATATGTATTATTAGCTTAATATAATTTAATAAAAAAAAAATTACTTACATTGTGCCCTTTGGAACTGTCATATTGAGATTATTCAAAACCTGATTGGCATTTTTTCCTTTGCCATAGGATTTGTACGCATGCCGCATAGCAACGGCTGTATCTGGTGATCCCCAACTGGGTCTCTCTGTATGATTAACCATTGCTGGTTCACTTGTTGACCTGGAAAAAAAATATAATTTTTATAAAATGAAATTAACTTTAAAATAAAATTGATCTAAAAAAAAGTGAATTACTTAAAAATTTTTGTAAACATTAAAAAATCATAAAGTTTTAAATCAAATGCTTGTAAAAAAAACCTCTTGAAACAAAGGAGTTATATTTCTTTAACGTCAGGCCCCCTATGTGCCAAAAATCCAAAAATATCATTTTATGTCCAAGTTATAAGTAAATAATTTAGTACAAATTGTAGATAGAATGTTTAATACAAATTAATTGAAACAAGATCCAAAATTAACCTTTTGGTCATAAGTAAAGTCAGAAAAAAAAAATGATTTTATTGATCATTTTAACTCCTGTCATAGACAAGTCAAGACGTCCCGGGTTTATATAGCAATATTTGCTCTCTCAGAGCTTCCAACCACCCTTAGAATCTGCAAGGCGGTTTCTTAAAAGACAAAGACAAACTTTTTTTTGTGGGGATATCTAAAAAACAAGGTTTATAACGGGTGATTTTTTAGCTGGTTTGGTTTTGGCAACACTGGTTTTGACAGCTGACGTGTGTTTAGTACCTTGTGTCACTGTAAAACAGCTTCAGTTTGGTTTGCAATTTAACCATGGATCGTCTTACAAATGAACAACGCTTGCAAATTATTGAATTTTACTATCAAAATTCGTGCTCGGTTCGAAATGTTCATCGCGCGCTGCTTGTGTTCAGCGATGAGGCTCATTTTTGGTTGAATGGGTACGTAAATAAGCATAATTGCCGCATTTGGAGTGAAGATCAGCCAGAAGCATTGCAACAGCTACCAATGCATCCCGAAAAAGCCACTGTTTGGTGCGGTTTATGGGCCGGCGGCATTATTGGGCCATATTTCTTCAAATATGATGCGAATTGCAGCGTTACTGTCAATGGTGAACGCTACCGAGCGATGATAACAAACTTTTTTTTGCCCTAAATGGAAGTTCTTGACTTGCATGATATGTGGTTTCAACAAGACGGTGCCACATGCCACACAGCACGCGAAACAATGGCGCAATTGCGAGGCGAGTTTGGTGAACAGTTAATTTCACGTTTCGGGCCGGTCAATTGGCCGCCTAGATCGTGCGATTTGACACCATTAGATTATTTTTTGTGGGGGTATGTCAAGGCTAATGTCTATAGGGACAAGCCCGCTTCGATTGACGCACTGGAAGCCAACATCCATGCATTCATTCGTGAGATTCCGACCGATATGTGTGAAAGAGTATGCCAAAATTGGACTCAGCGGATGGGCTACCTGAGACGCAGCCGCGGTCAACATTTGCATGAAATTATCTTTAAACATTAAATTGCAAGGTTCAAACTATCGATTCAAATAAATAATTTATTAATTTTTTTCGAATTTTTTGTGTTTTTTTTTTTTTTAAAGTTCTAAACCTCTTAAAAAATCACCCGTTACAAACAAACCAGAAATGCTTGAGTAACTCAAACAAAATATTCGAGATGAAATCAATGAAATACCGCGTGAAATGTGTGAGAATATAGTGAAAAATGTGATTTAAAGGGCTCGCATTTGTAGGACTAACATGGGGTGGACATTTACCTGATATTGTATTCCATACATAATTGCCGACATAAAATAAAACATTTACCAATATAAGATCCATTCTTTTTCATTTGATCAAAAATCACAAACGAACAAACTAATATTCCTTCCCGGCGGACACCCTGTACACATGTACTTTAGTACCTGCTTATGTACCAGAGCGTTTTAACCTGCTGTATAATTATCTGAACAGAATGGGAGACGAAGCTGTAATAGATGTCAAAGATACTGCAATAAAAGTTAAAATTTGTTTAACTCTTGCTTCTACTGCTGCAGCATTTTTGACATTATTTCCAACTCCGTCTACCATTCTGTTCAGAAAGTAAAGTGCAATCAGGGGCATAGTACCTGGTACCTGCTGATGTACCAGAGTATTTAAGCCTGCTGTTTTGATTACCTCGACGAAAAAAATTATAGTTGGCAGAGAATCATACTAATATAGATTTGTCAGCAAAACCCAAAAAAAACGGCGGTTTATTACAGTAACTGACGAGATAATAGGTAAGTACCTAAATAAAATATTTTTATTTGAATAGTTAAAGCCGCTGACAGAGATTTGATAGTTCTAAAATCGTCTTATGACAGCTGCTCCAGAAAACCTGAGATGATGAACAAAAATTGAAATTTCCCAAGGAAGTACATACATACAAACATTTTTTGTTCTAAAATTTGAAGTAAATCGCCAGACTCATTTAACAATGGATAGATGTACTGACGCAAAGGGGATCAGCCCAACAAACGCACATACCAACTGACGAAAATGACTTTTTGTTCTTTTCCATTATTTTCAACTAATAAATACTGGTCAAATAGACCAATTTAAAATGGATGAATTACCCGTATTGTTCTATGTGTGTTTTGTCGCACAAATATATCATCAAATCAAATAAAAACATAAATAAAGCCAAAAAGGTTTCAAAAAAGAAAATTACATATATACATAGGTACACTCAAATATTTACTTTGCCTTATTATTGTTCATTATTTATTCTGCCTAAGGCGATTCATTAGATTGCCAAAAATTTCCACGCACATGTTCAAAATTTGAAATCAAAATTACATTCTTGCTGATTATGGACTGGGTATTTATCATTCAAGAGTTTAACACTCAAGTATACTTTTGTATTGATTTTGTATAAAAAAAAAATAAGTAAATAATGTCAGCAAAATATGAAGAGAACTTCAGTCTACTCGTATTTAAAATTCAAATTCACTAAAATTCTATTTTCAAATAGTTAAATAAACAAAAAGAATAAGTAAAGTAAACAATTCATTTAGATGAAAGAAGACAAACAGGGTTCTTTTTACTACAATAAGAATTTGTAAGTTTTAAAACTGGTTTTTAAGCAAATTTTTACAAACAAGAAAGATTAAATATTTTATACACTTTTCAAAAACATCAAGTTTGTTTTTATTTGACAAAATACAAAAATTGTTTTCAATAATAAAAACAAAAAACTTTGCTTACATTATTCAAGCTTTTATATTCAACAATTGAATTTTTTTAGCAGATGCCAAGAAATTGTAATATAATCTATTCTAACCGGCACTTCAGCATCTATTTAAAATTTAAAAATTAAAAATTTACTCACATTATTCAATAATAAAATATAATACTATAAAGTTGGACTCCAAATCTATCTAAGCAGTGAATTAAACTGTTTTCCACACACTTAATAAACTAAAAACAATTAAGTATTATTGTTAAATAAAATTCCTTCTTCCACTTTTTTTTTACTATTGTTTATGTGCCGCACATTTCACACGATCGAATTTTCACACAAAAAAAAAAAAACAAAACAAAAAAATTTTAATAAGAGATTTTAATTCATTAACTCCTCAAACACGACTGATTCCCACAACAGTAACAACTAACTAAGTCGCCATTTCTTAAGACAAAGTTATTCACTATATTGGCTCTATAAGCTTTATTGGACTCTACCGACCTGCACAGAAGTTGAATGTACCTGTGCTGCCTCTATTAACATGACTGTGGTTTTAATTGAAGTCTTTCTGTCTACAAATTGTGTTGTAGAATAAGACCAATTTATTCTGAATCATCAAGCGGAAGATTTTATTTATACCTAATTGTTAATTCGTATTTTCTGAATTAAGTTTGCAGACCTAGCAATTTCACCTCAACCTCAGATATATTTTTATATTTATCACAGTAAAATAAAATTAGATATCAAAACAAATGACAAAAAATAAAACTGGGTACACCTGAACTCTATGTCTATTTAACCCCATCATAAAATAACATGATGACTAAATCAGTCAAATATTAGTAAAACCAGTTTTTATTTATACGAAATTGGTAAATATTATTGTTTAATTTTACAAGATTCAAAATATGTGTATAATTTAAATTTGTAGAGAGGGAAATCATTAACAAAAAAAGCTTTCTTGAAAATCATAGTCATTAATATTTCAAACAAATTTTAAATCAGTTAAACACACTTAACCATAACAAACGTGCTAAAAATTTAGGTTTTGCAATTCCATAAGAGAAGCTTAAAGATTGCATCAAAAAGCTTCAGAAGGAATGCAGATATTCATCAATAATAAGTTACTTAAGTTTGACAAGACATAAAAGTCTATGCGTATACAGAGACAACAATAAAAGAGCCCACGCACGTATTGTAATAATTTTCAAGTTCGTTGCTCAGCTCTTTTGTTTGTTTTGATACAATTTATAATATATCAACCAAAATAGCCGATTCGAATATGAATTTCGTAAAATTATGTGTTTGTGTGTTTGGTTCAAGCGTAAAACAATTTTTTTTTTAAATATCATGTCTTAAAAGTTTAAAAGACATCAAGGTCAAAAATTGACAAACAACGACCGGTGGTAAATACAGAAAAGACTTTTTGTCATCATTCCAGACTATATGGCCTGATGGTGTGTGCGACTGTTGATGGGTATTTGAATAATTAATTTATAACTAAAAATATAAGACTCTCTGCCCATGAGGCGTTTAATTATATTGTTATTATTAGGCCGATGGATATGTTATCGATTGCTAATTAAATTGTGTGGGTTTTTCTTTTGTTGTCGTTGTTGTTATTTTTTTATGAAACATATTTTTTTAATATTTGAACTGGAAATTGTGGCATACTTGTTGAATAACTTAAGCTTTTAATACACAGACGTATATTTCAAGGTTAAGGTGTCAGTGATTATGTTGTTTTTTTTTAAATAAAATTTTATATTAGTAGAGATTTTGGGAAACATACATACATACATGTGAATATTATTTGAAATTATTATTGCAAATAATAAAACTTTTGTGGAGAGTTATTATCGGTTGGAAGTTACTGCTTGTGGAAAGGGGAGTGGCATTCATGTCGTCTAGCGAAATGTTTCCTCGGAAAAAAGAGCATATAAATGTGTTGTAATTTAATCACGTAGATTATTTATTTAAATAAAAGGAAAAAAAAGAAAAAACGTATAAAATACGATCATCTCTTTGACAAGTTCCATCAATTGAATAATATCTACACTGTGCAAAATTTCATAACTCAAACTAAAACAACATTTGTATGAGTATACCTTGTCAAATCAAATGTACTTATTTTCAGCTGTACTAATAATAAACTGATATCCGTTTCCTTACACACTTGTAAGCTGGCATGCAGTTAGCGTATGGTAACTTTCCTTATTTGTAGAGATATGAATGATATTTTCCCAGTATTTATCACTTCGCCATATTCACCACTTTATAAAATTGTGGTGAATTTCTATTACATGTGCCCCACACATGTACTGATTAACGAAGTATTGGTCGTCAATTCCAATATGTGTGCATTTATTTGTTAAGATAAGTTATCCGTTAATTAAACGTGGAATATAGCGAGATAAAGTTATCCGTACGTCACAGAATTACAAATTAACAAATTTAATGTATAATAAATGGTAACACGGGTTTATCCATCGTTAATTAACGCGCAGATTTGTCTCCAACTAGTCTAGTTGAAGTCAGTGTTTTATATATTCAAAAATGTAGCCAAAAATCTTTATTTCGTTGGCTGATAATTAGACTTTGAACTTGTTTGTTAAATGAAAAAGGAGTAAGCTTAAACAAAATGTTAACAATCATATTGAAAACACGTGTGGCATTTATTTTAACAAAAATTTATATAGCTATCGTCCACTAAACCCGAATTATTTAAACTGATTAGTTTATTTCTGATCGACACGTTTCTTTAATTGAATTTTAAAAATGTTTTATTGGAACAAGCAAAACTACTTTACGGTTATATTTATAGATTTGTTGGCGTTTTTCTTAATTATTTAAAAAATATTTTAAATGCAGTAAAAGAACAAAATAAATAAAATAAAATAACAAAGACAGCGATAGCAAAGTTAAATAATTTTGATTTCAATACCAATTATTGTATCTTAAAATAAAGCATATTATTCCGGTCTCAAAATCACCGTTGTAAAACTTTTTATACTAGTTTATGTTATGGATTTATTGATAAATTAAAAATAGACGTTGTTAAGAAAATCTTGTTTTGTGCAATTACTCAGAAACCATCGTGAATGTATTAGAGGAGTTGTTAAAATTATGCAGTAAAAAGAAATTATCAAAGATATTGAATATTAAGAAAATTTTAAAAGAAAAGTCTTTTGATTCAGAATAGCTTTTTATGGCCTTTAGTCCTACAAACTGGCGTTTCGTCCGGCTTACTCACTTGGACTCATCAGTGACATTGTGAGGGCCTTGTCATATGCAGTTTGTATTAAGTTCAGTTCAACTTACATGAATTCTTTTACAAAAATCAACTGTAAACTATATCCAACAAGATTAGAATTCCTAATCATTAAGCTGGAAATTTTTTTGCCTGGGGTCTGGCATAGTTTCTATAAGGTTTTTTTATAATACAAATTCTATAAACTATTGAAATAAATCAGCCAAGTAGAAGACTTATAGCATTTAGCATTGGACTTGTTGCTCAAAATAGCTATTTTCAATCAATATATATATTTATATTTTATTTTCCTGTTCTGTTAAAAAAAGCGGAAGAAAAATTCTGAGTGCTTTTAAAAAAAATGTCTAATTGAAATATTAAAAGATTTTATGTGTGGAAAGTTGGGCCCATTTTTTTTTATCAGAAATATTAATTAAGTCCTAGTTTACTCCCTAAATACATTCAAATTTAAGAACAAAATTTTCAATGATGAGTTTCATATACAGCTACATATAACTGGCACCTAAGTGAAGAGACTGAAATATAATTCAATTAAACGTTTTCAAATGAGCTCAACTCCAAAATGCAATTTGTCTCAGGCACATTGGTTTTTAACGCTTATAGCCTAGGAAGATCAGACAAAAAATTACAAAACTACGAAAAATTCCGACAAAGCTGAATTTTGGTGGAGAGCTTTGTTTTGACGTCTTAACCATATCCTGAAAAGTTTCGTAAATTTGGACCGAGGCATAATTTTTTTTTGGGGGGTTAAAGAGGGTGAAATTCAGTGTTTTCTTAATTTCTCAAAAACTATAAGTTTTTTTTTGAAAAAATCTGAAGGAACAAATTGTAGCTTATGTCATTCTTCACAAAAAAAGATTACATTGGTTAAATTTAGTTTGGCTAAATCTCTTCTTTATAAAACCATGTTTTTGGGGTGCCCGGGGTAAGGGAATGACTGCCATCTTGAAAAACGGAAGTGATTTGGTTTTTGTTCAACAACGCGATGAAATTTCCTCTTACAACGAAATCATAAAAAATTATATTTAAACAATAAAATCATCAAAAAAAAAGGTAATAACGAACTCTTTAGGTTCACTTATCTTGAAGTTGTAGCATATCAAAGAAACACTCTTTATTTTGTACTGTAAATGGACAAATAACGGTTTTTGTTAATATCTCAGCTGATATAATTTTTTTCAAAAAATTATTGAGCTCATGTTAATGCTCATAAGATTTTGGACAAAAAAGATTGTTACACTTTTTTCATAGGAGCATCAGATCTCAAGAAAAACGTGCACAAACGTTATGATAAGAGCTTTTCACTGTAATGAATATTTTTTCTTCATTTTGCCTAGTGCAAGTTTTTCTCAAAATCTATTGCTCTTACGAAAAAAAGTTTTATAATCTTTTTTGTTCAAAATTTTATAAGCATTAATATAAGCTCATTAATTTTTCTTACAAAATTATATCGGCTGAGATTAACAAAGAACCGATATTTGTCCGTTTACAGTACAAAATAAAAAGTGTTTTTTTGATACGCTATAATTTCAAGATTAGTAAACCTACAGAGTTCGTTAATAGCTCATTTTTTAGATAATTTTACTGTCTAAATGTTATTCTTTTATGATTTTGTTACAAAAGGGTATTGCATCGAGTTGTTGAACAAAAACCAAATCACTTTCTTTTTCAAGATGGCGGTCATCCCTTACCCCGGGCACCCCAAAAACTTGGTTTTGTAAAGAAGAGATTTAGCAGACATATTACACATAATTTATTAACAATTATAATTAGAACATGATTGTGTTCACAACTTTTAATGTAGGTACATAGTGTACCCAGTTTTCCATTGGTAATTTAGCGGATAAACCGAGGTTTAACGATAGTTTAACTTCAGTTTGTGCAATCGTGGTTGAAATTCAATCCATGGTTCAGGAAATTTTAAATCACCGACTTTGGCAAGTTAAACAAGGTTAAACTATGTTTCAAGGTTCAAGTATGTTGTAATTACCATAAACAAGATTAATCAATCTTTAAACGTCTGTTAAGCCGCTAAAAGCGGCGAGTCAAAAATGTTGAACCATGGATCAAAATTTTAACCATTTTAATCATATTTTTACAACTGGCCCTAAATCCGCCGAAGCAGTGAGTAAAAATTGCAGTACATCGGGTGAACATATGAACCACGTTTGTATTTACAAACTGGAACTTATAGGCCAAGATTACACATGTAAGTTTTACTTATTATCACTTATTTAAAAATTCGTTTCATATGAGCTGCGAAAAGCGAATTCATATGAGTAATTTGTTTGGTTGCTGATAGATGCGAAATGAGTGCTAAAAAAATATGAAGTTAAATTAAAACAAATCATTCGCTGCTTTAAGGAATGGGCCCTGATGTTAAAACTAATTTAAGGCTAGTTTTTTTTGAGATAAAATGGGATCGTTTTTTCACTTTGTCGAAAAGTTAAAAGAAAACAACGATTCAATTAGACTGTGATTGTTCACTACGCCTTAGCTATGAGTTCATGAGTTAAAATACTCAGAGCTTTAAGGGCCAGTTTTTCAGTTCAAGGTTAAATCTGAGTAAAATTGATGAGAAAAAAATCATATGGAAGGTGCATGCCGTTACTTTTGGTTCATAAAAAAATGTAAAAAAAATTGTGGGGGAGTAACCAAAAGAAAACATTATGTAAGCTCGAAAGTAAGTATAATTTCTATTTCTGCCAGGAAAAACATTGCATTATAACAAAAATCAATTCCAGGATTTGGATAGACAAGCTTTAAAGTTTCTATTCATATTTTGTTATTGATAAGAGAATTTTGGCTTGACAAACACGCTATGGCTACATAATTTAAAATATTTATATCTCTCGAGCAGCAATGCCAATCAAATCTCTGAAATCAGTCTATACTAGCTCTTTGACAGCCATAAGTTGTCGTTTCTCGACTTAATACAATTATTGAAAAATGCCTTCACTCTAGTCTCTTTGATAGTTATTAGTTGTCTTTCGTCTCTTGACTTAATAAAATTGAAAAAAGGCCTTCTCAAGTCACTAATGAGTTTTATTAAGACCTCACGGATGAAAAAAAATTTTGTATTGTATGTCTAAACAGCGCTAAATGCTATTTTAAATCGTTTCTCATTTTAATTGAATTATCACTTTTTTGACTGCAGGGTATACCTACTAGTAAAATTTAAAGCTTTTGAACTTGACTACGGAAAAAAAAAGTTTTTAATATGATACAAATTCTTTATTCTACTGCTTTAATAAAAAAAAGGGTTGGGGTCAAAATCCCGAAAACCAAAGTCCCGAAAATCCAGAAAATCCCAAAAACCCAAAATACAGAAAATCCAGAATCCCGAAAACCCAAATTCCTAAGAACCCAAAACCCCGAAAACCCAGAATCCTGAAAACTCAGAATCCCGAAATTCCAAAACCCCGAAAATCCAAAATCCCGAAAACTCAGAATCCTGAAATCCCGAAAAATTTTAGAAATGAAAAATTTGGCATTTTCATTTTATATAATTTTTCGAGATTTTAATTTCAGAAAAATAATCCTAAGTTCCGTTAACTTTTCTTTTAACAAAATCAAAAGTTGTTATTGTACTTGCAGTAGCGTTGTGATTACATTAGAGAAGAGTGCAAACAAAATTCAAGTTGAAGTAAAATTAATAAAATTGTGAGTTTCAATATTTCAATTTTAATTTTTAATTTAATATTATAATTTGAATGTTATTTTATTTTAAGTTGATAAACTAAAATGGATATTTCTTTTTTGTTTATTAAATGTTTCACTAAGCACACAATTTTGAAGAGTTATTTACTTTTTTTTTATTTTGTTTTCGGGAGTTTGGCCTTTTTGGATTTTGGGTTTTCGATAGTTTGGGTTTTCAGGATTCTGGGTTTTCGGCATTATGGGGTTTCAAAATTCTGGATTTTCTGGATTTTGGGTTTTCGGGATTTCGTGTTTTCAGGATTCCGGCCTTCTCTCTGGACAATTCTGTCCGTCTCCCATACAAAAAATCGAACATGCGGATTTTGGGTTTGCAAGTTTTCAGGATTCTGGGTTTTCGGGATTCTGGATTTTGGGTTTTCTGGATTCAAAATTTCCGGATTCTGTCCGTCTCCCATACAAAAAATCGAAAATGCGAATTTTGGGTTTTCGGGTTTTCAGTATTCTGGGTTTTCGGGATTCTGGATTTTTGGGATTTATGGTTTTCTGGATTCAAAATTTCGGGATTCTGCCCGTCTCCCATACAAAAAACCGAAGAACTTTTAAAATCAAGTAAAAATAAATTGTAAATTCCACAAATATTTCAAATAGCATTGTTTTTCGTAATAAAATAATCGAAAATCATTAAAAAATCGTTTTTAAATGTAACTATTAATTCTTTATGGGGCTACTCAATGTTATAAAGCTGATGACCATATACGACAGAGCCATTCGATCCACTTGGCTCGGATGGATTTTGGATTGGTGCAGATCCAATTTGACTAGTTAGCTCTGTCGTGTATGGGCACTTTAACTCTTGTGTGTCTTTGGAAGCACTTAAATGGCTCATCTTGTTTAAAACGTTTAAAGTTCCATCCATTTAAAATCAATCTCTAAATAAATAGTAAAAAATGGAAGTAGTTATAAAATTAATAACACTATTTAATTTAATTCTATTGATTTTAAGACTTTTTATGCATTCATAATATTTTATGAAAAACCACTTTTGTTAATTATGCACCATTCATAGAAGAAAAAGCAAGTAAATTATAATTCTTAGTATATGTGCGATAAAAGTTTCTAAATTTGTTTCAAAAAATCAAAAATAAAATAAACAATATTAAAATTAACAAAACACAACCACACACACAAAACTCTATTAACAGTTTATAAGGAATGTTTTTAACACTAATCACGCCATTAGCATTCAACTGGCATTATGGAATTGCAAATAGTGATCTCTGTTTATGAATACGTCTTTCCTGTCACACGTTTTTTACACCCCTAAATCGAAATAGCAGCAGCAAGACATATATATATATCTATTTATGTATATTTGTGTGGATTTATTAAGAGACTCTCAATTGAAGCTACAATAATATGAAGGTTGTCATAGACGCTTTGAATGACTAAAAATACTGAAACTATAATTTTTCAGAAAAGAAAACAAAAACGCGAGCTTTCGAAAAAAACTGAATTTATTTTTAAATCCTTAATCCTTCACAATAATAAATGAACAAAAAATATTATATTCATCTTCAAAGCTAAGCTATTCTGTAAATCAATAATAGTTTGCTTGAACCTGTAGCGCCATTAGCAATGCCATTTTGGTTGACGTTTTGGGTGTGGCAAAAAGCATCTTACGCATCGCATTAGCGCATGAGTAATAATTTTTTTTTGTTGATGAAAATAGTGTTGGAGCTTGAGTTAAAACGAATATTCTGCTAGCATATTTAATGGATTACTTAGGAACTAAAACATAAAAAAACCTCATTGACTTTGATAATTTCCAACAAAATAGCACTTAATATGTATTTTAAATAGACCTACGTGGTTTAAATTTATTTAAAAAATATATGACTTTTCATCGAGCTTAAACACATTAATAACTTCTACATACATATGTATATGTATAAGCTATCAGGCTATAACACCTATAGTAACAACAGAGTGTTAATGTTTATTTATTTGCATTCCTTGGGGGCAATCATAAGTGTAAAGGGACAAAAGTCAACTTATTTAAGTTCGTAATTAAGCTTTGATCTGATACTTTTCATAAAAAAAAAAAATAGTAAAATTCTTGTTGACATTTGACTGCTTTGTAGATTGAGTTGGCCATGAAAATTTTTCTGCCATTAATATAAGTAATAATAATCATTGGTCAAGAACTTTGGCTTTAATGACAAAAACTTAAGTTATTCTTGTTAGAAAGTCTAGAAGCTATTGTGAATAGTTTCGAGATTATTTAAAAGAAGATAACTTCGTTATGTATGTAAAATTAATTGAACATGCATACATAGTTCAAAATTATTAATTTCCTAGGAAATGAATTCAGATTATATAGTGAAAACGGCAAATAACCATAATAATTACCTATCTGTAAAATGTTGAAATGAAATTGGCTCCAAATCTTGAACAGATTAGTATTTAGGAATTTGTTACCTATTACTCATTATTTTTTACTTTATTATTTTATTAACTTTTGTTTAGTTTAAAACATTATCTCGTGATGGTAATCGCAGTAAACCTCTTTGTTTAATATAAAGCATCACAGCATGATTTAAACATTGGCAATAAGGGGAAACACTTACAAAAGACAACTTTTTGACAATTTTGAATATGGAGTTAATATAGGGATTTAAAAACATAAAAAAGGCAGGTTAATGTCCATCTAAATTTCGGCACTGTATTTTTAAAACAAACCATAACTCAAGTCATTTTAAACCCTCGCTTTAGCATCAATACCAATGAAGTCAGAAACTTAGAATTCCTAGTATTTAACAAACCAATCAATACAATGCGTTTCTCATCAGGATTTCAAATTCTTAACACTAGTTGTTCCTAATATAAATAAGATTTCAAAAATCGAAAAACTGTAACTGACTCATTGTTTCACTAACTGACAGATCACAAAATTATGGAGTGCTTCCCAACATCTTAGAATCTTGAAAAATATAAAACAAATTATAGAAAAATGAAACAATATGAAAACTGTTGTCTTGATAATTTTTGAATAAATAATTCGTTAAATAGCTCAGAACTCGAAAAAAACAGAACAATTTGATTACTTCGGGAAATATGAACACATGCAAGCAAAATTTTAAAATTGTACTTTTAAAAGAGCACTTTTTTTTAAATATTTTTTTTCTTATTTATTTTTTAACATTTAAAAAAAAATTTCGTACGCCAATATGTATTATTAATTTGAATTAAAAAAATAAGTTCCAGCTAAATTCATTCATTGTAATATTGAATAAAAAAAAAAAAATAATAAGTACTTTTTTAAAAAATCAAAATTTTTTTCAAAATTTTGCTATTTTTTTAATCAAATCGTAAAATATTAACTTTGAAATTTTTTTTACAAAATAGATTATCATGTCTTCAGTAGTTCCCTCATTTCTTTTTTAACTACGATATATGTAGGTAAATACTATAAGGCAAGTTTTGGATTCCTGCAAAAAAAACTCGAGATAACAATCAAACATGACATAACGATAACAGCGAACAAAACATAAGTGGGTGGCGAATCTCTGTCTGTCTGTCTATCTGACTGCCTGTTCTGGCTACACGCTACAGCCTAAACGTCTGAATTTATTTTCTTAAAACTAGGTACATAATGGTTTTTGGTGATTCTGCCCACACATTTTTTTATCTTTCTTAGAACTAAAAATAACGGTACTTTCTATACAAAATCTTTTTTTAAAAGCAATTTTACAAAATCTTGTTTTTTTCAATAATGGCCCACAACTTTTCTTAAAAATAAATGAATTAATTTCTTTTGGTAAAAGCTACCTTTGGATGGGAAACCATTTTTCAAAAAATGGTTATTAATGGTATCTCTCAAAGAAAATTTTTTTTATTTTCGATTTTCTTCCAAACGGTTATTTTGATTTAAATATTTTTGTATACAGAAGCTTCGAAACAATGTTAATATTTTTTTTTTAACAAACATTTTCAAAAAAAAATATGTTTCGGACTTTTAAAAAACGCTCAAACATTTTTTTTTGAAAATCAAATATTATAAAAACTAAACGGTTGATTTTTATACTTTGCAAAGTATTAAAAAAATTGCTTTTATGAAAAATAACGGTACTTTCCATACAAATATTAAAAAACCGTTAGTGAAATATTTTTTATTCTTAAAAACGGCTACTATGATTGTTTTTTTATAAAACTTATTCTTTATGCTTATATTATTGCGATTCCTCATAGCTCCTAGATTAAGAAAAATCCTCTCGTCAGTTCCCATAATGCAACCGAGTTTGGACTAACTCCAGTGAGGAATCACTCCACTTGCTATTAGATACACACTTCCCAGGTAGTTCCCAAAATATATAAGGTTTTGACTCAAAAGATTCAAACAATATATGTAACTATAAATAAACTAGGTCTGATTATTAGCCCTCTTAATACAATACTAGAGAGAAACTCAAATGGGCAATCGACAGCTTCGAACCATATAAATCAGCCGGACCTGACGGTATAATACCAGCTGAACTTCAAATGGCTTCAGGCATCATCATCCCTATCCTATTTAAACTTCATACCATCCTTATGAAAAGATGTTAAAGTGGCATTCATACGCAAAGCGGGTAAGTGCCTTCATATAAATCCGAAGGATCTAAGACCTATCAGCCTATCATCATTCCTTCTTAAGACTTTAGCGCTACTGATTGATATCCATCTGCGTAGTGGAATAGAACCCAATCTTTTTTCTCCGGCATAACACGCTTACCGCAAAGGGAAATCGGTTGAAACGGCCGTACATAACTTGGTACGCACTATTTAATATTCCCTCAATCATAAAAAGTATACTCTGGTTGCATTTCAACTAGCTAACTAGCACAGCTTTTCGTCTCAGAGCCATCTCTCAATGGTCCAATAACTCTACTGGCCATACTATCATTCTGACTACACCATACCTAAGCCGGTGTTTGGCAAAAATTTCCAAGTCTCAATTATAACAAGGTGCACTTGGTGCATCACATGATGGTGAATTTTTGAGAGATGAAGCAATTCATTTCTACACGGATGGCTCAAAAACCGAAGAGGGGGTAGAGGTGCCGGCGTGTACTCAGAACGACTAAACATTAGCATCTCCTTCCGTCTCCCTGATCATTGCAGTGTGTTCCAAGCGGAAATCCTGGCGATAAAAGAAGTTTTATCTTGGCTCACAGAAAACGTAATATCTACATTGAATATCCGTATCTTCTCAGATAGCCAAGCTGCTCTTAAATCACTATGCTCTGTTTCTACAAACTCTGTAACTCCCCGAAACTGTCGATCGTCTCTAATGGAGATGGCAGACCAGTTCAACATTCACTTTTTCTGGGTGCCGGGACACAGAGATATTCCAGGAAACTGTAAAGCTGATGAACTCGCCAGTATAGGAACTTTTACACCAATATCACCTTACAAGATGAATATTGGAGTACCAATCGCTACTTGTAAACTTATGCTTAAGCAAGAATCCATGATGATGACAAACAGCAGATGGACAGGTATCACTACTTGCCTGGCGACAATACGGATCTGGCCAACACTGGATCCGAAGCAATCGAAATATTTGTTATTTCTAGGTAGATTGCATTTTAGCTCCACAATAGGGGTCATTACTGGACGCTGCCTCTTAGGCAAACTCGCCAATGGACTCGCCGTTTTCTCAAATGACTTCTGCAGAAGCTGCATGAACGAGGAGGAGGAAGAAACTATCACACACCTTCTTTGCTCATGTCCTGCTCTTTCGACGCAAAATACACCTAGGAAATTTTTTCTGTAATTTAAATAAAATCGACATTCACTGGCTTCATCGCTTTATTAAAAGCTCCAATTAGTTTAATGAGCGAGCATAACCTCGTAGTCTTTATGTGGTATCACAATGGGCCTATTCTGGCCTAGATGTGTCAGCAGTTTTCCTGGCAGCCACGCCACCTTAACCTAACCTTACCTATATTAGTGCGATATACAAAATTGAAATTTTAAAATAGTTTCAATTTTTTTTTTTGAAAATTCGATATCTCAACAACGGGTTGACAATTTTTTATAATGCACACAAATAAATATTTACAATTTGCATGCCAAAAATGTTCCTTAAAAATGTTATAAGAATTTGATTGTGTAAATAATTATTTGTTAAGAAATCCGCTCCAACGATTTTAAATATTTTTTTTGTACATTAATAGTCAGTCAGGAATAAAGATGTCATTTATTTTTTCATATAAAACTCTCCAAGAAGTTATTTAAGCCAATTTAAATATCGTATTCCATGGTTTTAAACATTTGTTTTCTCATAATTTCCATGTATTTACATGTAATGTTCTTAAACTCTCAGCGTGTAACCCAGTCGTGCATTTTATTTATTTTCAAAATCGTTGTAATTGTTTTTGAGATAAATTAACAGTTGTATGGGAAATCCAAGTACCATTATTTTTTGAGCTAAAAACAATTCAATTTCTCCTCAGGTAAATCACGAAAAAGCCTTAAATTCAATATTTTAAGAAGGCCGCATCATTGGCTAAGACTTATAGATCCAGATACAAACAGACAGTCAGACAGAAAGATAAACATAATTGTAGAATGCACTTTTTTCGTGTTCTCTATAATCGTAATCTCATGTTTGAGATTTGAATTATGCGATATTTCCTCAATTTTGGGTGATATTTCCAAACTTTATTTCAATGAATATGCAATGTCTTTAGAAATTTTTGTGAGGTTATATTAATTTAAGATTTCAAAATAATACAGTTACAATTATTGTTGTATATATATGTATGTATGTATGTTTAGGATAATTTCAAAGTTTCTTTAAATGCGGATTCTTGAAATGCAAATGAAGCTATACTTTGCAACCACCCCAAATCCTATAGCGAGCCCAAGCAGGGGAGTTGCAGATACCTCAGAGTTTATTTGCGATTTTTTAAACTTAACAAACCAAGTAAATGAGAGGTTTTGTTTGGTTTGTCAAATTGAAAAACTCGCGACCAAGCGGCTTCAGTTCTTGCGTCAATTTAATCTTGTAAGGATGTAGACCGAGATCTTTTCCCAAAATTCGCCACAACGACGTCACAGAGATGCCCAACGATTGAGAACGACGTGTGAGAGACGCATTTGGGCTTTCTGCAACTGAAGTCTCAGCGGCAGCAATATTTTCGACACTACGGGCACTTCTTTGTCTCACTGACACGGGAACATTTTGTACTGTGCCTGTGGATTTAAATTTGTCCACTAGACGCTCAATTGTTGATCTGCTAGGACGATTATGACGACCATAAATTAGACGTAGCGCTCTTAACGTTGAGGCCACTAACTCCGAATTTCGGTAGTAAATTTTAATAATTTCGACTCGTTGTTGGCTCGTATATCTTTCCATCATAAAATGGCAAACCTTACTGAAGAGAAATGTCAAAAGAGCGGCAAGAAATATGGCGTCGTTTGCTGCCCCTGTCGATCTACTTCTGTAACGTCCCTGTTGAAAAACCCTTTACTATTATATATTGTAGGTATGTTCATATATAATAGTGTAGATTTTTGTAAGAAAAAAATTACAAAGCATTCTTATTTCGATTTTCTCATTAACGACTTAACCGAATTCAATTAAATTTTAAATTAAAAAGCTTACTTGCAAGGTCAATAATATTGCATATACAAATTTTGAAAAAAAAACAATTTTCGATAAAAAAAATATTTTTATTTTTATTCTAAAAAAATTAAACTGATATTTGAAAAAAAAATAGAGCTTTTAGATAGTTTACCGAATTTTGGTGAAAACAAATATTCTTCCATATTACAATGTTTTGAAAATAGCGGATGAATTCGGAACCAAAAGCATGTGTGGAAACAACACTCAGTGAACGTACTCAAATAATAATCGGTATTACCTATTGTCAAAATATTTTTTCTTCCTTAGATTTTTTGAAATACAATTTTTAATTTCAAAATTGTAATATTAAATCCAACTTTTATATGTATATCTTTTAGAAAGCCCGTTTTGAAACTATTATACATAATATACATATTCTTTTCAGATGTTTTCTATCATTAAAAAGAGAGATGTTTTTTTTCCAAAATACTTTTTCACTTTTTCGGGCTATATACTATAAATCTAAATTTGTTAATTTTTGTGAATTCAAATATTTTGCTGTTTAACGTCTAAAAATTATTACAGTCGTAAAATATCTTGCTATTGAAAAATAGCAAATAGTTGATATTGACAAAAATGGACATTGAACCTTTTAGAACTAAACTACAGATATAAGTTTGTGACTTTTCTTGACACTATTTATACCGACAAATGTAAGAAAAAATTAATAAACAATTAAATGAATGTCATTTTTTGTTTCATGCTTATTACAGTTCAACTCATTCACTCTAAGGACTTATCACAACAAAAAACAAGATCAATTTATTACAAGGCGATAGAATAATTTAAATAAATTTCACAAGGTGTTAAAGTTTAAAATTAATCTAAGTTACTAAGTTTTTAATCTAACATTATTTTACTTGAATATTTATTCAAATAATTTTGCAATATGGCATTTAGTTAATTTTGTTTTTGTTTTCAATTACAATTTTGTTATCTAAAGGTTTACTTGTTGTGTGTGCTCATAGCAAATTAACTATTGCAATTGCAACTACTATATGCAAGCAAACAGACGTTAAGACTACCAATTACTCAATGTGCAATATAGTAAATACTAAATGTTTGTAATATCTACCTCACCGATTTTTATTCATATTTTAACTTCAGATTTGCAACACTGAGCTATGAGGCAAAAAATACTTTCATACTGCGCCTGCTGTGGTGTGCCTGTGGGTCTGAATTCCAATGTAAGCTCACGTGTATGTAACTTTATATCGACCGTTGATTATTATTATTGTTTATCTATGTACAAGTACTTTAATGCAACGCATTTGAAATTCTTTGATTACATTTTTACAAATAAATCTACACACTCGGAATCGATGTGTATGTATGACGGCATGGGGTTTGATACTGATTAACTTGTAACACGCGAAATGTAAGCTGTGTCTTATTCTACTCCTCCTCGCCTCATACCTGCAATGATGACGATAATTATTTTGTAAACACAAGAAAATATAGGTAGATACCTACATACATACATCATGCATTATATTGAAATAAAATAACGAATAAAATAATCATCTTGTTTATCTATCAATCAATTTTAGTTTAATTATAAGTTCGAAGGCTTCGGATTTTTAGCAAGGTTGTTGTACGAGGAATAAAAATAGGCTTTTTGTCAACATAAGCATTAAATTTTTGACGTTAAGGGGCTAGTCTGATTGATCAGACGAATATTAAATATTCAATTTAAGGCGTTAAGACTGATGGAGGGTCATTTCCCGATCTGTGAAGCTGTAAATTGCTTAACAAAATTAGCATTTAAGTCTCTTCAACAATTTTCCGTTTTATTACTCCACTAACATATTTTTCCTGAATTTCGTGGTTGGACATTTCTGCAATGAGATTGGATCTACTCTGTTTTTAGGAAAGACAGAAAATCTACTCCGATACCCTTAATTGCTCATCTATTCCTTATTTTAATAAAATGCAAAAATTAGAATTATCTTCAATTTATAAAACATGCTGAAGAATGAAAAATCAATAAAACTTCAAGGACAAATTTATGAACTTCCGAATAATTCATGGCTTTTTTTTTCAAGAATATATTTTTGCTTCAATTCATCATTTATCTTATTTATTACATTTTTATTTCTAGAATTTTTTTTTAACTAATGTTTCAATCTGCGAAACTTCTGCATCTGCTCCGAAATTCTTACTCTTCGACCACAACCACTTCATTAATTTTTTGCCGAATACTAAATGTACCTAGGACCAGGTTCACACGGCATTCCATCGCCCGTTTTTTTGCAGTATAAATCCAAACGGTAGATAAATCGAAACAGTTAACGTACATACTCGTACATCGTGTGAAAGGTTCTATGTATGTAGAATACATAGGCCACTGCTCATTCGCATGGATTTATACTGCAAGAAATCGTGCGGTGCTTTGCCGTGTGAACCAGGCCTAAGCATGAGAAGCACTGAACTCGAGATACTCTCGGAGTATTTTTCACTTACATGCAAGGTCACAAGTCGCAAAAGGTAATACCACTCACAAAAATACTAATGGTCGAAGAGAAAAACCATTACTCCCAGGAGTTTCTGTTCAGTTTTCATCAGTTAATTAATTCCTTCAAAAATAAACTGAAGATATTGCACGATTTCACCGTGGGAACAATTCATTTTAGCTAACTACAAATTTTCAAAAACGATAATAATAGCTTTATTTTATATATTTTTGGTCAAAAATTGTCAGCCTGTCAAATTTCTCTCAGGGGAAACTAAATGAAAAAAAAAAAAATATGAAACGGTCTGGTGGAAAATTGTGGCAACGATTTTTTTCCATTTTTATCTGACATCTGGGGCTGAAGTGCCACTTCAGTAATCGAGTGAGTGAGTGCCATCAATGATCGAATGAACGAGTAGGCACTTTAAATGCTGCCGCACTAGATTGCTGGAAACGTGAGCGAATGACTCACGTTATTCAGTCTCGGTATTACTCCATAATTGATGCGGTAATTTGGAAAGGAAGTGTGAAAAAAAACTAGTAAGAAATGGCAATTTTAGTCAATCTTCATATTTTTCAGTACCTTGCTGACCTAAAATTTGATTAGCAACTTCCAATTATCAAAAATGTAAAATTTCATTTAGATTCCATTACACTAGGTGTTAAAATAATTTCCAACTCACACATTTTTAAAAACTAGCCTTAAATTGGTTCTAATCGATTGGTGACATTTGTAAACATTTTGTGGACTATCTCTTATAATTTGGTATTTAATTTTTGAGTAAATTTAATATGAAAGTATACATTCAAGCACATATTTTAGGATATTTCTAATATAAACTTGACTCAGCTCTTACCTTCAACAATACTTTTTTTTTTAGTTTTGGACCAAACTCTAAGCCAAATTGTGAAGCATTTATTTTTTAAATAAAAATATAGGCAGTAGGTACCTCTGAACTCAGCATCCCAAATCATTAAGAGTACCAAATATCATTAATTTGTATCAAGATTTGGAGTGGGAAATAATTTGTTTCGCCAAAATGCAACAAACGGACCACTGTGTGGCGCTTCTAAGGCCTTACTTTTTCCTTACTATTTTGTAAAGGAATTTTAAATTTTTACTAAAAGCTGAATGCCATCGCACGCAGTGTGCTACCCTCGGCCTTATGGCCTTTAGTTCTAAAATAAAATAAAAAACGTGTGAGATGAGAAATGACTAAAAATGATAATGTGCAAAGTTCGAAGAGAATCAATTCAGCCGTTTAGGCTGTAGCTCAATGGATAGAGAGTCAGGCAGATAGACAGAATTGTGAGACCCACTTCTTTGATCTTCCCTTTCATCGTAATGATCATGCTGATCAAAATTTCGAGTTAAATTTTTTACGAATGCATAACTACTTGCCATATTGTACCTACATGTATCGCAAGTAAAAAGGATCAAATTCGACAACAAAGATGGATTCAACGTTAATTTCCATCACTCAGCATTTTTTAATTTTCAACCATAGTTATATCAATGGTTCAAAAATGCGGTATGAAATTTTTTTATTGAACTTTCAAATAGGAATTTCTTTAAGCTAAGTGGTTTTATTTTAATTTAGTTTTGCGTTGGGTAATATATTTACACCATCTTCTTGTTTACTTCTCTGATTGTTATGGACCAAAAATGAAACTGGGCTAATTTGTCCGTAATTTCATGTCCCGTTACTTTTTGAACATGAAAACTATGAATTCTTCCAAAAATTGTTTTAAAAGATCTGACCTTAAACTAATTAAAAGCTAAGGTTTATGGTACACAGCACAACTTAGGGTTCTGCTGGGTTTTGGGTCGCAGTGGTGTCCCAGGTAATGAAAGTGCTGGAGAGCTGGCAAGAATAGGATCAACTTTTGATCTTAATCCAGCAAAAGCAATAGCTCAGGTCTCATACACTGTAATCTTAAACGGAGGTAGTCGAGAGCAAAGTTCTAGCTACAAGAAATGAGCAATAGAGCTCGCTTGATACCTGCGTTATAATCAGAAAATTTTGGCCTAGTTTCAATAAACAAAAGACCGACAACATCCTCCAACGGAATAAAAAGTCTCTATCTCTTCTCGTGAGCATCACCACCGGTCACAACCACCTGGGTTACTACAAGAAAAAGATGGAACTCAGTTTCGACAACGAATGCAGGGGAGGTGGTGACATATGCCCTGCGCTAAGCCATCTGAAAAACAGGCGCCTTGGGAGACACTGCTTCAGCGATTTGAAAGAACCCTCTGAGATTTTAAGTAAAATCCTGTTGAAATTTACTAATGCTATTAAATGGCTTGAAAATTCGTAATTGGTTTCTGGGAAACGGATCTAACGGTTTTAATGGTATTTTCATATTTTTTCTCATTACTTAGAAGAAGGTTTAAGCAATTAATTAAATTAGAACCCTAGACCACTTCCATGCCCATTTTCTTTCGCTATTTTTCTCTGAAACCAATCGTTTAGGTGATATTTTCATTTCGTTACCTTTGTTTCTCTGAAACCAATCATTTTGAGGACATTTTCAGACTTGGTTCTTTTTAGCTAGAGAAAGTGATTTAAATGAAACCCACCAACTACCTCTCATATTTTTTCTTAAGTCTTTGTTTTTTTGGAAACGACTCCAATGATTTTGAAACAGCGCTGTTTTTTTGCTATGATATTTTGATACAGAATTTATTTTGTTTTTGCTTGTGACTGAGACAAGATCGACACCGATACCAAACGAGACTGAGTTATACGAGACCGATACCAATACCGAGATGATACTAAAATTTTTCGACCGAGACAATACCTACAAAAGTATCATTTGGTCTGGTATCGTGACCAGCCCTAATAGTCATAGACATCGAATCATAGATTGAAAGGACAGTCCCCTCGATTTATTAACATAAAGCGAACGGACACTTACACCAACCACTGACCTATCAAACTCATCTACCAGACGTTGCATGGAGCGGCATGATCCTATGGGCCTGATGGAGGGTTGATTTCTCTAGTGGGGATAGAGGAAAGATAACGGCCTTAAAAGGTGTCTTCCTCTCCTGAACCGGTCATTGTGTATCGACAGACACTTTTTCAAAGACTAAGAAATAACCATCGACTCTTCAGGCTATAGCCTGCCGAAACTCATCAACACCCTTTACGGGCTTGCTTGACAGGGGTTTTATCATAGGTTTCATTGTATGGGGGTTACAATCCTTAGGGTATCACAACAGATCTACATTGATCAAAGTAACCCCAGTGCGTCCTGGTGGGGCAGGGAGCATCAACCGAACCTATTATAATTAAATTAGATGGTTTCTCTAATGCTATTTACAAAACTGAATTTAGCCCACTCAGCTTGGAGCTTTAACAGTAAATCGGGCTTGAAAATTGTATACCTATTCAAATGAAGTTTCAAAAAAAAAATAGTATTCTTTACATTAGTTCTGGTCTGAAAAAAAAATAAAAACAAAACTTTAGAAAAAATAACAAAAACTCCCAATTCAGTTGAAAAGCTTATCATTCTCATATGTTTAGTAAGTAGACAGAATGCTCAACCAACCGACATCGACTAAGTAACTGAAGACATTACAGTTCATTTACGCATAGAAAGGTAAGAAAAAACGAGCTTTGAATAACAAAACGTTTGTTAGTTGTTGCTGTAAGAAGCGAATATTTAAGCCTTTGATCCTGAAAATCCCAGAATTTTAGCATTACTTATAGTTCTGGGATTTTTAGGATCCGAAAATGAACCGGTTTCTGGTATTGAAATCTCTGTCAAGCTGAAAGTCTGGTGATAGATTCCTAGCCTATTTTATTTAAATCAATTTTTTTCAGAGGTACATGGTTGGTACTGCCTCTTGCGAGGAAGTTTGTCATGAACAATTGCTTTTCATCTTAGTCACTCGGACTCAGTAGAAACGTTTATATATTCCTGCAACATGATGCACATAGCTATACCATGCTGAGACTTGATAGTTGTAATTCATTATCTTTTAGCTCTGAAGGTTCTCCATGAGATTTCACAAAACTTAGCTGCGTATATTTTAAGCTTAGCACATCTCATATTAAGGTTTCATCTCACTTAGTCATATAACTCCATCGATTTAAAGCTTACTACATTTGAAATTTAAATATCAAAATATAAATCAATACAAAACAAACACATTATCATAACAAGCAACAAATGCATTTTATTTAAATTTTGAAATACCATCACCATTACCGATTGATTGCAACTTTGCCTAATTTTTGACATCAAATTCATCTTATGACACATGTTCCATCACTCGAGCTTTGATATGAAACCTTAAATATTATTGTTAACACTATGTTGTCAGCTGTTGTCCATTTATGCAAATTGTTATGCAGATTACATTATTATCAATTTCATTTCCATATAAATGTTTTTTTTTTTCTTTTCTCCCACTAGTAACCATAAACAAACAGAAACAGAAATAGATACTATCGCATTGGAATCACTCTCTCGGTACTGCTGTACCCTGTACCCACATGATTGAAATATTACATCATATTTGCTCATTTATGGAACACTCATTTATACCACCACCCTGTGCCTACTGACATACCAACGCGACGACCAACTCGACGAGCCCCTCTTGACTAAAAGACTCAACACAAAATTCATGTAGGAAATTAGCAACAAACAAGTTCGTCGCGTCGTCGCACAATTTTTTTTACAACCCAATTTGCAATTACATAATTTTTAAAACTAACCTGATCAAAAGCCCACCAAGCGTGTCCGACTGGAGCTCACTCTTTTTTTATGGTCACTAAGCTTGGGGCACCACTGACTTTGGAAGGCTTTTAACACAAGAGGAATGAGGCTAGCAATGCAATGTGGTTGGTATAAGGCAATGCGATAATGGAGATGACGAAGCGATAGGGTAACGAGCAGTGATTTTAACTGCGTTTTTGCATTCCACACAATTTGATTAATTTTATGATTAAAATGAGCTATAAAGTCATAAAAGTCATACACGAATTTTGATGTATGGAGTTAGTGATTGGGTTTTTGAAAATTAAGATGACTGGAAAGATTTCAACAAAAAAAATGTTTGCCTTGGAATTTAATTTTTGTGTTGTGTCAGTCCAGGCTATGAGCAAAAGAATTTGCCTACTTTCCCACCCAGGGTGCACTTCTAAATTAGGATCAATTCGATAGAAGAAAGAAAGATCTTAGAAATACTTATTAGAAAGAGCTGCATGGTACTGGTCTTAGGGCCAGTTTTTCAGTGCGAGATCATCCTAGTCTTGCTGTTAAACCTTATTTAATTCCAGAAATGAATTTTTCAGTTTAAGTTAACTCCAAGTTCAGCTTCTTTGGTGATTTAACTCCAGGACCAAATTGAGTGCCTTTTCAGCTGTGGCGCCATCTCGATTTTGATAGTGAAAGTTTTTGTCTGTGCAATTCTGCTGCGGCGCCATCTCTATTCCAATGCGTTAAAGGCGTTAAAATTTTTGACAGCTCAAATATAAAGTTAATCCTCAACTGCAGAACTGCTTCTGAGTTAAATCGGGGTTAATTTATTTTCAGGATTAGCTAACTCTAGTTTAACTCAGAGTTAACCCTGAACTGAAAAACTGGCCCTTAGAATTATTTGTTAAACTCTCGAAACAGAGACAATCGGATTCCAGGATTATAAGAACGCGAACCGAAAATTTTTCGGAAATTCTTTTTACACTTTTTGGACTTTGACTAAGGGCCATTTTTTTCAGTTCAGGCTTAACTCTGAATTAAATCAGAGTTAGCTAATCCTAAAAATAAATTAACACCGAGTTGACTCAAAAACGCTTCTTCAGTTGAGGACTAACTTTATCTTTTAGTTGTCAAAAATCTAGGGAAATTGATGTGCGACGCTCTTACGTCATTCAGACATGAGAACGTAGATGGCGCAAAAACGGAATTGCACTGACAATCACTTTCAATATCGAAATCGAGATGTCACCTCAACTTAAAACGCACTCAATTTGGTCCCTGAGTTAACTCACCAAACTCGGAGTTAACTTAAACTGAAAAACACGTTTCTGGAGTTAACTCAGGTTTTACCCCGAGACTAGGATGATGTCGCACTTAAAAACTGGCCTTAAGAGACCAAACATCAAATGGTCTAGGTCTAGGTGGATATCACAGGTTAGTAATAGTAATACAATAGTAAGAGTCGTTTTAAAGAAAAAAAAATCGTTTTACGGTTCTAGATCAGCTTAAATCAAAATTCGAAGCTTTGCTCTGGGGAATCACCCATTTTGATTCTTTCTTCAATTGCATTTCAAGTTCTTTAACATAGACTGAAGGTACTATTAAATAATTATTCATTTATTTTCCAGTAGACATGTTATTTAATACGAGTAACGAGTAAAAAAAAAAACGCTGTCACTCAAAAGTTTTCCATTGTTCATTCATAAAATCTTAACAAGGAAATGCCAATAGGGGTGTCACCACAATAATTTATTTAATTCTTGTAAATTTTCCATTTTATGTTTTCTTGAATGAAACAAGTTAATTCATTTTAAATGAATATTTTATCTTCGTCATTAAGAAAAGAAAAAAAAAACTTACATCCTCATTTTTGTTTACAATTATTTAAAAAAAAACTCAGTGTATAGATTTTTTTTTTACTTACGTAATCAACATTATGTGATTTATGTGGTTCGGTGGGCAAAAGTGCGATTCTCAAAGTAAAAAAAAAAATATTGAAAAGGCCAAAAGTTTCTTACGCAAGTTTATAAAAACTGCGATTGAAACTTTCTTTAGTTGATTTTGCTCAGATTATCCGGTTTTTGTGTTTTTCTTATCCAGAAAAATTTCATCACTGATGGGAATATAAAATAGAAAAAAAAATAAATATTATAAATTTGCTTTGAAAAATTAACAAAAATCTTCGTTTAAATTGTGCACATAGCTAGTTGAAGTTTGAATAAAAACTACTAAAATCTCTTCTTTCGTTGCTTAGTCTCTTTTTCGGGCCAAAAGTCTGAAGTTTAAATCCTTGTTTACGTAGGGAGTAGGTACAGTTAAATTATGTAGTACTAAGTCACTAAATCAAGACTCAAGAAACTACTTGATATCTTTACGATTTGGTTAATTATATCATTTGGTTTCTAAACTGTCAATTTTTTTATGGAAAATGGTTTACACAATTTATTTAACTTATCCCAACGTCATTGTGTCTTTTAGAATTAGACGTGTTCAGATCAAAGTTGGGTAGTAACAATAACATTTTGTAATGGATTACAGGGTCTATTTCAATTAAATGTAATCAGTATCTGACATTTTCCAATTACAATTACATGTAATTTGTAACTGGAAATTTTCAATTACAATTTCATAAATGTAATTTTAAACTGAAAATTTTTAGTTAATCATTTCTTGTAATTGGAAAAAAAAGTAATTGGAGAACGAAAAGTAATTGAAAAAACCGGCTTTTTTCACAGCACATACAATGTATGTGTGCTAAAATTGGCCACAGATGCAGTGCAATTTTTTAATTGTTAAAAAACTGTTCGACTTCTGCCTATTTTCCTAGTTTTATAAAAAAATTAAAAGTCTACCACGAATCATATCTGACCATTCTCAAAAAAAATGCTTCACATACAATGTATGTGATGTATGTGCAGTGAAACAGAGACCTGTAATGATTACTTTTTTTGTAATCATTACATACAAATATAATTGATTACACAAAATATCAATGAAATTCAATAATACAGATGTAATTGATATTATTTGTAATCAATAATTACATTTGTGTGTAATGTTAGCAAAAACAGTACCTAATCATTACATGTAATTGAATCAAGTAATTGTTTTTTTTCTATTACTTGTAATTTGTAATTGAAATTTTCACTTACAATTACAAGTACCTGATCTCCCAAACCAATGCAAATAATTCGTTGACGAAGACAATAGGCAAGGCTAAAAATTTGAAGGCTTCAATTTGAAAAAGAATTCATACTGACCTGCTAATTTCACTGTGAAGTTAGCAAGCCGATCACATCACGTATTTGAGGAGCCAAGAACTAACAGTAAGGCTCCAAATTAACAGTTTTTTTATTTGGTGAACTGCAAAATCGTGAATAGAAATAAAAAAAAAATGTTAAAAAAAACTGCAAATTCTTGTCAAGGTTCCATTCACATTTGCATGGATGAAAGTTGCCCTGCTAACTTCACAGACGGAAAATTGAGTTATAATTCAATATTTCTCTTTTTTTCGATCGTACGTCAAAACATCTCTCTCAAATAAGACCCTTATCATCCCGGTCCTGGTGTATGAGGCAGAAGCATGGACTTTGTCAAAAACAGCTGAGAATCAGCTTGGGTGCTTTGAAAGGAACATTCTACGGGTGATCTTCGGTCAGTCTGTATCGATGGAGTATGGAGGAGAAGATTTAACAAAGAGCTGTACTGGCCTTACAGCGACGTCGAACTGGTCAAAAAGTTGAAAATACAGCTGTTGAGATGGATGGAACACGTGGAGCGTATGGACACCACGCACCAGCCCAGCGGGTCTTCGAATCCATTCCTGATGGTCTGTGCAGCAGAGGCAGACCCCACCTAAAATGACCTAAGGTGGCGCACATAAGTGGAGAGCGACCTCACCCAACTTGGGGGTCGTGGTCTTGTTGGTTGAGGTCGTATTCCATCCTGGACTGTGAGCGTCATCTAAAGTTAAGTAAGTAAGTACGTCAAAACATTTCAGTTTCACTTCCTTGAAGTTTACTTGGGGGAGCTTTTCAGTTCCAAAAGCAAAAACGCACCCTATGATTCTATTTTGTATTTGCTCATTTCTGTCCAAACACTGCGTAAGCTTGTGACAATTATAGCTCTAGCTAAAAAAGGACGCTTAAAACTCGACTTTTATCGTGTATCATAAGTTAGAACTAGAATTATAGTCGATAACTCACCGAAGCGGTCGGATAATAAATGAGGAAATACCTCAATTGCTATTTACGTTACAGTTAACAACTTTCGTTAACTTTTAAGGTAAAACCATTGAGTAATTATTAATTTGTAACTACTCGTAACTACTCGTATTAATCAAAAATCAGTTTTGAGGTTATCCTGCCTTAAATTTTAGATTTTAGTAGATAATCGACAGTTAGATCCCAAGTAACAATTTTCCTCTCATAAGAGTTTCCTAGAGGCTTGTGAGACTTTATTCCGGGAGTTATTCTCACTCTAGAAGAGTACTCCTACATCCTTATGAAAACGTTAAAAGCCTTAAATGGCCCACTTATAGGAGTTAATTTCCTCTTATAGAAACATTTTTATTGTTCCTATGGGATGACAAATGCTCCATTAATCTTGTTAGGAGAATGCGTAACTTCTTGTGGGAGTTATTAAAAGGGAAGGAGTATGCGTATAGTTAAAAAAAAACAGATATTTATCTTTGACATTTGTATACTTCTTTCGGAAACTTGGTACGAAGTATTTATGACTGTATGTGTCATCGTCATATTGTCTCATGTTGAAAAATTAATGTGTGAATTTATATTATCATTTTATGGTGTGGTTAATATAATTGTAGTTTGTCACATATGTGGAGTTAAATCTTAGAGCGATTGAAACTTGTTCTACTAACTTACACATTTTACTTCGAAAAATAACCAAGCGCTTTCAAAAAAATTGATATTTAAATTATTTTAATTTTATTTTGAATTGCAAAAAGGGTTACCTTGATGTTTGCTTTTAATAAGAATAGTACTTTTTATGCTGACATTATTTATGGTATTTATTCATGTTATGTGACGAAAAAGATGTAATAGCAGATAATATGTCGAATTGATGGTCTTATTATCGATGCCTGTTTTTTGTAATCTAAGAATTAACAAGATGTTAAGAGACGTTTTAATGAAAAAAATAATAAGTCAAAATTTATACTTTAAGATATTTGTTTCACGTTTCTTATTACGAAACTGTCAATTATTACTGACTTTCAATTTTGTCACTATACAGTGCAAATTTCTGATGCTCTGTAAATAAATGTCATTATTCCAATTTGATGATGCTCCTAAGAGACAAAGAACTTAAGCACAGTATTTAAATACAAAATTTCACATTACAAATATACTTGTAAAATACTTCTTTTGCATTTAATGTTGAACAAAATAAACATCACTATCAATACATGTATATATATAAATATACCTTAAATAAATTCATCATAATGGAAAACCAAAAAAAATATTTCAAAATTTAATTTCATATCACGGTAACCCTCAAACTATACAAAAAACACTTCGTTCAAATTTAAATATGGCTGCTGTCATATCGATACTTTTAACTCTTAAAAAGACATTTTTATGAGAGTGTTGTCCATTTATGTTGGTATGTAAATAAACACTTTTTTATGAGAAGTCTGATGCTTTTATGCGACTTTATTTTGACATCTATCAAACGAACCAAGAACAAATCGGTGATGCGTTCCCGTTTTTCTTAAGAATGTGAATTATTGTTGATGTTTTAAAAAGATGAAATCTCAAAGTTTGAAATATTAAATTTTTTTCTGAACAATAAATCTTCATTATAACGTCATAATTTTTTGAATAAATGAACAAAGAATATAAAAAATTAACATTCCGCAACAAAACTATAGACGTAGTAAAATATTAAGCTTCGTAAATTTCTCTAATTTTCCATACAAATTGTGACAGACCTACGAAGTTTAAAACATTAAAATGTTTACAATGGGCTTACGCCGTAAAAAAACATTATATTACATCGAAATAAAATAAAAAGAAAGTCTATCACCGAAAGTTCAAATTTGTAAACAAAATAAAATACATTTTAAACAGTAATCGGCATCAGCATCCAATGTTTCCTTCAGGTAGACAGACCAATAGAAAACTGAACGCCAGAAAACAATGTACATACAAAACGTTAAAAAAAAGAACGACTGTTGTATGAATCAAATAAAACTGCTGTCAGTGCAACATCTCATATGAATCCTATAGTTAGAGTTTTGTAGTTGTTACTTTATTAGGTCTTGTTAAGAGATTTTAAAGACTTAAAAATGACGTTTAGAGTTAAAATTTGAAAACAAAATTATTATAAGACTTTCAATTTACATACAGGAGTAATAATTGTTCTAGGTATAAGATTAAAGTGATTTGATCGAAGAAAAATGCTTACATCATTTAATGAAAACACTATGAGACAAATGTATGTTTCATTATGACAGATCATGTCTTAAGTTTAGCAATAAGATCTAAAAATGTACTATGAGCGATTTTTTGAGAAAATGGGAGCTTAGCTCTCGAGAGTATGTTAGTTGGGATAGTTTCTTAAAAGTTCTTAATACATATGTAGTTGAAAATATGCTTTGTCAAAGGGCACGGTAGTTCCCAACCAAGTTCTCGGAACTACACGCTTTTTGCAGGAACAAATTCAAACGATTTTCGATTCACTCTTATTTCAGGACCAATTAAGTGACAAGACTCAAATTCGCAGCATTTTCTGAGATAATTTTTCACCAAATTTCAATTTAAACCTTAACAAATAGTTGCACTTCTAAAATCGCTAAAACCGTAACTGAATGACTTTTACTCACTCACTGACAGATCATCAAAGCTTTTGTATTGCATACAAATAAACCAAATCAAACATTTGGGACTTTCTGCTCAGGGGGTGTGGAATTTAGCCATCAACCCACAATCTTAAAATTCTCTTCAATTATTATTATAGAGCCATGAAAATGATGGAATGGTAAGGAGAAAAATTTTAAAAAAATCGAAATTTTCCTTTCAGAGTGGCAGAAATGGCATCCGTCGCCACTTTCTCAGAATTGCTGTCATAATTTTTAGGTTGGGCCCTCAGGATATTTCACAAATCTTGTTGCAGAAATAGAACGCGACTTTCTTTTCTCTTTCTCTAGTTTTGAAACTCTGGCTAAGTTTCTCAGTGTTAGTGAAAAGAACCAGTTCTATTTTCAATGGATCGACAATTATAGTCAACTGTCTTAATTCAATAAGCTATTCAACCTAGCATAAATTATTCATGTTAGAAAAACCTTGTCACACAGTGTTAATTAAATATCAGAAATGCCTATATTTGAAGTTTTGGTTTGTTAACTCAGAGACAGGTTTTAATTGTTAACTGAACACACTTCAAATCAATTAGATTTGTTGATATGTTTTTTTTTTTAACTGACATTTTTTCTCGGTTTATCTAGGCATGTACTTACATGTTAAATTTTCAAAGTATCAAAATTTTCCAAGATTTCGTGTGATTATTACTAGAACCTGAATTTTGTGGTGTCCTTGTATAAACATCAAGTAAATAAACTCATAAAATGTACATAAATTAAAAACTAAGTATGGGAAACCGATTTGTACGTATATATCGAATTCAATGTAAAAACTGTTATGAATTTACATTTCAAAAATATTTTTTTTAAGTAAGGTTAAGGCAATGAAAAACTTTGTAATTGAGACCAACTATTTTACACATGACACTGCAAGTCAATGAAATTGAGACCTGGCATTAAAAAGTGTATGTCAAGAAAAAAAAAACGAACTCTACCTTTAGTTTAAACGACATTGAAATATACCTTTTCATTCAGTATTCCATTATTATAACCTTAAAAAATTAAACAACAACAAAAAAAAGTCACAGTCACAGATATACGAATTTATTGCACAAAACATAATGCGAATACGTCTTCATTTTGATTTATGGTCAAATCACTGTCAATGAGTCTTTTCTTTTTTATTAGTTTGTTTTTTTTTTTTTGACATTTACAACAATGACAGGTGTTAACATTTTTATTTTGTTTAATTTATTTTTTGCACTTTTTTCATAAATACAAATAAAAAAACATACACATCATATTTTCGTTAAATGTTACACTGTGACAGGTGATACTGTTTTAAAAATTCATTGTATAAATATTTATGTAATCTTAGATGTTTAAGGCTTTGTATAGAATTCGAGTAAAAATGAGATGGCTATAGAAAACTACCAAAGTTAATTGATTGTTCAATGTGAAACTTTTTCATCTTAATAATTTTTTTCCTTTGCGGTTCCATCAACAACAACAAAAACAAAAGAAATAAACCTACCCAGTTAAAGGTTGGGTAATGGCATTCATTTTTCATTTTACGATTAATGAGTCTAGGTACTGAATTCAAAAGTTCACTATGTATAAAGGTAATTGACTAAATATATGTGGTGTTTATACCAAGCCGGAGAAGGTGTGATTGGATCGTATTTTTTTCTCGATGAAAATGATCATCATTTTTCGGTCAACGGAGTGACTATCGTGTCATGACATTACTCTTGGCCAGAATTGGATGGATTAGATATTAGTGATTTTTGCTTCCAACAAGAGTATATGCTCTTCCCATTTAGAAATAAAACAGGCTTAAAACAGGAAACTTTCCACTCTTGAAGAAATATTCCATATGCGATATCGACTTATTATTGTTTAACAAGTCATTAAGTATAAATTAAAAAAAATCATTTGGATAAAACCCCAATATGAAGGTCTTAAATAATCCAAAGAATGAAGAACTAAATTAAAATTCAACTCAATCATAACAGAATTTCTTATGGTTTCTAATGGATTATAAATTTATCATCATTTGCATGAAAATAATCCACGGACATATCCACAATTTTGGTTTTTTTTGATGTGAAAGCTAGTATCTAAAGTTGCGGTTAGAATTATCAAACCTTTAAAATATGGGTTTATTTTTAAAACTATGATGATCTTAGAATTTAATTATCGAAATTATACCAAAACCCGTTTGAAATATCGGTTTATATGCGAATTTCTTGCAAGTTAAAAAACATAGTCTATTTACTGATTCACTAAATATTGACTTTTTGAAATCTAGTTGCTTTGAAAAAAAGTTGAGAAAAGGATCGACTTTTATCGAATTGCTGTAATTTTTCCCAACACTTGACGGTCTTCATACCAGTTTCACGTGAGGAAAGTCATTTTGACGTCTCTATTTTGTATCTCATTCCACTTTATTAAAAAGAAAGAGATGGACAGGTGAGGCAGAAATTTTCAAAAAAAAAAACTTCTGCCTCACTTGGCCATCCCACTTTTTCAAAGAGATGGAGTGTGCGTGAAAAGTAAGAGACGCCAAAAGACGCTGGTATAAACATCGTCTTAACAGCAGCATTATATTTGATAATGCAGTTCGGTAAAAATAATATATCTTTGGCTGTCAAAACATCTTAAGTCTGTTTTGAAAAAAGTGCTCAGAAGAAAAAATAAGACAATTAAAAACTAGTAAAATGGAATTCTTAGATCGTAAAAGATTTTAAAATTGGTTGATAGGACCAAAAGGAAGCATGGCGCAGTTACGAGATATTAATATTTAAATTCAGTGATTTGTTTTGATCTAGAATTTTAAAACTTATGAGGCTTAGACTGACAATATGTTCAATAACATCATTTTCGGTGCAACTCTTCAGTAAAAATCGAACTGAAGACAAAAATATTGAAATGCCATCAGAGAGCGTTTGCAAGAAAATTGCGTGACTCTGATTCCAACAGATTTTGTGGAAGCAGGACAAT
This sequence comes from Dasysyrphus albostriatus, assembly GCA_946251815.1. Classification (NCBI taxonomy): domain Eukaryota; kingdom Metazoa; phylum Arthropoda; class Insecta; order Diptera; family Syrphidae; genus Dasysyrphus; species Dasysyrphus albostriatus. The sequence continues at coordinate 12,573,954 of OX276335.1, forward strand.
TGTTCATATGATTGACAATAGCAATGTCTGCGTCAGCAAACAAAATGATAATTTAACGATCAATATGACGTTGATTTGAAGTTTTCGAAAACGAACAAAAGACTCATTTCTGCAGATTGTATAATAGCAACAATCAGTAAGAGGAATTATAATCAGCTTAGAAGCTTAATTGACCAATAAGAGTGAATTCTAAAGCTCAGCCAAGAATACTTGACGTTTAACGTCTCAGCTTACCTATATATGACACAGATATTATAGATAAGCAATTTTCTGATGGTTGGTTCTTATTTTTTTTCCATTTTAAGTGTTTTTTTTTCAAAAAATTGCATACTCAAATGGAGGCAAATAGACCCCCCACACCATTATGCAAAATGCTGTAATGTATAGATTTGTAAAGATAATTTAAATTAAAACAAAAAAGTTTAAAATCTATTTTTTATAAAAAAGCACAGGAAGGGAGACAAATGCAAAAAAAAATCAAACGTAGTAGATTTTTCCAAGATATCGGACTCCCCACAAAACCAAATATGAGGTTAATGAATAGCAAATTATCCACCTAAACGCATTTCAATCGGAAAATAATGCTTCGCTTACTTTACACCTCGTGGCATAATTGTGTATGTGCATTGGACTGACATGCCGAAGGTCTGGGTTTGATTCCCAGCCATTGCCACTTAAAAGCGAGGAACTGCCAAAGAATTAGGCACTTGTCATGAAAGTGCTCGTGCCACCATCATACACCATCATACGCCCTATCGGAACTCTCTTCTGACAACGAGAAGGAGGAATTTTATAACCGGCTAAGTGCTACTTATGATAGTTCACCACGTTGAGATATCATAACAGTAATGGGAGACTTGAATGCCAAGGTTGGCAATGGCAACGATGGGCTAAGGAATTTTACGATAATGGCGAACGTTTTGTCGATTTTTGTAACGCCAACCACCTTGTATTAGGAGAGACCATGTGTGAGCACAAGAAGTGCGACAAAATCAGTAGGGTCTCCACGCACAAATAAGCAACTTCCAACCAAGTTGATCACTAAGCGATCAGTCAGCAATTTAGAAGTAGTCTCCAGGACGTTCGAAACAGAAGAGGTGCAGACATGAGAATAGCCCGGGAGCATCATCTGATGGTTGCTATGGTAATATTACGCACTGCTGCATTTCGGGGATCCCAAGAAAACACCCGAATGCCCAAGTTAAATACCGATAGACTTAAGGGCCACGCAGTCCGCCAACAACTAGAGCCCACCTTTCACAAGGATTGAGAGAAATCAATAATCGAAAACCATTGGTTTGCTGTGAAAAATGATTTCATATCAGGTGCTCAAATAATTAACGGAACACTTTTCTACTTCAAATTTAAATCGCGTTTTCACCAGTGAAGTTAACCTAACACCCAATGACCCGTCCGTAGTAACAACTTCCCGAATACGCACCTCAGTAGAGAAGAAATTTTAACCGCAATCAGAGCACTGAAGAAAAACAAAGCGGCTAGCCTTGATGGTATTCCCGCCGAGCTCTAACAAGCAGCGCCAACAACATGTGAGTATTCAGAAAGCATAGTAAGCAAAGAGATTTTTTGAGGATTAGAAACAGGGTATGATTGTCAAGCTCTCAAAGAAAGCAGACTTTACGCAGTGTGAAAACTGGAGAGGAGATTGCGTGCTGTCTGCTGTATCCAAAGTAATAGCTAAAATCGTACTGGAACGAATAAAAGACCACCTCGAAGACACGCTTGAGGTCGAACAAGCAGGACTCCGCACTGGATCATCCTGTGTAGATCACATCAACACCCTGCGGATCATCATCGAACAGTGCATTGAATATCGATCACCACTTCACCTGCTGTGCATCGATTTCGAAAAGGCGTTTAATAGTATTAATAGAGAATTTATTTGGCTTGCCTTGCGCAGAAGGGGCATCCCTGATAAATTGATTGCTGTTTTAAGGCTTCATATGATTGATCCAAATGTTACGTTTTGCATAAAGGCCAGGTTGTCAGAGAAGTTTGAAATCAAAAATAGGGATACAAAGGGTTCTACACTGTCACCAATACTGTTCCTGCTATAATTGGTGTGCTGCATTCAGCTTTGTCGACTACAAATGAAGGAATTCAGTAGAATCTGCAATCACACCTTAAACATCTCAACTACGCAGACAACGTATGATTACTCTCGCATGAAATCATGGATCTCCATCAAATGAAAACAAGGGTGGAGAGAGAAGCTGTAATTGTTGGGCTTAATATCAATACGGACTCGGGAAAAATTGTAGGTCCCCTTCATTCCTGCCAACATGCTGAAGCAGTAAAAGGCAGCTAAAGTGAAACGGCTTAACATCTCATACAAAAGAGAGGTGGTGATGGAGCTTTATAAAATAAAACGGTCAAAGAACAATTACAATACATTCATACATTGAGCCTTATTGATTTTTCCATGTTACACCATTTATTGATGAATTGGTAATTCTCAAATATTTTTTCAAAATTTAGGGTTAAATACAAAATCAAAACATTATTTTTTATGGATTTATTCCTGGGAAAAACAATTTAATTCAAAATGCGGTCAAATGGATTTGATAAATATTTCTTCAAAGTTGACACATTAACAGTTTTCTGTATGAAATGTCTGCAGCTCTCAAGCTAGCTTTGGATTTCACAAGAATAGAACCAGTTATTTCACGTAATGTTTAAGTACATCTTGAAATCATCAAATTAAAAATCACATCACGTTCCTGACCGACTAAGAGTGCAACTTCAAAACTCTTGAAAATTTGCCAGAATTCAATAATATTTTTTGTTTCTTTTGCAAATCATTTTAAATGGCGTTAACCAAAAAAAAAAACCAAAATTCACGTGTCGTGAGTCAGTAAAATAAAAGTCCCGTCACATTCCATTGTAGGACTTAAATTAAAAACAAAAAACCTAAACATACAAAATATAAGCTCAACACAACCGAACTCATTTTACATTCATTGAAGCATTTAATAGCAGTTGGTTGGTTAAGTCTCAGATTATTGCTCAACAAATCCCATCAAGGTTTTCTTTTGTCCAAATATTATTATTATTATCGTCTTCTTCGAATCCATTCACCATCAGACATGGCTTCAGTTCAGAGTAGATATATGTAAGAAATTTCATCACATATGAAAATTACACATCAAAACATATTCACTATACTTTATATGTAAGTAGGTATGTAACTAATTGTAAAATCGTTGTATCTGCAAAATAAAATAATTTTCAAAACTAAAAGATACGTCATAAATCTGGTCTCCATCAAATGAACTGCTATGTAGAGAAAGATCACACGGGAGAGTCGTCGGCGAGGGAAAAGAAGAATCATCGGGTTTTTTTGTTTTTCATTTCAGAAAACTTGTCCATGATGCAGGTATTGAGTAACCACAGCCAGCCGCTTTTCCGTTTATCATTATCATCATCATCAACAACAACTTGCAAGCACAACTGGAAGCCGAACTTAAGTAAACCAAACCAAAGTCCAGTTGGACAACTTTCATTTTCTATAGAGGCCGTGTAAGTATAGTGTAAGCCATTTCGATGTGAACACAACAAACATTGAGGTAGGCATGGCACTCTTAGTAGAACACTACAGGAGATACATATAACTTGGAACAAGCTTGATTGAGTATCTAACTATAAAGAAGTGCGTTTTAATTTTCATGCCGAACAATTTTGTTGCAGGCTTGAATTGTTTTTCTGCAATTCTGAAACTGCCACTTAAACGACTAGCTGAAAAAGTCTTATTCGATAAAATAAAGAAAAAACAGAAGATTGAATTACAAAATAAAATACATCAGGAGCGCACTTAGTCAGGCAGATATTCATATTATTTGATTTTGTATTTCAATGAATAAGGAACACAAAGATTTTGTTGTTGTATTTGCATAGAATCTTTCAAGCACTTTCAAGTAGACTTGAACACCAAGATGTATATTGTGGAATGTGGAGCTTTCGGTAGAATTATTTTGGGTGAATTGTGCTCAGGCCGATATTATCAAAACTCTTTTGTATTTTGTCAAAAATAGTTTTGTTTCTAAAGATTTTATCTTCAGCCTCAAAGAATTTGAGAGGGAACTAAAGTTTGAACAAAAAGAGTACATTCGTTGGGCGCCATTTTGGAAGGAAGCTCTGAAACACCAAAATGCAATTTTTTCGACTCATATTGAACGAAGAGCAATGTGTTTTTGCTTGATTTTGAAAGTAAGAATATTTTATAGAACTTTTGTTTACCCCCAGTTTCACAGTGATAGTTTAAACTCCATTTTTGATCTAAGCTTTAGTTTATCAGAATAATTAACTCAGTTCAAGGATTTAAGGACATTGTGAAGCTGGGGTGACAAACATTTTTTTAACATCTCTTTCACATGAAAAGTTATTGCCAAAAAATCGTCGAAATTTTTGAGTTAAAAAATGCCTTTTAGCATTTATCACACCTCTTTGTCTTCACGAAAAATTAATTAAATACTTTTTGTAGAACACGTAATCTCCTACAGTGTTTAAGGTTTCAAGAAATATCGGGTTTTTCAATAAGAGCGCTGCAAAAGTTTTTTTAAATAAAACAAAAACGGTTTCAGATATCAATGAAATTCTTTATTCCTGTGAAAATACGTTCGATGCTATTATGTATGGAATTCGATTTCATTTATATGGTGACCACGGGCACGCTTGCAGAAGTCCAGACGCTGAACCCAATTTTCGACGGTTTTAAAGCATAAATCGGCCAATACTGCTGCAATTTCACGTTCGATATTCGTACGAAGTTCATCAATCGTCGCTGGCTTGTTGGCATAGACCATAGACTTGACGTAGCCCTACAGGAAATAATCTAACAGCGTCAAATCGCACCACCGAGGCCAAGTAACTGGACCATTTCGTGAGATAACACGTTCTCCAAACTTGGTTTCCAATTAATTGATTGTGACATTCGCTGTGTGGCTTGTGGCGCCACGGCCGTCCTTTTGGAACCACATTTCCTCCAAGTCCATATCATCCGATTGGAAAAAAAAATATTCGGTTATCATTGAACGGTAGCGATCCCCATTAACAGTAACGTGCCGGTCTTGATCATCACGGAAGAAGTACGGCCCAATGACGCCGCCGGCCCATAAACCACATCAAACCGTAATTTTTTGGGGATGCAATGATGACTCATGGAGTACGGGTCGATTGCTGCCTGACCAATACCGCATATTTTGTTTATTGACGAAGCCATTCAGCCAGAAATGAGCCTCATCGCTGAAGATGATTTTTCGATGAAAATCCGAATCATTTTCAAGTTTTTGCTCAGCCCAATTTACGAACATACGACGCTTCTGGTTCTCAAGCGGCTTCAGTTCTTGCATCAATTTAATCTTGTAAGGATGTAGGCCAAGCTCTTTTCCTAAAATTTGCCACAACAAAATTTTAATAATCTCGACTCGTTGTTGGCTCGTAAATCTTTCCATCATGAAATGGCAAACCTAACTGAAGAGAAATGTCAAAAGAGCGGCAAGAAATATGGCGTCGTTTGCTGTCCCTGTCACTCTACTTTTGTAGCGTCCCTGTTGAAAAACCGTACATACAAACTCTCAGTAAAATTTTTTTCGTTGAACACACAGGAAGAAAAAAAAAAGAAATATGTTTGGCTTACAATCGACAAACCTCACAATATGTCTCCACAAACTTGTATACATCGAACGAAATGTCTATTCAAGACTTGGACTGTTTCGCCTGCGTAGCATCTACTTTGGAATTCACTTTGCAAATTGCAATATTTGCCAACATTTTTAAAGCAAACATTGATCAATTTTGTACTGAGGATATAAATAACGGGTGATTTTTTAAGAGGTTTAGAACTTTAAAAAAAAAACACAAAAAATTCGAAAAAATGAATTAAATATTTATTTGAATCGATAGTTTGAACCTTGCAATTTAATGTTTAAAGATAATTTCATGCAAAGGTTGACCGCGGCTGCGTCTCAGGTAGCCCATCCGCTGAGTCCAATTTTGGCATACTCTTTCACACATATCGGCCGGTATCTCACGAATGAATGCATGGATTTTGGCTTTCAGTGCGTCAATCGAAGCGGGCTTGTCCCTATAGACATTAGCCTTGACATACCCCCACAAAAAATAATCTAATGGTGTCAAATCGCACGATCTAGGCGGCCAATTGACCGGCCCGAAACGTGAAATTAACTGTTCACCAAACTCGCCTCGCAATTGCGCCATTGTTTCGCGTGCTGTGTGGCATGTGGCACCGTCTTGTTGAAACCACATATCATGCAAGTCAAGAACTTCCATTTCGGGGAAAAAAAAGTTTGTTATCATCGCTCGGTAGCGTTCACCATTGACAGTAACGCTGCGATTCGCATCATCTTTGAAGAAATATGGCCCAATAATGCCGCCGGCCCATAAACCGCACCACACAGTGGCTTTTTCGCAATGCATTGGTAGCTGTTGCAATGCTTTTGGCTGATCTTCACTCCAAATGCGGCAATTATGCTTATTTACGTACCCATTCAACCAAAAATGAGCCTCATCGCTGAACACAATTTTTCGATTTTTCGATTTCGAATCGAGCACGAATTTTGATAGTAAAATTCAATAATTTGCAAGCGTTGTTCATTTTTAAGACGATCCATGGTTAAATTGCAAACAAAACTGAAGCTGTTTGACAGTGACACAAGGTACTAAACACACGTCAGCTGTCAAAACCAGTGTTGCCAAAACCAAACCAGCTAAAAAATCACCCTATATTACAGTGCTTATGTCAATTGAGAGTAAACGAGGTGTCTGTGTCAAAATAACACACGGTTCACAAAGAAACCAAAAGATGCTAACTCTTTATAAACCCTAATCCCTTTTGATCAATCTTCGTTGTGTGTTTCATAGCAATGCTTACACCTTGTTTAAATTTGAAATTCATTCTGTTTCACAACTATTGGCTATTAGAGCATACTTTTCCTATCTACTTTTCCTCGTAGATAATCCAACCCTGGATAAGTAGGCCAGGTGGTATAAAACTCGTGTATACTGTATAAACCGACTGGCAACATGTTGCCGCGACTAACGCGCTCTGCCGCGCCACTACATCAATTTTTGCAGTGGGGTAAGGTGGCACAAGGTCGTTTTAGTTTGTTGACGTTTCGGGAAGCGAAAAATAATTATTGTTGTCTTGGGATTTTTTTTTACTACATACGTCTTGTCTCGTCGCAAGTCGACTGTTGAATACAGAATTTGCAAGTTTCACGATGCTGAAGTCTTGGATTTTTTTTTTTCTGGCTCCCATCTCCCCTCATACATCGTAATCGTAATCAACATGATTGACTATAAAGAGAAGACAGAGGAAAATTTTAGCGAAAATAATTTCCACTAAGCTGCCAAGAGATGCATATTTTTTGTTTGTGTGTGGAAATTTTTGTCGAATGACAACAACTTAGAGTTAAAGCTGACTTTTTATTTTTGATATTACTTCACGAATGATTACTATAGTTATTTTATCTGTGATAAAGAGCGTGATGAAGAAGAGAAATAACAAAAACAAAACTCAGCTTACTCCAGCAGTGTGGTTTTCTTGGAATTGTTTGTATTTTTTTTTTTATTTTTGAAAATCTTGAGAAATTTCAAAGATTCAGCAGAAAAATATATGACATCCGTATATGAAAACTAGGTCAGTTGGATGTAAACAAAGCTTTATTTTTTTTTTGACATAACCTATAGCAATGTCGTTTGTGTTTTGTTGGTATAGTGATGTGGTGGTGATTTACATGATGGATGGGTTAGATATTGATTTTAAAAGCTGATGGGTAACAAAAAGAAAAATGTTGTTGCTTAGCATCAGTTTGTAATAGGTTTGCTTTTTATAGGGCTTCACGTGACAATTTTTTTATTTTAATATACTCGGCATATAATACTGTCTGCATCTATTTTATGATGGGTATTGGGCTTCATGATTCATGTAAATATTGTTGTAGGATAAACGAGATTGAGTCATAAGAAATTACACGGTCTTCTTGTGTTAAGTTTTTTTTCTTTAATGGTTTTATTTTTCATAATACAATAATTATAAACATGTGCCCCACATTGCATAAGCATTTGTTGAGTTGTTTACAATATTTTAAAACTTTGTTTCTATGGAGGAACTTACCTCCAAGTCAAAAATTAATTTAAGTATTAATCCGCCAGTTATACCTAGCTGCTATTTTTGAAGTTCCATCATTGAAAATTTCAATGATAGATTTTGAGACGTTTCGAAAGCAAAACAAATTATTATTTTAATGAACATATGAAGCTTAAGACTTAATTAATATTTTCCAATAAAAAAAAAAAACAAAAAATCAAAAAAGCCAAACTTTTCACTTTTAATGACTTTTAATATTTCAATATAATTTTTGGTAAGGTAGTTCAATCATTGAAATAAGAAAAGCATTTTTCAATTTGGAAAGTTGGGCCTGTTTTAATTTTATTTTTTCCTAGAAATATTAATTGAGTCTTGACCTGCATTCTAAATGCTGGCAAAATGAAGAACAAAATTTTGCTACGTAGAGTTATGGCTCCTAAGAACAAAACCAATAAATCCCAAATCTGCTCACAGGCGTATTATTTTAAAGTTAAGTTTAAAAATATTTTTGAAAGCTTTTATTTTTGGATTTTCTATGTAGGCTAATGAATACCTTTTAATGATCAACAATTTCGATCAAATGTGTTTATAATTGAATATGTTTGTTCGAGGCAGACTTCGAAAATGCGCTACTTAATTTTCCCTTTGGTTTTTGACAGAATGGTCACACTGGACACTTTACAATATGCTTTGTATAACGCAATAACTATTAGTCCTGTTAGACAGTTTTTTGGGGAAAATTGGGATCAATAGTACATAGAAGGGAAAAAATAAATTGCTCCGCAGCAGATGACTGGAAGTGGGCCGGGTGGGTGAAAATGAGGGGTGGGCGTGTGAAAACAAGATTTCTGGCTAGAATTCCACCCTAAATTTTCCAAAAATTAAAAAAAAAATCGTCTACTTTCTTGATTGAAAATAAGTATATTTTTTTTTCAAATTAAATTCACAAGAAAATCCAAAAAAAAATATATTTTGGTTCGAAAATTACACCTTGCTGGAATCACAATAACGAACGTTTTCACCAAATTTCATCAAAATAGAATTATGTTTGTCGAAGATATCAATAAAAACAGAAAATTTTTTTTTTGGTATTTTTTTCAATATTTTTTAGGTTATGTGCAAAAATGATCAAACTAAAAATTGAATGTCTCTTATATAGCTACAACTTTTTATAAAACTTTTTTGAAAGGAGGTCTATTTTAGCCAGAAATCGTACAAAAACCTCATTTTTACACCCCCACCCCACATTTTCGGCCACCCACTCTACTTGCTGTCATCTTCTTCGGGGCAATCTATTTTCCCCTTTTATATTTTGGCCTTTGAAAACCGGTTTGCCACTGATCTGTTGGTCTCATTTGAACTTGAATTATTTATTTATAGCTATTTTAAGAAACTTGCCAGATAATACGCTCAAACTGGGTGTATGATTCATTCTTGACAATTGAAGTCAAAAATAATAGAAAAATTTAATTTTTTTTTGTTAAAGGGTTGCCATACAATTTTTTTCAAAATTTAAAATAATTGCCAAAATCAACAATTTTCTTTAAAATTTAGGTTACTCAATTTTTTTTTAGTTTTTTAGAATTATCCATTTCGATGGATTATGTTTTCAACACTATCTTGAAATTTTGCTTCGTTTTTTTTATTATTTGCAAAAACTTGAAAAAGGTGCTTCTGCAGCCTCTCCTCCAAAATACACCCACTAATTTTATAGCACTCCGCGGTTTTCCCATCTTCAATGACTCATTTATTGATTTTTAAAACAAAAACTCAAATAAGAACATCTTAGTTATTTCCTGTCCCGTTTTTTAGGACATAGCCAATAGCCTTAATTGGCGTCACGTCACCATAATGAGATCATACCAGATCAAGGCCATAGCCAGGGTGGGAGATCATAGGAGTTTGATTTCCCCGAAAATTTTCATAAAGGTTTTTTTGAATCGAACTTTTCCGTTATAGTATGAAATTTATTCTCAAATTTTCAGAAATATTTTATCACTTCACTTTTTTGAGATATTAACATAAAAACCCGAGGCAATTATATGATCTTTCCCTATGTATTTTGACCCTAACCACTATCACTCCTTTCCAAATCGTTACAAGTTTCAATTCGTTTCTAAGAGACCTAGAAGATGACTTCAAAATCTCATTTTTGACAGAAATTGACTTTTATCGTTCTTTTCCGTGGCTCTCCATTTGTATTTTCTTGCAAACTATGAACTGAAGACGGATACAAAAATTTCGTCCACAGCACGGGCATGTTTTCTTTGACCACAATTATTATTCTTTTTCTGACCAATAAGCTTTTTTTGCTCAAAGAATTGTATGCTAAGCTTAAATGTGACTTTTTAATGACTTTTTCTATAGCAACTTTTAGATGAAGCATTGATGGCATGTGAATAGCGTAACGTAAATATTTTAAGAGAAGTTTATTTTTTGTAAAGGGTTTTTTTTTTAGACGTGTGGTTTTCAATCTGGCAATACTTTTTTGGAGTAGGTCTTTCTGACAGCTGTCACTTGATTTATTTTCAGTTTGGTTTGCCATTTCATAATGAATAGACTTACTCCTGAAAAACGTTTGCAAATCGTACACATTTATTACCAAAATAATGGTTTGATTTGCGCGACGCATCGAAAAACAATCAATTTATTGAAGGAAACTTTTGGTGAGGCGCCGAATATTCTCTTCCAAGGCGTCAATCATCTCGGGCTTATCTGCGTAGATAAACGACTTCACATAATCCCACAAAAAATAACCACACGACACGCGAGATAATGCGCTCACCAAAAATTCCCTTCAATAAATTGATTGTTCCTTGGTTCGTTACGTGAACCGAACCATTATTCTGGTAATAAATTTGTACGATTTGCACACATTTTTCAGGAGTAAATCTATTCATAAGGAAATGGCAAACCAAACTGAGCATAAATCAAGTGACAACTGTCAAGAAAACCAACAGCGAGTGTTCACATTGAGTCAAGTTTTTCCGTTGGCATCCATTCCTAACAATTCTATGGCTCAACAAATATTTGCAATTTTTTTAAAACACAAATTAAAAGTTGTAAAATTCCATAGTAAATATGATCTAATATTTATGCGGTAATTATGCTTTCAACAATTAACATTTACAAAAATTGTAAAGCTAAATGTTCATATTTCAAGTTGTTATGTATGAGAAATCTAATGGTCGTCAGCTCAGCTCAGCTCAAATGCCTTTTTAATTGACAAAAGGTGCACCAAAGGTGCCAAAAGGCCAAAATTGCCCACCCTTCGTATAGTCAGTATAAATTAGTCTTGTTTTTCTCACGTTAACCAATAAAATGTCCATTATGAACATTAATTTAATGTTCAGCAATTTGCTGGTTATCATGTTAAATTGTTTCTGCTTTTGACTACGAAGACGTCTGCCCGACGACGACCAATGCGACGCAATATGGTTGTTAAAAAAAATTATTATGTGTCTAACTAAGTAATTATTTGACTGCAACTCTACTAACATTGGGACACATAAAAACGAGTCACTTTAACTTATTACATAGCTAAGCTAACAGGAACAGAAATCTCCAAGGCATGTAGCTGAACCTACCGCATTTCACCTCGCTAGGTAAAGCAAAAAATCCTCACACACTGCCGGCCGCCGCCGAACCGCCAATGTTTGCTGGTTTTGGGAAGCATATTTTCTTTTGATTGATTTTATTATTTTTTCACTTTTTTTTCTTCGCGGATAAATTATCTAACACCATCTTCGACGTTTGTGTTTTGCGTCTTCGTCGAAAAATTGTTGCAGTTGCAGAATTGTCGGTCTGATGTTGGAAAATCCAATTGCACCACCAATCTGTAGAAACGGGTTTCACAACAGCAGCCAGCATCCTCCCTGGTCTGGCCAAACCAGGCCATGTGTACCCCATGTGGTTTTGCGTCTGTTGTTGTGTTGCATTTGTGAAAAGAAAAATTATGTCATCATTATAATGTGAAATGGAAAAATTTTGCAGAAATTGATCGAAAATCAAAAGAAAAAATAAAAAACGGTGAGGAGCTTGATAGTTCGTACAGCAGACATGCGGTGGCGAAAGTTGTAAGACTCTTACAATTCCCATGAAGCCAAGTAATAGTGGTACCGCCACAGTCGGTGCTGTGTAGAAAATTACAATTTTCACACTGAGAACTTTTACTTTTCACTCAGCTATGTGCTATTGGTAGGGTACAGTGGGGCATGGACGCCCAACATTTTGAACTAAAAATGAAGTAGTAAAGTATTGGAACCAGAAATTGTCACTCCTTTTATTTAGATCAAACACCATTGAAAACGACCACCACGACCAGGTCTATTAAATGTAAGATATTCAATTGATAGAAAGTGCATAGGGTTTTGTTTCAGTTTTTTTAAAATATTTTCGTGATTCTACTTTAACTTATTTATTTGGATATATTTTCCTGAAGACACATCGATCTTTGTTTAGAGGCAATAAAAAAAAAACTATCATATATCTTATTTCAAGATTTTTGAAGGTGTCCCCTAAATTAAGCAGGTAACAGGTTCACAAAAATTTGATTTACACCCATATTTGGAGGTGTCAAATTCCAGTGTTAGGTAGGAGATGGTGCGGCGTGCCGCCAGCGTCGTTTTAAAATACACCTACCATCGTGATTTGAAGAAGCCATCGTTAAGTGACCACAAATTATATGGCGCAGTATTAGTTTGTGGTTTATTTAGCTTTTCTAAAAACAAATACCAGAAGTTGAAAATAAAAACATTAACAAACCAAATAAAAAAAAAAAACAAGAATATATAGAATTCAGCTAACACAAATTTATCTGTCGTGTGCAGATAATTTTCGTGAATGGAATTTTTAAAAACTCCCCGAAATTAAGTCCTACATTTAATCATTTATTATGCAAAGCCTGTCACTGGTTTTCCATTGATCAAATAAAATTAAAAATAAAATTGAATTTTTGTTTGGACAAAATTATTGTCTCCCATTAAGGAGAAGTGAATTAATTTTTGTATTTCAATTTACAGTGAGTTACAAAATATTCGTAGAAACTTGTGTTAGTTTTAAAAACAAAATATACTCAACTGGTTTAACTTGAAATTATGGTTTGTAACAAAATTTATTTGTTATTTTGTTTTATTATTTTAAAGAAAACAAAATTATTTTTATGAGTGATTTGTGGTTAGACAAAAATTTTGACACGATATTTTTTCTATATGCAAATTTTTTGATTTTTAGGATTTTTATTTTGAATTATTAAACAATTTTAAGCAATAAATAAGCACAAAAAGAGGGAAGAGAACTCACCGTGACTAAATCAATTTTTTATTACTGGACAGTACCCTTTAAAAATAAATTTCTTCGCCCGTCACTTGCTTGAGGCCGCTATTTTTGCCGTCGTTTATTCTCGATAAATACCTGTGAGGTTAGAAGAAATCTTCCTGGAAATGAGGCCATTGCAAATTGAAAATCAAATATTGTTTCGCAAAACTTTGTACCGTACATTTTTTAAAGCCTTTTTAAATATTTAAGAAGGGGTTGATGGTATCAGAAATAGGGACAATAGATGAATTCAAGGAATGACTTTCAGGCTATTAAATAGCTGGGAGAATGACAAAATGTGATAGTAACTGTTATGCAAAATTATCCTGCACATACTAATCAGTATGGTAAAAACAAGTGGACAATTCTGCAGAAAACCTTGAATTTTACTCTACTAGTAAAGGGTTTTTTTAAGTGGTATAGAACTTTAAGTTGGCAGCACTATTTTAATGGGCAGCCATTTTGTCAACTGTCAAGTGATTTATTTTTACTTTGGTTTGGCATTTCAGCATAAATAGACTGATGCTTAATAATGGTTCTGTTCGAAATACGTTTTGCGCGAATTTTGTTCAGCAATGAAGCTCACTTTTGGTTGAATGGATGCGTCAATAAACAAAACTGCCATATAAGGAGTGACGATGTATGTTGAGACATCGGTTACATCCACAAAAACTGAATGTTTGGTGTGCTTTATTGGTTGGTGCAACAATTGGTTTGAACTTCTCTAAAGACGCTAGTCTACGCCTATAAGCCTGAAAAGATTGACCACTTGAAGGACAACATTCGCCGCGTTATTGCCTACATATGGCCACGAATGTTGAAAAAAGTCATCGAAAATCTGATTTCCAGATTCAACTACGTCCGAGCCAGTTGTGGCGGTCATATGCCAGAAATCATATTTTAATTCAAATTCCTGAAGAATATCTTTCGAATAAAGTAAATTTCGTTTTATCTTTTTTAAGCGACTAAAGAATCAGACGATAGATAGTCGCAAGTCAGTGCATTGCCATAATTTCTTGCGATACCAATTTTGTAATAGCAATGACTGAAAATCGCAAGTGCGGTCCTTGCCTAAGATCCGGGCATTTCTTGAGCGTATTTTTACTCCGAAAAAAGTTTAAAAAAAATTAAAAAATCTTTGATTCTTTGGTTCGTTTTTACTGACTTTGACTTTTCCATCCATTTCGATAGAAAATTAAATTTGAGGTGTAAAATTGTCAAATTTGGCTGATGTTTCAAGTTATACCAAAAACATTGAAAAGTGGCCAGTGTGACCATTTGCTCAGAAATACAGGGGTCAATTCAGTAGCATTTTGGGTTTTAAATCTTCTTTTAAGCCAAACGAATATATTTAATAATAAAATAAAGGGTTTTTCAAACGGGACGCTACGAAATAAGAGCGACAGGGACAGCAAACGACGCAATATTTTTGCCGCTCTTTTGACATTTCTCTTCAGTAAGGTTTGCCATTTCATGATGGAAAGATATACGAGCCAACAACGAGTCGAGATTATTAAAATTTACTACCAAATTCGGAGTCAGTGGCCTCAACGTTAAGAGCGCTACGTCCAATTTATGGTCGTCATAATCTTCCTAGCAGATCAACAATTGAGCGTCTAGTGGAAAAATTTGAATCCACAGGCACAGTGCAAAATGTTTCTGGTGCCAGTGAGACAAAGAAGAGCCCGTAGTGTCGAGAATATTGCTGCCGCTGAGGCTTTAGTTGCAGAAATCCCAAGTGTGTCACTCACACGTCGTTCTCAAACATTGGGCATCTCTGTGACGTCGTTGTGGCGAATTTTGCGAAAAGATCTTGGCCTACATCCTTACAAGATTAAACTGACGCAAGAACTGAAGCCGCTAGCCGCTTGACCACCAGAAGCGTCGTATGTTCGTGAATTGGGCTGAGTAACAACTTGATAATGATTCGGATTTTCATCGAAAAATCATCTTCAGCGATGAGGCTCATTTCTGGCTGAATGGCTTCGTCAATAAACAAAATATGCGGTATTGGTCAGGCAGCAATCCACACGTACTCCATGAGTCATTATTGCATCCCGAAAAAATTACGGTTTGATGTGGTTTATGGGCTGGCGGCGTCATTGGGGCGTACTTCTTCCGTGATGATCAAGACCGGCACGTTACTGTGAATGGGGATCGCTACCGTTCAATGATAACCGAATATTTTTGGCCCCAATTGGATGATATGGACTTGGAGGACATGTGGTCACAATCAATTTATTGGAAACCAAGTTTGGAGAACGTGTTATCTCACGAAATGGTCCAGTCGCCTGGCCACCTCGGTCGTGCGATTTAACGCCGTTAGACTATTTTCTGTGGGGCTACGTCAAGTCTATGGTTTATGCCAACAAGCCAGTGACGATTGATGAGCTTCGTACGAATATCGAACGTGAAATTGCAGCAGTATCGTCCGATTTATGCTTGAAAACCGTCGAAAATTGGGTTCATCGTCTGGACTTCTGCAAGCGTGCCCGTGGTGGTCATGCAAAAGAAATCGAGTTTCATACAGGAATAAAGAATTCCATTGATATCCAAAACCGTTTTCGTTTTATTTAAAAAAACTTTTGTAGCGCTCTTATTGAACAACCCGATATTTGAAATATTGAAATTCTAGAAACTTTAAATGCTTATTTCTGTTGCATCATTGCATTGTCCGGTATGATTTCTTTTCATAATTCATTCTGGAATTTTAATAGCATTGATTTCGAAAGTGATCAGCCTAAGGTTGTCTCAAAAAAACTTTTGACTTTGGCGTCTGCTTGTTGCGTTTACAAACATAGCTAATTAGGATCTTAAAAGGTTGATAAAAACCTTCGAACGAGCGAAGAAGGGAAAAATGATGAAAAAAATTTGGATAGAATTATGAATTATAAGCTTAACCAATACTGCTGAAAAATTCTAAATTTTCCAGCAGTGAATTCTAGAATTTTAATATTATCACATTTTAACAATATTATTGCAAAGGAATTGCTATTTATATTCATATATGTACACGTATTACGTTTATATGTACATAATTAAGAAGTCATTGTGCGAAGTTGACTATGTTAAAAATATTTAAATATTATACCTACATCTTTAATGTCTCTACATGGCTCCATTATTATAACGATTGAAATTAAAAGTCTGACGTAGAACTAAATATGATCATTAGTTTGCCATCTACACAATAACATTTTCTTTGTCATACTCTTAAGTCCTCATAACCATAGATTTCTCATTGTTTTTTTTATATTGAAACCATTTAAAGTGATCATTAAAATCATATCATAAATATTTTTTATTGTTTCTTCTTCGAAATAACTTCATACTTTACAATTGGGTTTTAAGCAAGAAGATGAACATTTGAGTGTCCGTGCGTATATAATATACATAATCAGTAAGTTAATGTCTTCATTACCTTATATAAAACGCATGTCATCTTTTTTTTGCGCAGTTAAAACTTATTATGAAGCCATTTAATATGTCCAAATGGTTATGTGATTGAATATTTTGGTGACAAAAACACTAAATTTTTGCTTAAATTTGATTCGGATGTCATTAATTTTTTGTCTTCAGTTCATTGATAAAATATAAATGCTAATTAAACTACTACTTAAAAATAAAAAATATGCAAATATGTATAATATGTCAAGTTGAGCTAATAATTAAGATAAAATAATGCATAATAATTATTAAAAACTTAAATATGTATCTTTCGTATGTTTTTTATCAAAGAAACTTTATTCAATCAGAATGTTTAAGTGACGTAAATATGATGAAATCGGGGTTTTAACGTTCTTAACTTGACTTAAATTAAATTTAGGGACCTTGGGTCCCATATATTTGTTTCAAATGCATTAATCAAGGCTTACTTGAAGATTCTTACATAAATGTACCTATATCGGTATTTACTTTAAGAACTTTGTATACACACCAGCTAACCTCAATTAATTTAAGCTTTACAACCACTTATTAGTTTCGCATGAATGCATTTTACTATGTATATCTGAATATTTTCTAAATAAACGGGTTTGCTCATAGATTCTACTCATTTTTTGCTCCACTGAAATATGTACAAAGGTACATATATAATGTACCAATGTAGGTACCAACTTGCTACGTCTAAGATTGTTGAATGGCAGAATTAAAGCAAGTTTTCCAAAGGACCTTTGATCTCAACAAGTTGATTGCTGTCTAGAGGTTATATATATAATTGCATAAAGGTTCTTTAGAAAATTACAATGCAATTTGTGATCATTTATATTATAAGTTTACGATTGAAGAAATAGCATTTATGGAAATTTCCTTTAATGAGATTAAATTAAAATTTTGTTTTTATTTTGCTTTTCCTGATTTCATGATTGCTTTGCGTCTGGCTTAGGAATATGTATTTGGGAATTTAAATCAGACATTCAATAAAATTTAAGTACCATGCTAAACCTTTCGTGTGATTTGTCATTAAATATATATGTAGTTATATTTCCTTAGAAGTTATACATCACCTAAACTGCTCATGGTTGTTTTAGTATTAGAGTAAGATCCCAGGTCATTTTATTACCGTTGAATTTTTTTCTTTGAATGCACCCTAGGGTACATAGGTTTAAATAAATGATAATACGAATCTTGAAACCGGGTGCGTTTTGGAGGTTTTAAGTGCTTAAAGTGTATTTAATTTTTGTAAAATAACGTTATTTCGTTATGGCTGATATTTTGATATGCTTTGAGGAAAGATTTAAAAAACTTATTTTGACACTTCTTGTCCGACACCTATTCCTAATGTCAGCCAAACACCTTTTAAGGTGCCAAAAACTCCATACACTACTGAAATAAATCAGCCAAGTAGAAGACTTACACTTACACACGTTTGCTGCCCGAAATATACATTGTGCAACGTAAATTTCACGATTTACTTCTAAGGGTGTGTGGCTGACATTAGGTCCAACTGTAGGGGTCGGACAAGTGTCAAAATAAGTTTTTCAAAACCTTCCTCCAAACATATCAAAAAATCAGTATCAACTAAATGCACCTTTAGCGTTTAATAAAACTATCCATTTGTTCATACCTACCCTAGGATGCTTTAAAAAAAAAATCAACTAGGACAAAATGACGTATGTAATGCTTGTCTAGCTGCCCTGGGATCCTGGCTTATTAGTACAGGTAAAACAGTACAGAAAGGCCTGAAGCTCGGTAAAAACGTTTCATGAACCATGAGAATGAAAAATCAAACGAGCCTATACAAATATTCCACACGGAAGGGTTTTTTTTGGTTGAGGGGGAAAGTTGTGGTATATCAAACGAAAAATTTGTGATACATTTTTTGAAGGTAGTTTTTTATAAATAAAAGAAATTATTTTGAATAACTTAAAAATACTTTTTTTAATAATTTATTTACTTAAATGTATTTCGGAAGCTATGCTTCCATTACTTCCGAAATGCATTTAAGTAAATAAATTATTAAAAAGAGTGTTTTTAAGTAATTCAAAATAATTTCTTTTATTTATTTCATGAAAAAACACGTTAAAAATCTCCAATATCAAATCAATTTTCTTTTGAAAGCTGAATTCAATGACACAAAAACCAAATTGATCCGGATCTCCGTAAAAAAAAGTTATTATCATTTTTAGAGATGACTGTTTTATTTTTCAATATAAAAGTTTAATATTACCAAAACCCAATTGGAAATAATGGTCCATTGATGAAACTTGACATCAATTTGTCATAAAAAACAATAATCAGGGAAATCATAAAAATTTCTATGGTGAAAAGGCGTTTTGTTTTTGGGATTATTATCATAAATCCTACAACAAAAATGGCGCCACCATGAATTTTGGTAAAAATGCTTTATGAACTTACAGAATGAAAAATTAAAAGAGTCTATAAAAATATTTCGCATAGGAGGGTGTTTTTTTTTTTTTTTTGAAGAAATTGGGATGTATGTCGTTATTTTTCAAAGTTCTTTGAAAAAGATGGCAACCTGAAGGAATTTGGTAAAAATATTTTATTGACTATGAGAATGAAGAATGAAAGGAATTTACAAAAATATCAAGGGAGAAAAGTGTTTTTGTGGGTTTGGGTAATTGGTGTTATTTGCTTTTCAAAACAATATTTGTTTTTGAAAAAAAGTATTATACTTTCCTTGACCCAACACCGTTTTTCGGTAGATATTTTAATAGACCCTTTTGAATCTTCATTCTGGTAGTTCAGAACACATTTAGTTACCAAGTTTCATGAAGCTTTACCATTTTTATCATTGATTTTATGATAATAAAACCACTACCCTTACCCCCGAAAAACCAGTTGTTCACCAAAAATTTTTGTATGGACTCTTCTTACTATTGATTTGTATGACAAGTGAACAATTGATGCCAAGTTTCGTCAATGTACTATTATTTTCAGTTGTATTCGGTAATATTTAACTTTTATACCGAAAACATTGTCATCCGTAAATAAAATGGTAATAACTTTTTTCACGGAGGCCGCATCGATTTGGTCTTTATGTCATTTGATTCAGCATTAAGAACTTCCTTAAGAACATGTATGATATGCTTAGGTTGTACCAAGGTAATTTTTCTCCGCTTGATACACCACCTCCCCTTCTCTTCCCCTCAAAAAAACACCCTTGCATGTGAAATATTTTTATAAACTCTTTTGCCTCTTAACTCTCATGATACATGAAATGTTTTCACTAAGTTTCATGATGGTACTAATTTTTTGTTTATTTATATGATATAAACTTTAATTTTACATACAACTAGCTGACCAGAGCCTACTTTGCTTCGCATAATTTTAAAGTAAGAACGTTTAAATCCTGACTTATTAATATAATATAGGCAGAAAGTATTGCCGTCGATCATCAGTATACGCTTAAATTTTTATTTAAGTGCATTTCTGGTGGTCGAATTGTATAAAAAAAACTCTAAAAGGGTGTTTTTTTTAGAGGTGCAGAACTTTGAAATGGAATTAAACAGAGATGATTTTTATAAATTGATATGAAATTTACTTTATTCGAAAGATAATATTCTGGCACCCTAGTTTAAATATGTTTTCTGGTATATGACCGCTATAGCCAGCTCGGACGTAATCTTATCTTAATTTTTGATGACTTTTTTCAACATTTTTGGCCAATCGTTTCGAGCTTATCGGCGTGGACTAACAACTTCACATATCAGTAGTCAAGCGGCGTTAAATCACACGATCTTGGAGGCAAATTCACGGGTCCATAACTATGCGGTTACCAAACGTTTCCTTCAATTAATCAATTGTGGCATAAGCTGTATGACATGTTGCGCCGTCATGTTGAAAACAATGCTCATGTACATCATGTTTATTCAATTGATAAACGAAAATATGGCAGTTTTATGAGTGAATGTGAGTGAGCTTCATCGCTAAACAAAATCCACGTGATACGTATTTTGAACAGAACCATGATTTTCAAAATAAGTGGGCACAATTTGGAAAAGTTATTCAGGTGTCAAATGCCAAACCAAACTAAAAATATATCACTTGACAGCTGACAAAATGGCCGCAAGCTAAAATAGTGTTACCAACTAAAAGTTCTATACCTCCTAAAAAAATACCCTTAACAACAGGTAGCTAGCTTTTAGTGTGAATGCACGCATATGTGATCAATTTAAATTTGCGACTGAAAAACACTCAAAAAATAGATCTCTTTCCATTTTTGAATAGCTACTATTTAAAGTCGCATATATTCGCATTCACATTTAAGACAACGTGTCTCATTTTTTCTGGCTTAGTACGATTTCTTAGTCGAACTATTTTAAATCACAAGTGTGAACACAAACATGTATGTTTCATTTTAACTTTCGACAATCGCATTAACCGAAAAAGGCTAGGAACGTACTTGCAATTTTCTACCAAGGCTATTGTAATAAATAAAAATAGGCTTTCAGGCTAAAACTGCGAAACATTATTAGAAATGGTAAATTTTGAAGGCTGTAACTCTGACATTTTTCAATTTATATGAATTCTTAACATTTCATATTAAGACTTTGAGACTCTTCCTTATTTTGTCTCAGCAGGTCTTGAACGTTTCTTTGCTATGAAAAAAGTTATGGGCATTTTAGATTTTTTAGGTTAGTTTTTGATAACTTTTTCTGCCAATTTTTTTCTTTTTTCAAATTGTTGAAACCATCCATTACTTAAGAAAATGTATTTTGAACTAAAAGTTTGGAGTGTAACATTCTCAAATTCGGCTCAGCTCAGTTTCCGAGTTATACCAAAAATATTAAAAAGTGGTCAGTGTGATCATTCTCTCAGAAACGCATTGGTGAATTTAGTAGCATTTACGTTTTCAAGCAAGCTTATGGGCCAAACAAACTTATTCCCTTACCCCTCATTTTCTGGTTAAGAACCTATCTTATAATAAACATAAATATTTATTTAAAAAACAATTACTAATTTTATATAAAAACCTAAATCTCCTATGGTCATAGTTTCCATATTGCCTAAATAATTGTTTTTTTTTTTTTTTTTTTGTATTCAAACAATCTCATTCAAGTTGTGTAACTTTTTGAAGTCTACGTGCTGTATTTCACGACATAAAATTTCAATAGGAAATAGAGCCAATATGTGTGTATGATATGCGATGTTTTGGGACAACATTCAAATGAGTAATATGTAAATTGATGAAAATTTTAGCTTGGTTTAATTTAAAACTAAAAAATAATGTTGACCTTCAGGTAAACTTTAATTTATTTATAAAATTTTATAAATCATTGAATAATTTCTAAAGAACTGACGAATAAAAAAAAAAACATTTCAAAGATTTAAGAACCAAAATTTGTTTATTAATAAAATTATGTTGTTAAATTTTTTTAAATAAAATAACGGAAAAAACCTTGAATAATTTAAAAAAAAAATTTATAGAAACTAACTTTTAAAATGTAAATATTGAATAATCTTACCTGACAAAAAAAATCTTAAGGCTTTATTCATATCATTGGCTTTTTTCTTTTAAAACTTTGTAAGTATAAGTGAAAATAATGCATTAAAATGTGTTTTGCTTAGAAAATATAATTGCCTGTTACTGATTCCTGATTATTTTTACTTCTCTACCTTTTATTTTAAAAATCACTTGCTTATGTCTGCTGTTTTTCTGTTTACGGCTTACGAAGTTTTGAAAAAAAAAAATACAAGACTTGGTCGCAAACACATTCTCTTAAGTTCAAGAAGCATTGAAATTATGGGAGAAAAATTTAGAAAATCATGAAACTCGGTAATTTAATATGAAGCTGCGAATGCAATTGTGGCCTTACTGAAATTTTATCGAAATTTAATCTACATCAACTAAATAATATTTTTGTATTTAAATTTTTTGAATTGACGGCTTCGTGCCATAGTTATAGAAAACTTTTTGCACTTAGAGGCCAATGACAAAAACAAAATAAAGCTTGAGTTCAAGAGTTGCCCATCTGATCAGTAGGTACCCATAACGGGTTTTTGAAGGATCACTATTCATGAATATAAAATTTAAAAATTTTATTTTTCAAATATTGCGAATAAGATCAATCTTTATTTTAATACTCCAAAATTACAAGCGTTTGAAAATAACCTGTTTCTTGTTTTTGCTTTACTTAAAATTATGATTTATGTAGTTAGGCCACTCTTGCAACTCATGGCCTGATATATGGATATATTTGCTATAATAACTTCTTGAATAGTTTGAGCTGAAAAAAAGAATATTATCTGAAATCTGGATGCATGCAAAATAAAGTTTCGAAAGTCCTTGTAACGGTTTTTGAAAAAAAACTAATGTTTATATACATTTTTGTATGCAAATCGCTTTTGAAATATTGAATTATTAAAAAATAAAAAATTGAAAGATTTTCAAAAACTCAGAAAAGTTCTTTTGAAAATTTTGATAATTGCAATATTTTTTTCAGCTTTTCTTAAATTTATTTAATAATTTAGAGGCAACTTAAAATCAAAAAAAAAAAAATGATCAAAATCGGAGGACCCGGTTCACTGCTAACCGATTTCTCAATATTTGGATGGAAATTACCTTGCTGTTATTTTTCATAAAAGTAAAATATTTGTATTATTACTTTTAATAGTATACGCAGGTATGGATTTTTCAAAACAAAATTTTGAAACATTTTTTAAGAATCTAAGATAGAGTTAGTCTTCAGATTTCAAAAAACGTTTGGTTTAAAATGAAAAAAATCACTGTCACTAAAGTTGCAAAAAAGCGCAGTACACGCTTAAATCTTAGCCATAAATCCCGAAAAGGGTTTTAGCTTTTTTGAGAAAAATCATTTTTAATGGAAAACATTTATAAAATTTGATTATTTTAGGTTACGAAAACTTATATTTTGAACTGAAAAATAATGGTACTATAGTAAATAAGTAGATAATACTATCATAATTTATGAAAAAACAAAACTAATACACTGGATATGGCTGCCTGAAATTATGACATAGGAAACTGCGCCAAAAACAATTTTGGAAAAAAAACCTGAAAAATGTTGGCATAAATATTTTGGAAAATGCGCCAAAAAAATTGGAAATTACACCAAAAACGTGGAAATTACGCCAAACATTTAGAAAAAGAGCCAAAAAATTTAAATGAAAAAAGCCCCAAATATAACAAATTTTTGGTGTAATTTCCAAATAAGCTTTGGAAACTAAACCCAAAAAGGATAAACACAGATTTTCAGAACGAAAAAAAGCTTTTCAGGTGTTTTTTCCCTTTTTCTTTTGCAAAAAAAGTCCAAAACTAATTTTTGGTGTTTTTTTCTAATACAACAAATGCTTGTCCTTTTTTCATTATTCTAGAAGGACAAAAGGGCCAGAAATTTTTGGAAACAATAAACAAAAATTCCGGAATTCACGTCAAACTTTTTGGGTCACTTTTCCTTGGAAAAAAGGCCATAACATTGTATGGAGAATTTTGGGAATTTTTTTTCCATTTTTATTTTTTGGCAAGGCAAGATGCAGTGTGCAGGGGTGCCGAATTTTTTGAAACCTCGAAGAGCGTTATATAATCATGTTACTATTTAATTTGATTTAATTTGTACGGAATTTTTTCTTATTTCAATTTTGAATTGGAATCTAAACCCAATCAAACAAGTAAAAAGAAAATATATCGCACGTAAAATAAAAGTGTAAAGCTTTATTATTCGGGGGCTATAACGCTGAATTTGGATTCTGAAATACAAAATTATGTATTATAGTAGCCGCTCGATATAGTGAAGCAAAAAAAACCCAGGCCTGAGCCAGTTCACTCCTTAGATATTGTTTAATTTTAAAAAGATGAATTTGATCCAAAGTGCACATTTAGTTCACGAAACGTTAAAGGCTGAAAAAGAAACCTGCCAGACTTTAGTATTTCATATCACGGTACTGTAAGCCCTTATAGCAAGCCTTTGGTTATGCACCCACTCCCAAAATTTGCTGGTCGGCTCTTGGTCTAAATTTTGTTTGTAGTGCAAAGTGGTTGCGGTGGCCCAACGAAGCTTGTGGGTAACAGCTAGTATCAACATTATATGGCAAATAAAAATAACCGCAGTAATTGATTTGAAAGAAGAGATTTTATATAATATAACATAATTAATTTAATTGTATAATTTAATGGAATTGTATTTCATTAGAAGAATCTCCTCGTATCTTTGTTTCACTTAAGTCTTCCAACCACAGTAATTCAAGCATATCATTTTTAATTTTATTTCTATTTTAAAAAATACAATATTGCATAAGATTGCATATGGAACACTATTAATTATTAATATCGAAGAAAGCTTTCAAAATTACTTTCTTGTAAAAAGATCCACTACAAAGTGCGTTACATTTACCTTATTTAACATTTAATTTTTTCGGTTGAGTAATACTAGTAAGAGTATAAGACTGGTAACACTAAATCCCGGAAATCTATATATACAGAATTGGAGTATTTACCACACTATAAAAATCCGTATTAAAAAACAACCACATAGTAACACACTTTACTTCAAACTGAATCATTTTATTTTGTTTTCTGCATTCGTCCCATAAAACTAATACGGAAATTTAGCAAAAAAAAAAGAAGCAAACATTAACTCATTATGGCTCTTGCAGGAATAAGGTCACTTGGTGTTTGTTTTTATTTCTTTTAGTGAAAAGTTGTCATTAGACAATGTATTATTGAGTTATCTATCCCTGCCTCAGCGGATTTGTAATTGAGTAAGATTCGAGGGCCGTCAGACATACGTCATTTTATCATAGCTGAATTTTTGTTTTTTTTTTGTGAATGCATTCTAGGGTAGGTATGAACTATTGCAAAACACGAATCTTGAAACCGAGAGCATTTCGGAGATTTTAAGTGCTAAAAGTGCATTTACTTGATGCAAAAGGACGTTATTTCACCAGAGCTGAATCTTTTATATATATTTTGTATATATTTTGAGGAAAGTTTTGAAAATCTTATTTTGACACTTGCCCGACACCTACAGTACCCAATGTCAGCCAGATACATTGAAATGATCAAAGCTTAATTTTAAATATGTTCTTCGGATAACTGTTACAATACATTTTCAAGCTGTCAGACACCTACAGGGGGACCTAATGTCTGCCAGACAGCTTTAAGATTTTCAAAAAAGTATTTTAAATTACGTTTT
Organism: Dasysyrphus albostriatus; assembly: GCA_946251815.1. Classification (NCBI taxonomy): domain Eukaryota; kingdom Metazoa; phylum Arthropoda; class Insecta; order Diptera; family Syrphidae; genus Dasysyrphus; species Dasysyrphus albostriatus. The sequence continues at coordinate 12,600,009 of OX276335.1, forward strand.
AGTATCAAAGCTAACGTTTTATGTACTTCGGGCAACTTTTCTTGCCAAAAGTACCACTGTAGTTGTCTTGCAGCTTGGAAAATATATTGGAATAGTTGCCCGAAGAATGTATTTAAAATTCAGCTTTCACAATTTGTTGGCACCTTTATAGGTGTCTGGCTAACATTTTGTCCCACTGTAGGTATCTGAAAAGCGTCAAAATAAGTTTTTCATAACTTTTTTAAAATAAATATCAATAAATTAACATAATTTTGGATCAGTTAAATGCACTTTAAGCACTTAATATCTCCAAAACGCACTTTAAATAATTAGATAAATTTTTGTTTACAAATTATTGCGAATGGTCTTCATTTATTCATAATTGCGAATTTAGTATGAAAGATTGCACAGAAAACCTTTGCGATTTTAAGCCAGCTTGAACAAGTTTTGAAATTGAACAGAAAACGCTTTTTGGGCTTTTAACGAAGATTATAAAGGATATTTTTGTTAGACGTGTGGTTTTCAATCTGGCAATACTTTTTTGAATTTGATCTTTTTGACAGCTGTCACTTGATGTATGCTCAGTTTGGTTTGCCATTTCATAATGAATAGACTTAATCCTGAACAAAGTTTGCAAATCATCCAAATTTAGAACCAAAATAATGGTTCGGTTCGCGACAGCCAACGAAACAATCAAGTTATTGAAGGACGCTTTTGGTGAGCGCCGTGGGCCTGTGCCGTGGCCTCCAAGATCTTGCGATTTAACCACCGCTGCACTATTTTTTGTGGGGTTATATGAAGTCGCTTGTCTACGCAGATAAACCCGAGACGATTGACGCCTTTGAAGAGAATATTCGGCAAGTTATTTCTGACATACGGCGCCAATTGCTGCAAGAAAATTGTCATTAATTGGGCGCCTCAGCTGGAATTTATTCGAGCCAGCCGGCCCGAAATCATTTTTAAAACAAAATTAGCAATCCCTTATCTTTATAACAAAGCTAAATTCTTGGCCATAATATTAAATTATATGCGTTTTATTTCTTCTTGAACAGAAATGCTAGAATTTGATTAATAAAGTCGACTTTATTAGATAGTACTAAGTTAAATTTATGTTAATTTTTCAAACTAATATTTTTTAGTTTTTACTCAAATGAATTTTGATGTTATGTATTTTAAAACTCCTTATATGAGAAATTTCATTAGTAAATCCACCACTGGCAACATTGTAGTATTAATTACTCACAACAGAACACGATTAACTATAATAGTGCTCGCATATAGATATGATCATGTGGATTAAATGTAACGTGTCACTTTTCCATTTTTTTTTTTTTTTATTTCCGACTTTATTCGTTTTGAATGAAATCAAAATACACAAAGGTGTATACTTACAGTTAGAGACAAACTTGTTTTATTTATTATTTGTTTGTTTTTTTATCCTGTCCAGTTAATTTTACATTATTCCTGTCAATTTAAAATCCATTTCAAGGAAATTATGGTTATTTGCTTTGCAAAAGTTAAAAATGTCAGAACATATTTTTGAATAATATAACTACCTACCTACTTTTGTACTCAACACTCATATTTAATTTAATTACCTGTAACTAATTTTAAATCACTGTATAATTACAATTTGAATTAGTAAAGAAAAAAAGTATCTGCTTGCAACATTAACAGACAAAACACAACACATAATAATTATTAGGGAAGGACAACAACAACAGCAATGGCTGGTGATTAGATTTTTGATCTAGATATACTTATCTATGAAGTAAGAGGTACATACGGTCCGATGTAACTGGTCTAGTATCATTGTTAAAGTGTATAAAATTTTCTTGCAATAAAACAGCAAAATATACTAAATGCAATGGCGCAAAATTTTAAATGATTTAGTGCGATGCTAAAGCAATTTTAACAATTTTATTTTAAAAAGAGCATTTAGCTAATTTAAAACGATTTTAGCATCTTACTCTATCTTAGCATTTTATTAAAGTTTAAATCATCAAATGGCTTTATTGATTTTTTAGTATCGTGCTAAATTCATGATATTAGCTATTTTCTTCCAAAAAAATTCTTCACAATTATTTTATTTCAGAGTTGAATGGAGTTATGTAAATTGTACATATATCGGGTAGTTCAATAAGAGCCCTACAAAAGTTTTTTTTTAATAAAACAAAAACGGTTTTGGATATCAATGAAATTTTGTATTTCTGTGAAAGTACGTTCAATGCTATTATGTATGGAACTCGATATCATTTACATGGTAACCACGGGCCCGCTTGCAGAAGTCCAAACACTGAACCCAATTTTCGACGGTTTTCAAGCATAAATCGGCCGATACTGTTGCAATTTCACGTTTGATATTCGTACGAAGTTCATCAATCGTCGCTGGCTTGTTGGCATAGACACAGGAAATAATCTAACAGCGTCAAATCACACGACCGAGGCGACCAAGCGACTGGACCATTTCGTAAGATAACAAGTTCTCCAAACCTGGTTTCCAATAAATTGATTGTGACATTCGCTGTGTGGCTTGTGGCGCCGTCCTGTTGGAACCACATGTCCTCCAAGTCCATATCATCCAATTGGGGCCAAAAATATTCGGTTAGCATTGAACGGTAGCGATCCCCATTCACAGTAACGTGCCGGTCTTGCTTATCACGGAAGAAGTAAGGCCCAATGACGCCGCCGTCCCATAAACCACACCAAACCGTAATTTTTTCGGGATGCAATGATGACTCATTGAGTACGTGTGGATTGCTGCCTCACCAATACCGCATATTTTGTTTATTGACGAAGCCATTCAGCCAGAAATGAGCCTCATCGCTGAAGATGATTTTTCGATGAAAACCCGAATCATTTTCAAGTTGTTGCTCAGCCCAATTCACGAACATACGACGCTTCTGGTGGTCAAGCGGCTTCAGTTCTTGCTTCAATCTAATCTTGTAAGGATGTAAGCCAAGATCTTTTTTTCGCAAAATTCGCCACAACGACGTCACAGAGATGCCCAACGCTTGAGAACGACGTGTGAGAGACACATTTGGGCTTTCTGCAACTGAAGCCTCAGCGGCAGCAATATTCTCGACATTACGGGCACTTCTTTGTCTCATTGGCACGGGAACATTTTGTACTGTGCCTGTGGATTCAAATTTTTCCACTGGACGCTCAATTGTTGATCTGCTAGGACGATTATGACCACCATAAATTGGACGTAGCGCTCTTAACGTTGAGGCCACTGACTCCGGATTTCTGTAGTAAATTTTAATAATTTCGACTCGTTGTTGGCTCGTATATCTTTCCATCATGAAATGGCAAACCTTACTGAAGAGAAATGTCAAAAGAGCGGCAAGAAATATGGCGTCGTTTGCTATCCCTGTCGCTCTACTTTTGTAGCGTCCCTGTTGAAAAACCCTTTAGAATAAATGGAAAAATTCTAAGGGATTGATGAACTTTTAATGCACGAAGATAACAAAATTATTTATCGCTACGAACACCCAAAAATGTTTCCTGGGACCTCATCGTGTAAGGCTAATATCGTTTTCGATATCGACATCAACAAGATTTAAATATCTTAAAAAAACATTTTGTGTGGATTGGAATTTGCTGATCGAACCGAAGGGTTCAGGGTTCGAATCCTAGGGATATCCAATTTTTTTTTTTTTTTTTTTTGTGAACAAAAAAGTTGAAACGATATTATTAACATTAAATACTCATTCACAACAAATATTGGATTTTTTATTAAAATAATAATTAATTAATAACGCACAAAAACAATGTTGATAAAATTAAAACCATACAAAGGTTTTTAACACCCTACAAATGTTTTTTTTTTATAAATAAAATGGAATTAGTATGATGCTAGTTATTAAAACAAAAAAAAGTTTAAACATTTGGAGGAGCTAGTAATTGACTAAATATGCAGAAGATAGTAAACTAGTAGGAAAGGCTGTTGAAAATTTTGCGCCAAATATTTTTAGACTTTTAACTACTTTTGCCTTACCCCAACTCCATTCAAATTTTTAAAAGATAAATCCAACAATGTAAAGTTTGTTAGTTTCTACTCCCATACGCTATACCTCTTTGTGTTTGATGGCTCCCCAAATTTCATTCGTATTTTCAATGTCAACTGATATTCGTTTGTGAAATTTTATGAGTTAAATTAAAACTTACCAAACTTACTTTTTATTAGATTTTTATTTGTTGACTTTTTTCGTTGAGGTTAATGAATAAAAATGCTCAAATTTCTTACATTTGCGCCTGTCAGACGATTTTACACATACCCTAAGCAGAGCAACGGAGTTGTTTAAGTGGTACAGAAAAGGTAGTTGAATTCTGAGAACCCAAAAAGCGGAGTACCCAAGGAATATTGTTGCTCGAGGAATGTTTTTGGTAAATATCTATTTCAAATTTAATGTTCCTTAAAATCCAGATTCTTTAAATGCAAAAGAAAATTTACATAAGCCCAACCTCACACCTACGCCTACGAGTGGGCCCAAGCAGGGTGGTTGCAGGGGGTCAGCATTCCCAGTCCCATACATACTTCACAAAATAATTTTTGGAGTTTTTGCGATTTTTTTGTGGCTTGTTATAAAAAAAAACGACTTTTAGACTTTGTATCATATTTATACCTCGAGTTTCTTCAGATTTTGCACAACTAATTTTGAAATATTGCACAGTTAATTTTGAAATATGCGCAAAACAGAAAAAATTCAAAACTGTAATGATATAACCTTAAATGTATGTACTGTTTTAGCTTAACACACATTTCCATACAAAATTTAATTTTGTATATAAAAAAAGTTCTAAATGTCAAATATTCAAATTCGGATCTAGAAGTAAGGATAGAATTATTGACGTAATTGAGAGAGCTCTTGAAGAAAAGAAAATCTGTTCGACAGTCTTTTTGGACGTGTCGCAGGCGTTTGACAAGGTGTGGCACGAAGGCCTCAAATTCAAATTAAGACAAGTTCTGCCTGAAGGATTTTACAACATTCTAAACGGATATCTAAATCAAAGACTTTTTCGTGTAAGACACGGAAATGACTATTCTGATTTTAAAGAAATAGTGGCTGGGGTACCAGAAGGATGTGTACTAGGTCCAGTTCTGTGGCTTTTATTTGCACGCGATATACCTCAAACAGATGACACTATTGTAGCCACGTTTGCTGATGATACTGCAATACTAGCAGTAGGCAAAACGATTAGCGAAGCTACAAATACATTGTAAAATGCTCTTAATAATGTCAATGAGTGCCCAAAAACATGGCGAATAGCGCTCAATGCACAAAAGTCAGCCCACGTGGACCTTACGTATACAAATTTTAATAGATTACAAGTCTTTTTTAATACTGCTCGTGTTCCACTTGCAAAAGAGGCAAAGTATCTGGGAATGGCTCTCGACTCAAAATTGAAATGGCAGCCGCACGTAAAAAAGAAATGCGAAGAAGTAAAAGGTAAATTAAGAGATATGAACTGATGATATGAAATATTCAAAGCTTTGTATTGAAAATAAATTGATTTTATACAAACAGGTACTTAAACCTATTTGGACTTATGATATACAACCCTGGGGTTGTACCTGCGATACAAACTTAAATAACTTACAAACGTTTGAAAATAAATTGCTTAGGTCATTTGTAAATGTTCCGTGGTATATTAGAAGTTCACAGGGATCTCGGGATTCCTACGGTCCGAGACGAAATAAAAATTTTCGCGCTAAAACATAGAAATCGACTATTAGAACACGCTAATTCAACGATTATTGACATTCTTGACGAGTCAAATTTAGTACGCGTGCCGTCTGCGAAGAATAAAACCTTCCGACTTGGTGTGATAAACAGAAAACCGATTTAAAATCGCGGAATAAGCAGTAACTTTTACCGGAAAGTAATCTGTAACACGTTACTTTAACTTCGTTAAAAATAAATTGCTAGAAAAGTTTCAACTTAGTTGCAATCGGGAAGTGGAGGTGGTTTTAGTTTAATAAAAATCTCACGCACCTATGAGCACGCGTTTTTCGGTCCTCATAGAGCCTTACGCTGGTTTTGCACCTACCCACGGGAAAATAAATACAAAAAAAAATCAAAAACAGCCAATATGTCTTTTTTCATTGAAATCTGAAAGATTTGATTTTAATATCTTGAATTACTATCTTGAATGAAAATACAAAAAGTTCTATAAATATGGTCCATGCTATCAATTCAAAAAAAAAAAAACAAAAATATTGCTCAGTACTTAAACTCAAACACAATAAAATAACAGTTAGGCCACTATGTTTATCACGGGATTAATTAAGCCTTATTGTGGATTTTGCCCGGAAAATATTTCCCCAAGAAAATTGTGTTCATCTGGAATTTTAAAAGCTATTATGAATTTTGGCCGATGTTACCTAACGTCAAAAGTCATGTGAAATAGAACAAAACGCGGATAGCATTTTTGAAAGCATAAAAACAAATAAGCACAATTAGCTAAAACAGTAGCATTTGATTGTTGATAAACATGAAAAACTTAGAAGTTGGTAGCAACATCGAATTAATGTTTTGGGTTCAACGTTGATGTCGATGTTGCAGTGCTAATAAAGCCTTTCAAAGACAGTGGCTCTAAAAAAATTGATGTGGCTAGCAAAAGATGTTGTTGAAGTTGCAATGCCTTGAACGAAAAGCACCAGTATCTACCGGTTGTTTTTCTTTCGTTTGCTCTTAACTACCTACTCACAATAAGGAGAATTTTCGAACAATAAACATTTTGCGGAAGAAACTCACAATAGGTGAATAGTGAAATGTCAATTTTTTAGGGGTGGAAGTTCTTCGGAAAAGCAAAGGTGAGTTTACTAACATTTTTAGTTTAAAAAATGCTTGCTTTTGCCCACACATAGAATGAAAAATCCTTTATTTCAATAACACGTTCTCCAACTTAAAACCCCAATATAATTTCAACTGGGAACATCCAAAATTTATTGTAAAAATATTCAAGTACCTATAAGAACGCAGGAAATTTAGTTTGTTCTTATATTGGGTGTGTTTTGTTGGGAAATACATACACTCGTAGCTAGCGCAGTAAAATTTCAAACAACAACAAAGCTACTTTATTACCGACTTTTTTATCAACACTTTCTGGAATTTGTTGTTGTTTGCCGAGGGAAATTTTACTGCTATAATATTTTCCAATAATAAATACCTTTTATAATTTTATTTCTTAACTTTTTTTTTGAAAAAGTGTATTTAATTTTCTTATGCTCCTTATCAATTGTTTATTGTTCTTAACAAACTTTAACAATCAAGGCGTTCAGATATAAAGAATGACCAATGTAATATTATTATCTAACAATAAAACAGAGCAGTATCTCTGACCTTCTTTGAAAGAATTGGAAATGCTAACATTGAAGAAAACATTCAGCGGGAGAAGAAAAATGTGCATGAAAATGCAATAATTTCAACAAAGAGACGTTTAACGCAGCTTATGATATTGCGGAGATTATGATTTTAGGAACTTCAACCAAATTAAAGATGTGACCTTTCAGAGTAAAGGTTTTTTAATAAAATAAACTTACACATTTTAAAGTACGGGTCGATTTTGCTATTTCTGACACAACAAAAGCCGAAGAAAATCACGATTTCGTACATAAATCTTATATGATGATAACTAAGCTCATTTGCACCAAAATGATTTCGTCGATAAACAAAAATGTCGAATGTCGGTACGTAGAAAATTCGCGGGAAATGTATCAGTAACAATAACAACAACTTAATTGTACATTTGATGGGAGTGGCTCTTTGAAAATGGAGTTGTTGAAGCAATTATACCACTATGTTGAACATTTCCTTAGGCTAGAAGTTAGATTCAACAATATTGAGGACTGATAGGTCTGGTTCACACGGCAATGTACAGCATGTATTTTTGCAGTACAAATCCAAACGGTAATATACATCCAAGCGGTAAACGTATAAACTTCGTGTGAAAGGTTCAATGTAGAATGCATGCGCCACTGCTCACTCACACAGAGACATTTGCGGCGAGTCCATTATTCGTTCTACTGCTACCGAATTTTGAATGGAAGAATATTTCCTATATGCCGGATATTATACGAAAATTTGTGTTTTTTGCAGTGTTCAAAGTGAATTACACGATGATTTTTTTGGAGAGCTAGTGAAAAACCAGGGCCTAGTGACTTATGACTCTCAACCATTCATGTGTGCGTGTTGTTATGGCAGGAATGACCTTAATTTTTTTTGCCGAGTCCAAACGGCTAGATGAGAAGCACTTATTTATGACAAGTACACTCCTGGAGGATTTGTCGCAGTTCTTCGCAAGAGGCTGTTCCTCGGGAAAAACATATCTGTAAGGTGGCAGCGGCTGGGAATTAAGTGAGTGCGAATGTGAGATCCGATGTTTTTTCTCGTTTACACTCATTTTTGTACAGAATTCGTCTATTATTTATAATAAATTTGGCTTTTCCTATTTGAAGGCTTTATGAATTTTAAGTCTAACTCAAAAAACAAAGTGGTTTCTCTGGTTATAAAAAAAAATGGATATTATCAATACCTTTTACTTTTAAACGTAAGATTGTGAAAAAAAAAATTTTCGCACTTCATTTTTAGTTTATATCCAAATACCATTTCTGATTAGTAAAAATTTTAGCACGCCAAAAAATTTTGAATTTCGGGCAAATAAATTCCATTTGAATTTTGCCAACATAAACTTTTATTGATGAGCTTTAAGTAAGTGCAGAGTTTTGACAAAACTTGATCCATTTACTTAAGTTAAGTAAATCAAACAAAAAATTATATAATATTAGTTAATTTTTACTATAACTAAAAAACATTATTGTAAATCTACTCTAATGCTAACAAATTTCAACTCCTACATGCACAATTTATGAAAATTGAAGATTTTATTCTAATTAAAATTTTAATAATTTTCTTAAACACTTACACTTTTAATCGAATTGTAATATGAAAATTTCGTTGTTTATCAGGAATGTAATGTATCCACAAAAATTATAATATCCACGTTTGTATCTTATATGTTTTTTTTTTGTCGAGGAAAAAAAAATTCTCACCACTTTCTAACACTTTTTCAAACTTTTCTTTGACCTTGGTCTCGTTTGGCCATTAGCACGGTTTCGAACTAAAATTTAATTTCGAAATCAACAACTAACCGTTGGTAATTCAATAGCTCAAAATGGTACTTTTTTGTTTTGTTTATTTTGTATTATGGTAAATCCACAAGAAGTGCAAAGAAAAATAACGAACAAGAAACAAAATATAATTTTAAATATTTCTTAGCGGCACAAGACACAACTTCAACACTTGCATTAACAATAATTAAATAAAGTCGAAATATAAACGAAAAATTAAGAAACAAAAGTTATAAAACAACAAAATTTCAAACTAAAAAGTAGGGAGTATATCCAATATAGATGAATTCGCCGAAAAATAAAAGAAAATGTTTAATAATTCGTCTTGGACATGCTAAACGTACAAAAGTCCAAGATGTACTAACTCGACCGACTTGGAAGCTAGCTTCTATCCCTAAGTGGTTTTGGTTGTGGCTGTGGCTCTGGTGCTGGCTATAGATACTATAGCGCGCATAAGTAAGCAAAAAGCAATGAGGCAACACTAAGCGACGACAACTGTGTGGTGTATCTATAGCGACGGCTCTGAATCTGAAACTGATTTCGTACGTAATGTTACGTCGTTATGGCCAACAAGTTGCAGTCTTGAAGCTATCTACTACTATGGTGACGAATGATGATGACAGACAAATATACAAACTTATAGATGGACCGGACCGGATCGCATGCAATCGATGGAAAAACGTAAACGCAACACAAATCGAAATGGAAATGGAAAAAATATTTAAAAATAAATTCACCACTTCAATTTTCTTCTGGAGACACTTTAAGTGCTGAGAGGTGAGTATAACAGAGTTTCAATTTGGTGAGTTTAGTCGATTCTGTTTGGTCAAGACGCAACAAAGAAAGACAGTAAGACACCAGGTTACCTTACCATCACGGCAATACAAACAAATAAGCATAATGGTTGTAAATATTCGTTGAATATGGTTCCATTGTGAGTGTATTTGTAAGGTAAGGTGTCTCAATACTACCGATTGCCTAGTAAAAAATTAACATGGATACAAACTTAGCTTTATATCATAACATTAGGTGCAAAAAAAAATTGTATTTCTCAATAATCAAATAAGCTTTTTTGTCCTCTCTTATTCACATTATGGTTCGATTGTTAAGTTGTATTGGTATTTTTTTTTTTAAGTTTGTTTATTCAATGTAAATATAAATAAACCACTGCTTACTTAAGGGGTTGATATTTTTCATGGCTTGAGTCTGATTTGAAGTCAAGACGGGTTTGAAGTGGCGAAGTGGTCGACATGTTAAAAGCTTTCGTAATAAGCTGGTTTGGTGAGAAAAGGAACGGGAAGCATCTCCTTACTGCTTGTATTTGCCATCAGATATATAATGATGGCATAATATTGTGGATTTTATATGCTCTACATATTGTAAACGTATCTACTACTACTACTACCGTATTAGGTAAAAATAAGTGAATATGACTTTTGTGTTATTTTAAAGTTGATATAAGTAAGTTCTGGAATATTCGCAGAACTAGAGGAAGAAAGTCAACCATTCTGGGTCAATATGAAACTCTCCCGAAATATTTAAATTAAACATTTTTTTTTTTTGAGAACATTTATAGATTTAAAATGAAAGAAAAATAAATGGAATTTCGCAATTGACAAACAAACAACTATATTCTACGAAAAAATCTGTTAATATATTTAAATATTGATATGTAACACATGTTTGCTCTTGAAAGGCTATTAAGCCTATTAAAATATCTTTCGCAGCCTGGACTAAATTGGGACTATCACTACAAATGTCTGATGTAGGATTTCAGCCTCACTTACTTACTTAAGGTGGTTCTTTAGTCTGGGGTGGACCAGAACCTCAACCTTACAAGCTTCTTCCAGCCGACTCTGTTTCTAGCTAACTGTCTCCAGTTTTGCACGCCATGTTAGTTGAGATCCTCTTCCACTTGCGTGAGCCACCTGTTAGGCTGTCCATCTCTACTGCACCATCCCACGGGGTTGAATTCAAAGACTTGTTGGTTTACACTTTTGTGGCTAGGTCGGTGTCCCTCTAGAGCCCATAAAGTTCGTTGTTGTATCTGCTTCTTCATTCAATATCTATGCAGACGGGACCTAAATTCATCCAGAGAATTCTCCTCTCAAAACAGTCTAAAGGGTTTTCATGCATCGTTAATGTTAATAGTGTCCATACCTAAGCACCATACATTCGGGTGGGGGAATAAAAGCGTCATAAACAAGAACACTTTACTTGTTTTGAAGAGGACTTTGCATCTCAGTTTCCTTCTTAGCCCAAAAAAACAGTGGTTGGCGAGAGTAATTCCTCGTTTTGTCTCAGCACTGGTATCTTTCACTGAGTTTATAGCGGAGTCTCGGTAGACAAAGTCTCTGAACATATCAAAGTTATAGCTGTCTTTAGTGGCGTTCGGTCCGAGACGTGTCGGTGTTGGTTTGTTTTTCTTGTTGAAAGCATATATATATAAGCACGTTTGCAGAAGTCCAGACGCTGAACCCAATTTTCGACAGTTTTCAAGCATAAATTGGCCGATATTCGTACGAAGTTCACCAATCGTCGCTGGCTTGTTGGCTTAGACCATAGACTTGACGTAGCCCCACAGGAAATAGTCTAACGGCGTCAAATCGAACGACCGAGGCGGCCAAGCGACTGGACCATTTCGTGAGGTAACACGTTCTCCAAACTTGGTTTCCAATAAACTGACTGTGATATTCGCTGTGTGGCTTGTGGCGCCATCCTGTTGGAACCACATGTCCTCCAAGTCCATATCATCCAATTGGGGCCAAAAAAATATTCGGTTATCATTGAACGGTAGCGATCCCCATTCGCAGTAACGTGCTGGTCTTGATCATCACGGAAGAAGTACGGCCCAAAGACCACACCACACCAAACCGTAATTTTTTGGGATGCAATGATGACTCATGGAGTACGTGTGGGTTGCTGCCTGACCAATTCCGTATATTTTGTTTATTAACGAGGCCATACAGCCAGAAATGAGCCTCATTGCTGAAGATGATTTTTCGATGAAAATCCGAATCATTTTCAAGATGTTGCTCAGCCCAATTCACGAACATACGACGCTTCTGGTGGTCAAGCGGCTTCAGTTCTTGCGTCAATTTAATCTTGTAAGGATGTAGGCCAAGATCTTTTCGCAAAATTCGGCACAACGACGTCACAGAGATGCCCGTGTGAGAGACACATTTGGGCTTTCTGCAACTGAAGCCTCAGCGGCAGCAATATTCTCAACACTACGGGCACATTTTTGTGGCACTGGCACGGGAACATTTTGTACTGTGCCTGTGGATTCAAATTTTTCCACTAGACGCTCAATTGTTGATCTGACGATTATGACGACCATAAATTGGACGTAGCGCTCTTAACGTTGAGGCCACTGACTCCGAATTTCGGTAGTAAATTTTAATAATTTCGACTCGTTGTTGGCTCGTATTATCTTTCTATCATGAAATGGCAAACCTTACTGAAGAGAAATGTCAAAAGAGCGGCAAGAAATATGGCGTCATTTGCTGTCCCTGTGGCTCTACTTTTGTATTGTCCCTGTTGAAAAACCCTTTACCTATCACACGAATAAGGAGTTCAAAATGCAAAATTTTAAAGCTTTGTTATCATATCATCATAGTGGCAAGCTTATAAGCTACTTTTATACCTTTAAAGTAAGGTATATATATTTTCAAAAAAATAGTGTTTTCTGCTATTTAAAAAAAAAACAATAAATAACTTTTGATAGCTTTACGCCTTTAATCCTTTAAATTGGCTTTTCGACCGGCAATCTCACTTAGGCTCATCAATTGTAATAATATTACCGTTTAAATATAAATAAATAAATAAATATTTACCATGTTTTTCAAATCCTTAAATAAGTTTTCTTGACTTACCTGAAAATAAAAAATAAAACGTGTAAAATTTTTGTTTTTTAAGAAAATATCTTAGGTTTTAATTGAATTTGGTAAGAAATTGTTGTTTTATAAATAATGTAGTTCGACTAGAGACTTCAATAGTCATACAATCTCTATTTTGTATAGTAAAATTAAATTAAATTTTTTTTTTTTTGTGAAACGATATACAACACAAGATTTTGTGAAGTTACCATGAAATCTTGTTCCATTATCTTGAAATATTAAAAGTTTTAAATGAAATGCTTGGGCATTGGATTCATGCATATTTAGAAAATCTAATTTTAATTTAAGGCTTTTATCTACCGTTCTCAAAAATGTATTACTTCTAAAAATGTAAAAACAATACAAAATTAATAAACAAAATAAATGAAAAAGTTGTTTCTTTTATAATATGACATTTTTCCCTTCAAACAAATTGTTTTTATTCTTAGTCTAATGAAAAACACAATCTACATCGTAAAAATCAACAAAAAATTATTGGCCGCGGTGAAAGTTGTTCCCAAAGCGATCTGGCTATGTTTATGTTTTTGTAATCCCTTGCTAAGACACGATGAGAAAACAAATGCGGTAATTTTTTTAATCTGGGGTGCGTTTATCAGGTACAATGTTTTCACTGTTTTACACTAGTGTTAAAACACACACACACGACCTAGCCGCCTGTTAAAGTAACATTACTATTTTTAGGTGGCAGCGGCTGGGAATCGAACCGAGGCCCTCGGCATGACAGTCCAACGCACTTATCATTATGCTACAAGGTACTACAAAAATCTTCAAAACTTTCAATTAGAGATGGGAATTAGAAGCATTGATTAAAGATATAATATTATATATCGAATACAAGATTAATTCAACAGTGAACCATGTCAAATTAACTAGATTTTCATTTTCATTTTACAGGACATTGAACATTAAGTCATGATAATTTTTTGGGCGAAATAAACTAGATTTTTAGGTAAAATTAACATTTTTACTTTCTTAAGGCAGCGGTAAATTTACAATATGTCTTACAGATTTTACCTGCAACCTACGTTGATTTAACACGACATTCAAATCAGGTATCTGGTTAAGCAGTTAACCTGATCTACCGAGTTGAAAAAGAATAACCTGAAAATCAGGTATAATTAACAAGGAATTGGTTTGTTATAATTGTTTTCCTTGAGTGTAAATTTGTAAGCAGTAGGAGATTAATTTTTGATTATTGCTGTTCTTCTTATACCGCATTAATTAGGTTATGTAACATTCTTTGACCACATGCCACTGATGTGCACTTTACAATCTGTTAAAACAACCACACAGATTACAATAATTTGAGTCCCTTTACTCGAATAAAGTGGTTTGAAAATAGATGCTCTATTCGGTTAATTGAAAATAGAAATAGACAGAAACTTAGATTTAACCTCTTCAAGGCCACGAATGATTTTTGGAATAAGAATACCAATTTATAAAAAAAAAAAATCTATAGCTAACCTATAACTGAGGCTAACTGACCTCTTATGATATTATTTTCATTTTTTGATAAAATTAGCTAAGTTTGGTGCATAAAATCATTCATGGCCTTTAAAAAAAAATTCAAAATCGTAGAACAGGATTTATAGCTGACTATTTAATAAGATCTTAAGGTCTTTCAAGTGGTAATAATTTTTTGCTAATTTCCAATAAATTAAATGCCAAAAATTTTAAACAAAATCTATGGCCGACCAATTTCTAAAACTAGCTGACCCTTTTTATATGATGGTATACAATATCTAAAAATTTCCCATTAATGAGGTGCCAAAAATCGCTATGACTTGTAAAAATTTCCAAAAAATCATAAAAAAATGTTAAGCTGACCTTTTATATAGATCTAGATCTAGAGACCTATCAGATAGTATACAATATTCATAAAAAATATGTGGAGGTGGCGACTTACTGAAAATTGCTGATCTTTTATGACCGCGAAGTGGCCTTTCAAACGGCACATCTACTTCTTATTTTCAAATATTCTAAATGAGGTACCAAACGTTATTTTTTGTAACCTTGAAACGAATTTTAAAAATTCATAGAAACAAATCTGTGGCTGACCAATTAGTGAAAATAGTTGACCTTTTATCACGATCTAGAAATCATTCGGATGGTATAAATTTTTTGAAAATTTCCCACAAATGAGGTGCCAAAAATCACGCATCACCTTGATTACAAGTTATATGGGTCTGACCAATTTCTAGGACTAGTTGAACTTTTTTGATCAATTATATGTCATTTTATTTTTTTTAAATTTCCCATATATTATGATGTGCTAAAGGTCCAAAGGCCTTTAAAGCTGCTTCCAAATCTACAAGATCAATGTGGGGCTTTAGCAAACACATACAAGTTGAAAAGCTAAAATATTTTTTTATTAAAAGATGTTTTCTTCTCGAGCGATCTTATTTGGTCTCTTAATGACAACGTGAATTAGTATTATGTACCAATATATTCAAAAAATTATTTTTGTGATTTAAAAAAAATATGTGCCTACATGTTCCGTAAATGTTTTTGGAAAACTTAAAATGGTAGAATTTTTTGAAACTTGATACCTAGGGTTATTTTCATATTTTAAGACAGTTTTCTTTCTTTAATGCTAAAGTAACTGTAACTGTGTGATTCCGTGCCAACTGTGATTCTTTGCGTCAAGTAGGTACTTTTTTTTGTTATTTAATGTGAAATTTTCGTATATTATATATTTTTGCTTTGAATTAGGTAAATGGTTATTTACTATAATCTGAATTCAATATCAACACTAAATTTTCTACTTATTCCACATGGCTAAGAAAAGTGTAGTCAAAATGTCCGTACCGTGGCATGTCCGTTCCTTCTTTTTCCAATTAAATCTACTTTTTTCTAATGAAATACTTGCAATACTTGCTTGACAAAACTTTGCAAAAATTAAAACAAAATACTCATTGCTGCATAAAATAATCATGAATAAATGTTGTCCGCGGATTAAATTTTATTTTGAAACTCAAAAGATTTCCCACTGAAGTGACATTTAGTTTTATGGTGGTTTTCTAATAAAGACACTTATGTATGTATTTACACAGAGCCAAACAAAAATTCTTCTGTGCAATAAAAACTGTAATAGCCAAGCTAAATGAACAGAATTAAAACAAAAAAAAAATATATTTTTAAAGAAAATAAGGGAAGTAGAAATAAGAACATCACAGGTAATCAAGAAACTCAAAAAAATAAAATGCACGACTGGGTCGCACGTACTTGTTCTTATGTTCAAGGCGCTGAGGAATTAAGAAAATTATATGTAAGGACATGGAAATTATGAGAGAAAAATGTTAAAAGGCATCAAATAAAAAAATAAATAAATAAATTTTGTGGCGCAACAGCTCATGTAACGGGTGATTTTTTAGCTGGTTTGGTTTTGGCAACACTGGTTTTGACAGCTGACGTGTGTTTAGTACCTTGTGTCACTGTCAAACAGCTTCAGTTTGGTTTGCAATTTAACCATGGATCGTCTTACAAATGAACAACGCTTGCAAATTATTGAATTTTACTATCAAAATTCGTGCTCGGTTCGAAATGTTCATCGCGCGCTGCTTCCATTTTATGGTTGGCATTCTCGACCTTCTGAGCAGTCTATTCGGAAGATTGTGACCAAATTTCGCACCAAATTTACTTTGTTGGACATTAAACCACCAACACGTTTACGTACTGTGCGTAGTGAAGAAAATATTGCGGCCGTATCAGCTAGTGTGACAGAAGACCGCGAAATGTCGATTCGGCACCGTTCCCAGCAGTTAGGCCTTTGTTACAGCACTACGTGGAAAATTTTGCGGAAGGATTTGGGCGTAAAGCCTTTTAAGATACAGCTGGTGCAAGAACTAAAGCCAGCCGACCTACCACAACGCCGAATTTTTGGTGAATGGGCTCTTGGAAAGCTGGCCGAGGATCCGCTTTTTTATCGAAAAATTGTGTTCAGCGATGAGGCTCATGTTTGGTTGAATGGGTACGTAAATAAGCATAATTGCCGCATTTGGAGTGAAGATCAGCCAGAAGCATTGCAACAGCTACCAATGCATCCCGAAAAAGCCACTGTTTGGTGCGGTTTATGGGCCGGCGGCATTATTGGGCCATATTTCTTCAAAGATGATGCGAATCGCAGCGTTACTGTCAATGGTGAACGCTACCGAGCGATGATAACAAACTTTTTTTTGCCCGAAATGGAAGTTCTTGACTTGCATGATATGTGGTTTCAAGAAGACGGTGCCACATGCCACACAGCACGCGAAACAATGGCGCAATTGCGAGGCGAGTTTGGTGAACAGTTAATTTCACGTTTCGGGCCGGTCAATTGGCCGCCTAGATCGTGCGATTTGACACCATTAGATTATTTTTTGTGGGGGTATGTCAAGGCTAATGTCTATAGGGACAAGCCCGCTTCGATTGACGCACTGGAAGCCAACATCCATGCATTCATTCGTGAGATACCGGCCGATATGTGTGAAAGAGTATGCCAAAATTGGACTCAGCGGATGGGCTACCTGAGACGCAGCCGCGGTCAACATTTGCATGAAATTATCTTTAAACATTAAATTGCAAGGTTCAAACTATCGATTCAAATAAATATTTCATTAATTTTTTCGAATTTTTTGTGTTTTTTTTTTTAAAGTTCTAAACCTCTTAAAAAATCATCCGTTAGAACCAGGGCCTAACAACAACTCTTAACCATTCCTGTGTGCGTGTTGTTGGCAGGAATGGAGGGGACCTACAATTTTT
Source organism: Dasysyrphus albostriatus (assembly GCA_946251815.1). Classification (NCBI taxonomy): domain Eukaryota; kingdom Metazoa; phylum Arthropoda; class Insecta; order Diptera; family Syrphidae; genus Dasysyrphus; species Dasysyrphus albostriatus. The sequence continues at coordinate 12,617,763 of OX276335.1, forward strand.
TGCCGAGTCCGAACGGCTAGGTGAGAAGCACTTATTCATGACAAGTAATACTCTTGGAGGATTTGTCACTTCCTCGCAAGAGGCAGTACCTCGGAAAAAAACATTTCTGTTTTTCAGTGGCCGGAAATCGAAAAAAACGCATCCAATACGATATTTAAATTTACTAAAAAAACTTCGTTGAGAGTTTGAGATGAAAACAAGGAACGGCATCTTAATTCTTTATTGAATATGACAGTATGACACAAAAAAATTTAAATCGTTGGAGTGGTTTTCTAAGAGAATATTTTTTTGTACATACAAATTTTGAAACATTTTTAAGGAAAACTTTTGGTATGCAAATCTTAAGTATTTCTTACGTGCATTCAAAATATTGAATTTTCAAAAAAAATTTTGAATTTTTTTTTTGTTGCTAATTTTGATATGTAAAATTATTTAACCTTAACTTAAATTTGTATATAAAAAAATGTATCTATATCCGTTCAGATGATAATGAGAAAATTAAAAAAAAAAACATGTTTTATGACAGGTACTATTCATAGTTGCCAAGTGCAAAATTGTATAATTTTTTTGTAGTAGATCATAGATCGGAGTCACTTTTGAGAAAAAAAAATATTTTCCTTTCCGGTTGTTTAACTTTGGTACCGTTTTTTCATGCATATATGTAAATTTTCTTAAAATATTTTAATAAAAACTAAATAACTCTTAAGTTTCGAGTTTCAAAAAAATCAATCACATCGTTTTCGAAATATTTAATTTAAAAAAAAAATTAGATGTTTTAAAAATCCAAAAATATTTTTTTTAATTTAAGTACAAACAAAATATTAACATATAGTTATTGGAAGGTTCTGTATAAAAAATTATTGAAATCAGTAATACCGTTTTGAAGAAAATCGAAAATTAAAAAATGGTTCTTTGGGAGGTACCATTAATAACCATTTTTTGAAAATAGTTTTCAACCAAAGGCAGGCTTTTTAGAAAAAGTAATTTAATGATTTTTTTTAAAGAAAAGTCAAGCCATTTTTGTGAAAAATACGATTATGTAAAATTGCTAAAAAAAAATTGTATGTCAGGCACCGTTATTTTCGGTTCTAAGAAAAATGAAAAATTGTGTATGCACAATCACCAAGTTTGAAGAAAATTGATCGGGCCGGTTAGGCTGTAGACGAACAGACAGACAGAACTGTGCCACCCACTTTTATGGTGTTCTCTATATCATCGTAATGTCATGTTTGATTGTCATCTCAAAAAAAAAAAGATTTTTTTCCACGAATCCAAAACTTGTGGTCAAAAAGAGAGAGACCAAAATACAAATTAATAAAGCTTAATATTTTCATTACATTCTATTCCAGATTTAGTATAATATTTCACCATATTTGTTGTTCTTTTGAAATAAAAAAAAAAAGGATCACAGTTGCCAGAGAATCATGCATTCACCTACCTATTTTTCACACAAATGTTAAAAACTGTTAATTTTTCTAATGGTATCGGTGTTTTCGGTATAGTAAAATTAATTCAGAAAGATTGAATCGAAATCACAAGTTTTTTTTTCATTAAATATTTCTTTAATTGAATCGGTGAGGGGCAGAACATCAGTACAAGTACAAAATGATAGTTTTAAGAAAAACAGAAAATAAATAAAAGCAATTGGTTTAATGGAATATTATTTTATGAAAGATTGGAAGCTTTCGAGGCCTCTTATATTTTGATGAATGAATAATTTATAAAACTGTAGATAAGAAATATTCAGACAAATTAACTTTGTTTTAGTACTGTTCTTTCATTCAATATCAAACTTTTTTTTTATAAATCTTAATTAGCTAGAAATTGCAGTTCTTTGAGTAATCCTACGAGTATTAGCTTGTATCATAATTTTTGGTTGTTTTTCATGAAATTATTGTATACGCGAGTAAAGCTCCAAAGCCCCTCTAGCTAATACTTTCTTAATGTTTAAATGTTTGAATTTTGCCTTCACTAACTGTAATGTGTCGATGTCACCAACAATTTTTGTAAATAACCTTGTAATCGATTGCTTTAAAAGTTGAGCTTTGAACTTCATAAAGCAGCGATTGAGTGAAAGAATGGTATAAATCCCGGATTTGTACCGTTCTTTCACCCAGTGAGCGATCAGAGAAGTATAGTTAAGTACTCGTATGAATTCAACGTTCGAATATATACTGTTAATTTTTTGATTTAAAGGTTTACGTTAGCAGAACATTTTGGCATTTTCAGCTCACTATTCATTTTTTATCGTTTGTACTGTTCTCTCACTCACAGATTCAATTATACTTACATTTTTTTTCTAATAACTGACTGACCCTTATGTTAACGCAGAAAACTTTTTAGGACTTCTTTAAAAATATGGTGGCCAAATGGGGCTCTGAACCTTTGGCACCTCATATATGGGAAATTTGATATTTTAGAATTTCATCTAATTGGTCAGTAATTGGTCAAGAAAGGTCAACTAGTCCTAGAAATTGGTCAGCCCTTGATAACTAGTTATAAAGACTTAAAGTTTCTCAAGGTCACTCAAGGTCACGCGTGATTTTTGGCACCTCATTTATGGGAAATTTACAAAAAGAAGATGCCATCTGAAAGATTTGTGGATAGTGATAAAAGGTCAACTATTTTCAGTAATTGGTCAGCTATATTTTTTTTTTCTATGAATTTTCAAAACTCGTTTCAAGGTCACAAAAAAAACTTTTGGCACCTCATTTGGGTAATTCTCCAAAAAAAAATATACTATGTGATAGGTTACTCGGTCATCATAAAAGGTCAGTTAGATTCAGTAATTGGTCAGTCATATTTTTTTTTTAATTAATTCTTAAAGTATTTGTATGTAGGTCACAGTATAGATAGATTCGGGTAATTTAAAATTTTTTTAAATGTATATAGATCCAATAGATTCTGAGAAAATCATGGTGGATTAAACCAAACACTTTCTTTTTCAAGATGGCGGTCATTCCCTTACCCCGGCACCTCAAAAACTTGGTTTCTTAAAGAAGAGATGCAGCCAAACTCAAATCGTACCCATCGATTATGGAAATTTTAATAAAATTTTTCACAAAATTTAATCCACCATGATTTTCTCAGAACCTATATCTATTTAAAAAATGTTTAAATTACCCGAATGAGGTGCCAACTATTTATACTGTGACCTACATACAAATACTTTAAGAATTAATTAAAAAAAAATATGACTGACCAATTACTGAATCTAACTGACCTTTTATGATGACCGAGTAACCTATCACATAGTATATTTTTTTTTGGAAAATTACCCAAATGAGGTGCCAAAAATCGTTCGTGACCTTGAATTTTTTTTTTTTTTTGTTTAAATCGTAAAAAATAATCTATCGCTGACCAATTACTGAAACTAGCTGACCTTTTATATAGATCTAGAGATGTTTCAGATGGCATGCAATTTTCCCAAATTTCCCATAAATGAGGTGCCAAAAATCGCTATGACCTTGAACAAAAATTCAAAAATTCATTAAAAAAAATCTATGGCTGACCAATTACTAAAACTAGCTGACCTTTTATATAGACCAAGAGATCCTTCAGAATGTATGCAATTTTCCCAAATTTCCCATAAATGAGGTGCCAAAAATCGCTATGACCTTGAAATTTAAAAAAAAATTATTAAAAAAAATCTATCGCTGACCAATTATTGAAAATAGCTGACCTTTTATATAGATCTAGAGATCTTTCAGATGGTATATATTTTTTGCAAATTTCCCATAAATGAGGTGCCAAAAATCGCTATGACCTTGAAATTTTTTTTAAAATAAATTAAAAATTCATTAAAAAAAAACTATGCCTGACCAATTTCTGAAAATAGCTGACCTTTTATGACCGTGAAATGGCCTTTCAAATGGCATACTTGTTTATTTGAAATGACCCAAATGAGGTGCCAAAAGTTTTTTTTGTGACCTTGAAACGAGTTTTGAAAATTCATAGAAAAAAAAATATAGCTGACCAATTACTGAAAATAGTTGACCTTTTATCACTATCCACAAATCTTTCAGATGGCATCTTTTTTTTGTAAATTTCCCATAAATGAGGTGCCAAAAATCGTTCGTGACCTTGAATTTTTTTTTTTTTTTGTTTAAATCGTAAAAAATAATCTATCGCTGACCAATTACTGAAACTAGCTGACCTTTTATATAGATCTAGAGATGTTTCAGATGGCATGCAATTTTCCCAAATTTCCCATAAATGAGGTGCCAAAAATCGCTATGACCTTGAAATTTTTTTTTAAATAAATTAAAAATTCATTAAAAAAAAACTATGCCTGACCAATTTCTGAAAATAGCTGACCTTTTATGACCGTGAAATGGCCTTTCAAATGGCATACTTGTTTATTTGAAATGACCCAAATGAGGTGACAAAAGTTTTTTTTGTGACCTTGAAACGAGTTTTGAAAATTCATAGAAAAAAAAATATAGCTGACCAATTACTGAAAATAGTTGACCTTTTATCACTATCCACAAATCTTTCAGATGGCATCTTTTTTTTTATAAATTTCCCATATATGAGGTGCCAAAAATCACGCGTGACCTTGAGTGACCTTGAGAAACTTTAAGTCTTTATAACTAGTTATCAAGGGCTGACCAATTTCTAGGACTAGTTGACCTTTCTTGACCAATTAGATGAAATTCTAAAATATGAAATTTCCCATATATGAGGTGCCAAAGGTTCAGAGCCGCCAAATGGTGAGGCTTTCAACACCTAGAATCGAGTTTTATACTTGCACTTGAATCCCTTTACCATCAAAAGACAAAATATTTGTCCTTCCCAAATTGGAAGGTAATTGTAACATTTTAAAAGACTTTGTACTTGCAAAAATGCTAAAAGTTACTTTATTTACACAAGCGTGTGTTTCACCATTTTGTAGAGTACATTAAATAGACAACTTTTATAAGAAACTGGCCATTCATGTTCTTATACAATTTTTATTTTTTTAAGAGGTGGTCAAACTTTTTTTCAAATTACATATTTGAAAAATTGTAGTAAATAAACGCAATAACTGCTATTTAATTTTACCACCATTCTATTGGAACAGTTATTTTAGAATATTAAATATTTTTCTATTTACAGGAAACAATGTATGCCTATTTTTGTAGTTTAAAGTCCCTAGGCCCTAGTTCTCCACAAGCTTTTGCTTGTTTTATTTAATATGAAGACAATTTAAAATTGAAATATTATTAACTGTGCAAAAAAAAAAACAACAAAAATATATTTTTACTCGCAGAAACTGAAAATACAAAAAACCTTCTTCAATCAAAGCTTAAGAGTTTGCATTATAAACCTAAAAAATTGCTTTATTGTCTACAACAATGCCCCCCAAACTATTTATTTCATTTGTATTTTTAATAAACTGTTTAACAATAACGAAAAAAATGAAAAAAACTTTCACTGACAGTGCCAACTTGACAAAAATAAATTCTTAAAAATACTTACTTCATACTGTTTTATATTTATCTCTTCCACATAGCAGATTATATCCAAACTTAAATTCTATTTGTGATAAATTAAAAAAAAAAACACGAAAATAAATCCTAGGGCACTATTTATACTTCTTAGAGTATCATAATAAATCACAATTAATTGAGATATCCAGATCACTTATAAAAAAAAACACCCATCAAACAATTTTTTTTTCAGAGGAAGAAAAAAATAAACACTGATGTTATAAAAATGAGATTAAAAAAGCTCAACATGGCGTTAAGTTGATAGAGGGCTCTATATCTACGAATTAACACTCTTGTAACATTGAAACAAATCGAGTTCAAAATATTTTTTACGCAACACACAAAAAAAAATCACCCACGACTAATTGCTAAACGTTGAACTTCAAAACTGACAAAAAAAAAAGAAACCAGACCTGCGATTTACAACAATAAAACCTGTGAAGTTTATTCATCACCATTTTATTGTTGCCCTTCCGCCACCCGCTGCGTCACTTCAATTGGTCATCGAATTAACACTTTCGTGGTCGGACGTTGCGTCGCGTCGCGTCGGTCTTCGTTGTCTTTGTCATTGTCGTCGCAAAGAATGCCTTGCACCAAATAATTTAGTACCATTTTTTTAGTACCATGCCAAATGGGCCATCCAACCAATACCAGTGCTTGCAACATTAGATTGTATTTTGTATAAATCTTGCTTGCTGCCCACTCACATTATAACAGTAAGACACAAATGCCACACGACGTCGTTTGACTAACAATTGATTTCCGATTTCAATGCCACTAACACTTAACGACATAAGCGGATTCGATATAAATACCAAGTACCGTAGCCAAATAAATTTTGCTAAGAGGGCCATTATAGAATCCCCGTACAAAGGCAAAACAAATTAACTTATTAACTTTAGATAGCGAAATTCCTGCCTTTGGAATGATATCCAAGTTCCAAAATGTATGTGTTGGATGAAAACTCTCCAAAACATTACCAGACCTTAAGGTGACTTCTTTTAAAATGTCTTTATGGCGCCGAATAATCAAATACTTCCCTGTGACGAATTTTAAAGAAAATCCCTATTGACTTTATTGTGTGTGGCAAGAAAGAGTTCATAGTTTTATTAATTACCGCGACGAATCAACAACGACATAAGCAATATGTCCAACAATTGATCACATGTCAAAGCAAATTTAAACATTGTAAGTGGTGACACATAGGACATTCGGCAAGTACACGTTCGTTGACGGTTCATAAAACTTTTGTCCCACATTTACATTTATATTACCTTGACCTCATATAAGAAATTCCTTTTGGCCAAAATTCATTTGCAGAGAACCCTAATTTAAGCTAATGAATTACTTCCAAATTACCATCGTTATAATATCAAAATTACATGGTGAATTGTTCGTTGTTGGTAGATAGTTGCAACAGCTTAACCACGCAATTTTATGTTGTAAATACTCCGCGCACCGCACCACCATCACCGCACCGGTTCAACCAACCAAATCTCAAGCGAATTAATGGCCTAAATGGCTATCTAATTATTTCCATTTCATCGGTTTGGAATTTGTTTGTGTCTATCTAGTGCCAGAGTGCAGAAAATTATTTTGTAATATGTTTTTTTTTTCCATCGCGCAAAAGATTGGTTCGTTGTTAGATGTTTTTTTCAAAGTGTACACTTTGGCGTATGTGGGCTATTTTATGACATTTTCTTTCATAAAAATTGGTATGTGTAAAATGTCTTTTATAGTTTTGGTGACTTTACATTTCACGTCACAATTTTATTATGTTTATTTTTTCTGAAATTTGGAAAGCACTTGGGTGACTTGGTATAATTTGAGAGCAACTTTGCAACCTTGAGAATTTGTTTACTGTTATTTTCTTTCATTTCTGGGATTTGATATGAATTGTTGGTTTTTGTTGTTTATTTGTTGGTAAATTTCCGGTAGCCGGTAAAAATTAAAAAAAAATCGAAAGTATATTTTATGGTTGAAGGACAATAAAATTGGCTTATTTATAAGTTTTTGTTAAGTGCTAAATAAAATTTGTGTGGGAAAGTTAATTAAAGTCAGGTACAGAGCTTAGGTAATAATAAATTACTCGAATGTCTTTGTTAAAAATTTGAGAAAACAATAATACTTGTTTTAGGAAATGGTCTCATTGTTTTCATAAATATGTAAGTATTGTCAACCGTTACAAAAATTACATAACCTGAATTAAGTTCTCGCATCGGCTTTTGAATATACCTTTTAATAAGGAACGGTAATCACGTTCAAAGGTTTTTATTATAATCAGCCCTATCACAAATTCCATCGTAATTGGAGAATTTTTACAAATCGGGAAAAAAGCTATCACAGAATCTATCATCGTGAAAAATCTGACATTACGAACGGATTTGACGATAGATTTTTTCGGGATTAGTAAAAGTTAAGTACCAATAGGCTTTAATATGACATATTCCGAACGTCATTTTAATTCACATATATCATTTTTATTTTGGATTTCCTTTTTAGTTTGTTTTTGTTAAATTTTCATATACAAACTAAATTTTTTATAATTATTTTAAATCATCCATTATGACATGAAAGTTATTCTTGAACAAAATGAAATAACCCCAAAATTAGCTGAAAGCTTTCAGTTACACCAAACAATTGAAAAACGTCCAGTGTGACCATTTCCTCAGAAACGCATCCTTTAACGTTATTGTTCCTTTATATTTCTCATTTTTCAGTATATTCAAAAAATCCTTCTCTTATCAGAGGATTAAAACTTGAGGAAAAAATAATTTCCTAAATCTTCATTTGAAAAATAAATATTTAAGTTTTTTCTTGAGTTAGTTTGTTGGCGGTAAATAGTTATGAGCTTTGATTAATGAGGCACTTGTTACTCAAAGACTCAAAATTTTTGAAAAAAATACCCCAAAATTTACGCAAGATTTGAATTAAATAGAAAACTATTTATATTTGTGATATATAAGCCATATGGCAAGTTATGCATTCGTTAACAAAATAAAATTCGAAATTTTGAATAAAAGTTGGTCATAATTCTGTCTGTCTGTTAGTCCAGATACAGCCTTAACGTCTGGATCGATTTTTTTAAAACTTCGTATAAAGTGGTTTTTGTTGGATTTGCCCCCTCTTGTTTGTTTAAGAACTAAATATTACGGTACCAGAAAACCAATTTTTTAAAATTTATTTTCGATTTTCTTCAAAACGGTTATTCTAATTTCAATATTTTTTTTTTAAAGAATAAATATTAAATATCATTTTTTCTTATAAAAATTTACAAACAAATATTTTTTGGATTTTTTAAAAATGTTCAAACATTTTTTTTTTATCAAATATGTACATATTTTGAAAACTACATGGTTGATTTTTATAAAACTCGTTATAAGAGGTTCTTTTAAAACTCTTAAAAGCATTTTAAGAAAATTTTTTACTTTTTTAAAAAAAAATAACGGTATCTTCCAGAAAAATATTAAAAACCTTTAAAAAAATATGTTTCTCTTAAAAACGGGTACTATGATTATTATTAAACCTTTTCTGTTTGATAAAATTAGTTCAAAATACTACCAAAAATTATAATAATTTACAAATGGCAACCTATTATTAGGTTTTTTTATTAGAACGTTTTTGCTTGCGACTATAAGTTTAGGATTTGTGTAAACAAAAAATTCCGAGGAAACAATCAAACATGACATTACGAGGATAGATAACACCAAAAAAGTGGGTGGCAAAATTCTGTTGGTCTGTTCGGTTACAGTCTAAATGGCTGGAATGATTTTCATAAAACTTTGTTTATTTGATTCTGCCATCATGTTTTTTTAATTTATTTTTAGAAATAAAAACAAAGGTACCTCCTATACAGTTTTTTTAGGCAATTTTTCTCTTGCTTGATAACTTTTCTTAACAAAAAAATCAATGAATTTTTATTGGTATAAACTTCTTTTGGATGGAAAACTATATTTCAAAAAATGGTAATTAATGGTATCTCCCCAAAGAACCATTTTTTTATATTCGATTTTATTCAAAACGGTTATTTTGATTTGAATAATTTTTTTTTACAGCTTCATAGCTGTTCTGTTCAGACTCTGTTAAGTATTTTAAGAAAAAAAATTACTTTTATGAAAAAATAACAGTCCCAGAAACGGCTCCTACGATTTTCATAATTTTTTTTTCTGTATGCTAAGAAAAATTATAAAAATTTACAAATTTGTTTTTTTTTTTTTAATTTTGAATTTTCTCACTATCGGGTTGACAGATTAAAATTATTTTTTTTATAAATAAATATAAAATAAGATTGTAAAATATTCCATATCAAATATTTCAAAAGAAAAAGCTTTTGAATTTTAAAGTTTTGATTTTTTTTGTTGAAAATTTGATACCCGAAAAACGGGTTGATACTTTTTATAATTTTATTTTTCTATGCACATAAGTGAATACTTAAGATTTGTTTACCAAAAGTTTTCCCTCAAAGTGTAGTAAGAATCTGATATACTATAAGTTTATTGTAGTTGATTTTCAGACACATATATTGTTGCTTAGTCAGTCTGGTGTATGCTCATATTGGGTCTTCTGAATTAAACAAGCTAAAGCTAAAACTTTAATTTTTAAGTTAAGGCTATGTAGGTTTTATGTGAGTAAAAGTTTTAGCTTTAGCTAGCAAATAAATGATGTGTTCTAGTAATAGCTATTTCAAAATAGTCAAGGCTAAATTCATGTAGGTTAAGCTTGTTTTTCCAGCTTAAGCTCCAATTTGTGTTATTAAAAACAACTTAAGCTAGAATATTATAGTTGATGCTACAAAAATATCAAAATTCTTAAGCCCCTAACTAGAAAGCTTTGACAAATTCTTTGTTTTAAAAACTCCCTTCAGTTGTAGTGCGTACAAGGCCGATATTTGAGTAGAAATCGAAGATGTATGGCATGAATACAATTAAAATGTGAGGTGTGTTTTATTATCATCGGGATCTGGATCTGGAATAACTTTTACACGTAATACAAAAACAAAATATGGGGAAATTTCCAAAATTGTTTCGTGTATGTGTTAAAAGTTAATCCAGATCCAGATCCCGATGGTAATAAAACACACCTGGATGATGGATATGAGGGTTAAAATAAACAAATATTTTTTCTTATAAATACAAAAAATGCTTGTAAAACTTTGGAACTCAAAATTATTTTATAGGCGTTAGGAATATTTGTACCGAAATTGAATCAAATTAATCCAAATAATCTAAAAAAACTTAAACACTCTATTTCCGATATGTGATTTTTTTTACCAACAAGCTTAGGGACTGTTTTGAAAACATTGGGAAATATAAAAACCGTTGTAGTGAAGGAAACCTGTCCTGAATGGGCTAGCACACAAGTTTGAACATTTCCTTTGGGAACTGACATAAAAATGTTCTGAATTTAAAAAAAATCGGTTTATTTGGACACAGACTGGCGGATGGTAGGTATAATACAAAATATTTCTTGGACTTATACATCAGCATCGTGTTGTTAAACTAGATTAGAATCTTGAAATGTTCTTTTCACATGAAAACAATTCTTGCCATAGAGATAGTGATTTTTGAAAGTTGAGAGTCACAACACAATATAAATGTATGTCGTTGTGACTGTCAACTATCACAAATCACCTTAGCCGATTCCACCCCAGTTTTGGTTAGCCAAAATCCCAAATCCACTGGCTTTTCTTTTTACAAAAATAATAATTTAAGCTGAAAATTGCATGTGCGCGACGGGCCTAAGAACCCGATGCACATAGTACATTAACACATAGTATATTAAAAATAAACTCAAAACAACATTTTTTTTTTTGATTTAATGTATTTTTATTTGAAGTAATTGGTCCGATTTGTCAAATCGAAAATTTTGACATATCTTCACATTTCGAACTCCCTAGAATAGGAATCGATCATTTTTAGAGAGATGTTTGTGTTTGTACGTTCATTTGTTCGTACGTTCTTTTACTTTTTTTCGTTCAATTTATCAGGTTAATTTTATTTGACGCATATTGACGTTATAAAGATTTGGCAAAAATATGTTTTTTTCAAATAGGAACAAAACTGCTGAAAATTGTTGAAAAAAAAGGTTTTCGGCTCAAATGTCTAAAGAATAAACAGTGATATTGGCTTCGGGGTAGTCTTATTTTATACACATAATACATAATAAATAATTGATAAAATTAGTAAAAATATTAAATGAACTGTTTTTTTAAGCGAAAACAAACTACAAGAAATGTTACCAAAAATTTTCGAAATTTTTTCTTTCATCTCAAATATCTTGAGAATAAGCAATGATAATAGCTTTGGGTTAGTTTTATTTTACACACTAGCAGTCGTATTTATAAACTTTGTCTAACTTTTTACAGCCGTCCAACTCCAAAAAGTTATCAATAAAATTTGTTTACTGTTATCCTAAAGTTGTCTTAATTGGACACGGCATCGGTCTAGGATTTGTCTAACTTGACATTTTATTTCTTTAAATAAGGCATACTTATAATTATTAAGGACTTTTAAGAACTGTTTAACTGGTTCACCGTGTAAAAACTCCAATTAATAAGGCTGTAGACGTTTATAATTAATTCAAAAAATCTCTCTATGTAGTTTTTTTGAACCAAAAAAAAAACTACATGAAACTAACAAAAATTGTTTAAATTTTTTTTTTTTTCAAATACCCTGAGGTCTCACAAAATAATATTGGCTTCGGGTTAATTTAATTCGATACATTTTTTTCCAGCGGCACCAATGTAACTTCCCATTGGTGCCGCTGGAAAAAAATATAAAAATAAGTGTGGGTCGCACTAAGCATCTATTTTTTTTAAGTAAGCAAATTGCATACTTGTTTTTAAGCTTTAAGGTATTTTACGAGCTGTTTATGTGGCAGAGGTTTTTAATTTTGTTTTTTGGAAAATTCTGACTTCACTGTACCATCTCTTTCTCGACCAGAAATAAGAGTGAAATAAAAATGAGATATATTTTCAGCATCTTTCCGAATTTAATTGAATCACCAATTTCGAAAAGTTCACATCTTGAATTTTTTCATAAATAAATTTTTTCATATCAATGTATAATCATAATGCTTCCCTGCACCTTTTATGCTCGAAAATAGGACACCTTTAGTATATTCACTGTCATTGTCATGTAACTCAAAGTATTTTTTTTAAATTTTAAGCTACTCTTTAATAAATAATTAGTTCTTTGCAATGCCTGAACATTTTAAATCAACAGAGATGTGAACATTTATCAAAAAACAAATTATCCATTTGTGGGCTGCTCTTAAGAAGTGTAACGCTTTAACGTTTTTTTGTCAAATAATTAACTGGACTATCTCTCGCGCATGCACTTCAATTTTTATAAAGCAACTATTTCTATCGAATGTTCATTCACAACAATAATCCAACCCCAGTTTTAATAAACTTTGGTTTCCAATATATTTTGCATTGTTTTTTTTTTTTCATTAAAATCATTTCAATCAAATTTAAATGCGTTGTTTCGAAGCTATGCTACACTCAAAATACTTAATTGAAATACCCTTCAAAGAAGACACTGTACATTGGTTTATAAAAATTAAAAAAAACTGCTATGTCAATCATTTCTATCATCAATCTTGTTTTGGTAGAAATTATGAATCACATTTCTAATTATATATATATCACCTCTTAATGTTGCCATCATTGTTGTTTTTTTTTTATTGTTAAATTAAAAATAAACATTTTGTTTGATTTCCTCATAGCACAATATTTTTTTTTTTTTAAATTATACGTATGCATTAATAATTTTTCTAGTTTTCATTAACTTTTGAACTAAATCTTTTATCCTTTTAATTTATCAAAACACACCTCTTTTTGAAAAGCTTCTATACAAATATCAAATTAAACAAAAACAAAATTGTATGGAAGTGTTCAAGTTCATACACGCCTATTACGACATCAAATATATCAACCTATGAACGTATATATTTCTCGCAAAAAAAGGTTAATTACACTTATTTCAATAATAAACAAACGATTATTTGTATTTATTATAAACAATTAAATTTGAACAAAAACTTATTTCAGATCAAGTGCATAAGTTCAGGGAAACAATAATAATTATTGTTGACGTGTTAAATTTTATAAGAAAAAAAAATAGTTTTAAAAAAATTTGGGTTTACAAGTTTTTATGTATTTATTAACCTTGTCTAGTTCTATGTAAATAACCTTAAAATTTTTAATTACTCACTCATTTGTTGTAGGTTGACTTTATTACTTTAAAAAACATGAAATACACAAAAGCATAAATATAAGTTCTCTTTATATTATGTGTTCAAAATGTATAAAGAATTCTACAGCAGGTGCGAAATATACTTCAATGAAAGAACCATGATGGCAACAAACATTATTTGACCTGTTTTGAAAGACTTGGATACAAATTAATGCAAGTATTTGCGAATGAAAAAAAAAACAAAAAAATTCAGTAATAATTATTTATGTTTTACTAAAACAATTTTGATATTATCAGGCTTCTGCTGTGTGTCAATTAGTCTATACAACATTCTGTTTCAGTTGATGCATTCAAGCAGTGGTAATTAATTTTGCATTAAACAATTATCACAAACAACTTGATATGAAGAAATGCAATACATATATGCATAATATACATAACAAGGTCGTAGGTATTTGCTCTTAGGGCCAGTGGTAGAGACGTGGTTCAATTTTTAATTTTTCAATTTTTTTAATTTTTGTTCATCAATTTTAATTCTCCGAATTTGAACACGAATGGTGAAAAAAAAATACTAGCAAGATCTGAGAAAACTTGTCTTCTGCTTTAAAATTATATTTATCATTTCCAATCATTAGTTTCCTCTTTCGTACGAATCTTACTTGATTAAAATTGAGAAAATCAATAATTTTTTTCGAGTCCATAAACTTGCCTTTAAAATAGCAAACATGTTCCAACCTTAACTGCAGATCATTCATCATTCATACTCGTACAAATAATATAGTTGATATTAATTAGTTAATAAGTGGCAATATGACTGACGGTAAATGTCATTCCATGTACATACACAGCTAGGTGAGAAGAGTTTTCATATTTTTTTGTTTTATTTAAGCTATCCTAAGCGGAAATACTTTTTTCATTACTATGAAAATGCACTTAAACTTCATTAAAAAAATGCTGAGTCTGAAATCAAGACAGTCTTTTTATTGGAAGTCGGTTAAACTGCAACACCTGGACTAAGGTTAGTGGAATATGCGTGAAACGATGAGATGGGCTATTTTTTAAGAATTTATTTAGTGTAGTTGTTTTTTAGTGTATTTTGATCTCAACTTAACAAAATGGAATGGAATGTGGTCTATTTAAAATAAAACAGAAAATCTCAATAAATTTGCATATACTTGCAGATATAGTCTTGAATAGAAATATTTTCCACTGTAAAAGTAAGAAATAAATAACTTTCTTAAGTGCAAATGTACCCAAGAGAGTGTATAAAATCATCACTGCTAGTCAACACAAAAAAAAACATAAATAAAAAAAGCATACAAATCATAACTACATGAGGATTTATTTCATCAAACTACGAAATAACTATTTTAGATTAGATAAGGATTAATGTGATGCTCTGCACAATTTGAATGAATTCTTTAATTAAATCCAATCAATTCGAATAAAGCAACTCGATTACAATTCCTACATAATCCATTTATTATTTCCATAACAAGCTTGTTATATGAGCTTCCCAAAACACAAAAATTGTGTTTTTTTTTTTGTTTTTTAAATTTATGCAACATCATGCTAACCCAATTGATTTGCAATCCTTATCACCGTTTTTGGTTTGAATGTTTTTTTTTCTTCTTCTTTACCATCACATTGAAACATTCCATTGATGGATTTTGGTATATGGCACAAACCTCTCCCTATCTTAACTCTTCTCGAATAAAGTTTAAATATGCAAGAAAAATAAAAATAAAAAAAAAATAAATATTCAAATTACAAAAAAAGAACTGAAAGTGTTAATAAAAACAGACTCTCTGACTTGGCCTAGTCCGATGGCCAAAGAAGTACATTCGCTCGACCTTGTACCCAAATTCAAAAAAAAAAAAAAATTGAATAAAACTGCTGTTACTGCTCGAAAATTTGGTCAAATCATTCACCGACAACGTAACGCATTGCCGCTGACCGTAAACAAAAATCAAATCAACATGGAAATATAAATCTCAGTCAGTTTCATATTAAACACTAGAGTTACGCTGATTAGACACTACTTTTTTTAAAAGTAATTTTAATTTAAATTCTCAAGTTGTAAGCAAAACATTGGGTGATATGCATAGAACAGAAATACTTACTAGAAGTAAAAGGTTTAAGTAATTACTATTACTTCAAGTAGAAGGTAAAATTTGAAGTGTTTACTGCATTTCGTATGCATGAAAATAAGTTTATATTAGCTGGCAAATATACTTTTAGAAGGTAGCAGATTCATACAAGTAAATACTTGAATTCATCGGAAATTCATAGTAAATACTTATATTCTCTTAAATTGAAGTGTTAAATAGCTGATTGTTACATTTCGGCTAAGCTAATTTTGTTCTTTTTATTATAATATATGAGGAAGTGGGGCTGCCGAGCTTAATTTAAATTCGTGAAAAATTAATATAACTAAGAAATGGAGGATTCTTTTCACTTAAGTATGGCTTATGAGTGTCCCTTTCCTGTGATGATACGGGACAGTCATATTCTTTGGCTTCCATTAACCAAAGTGATAATTGAGCCTTCGAATATTAATTCAACCTTGAGCTTTGACTATTTTTGAGTTACTTAAAACTTAAAGCTGGAATAGAACTTAACGAAGATTAAGACAAAAAGAGGAAAACGAGACGACCTTTAGAGCCAGGTGTAAATTGGGTTAATATTTCATTCAAATTTAACTCTAGTCTAATTTCAAACACTTCTATCTAAACTTGATGTCAAATTAAACGCGATCCAAGTGACACAAGACCCTAGAACGATAAAGTGGCTTAAGATAAGACTTTGAACATGATCTTTTACTTTTGTATGAAGGCTGAACATCACCCTTATATGAAGCAGGAACATCTTTCGTTACAACCTTTTTAGACTCTTTGAGAGTTAGTACGTACAAATTTCACCATTTCAGTTACTATTAACACAAATCCAATTGAAAAAATCAGACTCAAGACTGTTAAGTTTTAGTTTTACAACTCCTCAATTGCGGGCTAAGACCAAAAAAGCATGAACTTTGAAATTTTCATGTTGCTTTTCTGCAACTTCGAAGAAATCAAATACTTATTAGAGAAAAAAGTACTTGCTTGTTCTTATGCATTTGGAATATAGTATTTACTGATAGAGCTCATCCAAAAAGTAGTAAATACTTAAATTTTGGCATTTACTACATTTTTATGCATACCAAAATTAGCACATACTTAAAAATTCTCTAGTAGAAGCCTTACTATGTTTTATGCATATCTCGCATTAGTTCTTCATTGGGTGATATGCATAAAATGGAAGTACTTACTAGAAGTAAAAGGGTTAAGTAATTACTATTACTTCAAGTAGAAGGTAAAATTTGAAGTATTTACTGCATTTCGTATGCATAAAAATTAGTTTATACTTTCAGAAGATAGTAGATTCAAATAAATACTTTAATTCATCGGAAATAAATAGTAAACACTTATTTTTCATTAAAATTATCCTGTAAAATAGCTGATTGCTATATTTCGGCTAATTTTGTTCTTTTTACTACAGTACGAGTAAATGAAGCTGCCGAGCTAAACTTGTTTTCGTAAAAAAGTAATACAACTAAGTAATAGGAGATTATTTTCACTTGAGTTTTGTGTTTTGCTTTCCATTTACAATACGGAAAGGTCGTTTTCGTTGGGATTTAACATTAAACATTAGCCAAAGTGAGCCTTCGATTATTAATTCAACCTAAAGCTAGAAGCTTTGAGACTATTTATGAGTTAATAAATACTTGAAGCTGGAATTGAACTTATGATCAAAATCAACATACGAATAGGCAAAAGAGATGACAGAGGTAAATAGAACGAGATAAGTCACTTAATCAATCTTCGTTTTCTTTTTTGAACCATGTGTCAGTATGATTAATATTTCGTTTAAATTTGATCTCCAATCTAAACAAAAACATTTCTTGTTAAACTTGATATCGAACTGAATGCGATCTCGATCCAAATGACATATGGCCCTAGAACGAGGAAGTTGTTTAAAATATATGAACACGACCTTCTACCTTAATAGACTCTTTGAGAGTTGACTCGTACAAATTTCGACGTTTCAGTTACTATTAACACAAACCCATTTAAAAAAAAAAATACAGAGGTCTGATTTTGCTTTTAATTCGGACAAAAGACTGTTAATTTTTGGTTTTACAACTCTTAACTGCGGAATAAAATTAAATAAAGTATTTACTATGAAATTTTCATGTTGCTATTCTGCTGCAACTTCGAAAAAATCAAATACTTACTAGAGAAAAAAAGTACTTGCTAGTTTTTAAGCATAATGAATATAGTATTTACTAATAGAATTCATCCAAATTCTATGCCCTGAAGTAAATACTTAAATTTTGGCATTTACTATATTTTTAGACATACCAAAATAAGCACATACTTAAAAATTCTCTAGTAAAAGCATTTATTATGTTTTATGCATGTCTCGGATTATTTCTCCAACAATTATAATTTTTACATTAAAAATAGAAACTGTTAGCAATAATTAAGCTATTATTAAAAATTTTTCAAAAAAATAAATTATAAATGTTCGTAAACTTCAAAACACTTTTTTTTTTATATTAAAGTGTTTGGTACAGAATTTTATAACTTTTACATAATAATCCAACCCAATTCTGGTTAACGTTGCGAAAACTTAACGCATTTTTCACCGATAAAAGAATCACTTATGTAAATATCACACTTAGTGCACAAAATATGATAATTTGTTGAATAATTTTTGGTTCTAAGCTCTTTTTTTTGTTCTTCAAAGTCCGAATTGATTGATCGAATAACTGATCAGCTTTGCCTATTTGACATGATCGTGCTTTTCTGACGAGGAAATTTCCTCTTCATTTTACTCAAGTGAATTTCGATTTAAAAAAAATTAAAATTGCTTCAAATACCGGCATAAAAAGTGAGTTCATTTGCGGTACGATGAGTTATTGAATGTTTTTCTGCCGTCCTAAGCACGTGTCAAACAGGTTTAATGCTGGCCATTCACTGCAGAGAAAAAGAGCCAAATGGCCCCGTACTGATCCAAAATCGATGGTGTGTGGGAATCCATTTGGATTTTCAGCCAATCTGAAATCCAACATCGCCAAATGGATTGCATGTCTCGGTCGTGTATGACCAGCTTAAATATAGACATTTCTTTTCAACATTGATTTACTTCAATGACCATATATTTTTGGAGGAAAAAGGTGTGCATACAAGATATATTAAGCTTATAATATTGAACAATTGTTGTTATAGAGAAAACTTTCTGTAGTTCGTCTCTAAGTAGTTAGAAAGCGTCAAGAGTCGTTTCAAAATGGTCTCCAAAATAAGTTAGTTTTTCAGCAAACTACTATTACTTACTCACTAACTTCCTTATCCGGCTTCCGATCCAAGGAGAGTCTCAATAGCTGAGATACGAGTATATTGCGCTCTTGCATCGATTGCAGTCCCAAGCTCCCTCTAGTCGTCAAAACTCTTGCCTCTGTAACCCACATGGTCCCTCTAACATAGGTTCGGTCTTCCTGGCAGTCTCGAACCTGGGGGTTGGGATTCAAAGATTTTCTTGGCTGGGACGTTTTTGCCTTTCCTCTCGATGTGGCCAAACTAGTGTAGTCAACGTGTTTTGGCTTTTGGGACTACATCCTCATCTTGGAAGCTCCAATAATTCTCGATTGAATATTCTTCTCTATTCGCCTTCTTCTCATATATTCAGAACCAAATGCCCGCCGATGAATTTTTCTCTTAAAAGTGCCCAGTATAAATTCCCCATTTTTTCTTATCATCCAGCAATCGGCACCATAGAGAAAATTGGTAAAAATAACGTTTTGTATAGCGTGCGCTTTGTCTTTCGAGAAAACAGTTTTGTTGTCCAAACCGAAGTAGCAGCGGTTCTCTAGAGTTATTCTTCGTAAGATTTCCACTTAGGTGTCGTTTTCGTGGAATTGATGTTTGCCACGAGGTAGGTGAACTCTTTGATTACCTCAAAATTACTGCTACCAACAGTGACGTTTTGTCCTAGGTGATGAACTTTTTTATGTACTTTTTTGTATCCTTCTTCACTTCAAGGCCAACACGTTTCGCCTGTTCAGCAATAGCTTTGAATGCTTCTAGTACAGCTCACTTTGCGTGAACCATGAAGTCGATGTCGTCCGTATAGCCAAGTAGTTGAGAGGACCTTCCAGATAAACACTTTCCAGATAAACACTACTCATGCGTATCATCTACTCGAGGACTAGGTTTAAGAAATCACATGATAGCGCATCACGTTGTCTGAGGCCTGTATACGTTTGGAATAGCTCGGATGAGCTTTAACCCTTTTGCACGTTGCACGACGTGTTTTCTAATGTGTCTTGCAGCTTAGCTGGATCCGTTTTTTGGGATCCTTAATACCAACATTGCGACTTATTTATATTCGGCTTTGAAGTCGATGAAAAATTGGTGGGTTTCGACTTGAAATTCGTTGAATTTTTCTTTTCTGTCTAGCTGGAAGCCACACTGGTACGTGTTGCTAAAAGGTATTAGGCGCTTACATAGTACTTTGGATAGGAACTTATAGAAAACATTAGGAAGGGATATGCCTCTGTTGTTTTGGTAGGATCGCCTTTTTTTAAGATTGGGCATGGGAGCATTGTAATTATTTGACCAATTGTTGGGTATGCTTTGAAAAAATAAGTTTGGTGGCGCAACAGCTCGTGGAGAACCAAGGTCTAGTGACTTACAACTCTCAACCATTCCTATGTGCAGGAACGGCTAAATGAGAAGCATTTTTTATGACAAGTACCTCTTGGAGGATTTGTCAGTTCCTCGCAAGAGGCATAACCTCCAGAAAAACATTTTTGTTTTTTGGTTGTAGTAGCGAACCCAGAACTTCGGCATGATAGTCCAACACACTAAGTCATGAGGTACTACTTTCCTCCCCCCAAACTTGCTTAATGAGCTGATGCATGCACCCTACTAGGACATCTCCTCCATACTTCAAGAGTTCCGCAGGTGGGACATCCGAGCCGGCGGATTTGTTGCCCTTAAGCTTGTAGATGGTTTTCTTAACCTTTCAGTACTGGGCACTGGGACGGGATCTTCATTCACCGATCACATGCTTCTTTGATCTCCTATCACTTCCTCTACATAATGCCCATTAAGCAGTTGCTGGAAATGCTGCAAAGCACGTATACAATTCTCTGTGCTTCGGTGACTAAGTTCTGTTTCCTGTTTCGCAGAGCTTGCGTGCCGATCCTATAACCAGATACCATCTCCTTGGTTATTTTATAGAACCTATCGAGCAATTGAATTCGTGTATTTTTCGTCTCCTCTTTTTCAATATCGCGCATTCATAAACATACAACGGTATTTTTTAGGTTGTTGAGCTTATTAACTTAAACCTGTTTAAGAATTTGTCTATAATTTTTATTTTTATAAGTCTAAGCCCCTTAAAAAAATCGATATTTTGATAATTTTAAGGTTAAATTTCGAAAAATTCGGTAAATGTCATTAGTCATTTTTATTTTTTAAAATTATTCCGAGTTATAGCAGAATTAGTTTTAATTTTTATTTCGAAATAAATTTCCGACCATTTTCATAATTTACCTTTCTGCTTAATATTCAAGACTTAAAAACAGCTCAGCATTTCTGCAATGTTTGCTTGAAATAGGTAACATCAAATCTTCATATAACAATCCATTTTCAATGATTTTTAACGGTTTTTTATGAGAGCTGGCCACGGCAACAGAAAAGTTGATAGGGCAGTCTATAGTTAGGCAAAGTCTCTGACCACCTCAAAGCTGTCTATTTTTCTCGAGTCATCGGTGTTGGGTGTTTATTCTTGTTGACAGCATATGTGCATTTGGTCTTGCCTTCATTTACCGTTAAGCCCATCTTCTTGGCTTCCTCCTTAATACTCACGAAAGCACCATTTATATAACACTTTGTTCGTTGGATTATCTCAATATAGTCGTTTGCGTAAGTGAGTAATTGGATAGACTTTTGAAAGATTGTTCTTCTAGTGTTGTAGTAAGAGTTTTACACTATACTTTCAAGAACGATGTTGACATTAAATGTGTTGCTAAGATCTTTGCAGAACAGCGTGCTAGGTTACCAGTTTGTCAAACTAATTGTATCCGAACAGTCAGTGGTCAATTAGACTATCTTACAAAATCGTAGTTACAAATTTTCTTTTGTGAAAAAAGCTCTACAGATCAAATATCGTTTGGAAATTCTTCTACAAATTGTGAACAGTAAATTGTGGTCGGACCTTATAATTTTGTTCGGCTCTTCAAAAATGTGTTTCTACAAGTACAAGTTTGTGATTGTAAATAGTAGACAGTGAACTGGTGCAATAGGCTACAGATAGAACTGTGAGATTGATTTTTTTTCTTCCATTATCATCGTTATCTCAAGTTTCACCAAAATCTCGAATATTTTTTTTTTATGAATGCATATATTATGCAAGTAAAGTTACTTTAAAAAAACCAGTTGTAAAAAACCAAAGTTGAACCATTTCAACCGAACAGTAGTGTATTTTTACTGTTGAATTTTGTAATTCTCTTCGGTTCTGTTTTCTTGAGTTTTGGTTTTATTATATTTTTTTAAATGATTTTTTTTTGTTGATAAGTTTGCATGTGCAGATTTTACATGCTGTTGATATATACTTTCAGTAGTGTATTTATTTACCAAAAACTGGTCCATTTTGTAGGTGCTTTCGATTAAGGAATTGTCCAATCTGATGCTCACCGTAGTTACCTATACTACAAGTATTAAGTATTGCCAATGTGGTAAAGTTGTAAATGTTGTTATTATTAATTACACAGAAACGAGGTTTATATGGCACCAGACACCGAAACGACTTTCACCTCTGATGCAATCGATTACGGCGCGAAACAAAATGTGTATATGGACGACTCCGATATTATACCGACTAACTACTGTTAGTACAAGTATTCACCGCACCGACAATGGAGCTCTTGATCATGGTGGTGATGATAACATGTTGCCAGAAAGTGGTGATGGTTTTGTGGTGCCAATGAGTTGGTATTTTTTGGTGAATGCATCTCTAGCTCTATGCCTGTATGCCAGTAGTCTTAAGTTTGCAGATAGCGTTTTGTGCAAAATGTGGACACTCGTACAGCTTCTCATGGCAGAGAGAATATACGAGAAGCGTTTAAGAGACAAAAGCAACAAAGTGCTTTACCATTATTTTGTTGTTTACCCTGTTTATAGGATTACATGAAACTTGTGGAAATGACGAAGACTGGTTTCAAATGCATTTTGTCTATTAATGTTTTTTTTTTTGTGTTAGTAGTTTGTTTACGAATTCCCAGAATGAGTGAATTGGGCTTAGTGCTAAGAAAAACATGAGATTACAAAGTTTTTGCCATACCTAACATTTACGTAATTATTTTTGTTGCCATTAGAAGTAAACAATTAGGTTTTCAATTCAAAATTGAGTATTAAATAATATCATTAAAGACATTCAGTGGAATAGCTTTAAATTTATTAACTGGCGATGCACTCATGAAAAATTGAGCTCGAGAAATTTTGATCATTTACATGAAAACATGGAAAGTTAAGTTGAAAATATAATATACATGAAAGAGTAAAGATATTCAGCCGTTGGTTTTAATGGGGGCCTCCAACATCGAATCTTTCACTGTCTATATATTACGGTAACAAGACCGATTCTAACTTACGGCGTGGCAGTATGGTGGCCTGCCTTGGATAAAGCGATACATCGCGAAAAACTAAACAAAGTCCGATGAAAATTATGTCCATGCATAAGTGGAGCACTTCGGTCAACACTCCTTCCACTGAGTTAGATTCTCTACTCCATCTGACACCTATCGACATTTTTAGCAAAAAAAAAAGGGCGAGAGCACCGCCATCCAAGCCTCTTCACAGTGGATCAATAATGAAACTGGTCACTCCGCTATTCTGAACTCATTCGGATAAATTATAAATAAAACTGACCACGAAATCCCACTATTGAACTTCGATAAAAACTTTGAAGTAACCATACCTTCCACATCCACCTGAGAGGATGCGGACCATCTATTCATTTCTACACCGATGGATCGAAGACCAAAGACGGGTTGGTGGAGGTGTGTAGTACTCTAAAATACTAAATTAAAGTATCTCATTCCGTCTTCTTAATCACTGAAGCTTCTAGCGATAAAAGAAGTACTATCTAGGCCTCCCTGAAATTAGGCCTTAGTAAATTACAGATAAAATAATTTTGGACAAAAAAAGCCCAAAAAAATGTTGGCTTAAAAATTTTGGGAAAAACGGGCAAAGTGAATTGGAAAATACGCCAAAAACGTGGAAGTTACGCCAGACATTAGAAAAAAGACCCAACAAACTAAAATGGAATAAACCAAAAAAAGCTTTGGAAACTATGCCCATAAAGTATAAACATAGCTTTTTCCTGCCCAATTTCCAAAATGTATTTAGAAATTTAGCCCAAAAAGTATAACAATGAATTTGAACAGTGCATCCTAGGGGGTGGCCAGTGGGATCAACGTGAAGCGCGCCGCGGCACATGCGGCGGGGGCGCGTTCCTTTCGCTGTTTCCGCACCGCTCCGACCTCGCTCACTGCACCGGCCATGTCACAGCGGAAACGGTACCGCGTGCAAACGTGAACGCGCCCCCCCCCCCTCGCCGTTGATTATATCGTACTTGTACATTTATTTTGTAAAACACATTTCATACATTTTACAAAAATTTACGTTTCTGTTTTCGAATTGAAAAAAAAGCTTAAAAGTTTATTTTCAGGCGATTTTTTCTTTTTTGTTTGGAAAAAAGTCCAAAACTAATTTTTGGCGTTTTTTTCATTGTTCCAAATGGAAAAAATGTCCAAGAAATTTTTGAAAAAAAATAAACAAAAATAACGTCAATCTTTTTGGGCTTCTTTTCTTAGGAAATTTTGAGCTTTTTTCTACTTTAATTTTTTTGACGTTATTTCCTATGGCGTAGTTTCAGAGAGCCATATCTTGGCTATAAGAAAACGTGATATCAACCACGGATAGTCAAGTCGCTTATAAGTCAATGGACTGGACACTATCTCTATAAACTCTACAGCAGCCCTTAACTGCCGAGGATCTATGTTGGAGATGGCACAGCAGTTTAACATGCACTTCGTTGGGTACCGGGCCATAGTGACATTCTAGGAAATTGTTAAGCTGATGAGCTGGATAGGAGTGGACATTATTACCTATTTTATCTGGAAAGTCAAATATTGGTATACCCATCTCTACGTGTAAGCCTTTGCTGAAGCAGGATGCTTTGGAGGGAGTAAACATTAGGTAAAACAACGTCACTACTTGTTTGGCGAGAAAACTAGTATGGTTAAGCATTGATTTAGGGCCATTTGCTGATACGAAATTTAAATATTTAAGTAGAACATAAGCGCTTTATGACAGTTTACGCAGAGCAAAAAGTAGAACATAAGCTTTTAAGCAGAACATAAATCCTTAAGTTTCGTATCAGCAAACGGGGCTTAAAGCTCTCAATGTGTTTGATATCTCTAAACAGACTACACATCTGTTCTGTTGTAGTTGTCATTACAGGACGCTATTTAATAGGTAAGCAGGCAACGCGGCTTAGCATACTTTAACTTTTGCAGAAGCTTTATTGACGAGGAGGAGGATCAAACGATTCATCACCTTCTCTGCATATGCCCCGTTCTTTCCCACTGACGTAGGCTCTACTTGGATGACTACTTTTACAACGATCCTAGTAATGTGGCAAACACAGATATTAATAGTCTCGTACGCTTCGTCAGGAGCCCTAAGCAGGCCCGGTAGATAATATGGGTAGTGTTGGTAGCACTACCCATTCGAGACTTTTCGAGTGGGTAAAATACACACTCGAGATTTCACGGTATTTTTTAACAAATACTAATTATGTTTTATACTAGAAACAACATAAAATCACCAATTTATGCAAACGGAAACATTAAGGAACGTTTGTCGTTATAATCAAAGGACATGTACCCAGGTCTTCATGAATATTTTTCTCAATTGCAAATAAAAAATAAAAAACAAATATCACAAAAATTACAGAAAACCGTGTTGTACTAAAAGAAACGAAAAATAAAAACTCAAATAAATTTTATGCGAATCAAAAAATCCATACAAAATGATAATGAAATTATAAAAGAAAAATTTTGCTCTATAGTTTTTGTTTTTAGTTCGGTGTTCGACTAGAGAAATTGAAAACACTGGTCTGCAGCGAAAATTGCCTTAAGACCAAACCATACTTTTTTTAAAAGATTTTGGCATAGTGAATTCGAATTCGAAGTCAAAATTGCTCTAGTACATCACGTTTTCAGACTTTTCAACATAGACATTTCAAAAACCCGTTTTGACGTCGTATTACTCCACAACTTTATATGTCTTAAAAAAATTCTAATACCTAGGATCTGAAAAAACTGTATTTCATCTTATTTAAACATTTCAATTTTTTTTGGAAATTCATTTTCTTCTTTTCAAAAACCACTCCGGTAAAAAATGTAAATATGAATATAGGTACTCGTTTTTGGAATTTTTTCCTCTTTCTATATTTTAATGGACAAACTATTCAGAACTTATCTAATGATTTTTCTCTTAGACCAATAGGTATTGAAATCAATCGATTTTAAATAAAAAAGTCCAACGCCGGATTTTGATATTTTTTTTTTTTTTTTTTTTAAATGGTTTAAAATGTGAATTAATGAATCTGGTTTCAAACGAAAGCTTATATTTTGTGGAATAAGTCATTCAAACCTGAGCTAATTAGGTACAACAGTTTTATTTTTTACCAGGTAAACCAAATCTAAGAGGGTTCTATTCTTTAAATCAATCATATTCTTCAAAAATAAATTTGCAAAAAAAAAGCTGTGCGTGATAGAATTTTTTAGTTTACAAAAGTCAAATCTGTCATAATTTCAAAAAATGCTAATCATTCACACAAGTTTCTTTTTTTCAACCAGTGTAATAATAGCAGATTATTTGGTTAAGTCTACAGTTTACACTCCTAACTTTGGAACTAAACGAATTGCCCGAAATTTCACTATAAACGAGAACAAAACTGGGTTGGAGGTTGTTCATCTCTCTTAAGGCAAGGGTTAAATGATTTAAATAAAAAAAAAATTGTTGTTTCCTTTTTAAATAGTTACCATAAAATAACAATTTTATTATTTTTTTGACTGGCAGCTTTGAGCTATATGTGAAAAGACGCTCTAAAGCTCAACTTTAGTTAGTTTTGACGTTTATTTGCATCCACAGTTTTTTTCCATTTTTCGTAGAATCGTCCATTTATTAAAAAACTATAACTTATTATTTATATTATTTCATATACAAATTACCCACTCAGGCTGAACATGTTCTGCCGGACCTGGCCCCAAGGCCTAGTTTTTCAGTGCGAGACCATCTTAGTATCATGGTTTTACCTAAGTTAAAGTGAACTCCGAGTTAACTCCACCTGATTCGGGGAGTTTACTCAGAGACCAAATTGAGTGCGTTTTCAGTGGTAGCGCCGTCTCGATTTCGAAAGTGGAAGTTATTGTCAGAACGATTCCGTTGTTGCGCCATCTATATTCCGATGTGTGAAGGCAAGGAGGATATCAACACTGATACCACAGTGTCACACATCGATGCGGCCCTAGATTTTTGACAACTGAAAAATAAAGTTAATCCTCAAATGAAAAACTGTTTCTGAGTTAACTCAGGGCTAATTTATTTTCTAGAAAAGCTAGCTCTGATTTAACTCTGAGTTAACCCTGAACTGAAAAAACTGACCCTAAGTGGTTTAACGAGTAAAGAAGAAGTTTCCTAGATTCATGTGGTATCACAACGGACCAATTGTGGTTTAAGTGTGTCAGTGTAAACACAGAATTCTACCTTACATAACCTATGGCTGAAAAAGAAAAAAGTTGGTCTTGTTTTTTAATTTTCCGAAAATGGTTGAAAATTTTAATAAAAACCTATTTTTTTACTCCACTGCACTTCGAATTCATTGTTAGTTTTTGGCCCCCAAAAAAAGTTCTCAATATTTTTTTTCATCATGGCAACGCTGGTTGTACTATTCTCTTGCAGCACCAATTTTCTATTGTCAGTTAACTTTTTGACACGAGAAGTGAAGAAAGTTTCTAGGCATTTGCACGCTGAGCTCAAATCTATTATAAATTTTTCGATATCACCTCGGGTTTTTCAGATAAGTATTCCAGTTAGAAAATAAAAAATTAAAAATGTATTTAATGCAACCTTAAAAATAACGAAAAACCAGTTTTATTTTAATTCTCAAAAACCAGTGCTGATGGTGAAAAACGGATAATGGATTTGAACTCAGCGCCAAAAAATATCTTTCAAACAAGTCTTGCATGCCCTGTCAAAAACCTTGTAAGTCTATGCCATAATCTTGAATACCGAATGTAAATTATAAAAATTAAAAAAATACAGTACCCAATATTAAACCCAACAATAATTTATTATTGGGCTATCATATCAAACCCAACCCCGTTAGGTGTGAATCGATGATCTTATGGACTTTTATATCGGCTTCAATAATGTGATACACTTACAGCAACTTATCATTTTTAAACTGTAGTGCTACCCCAGGCAAGCTGCTGAATAAGTGAATATCTCTCGAAGGCTTGTTTCGCACTTATCTCAATTCTCCAGCTTAAACTCAACTCATTCAACAGGTTCTCTATAATCATGAAGCCCCAACTTAAAGAAGTGTCTGTGTCCGGAGATTTAGCAACAACAGCAACACCATCAAAAGTCATCAGGCGATAGGATTATGTAACAACGATACACGAACCGATTCCACTCCTATATAAAATTGATGAAGTGAGGAGATACTTCAAGGTACCTACCTACCTATACTTGTAAGATCTCAAGCATTTGGGTGCATACCACAACCGCGAGTAATTTATTGACTAAAATATTATCCAATCGCACTGCAAACACTGAGTGTAAATTTAAATTTTAAACTGTCAACAACAAAGTGTATAGGTATAGAGGTATTGAGTTCCGTTAAAACTTTGATTCGAGCGAGTCTATGGATGTGTTGGGATATCTATAAGCTTCCGGTAAAAAATGTTTCAATAGAAAAGAGGTTGTGTTGGCTTGAAAATTAGTTTTCGATTTTGAAGCGATAAATTGCCTTGAATGCTTTTCAATCATAAATTTAAGTCTAAAAGTGATTAAATGAAGGTTTGTATAGGTAGGTACCCAAAAATATTATTTATTTTCTAAAAACTGCCTAAAACCGGGAAAGTTAGAGAAATAAAATAGGTTGGCTTAAGGAGTCATGTAACACTATATTTATAAAATAGTATAAAATTACGCAGACCCATTTGGTTCAGCTGGATTTGGATTGGCTGATTGAGAATGCAAATGGATTGCCAGCCGATCAAAACGGGACCATTTTTATATTTTTTTTATTAAGTAGGTATCCTACTGTTATTATATCGGGTTTTTCAATTAGAGCCCTACAAAAGTTTTTTTTTAAATAAAACAAAAACGTTTTGGATATCAATGAAATTCTTTGTTCCTGTTAAAGTACGTTTGATGGCATTATGAATGGAACTCGATTTCTTTTGCATGGCCACCACGGGCACGCTTGCAGAAGTCCAGATGCCGAACCCAATTTTCGACGGTTTTCAAGCATAAATCTGCCAATACTGCTGCAATTTCACGTTCGATATTCGTATCAAGTTCATCAATCGTCGCTGGCTTGTTGGCATAGGCCATAGACTTGACGTAGCCCCACAGGAAATGGTCTAACGGCGTCAAATCACACGACCGAGGCGGCCAAGCGACTGGACCATTTCGTGAGATAACACGTTCTCCAAACTTGGTTTAAATAAATTGATTGTGACATTCGCTGTGTGGCTTTTGGCGTCGTCCTGTTGGAACCTCATGTCCTCCAAGTCCATATCATCCAATAGGGGCCAAAAATATTCGGTTATCATTGAACGGTAGCGATCCCCATTCACAGTAACGTGCCGGTCTTGATTCATCACGGAAGAAGTACGGCCCAATGACGCCGCCGGCACATAAACCACACCAAACCGTAATTTTTTCGGGATGCAATGATGACTCATGGAGTACGTGTGGATTGCTGCCTGACCAATACCACATATTTTGTTTATTGACGAAGCCATTTAGCCAGAAATGAGCCTCATCGCTCAAGATGATTTTTCGATAAAAATCCGAATCATTTTCAAGTTGTTGTTCAGCCCAATTCACGAACATACGACGCTTCTGGTGGTCAAGCGGTGGATGTAGGCCAAGATCTTTTCGTAAAATTCGCCACAACTCGTCACAGAGATGCCCAACGCCTGAGAACGACAAGTGAGAGATACATTTGGGCTTTCTGCAACTGAAGCCTCAGCGGCAGCAATATTCTCGACACTACGGGCACTTCTTTGTCTCACTGGCACGGGAACATTTTGTACTGGATTCAAATTTGTCCACTAGACGCTCAATTGTTGATCTGCTAGGAAGATTATGACGACCATAAATTTGACGTAGCGCTCTTAACGTTGAGGACACTGACTCTGAATTTCGGTAGTAAATTTTAATAATTTCGACTCGTTGTTGGCTCGTATATCTTTCCATCATGAAATGGCAAACCTTACTGAAGGGAAATGTCTAAAGAGCGGCAAGAAATATGGCGTCGTTTGCTGTCCCTGTCGCTCTACTTTTGTAGCGTCCCATTTGAAAAAACCCTTTGTAAGCAAGTGTTGAAACCCGTTTGGAAATATAGCATCCAATAACTATGGGGCTTTACAGAGAAAACAAATGAAGATTTCCGTCGGATAAAAAAAAAACAATCCATCTTTATTAAGTTACAGAATTTATTTAAGCTGACATGTACTATACCGTAATCCCTCTGTTCCCAAAATTGTGAACAATCTCAAAGTTCTGCGAATTTCTTGAATTTTAGGTTATTGAAACACATTATGAAAGGAAAAGCTTTATCCAGGTTATTTGAACTTCGTGATAAGCTGAAAGTTTTCGAAGTGGAGAAAAATATATCCTCTCCTCTATCTATATCTTTTCTATGTTTTGTATTATATAATATGTATGACATGAGAAATTAATTATAAAATACAAGCTTATCTTTCAGAAATCTTTAGAAAATTCAACAAAATGCTATAAATTTGCAAGGAAAA
The DNA here is from genome assembly GCA_946251815.1 of Dasysyrphus albostriatus. Taxonomy (NCBI): domain Eukaryota; kingdom Metazoa; phylum Arthropoda; class Insecta; order Diptera; family Syrphidae; genus Dasysyrphus; species Dasysyrphus albostriatus. The sequence continues at coordinate 12,648,599 of OX276335.1, forward strand.
TTCACAACAGTATTTTGTATTTCCCAGGTTTAAATGGATGTTTCCAAGGAAAAATGTTTGAGCTCCAAGCTTATATTCACAAAGGTCTTGGCAACATTACTTCCCAGGTACTAATTTTGACAAATTTTGAGCGCAAAATCCATTTATAATGAAAATTTAGCCTACGCCGCTAAGTATACAGAAAAATGCATCTCCGATAGAAAATAAGTTTTTTGTCCTCTCAACTTAATAAAGATCGAAATTTGTCGCTCCCCAGATCTTCGAATACAGTTTTTGGACATATAACTTAATTTTTAACAATATATTAATCAAACAATATAACTGTTTCATTCTTGGCACTAGCTTTTGAATAAGAAATAAACAGATTTTTAAATTTTGTGTCTTTTATTTTTGGCTATCGTAAAGTGTAGGGCTTTCAAAATATATTTTGCCAAGCTAAGGATTCCACAGCTAAAAAAGTTTGGGAACCGCTGCCCTAATCCATTGTCATTGCTTATTTGATTAAGGTACATAGAGTAATGAATTTAAACAAAATAAAAAGAATTTTGAAAAATATATTTTTTTTTTAACAACGCAACCATCATCTTGACTCATTAATCATCCCAAATTTATTTTTATGACTTTTTGTGTAAACTGAGTGATAAATAAAAGAAATCAAAATTTTATCGATATTCAGTTGCATTTTATAACCTCATCTTAATTACTTTTTTTTGTAAGCTATCAATCAAAATCACGTCAATTTAAATTTACATTAAGCAAAGATCATTAAACTTCTAAAGATTTTAGATATATAATATCCTTGACGTTTAGCCAAAATGGATCTTAAAAATGTTGCAATTTTCAAAACATATATTCAAATTATCTTGAAGGTGGATGCACTGATTTGTAATATGGTTCCTTGTATCTACTTGTAATAAAAATTCAACTGAATTAAAACAAAAGAAATCTTAAGGTTTCAATCTTAAGGTTTTCTCTGCCATTGGAATTAACATAAATGAAAAATCATCTTATCAGAACTAAACAAAAGGTTATTTGTTGCATTGTTATAATCTTCCTTATTGCTTCTTCTAACAAAGATTACAAAAGACAAAAAAAAAAACACCGGGCGGGCATGATTATTTATACGACTTAGTCGTATGAAATTCTCTGTCTCCTTTAGATCAATTTGTGCACTGCATACCAAGTGGAAATAATAAATAACAATAATAAATGCATTTGTGAATCATCATTTTGATACGCAACTGTATTCAATTCGCTACAATATACCAATAACACTCTAGCATAAGATGAATATCTAAGTTAAGAGAAGGTAGGTATGAACATACCTGAGCGCAATGGGATTGAAATGAGTGTCTTCAACTTGAAATTTAAATTTTATTAACTATTTTAAATAATTAATGTGGCATTTTACCTAGAAGGATGAATTAATTTAAATTAGATTTAATTAGTAAAAACATCAACACTGTTGATTAACTGGTTGAACATAAAATGCAAGGTGTGCGCGCGGCGCGTCTCGACGCGTGTCAAACTTTTTTTCTATAACAAGAGTCGCGACTGATGCGGATACATCTGCATTGTTTTCCAACTGACGAGATTGTTTATATATTAACTTTGACGGTGCGGTTTTCCAAAGCGTCCGCAACCTGTATTCCATCTATTGCGTTATAGATTTAAATGTTGTTTACAGCCTAAACCATTACTGTTGATATTTGTTTTTAGTGTAAGACCAACGTAAAACATCTCCAAAACTAGAGCTACTCTTTATTCAAACAACATAATTTGTATTAATGTAGATTATGCAAGCTTAATAACCGTTAAAATTATTTGGCAACAATTTCAAAATTATGTAGAAAAACAAAAAATTTATAACAGAAAATTAAATATTTCAAATTTCGAATTGAAAGAGGAACCGGAAAACCTTCAATGAGAATTGAACCGGTTGAACTGCCAGTTACAAAATATTTATTTAATACAAAAACCTACTGCTTCCATGATGCACTCTAGCGGAATTTCACCGAATCATTTATTTCTGGTTCTTGTATAAGGTTTACTGAAAAAAGCTATTTTTTAAGCTTTGTATATGAAGAAATTAAAAGCTTTTAATGTGTATTAACAAATTAATTATTTTTCTTGTTGTTATTAATGCAAATTTGTTAACATTAATAATGAAGTTTAAATCGTTGATTTGGAATTTCATTCTCATGGTTCGACGAGCTTAAAAATACTCAAAATTCAATTTGTTACAATAAATTAACATCAATAGTTAATTGGTTTATTTGATGTTATGGTACATTTTATTATTAAATTGAAATGAAATTCAGCTGAATAAAAAATGGGGATGTATTTATGTTTGTAACAGGCTGGACTTTCTGACTTACAGCCCTATCAATAAAAATTGCTTAGATATCTGTTAATTCACAAATTAACTAAAACGTCAATTAAGAGTTAGTTCACGAAATAACATTTTATATCAATAAAAATATAAACTGCTAATCTACGTTTAGTTCAAAATCTTTACGAAAATCTACTACAATCAACAAGAACTCTGCTGTTACATATACTTTCTCACAAAATATGAACTTTTGCACACACACTCTCTCTTTTGAAGTTGTAAGAAGCATAAGAGTGTCACTAGCATCTGTTTCCTTTTATTTCTAGTTTTTGGCAATAATGGCCGTGTTTTATTATCATCGGGATCTGGATCTGGATTATCATTTAACACGTATTACAAAAAACAATTTTTGAAAATTTTAAAAGTTAATCCATATCCAGATCACGATGATAATAAAACACACCTAATGACAGAAGTATTTTTAACTTAATTACTCGTTTAATGTACCTATTTTGGTGAATTAGGTTATTACCTTGAATTTTGATTTATTGATAAGATTTGACACTTAACTCACTGACTAAAGATAATTCGTGTTTTATTTGAGTTTAAGAATACCAGTGTTAATGTTTCTCAAACTCTTAATCATAGACAGAAACAAAAATTGTTTTAACTACAGTTATTTTTGATATCTACCAGGAAATCTTAGTACTCGTAAGTTGTTTGTGGTATGAAAGTCAAATTTATTCTCTCTAAATAACTTAATATTTTTTCACAAAGAATAATATTTAAAGTTACATATTAACAAGATTAAAGGAATGATTTAAAAAAAACATAAAATTAGCATAATGATGAACTTTGTGTAACAATTTCATAATTCATATCGCTTTAACTTATTTGTTTGGTTCTATTCTTTCTTGTCCACAATTAACGGTAAACCAAATTTTGTATTCAATTTTCTGAATTTGTATTTAAAAATTCAACATTTCTTGAATTTCATTAATTTTTATAATAACTTAAGAAATTTTTTTTTGTGAATAAACTATGAGGTACTATGCTAGTTTTGACTTTTGAGGGAAAAGTTATGCTTGTATAATAAGAAAAAGAACAGATATGCACGACCCTTTTAGTTCAAGGTTATCACTAGGCTGGGCTAACAACTCTCAACCATTTCTGTGGGCGTGTTGTTGCCAGGACTGGAGGGGACCTCTAATCTTTTCGCGAGTGCAAACGGCTAGATGAGAATGAGAAGCATTTTTTCAAGACAAGTATACTATCTTGAAGAATTTGTCAGTTCCTTGAAATAGGTCTCGGCAAAAACATTTAAGTTTAAAGGTGGTTGCGGCTTAGAATCGAACCCAGACCATCAGCTTTTCGGCATGACAGTCCAACGCACTATTCATATTACCACGAGGTATTCCTTTATGGGCTATTGAATAAACCTTTTTAAAGGAACTAATTAATTACATACAATGGTTTTTATTATCGAATAAGCATGCTTAAAACCGAAAACAGTACTGAGTTGACCTATGCATTTCTGTGAGAATGCTGAGACTAGCCATTTTTCAATATTTTTGGTACAAATCGGAATCCAGGCCGAATTATATATGTTTACGCTGAAAGCTCAAAATTAAATTTTCTATCGAAATGGATGGTTTAAAAAATTTTATAAGAAAATTTTAGCAGAAAAAGTTCACAAGAACAAAACAAAACAAAAAAATCAAAAATTAAATCTTATTTTATTTTTCTAAATTGGGCATAACTTACCCAAAAAATACTTTAACAAAAATTTAAGGGTCAAAATCTTAAATATAAAATATTCAAAAAGTAGTTTTTATTTAAAATTTACAGAGATATAGCCATTCAAACTTTACTAATTCTTATCATTTTTTGCATATTTTTTTTTCTATACCCAGTTTTTTAGTACTACATGATAAATTTAACAAGCCTTGCACTAAGTCTTATATTAATCGGCTGAAAACAAAAATTGTGGCCTTACCTACTTTTTAAATAAGTAATTATATTTTCATTCATCGTTATGTCATAGTTCAAAATCATGAGTTCATATATTTTTACGATTGTGAAAATTGACCTGAACATGATTTGAGCGAAATCTTGCTTTACAGAAAAAAACGCGCAATGATTAAAAATCAAGGAATTTAAAAATTTTTCCATATTTTTGTTAATTTTTCCTCTTAAAATTTGTCAATTTTCAATTCAATTTCTTTTATTTAACATAATATTTACAATTTGGCTTATAACTAATATTAATACTATGATCTATGATAAATTTACATTTGTTGGCACATAGGGGGCCTAACGTTATACAATGCCTTAAGTTTAACAAATTATAGGAATATAAATTACATGTCAAAATTAATTTTTAAATTAAAAGTCGGCTGACATAATCGTCCTCAGGGTGTTCATTCCCGGTTGTCAATGGAGAAAAAAAATTAAAATTTGTATTTGAGATAGGTTCATATAAACATAGGTACACGGAAAGAATTCTTGGATCAGATGCCGAAAAACGAGCAGCAAATTACGAAAAATGAATGCCGATTTATACTTTGGCTTTTCGTAATTTAACACTATTTGTTTGCAATTTGCGAAACTGAGCAAAATGAAGATATTGATACTCAAAAATCGTAAATCAACACTCTTAAGTATTAATTATTCTATCAAGAGAAAACAAAAATTGCGAACAACAAATCGCAATATGATCCAAACATTCCCAATTACACAATTTGTAAATTTGCAAAAAAAGATTTGGGATCACCACTTTTCTTGCCACTTTGAAAGATTTAGGATATGTTTGATCCAGATATCTCCTTACATCAACAGCATAATGGGCGGGACATCCATCATTCTGAAGCCACATTGAACTCCTTAACTATTCGGGTACGGCTTGCAAGAGATTTGGGAAATTAATTCGTTAAAATTCAAAATTGCTTTCACCATTCAAGTTGCTAGGCAGTTCAAAGGGGCCTATAACTTGTCCGTTAATGGTACCTGTCTAAAATTTAATTTTAATTAGATACTGTGATCTGTCCTCACGATTTTGAATTTGACAGCTATGCAAATTTACATATCCATCCATTTTAAGAGATAATTCATCAATCCACAAAATCTTGTTAAACATATCTGGGTCATCGTTAATTTTTTGCAACATTTCTTGGCAAACGAACTCTTGTAGGAAAATCTCTTGATTGCAAAAATGAATAAGCATGTTTTGTAAATCAAATTTTCACCAAATGGTCCAAAACTTGGTTTTGCAAACATTTTTCATAAATAACATAATATTAACTTTGATCAAAGCGAAAACATACCTTAACACTCAATATTTGCCGATACTTCTTTAAAGAATCCATTAATTGGCTTTTCACTGTTACTTAGTTTTGATTTTAAAAAATCGAAAAAAGCTGCTTCGGAAGATTTACAGCCAATTTTACTATTGTTGTTGTACCATTTTGAAAAGCACATTTAATAGACAACTTTTGTATGTCATTAGCCACATATGCTCTCATACATTTTTTGGTTTCAGAGAAAGTCAAACAAGGTTATCCATTATTTACAGGACACTCTGTATATGGCAAGTTATAAATTCGTAAGCAAATTTGAACTCGAGATTTTGATCAGACTTGTCATTACGATGATAGAGAAGACAAAGAAAGACGTGGGTCTCACAATTCTGTCTGTCTGTCTGTATCGCTATGTGTCTGTTTGGCTACAGCCTAACGGGTGGATTGATTTTCTTAAAAAAATAGTATGCGGTGGTTTTTGGTGTTTCTGCCCACACGTTTTTAAATTTTTTTTTTGTAAATTAAAAACAACGATACGAGTACCAGGCATACAATTTTTTTTAAGCAATTTTACAATATCTTATTTTTCTTAATAAAAAACCAATAAATTTCTATCAGTAAAGACTACATTTGTATGGGAAACAATTCTTCAAACAATTGTTATTAATGGAACCTCCCAAAGAACCATTTTCTCTGTTCGATTTTCTACAAAACGGTAATTTAATCTCAATAATTCTGGTATGCTGCTAAGCAATACAAATAGTTATTCTTACAAAAAAAAAATATATTTCTTGGGTTGTTAAAATTTTTTTTTTCTTTTTAAACTAAATGGTCGATGTTTATTAAACTCAGTATTAAGGATTTTGTGAAGCTATTTAAAGTATTTTATGCACAAATTTAACTTTTATGAAAAAATAGCGGTATCTTCCATGCAAATGTTATAAACGTTGAAAAACTTTTAAAGAACATATTTTTTTTTTTTCAAAAACGGCTCCTACTATTTTTATTGGACTTATAATTAATTAATAAATTATAAAAATTTACAAATAGCAATCATTAGAAGTACATCTAAAAGAACGTTTTTTTTTATTAATTTTGAATTTTCTGATTTTTAGCTAAATAGATTTAGATTATTTGCGTTCATCAAATAAGATTAAGTATTGCATACTTAAATTTTCAAAAATTTTTTTTTGAATTTTTAAAAAAACGTTTAATTTGTTTTTGAAAAATTCAATAAAGCAAAAACTGGTTGACAATTTTTTATTTTCTTATATGTATTTACATAAATAAATAGTTACAATTTGCATACAAAAATTTTCTTAAAAAATGTTTTAAGAATTTGGTATATAAAAATCATTGTTTAAGAAAAGCTCTCCAATGATTTTGAAAATTTTTTTGTATACAATTATATTCAATCACAAGAATTAAGATGGCGGGCATTCTTTTTTTTTCATATAAAATTCTCAAAGAAGTTATTTTAGGCAATTTAAATATCGTATTTCATGCTTTAAAACATTTTTCTCTCATAATTTGCATGTCCTTAAATATAATGTTCTTAAAACCGACCAACTAATTTTTCAAAAAAAAAAAAAAAAAAAAAATACATTCTACATATCGTCAGCTTTTTGTGAAAACCTAGTCTTTAAATACCATTGTAAGGTATTTCAGTTCAAAACATATTACTAAATTCAAATATAAGTGCCACGTCACTGTGTCATGGTTCCTTTTGGTTCTATTAATCAGTTTTAAAATCTTTTACGATCTAAAAATTCAATTTTATTACCTTTTAAATCGGTTGCTTTTTTTGTCTTCTAAGCAATTTTTAAAAACAGACTTACGAGGTTTTAACCATTTAATTTTAGTTAAAAAGCTAAAAATATATTCATATTTTCCTTGTTTTTTATGATAGGTATTATTTTGGATGATATACATACATAGGCATTTATAATTTATTCAAATATTTATCTCACAAATAAGCCATTTTACCTGAATTTATTTCTGGTTTCCATGTTTGAATAATTTTGTACATATGTATGTTTAGCCTTGAAATGTTTAGAACTACATATATTATGATAGAATTTAATCTTTTAAATCAAATATAACAAAGGCGTTCTCAAAAAAGGGGGCAAAGTCCTCGGAAATAATTATTTTTGAGGAACAACAGAACCCAAGTTTTAAATACATTTTTTTTTTAATGTTTTTTTTAAATCCACATTTAGTCCTTGACTCAACTTTGACTATAATGAAATTTTTTTCACTTTTGAAGGTTTTTACTAACCGAAAATAAGATAAAATTACTATAAATAGCTTTCATCTCGATAAATCTTAGGATATTTTAACATATTTTATAAATAAAGTGCACATCTGAGTCACATTTATTTATTATCTAAGCATTTTAATCATACGATTTTAAAAGTAAAAAATACATTTTTAGAAATTTTAAATTATACCGCATAGGTCAAGTTCGTAAATGTAAAACTTGGGCAACACGAACAAATTTATGTATCATTTCTTTTGGCAAATACTGTTCGATCTACAGTATTTTTCTACTTTATAATAAGCGTGGGTTTGCTCTCGACAATGAAAACAAGTTTTAACCAAAAAAGTTTATAAAAATGTAGCTAGTACAATTTTGGACAAATTTTGTTTTGTTTTTGGCAATGATGCAGTATGTTTACATTTACGAACTGGAATAGTAAAGCGTAATACCATATAAAGGAGAAAAAAACAATCAAAATGTTAATTTTATTTAAAACTGCTATTTTTGAACAAGAACAGGGGCGTGTTGCAAATCTCAATGCAATGATCTAACAGTTTTAATTTGTTAAATATCAATATTTGTTATTGCAAATTAATTGATTAAACAACCTTTAAAATTGTTTTGATACCAATACCAACGCAATTAATACCATTGGATCTCTTTGATAAATAAATTAATAAGAACAAAAAAAAAACTTGAAAATTGTTGAAGCGATAAGAAAAATAATTTCTTTAAATTTTGCATAAAGTGTGACAAAAGAAAGAAGCTTAAACGTTGGATCGAGACAAGAAAAATATCGTTTAGGAGGGGGATCTATTTCCTCCCACAAGATGGGAGGAAAACATTTCTAAGAAATTGCAGGAGAAAACAAATTAATAAAAAAGAACACCAACACTACAAAGTCATGCAATTTTTGATTTTTTTCAGTTGTAAATTTTTGTTTTCAAACTAATTTTCTTTTTTAATTTTTGCATACAAATACAGTATTTGTTTTTAGTATACTAGCTAGATTGACCACATCTCTTATTGTGGGTTAAAGGTGAAAGCCTTCAAGCATATAATGCGAAAATGATTGAAAAAGATTGAAAATTAGAGTAAAATTGATAATTTGTAGTATTCAATACTCTAATCGATTCTTAATCAAACACTAAAAGCTCTAGAAAGTGGAAATAGGAAACAGCTTTTACCTCCAGTTTCACAGTGGAAGCTTAAACTCCACTTTTGGTTTAAACTTAAGATCAGCAGAACAATTGAACTCAGTTCAAGGTTTACACGAGACTGTGAAACTGGGCATAAGTCTTTAGAATGACAATCAACCGAAAGGGTATAAGTTTTCAATCTCCCAAACAAGTGATTTTCGATTGGTTTTACTAACCTTTCTACTCCATTTTGATATCAATCGAATGTTAAAACAAAAATTTACACACCCACTACCGAGTGATGCCATTTAAGCATTTATAATTTTTGATTGACAAGTAATCTGAAGAGAAACCTGTATTTTTGCATGTGTGCCAAAGATGGAAGTTTTTTTTAAATCGGAAATAGAAAAATTCTCCGAAACATGAGCAATCCAAGGCTTTTGGAATAGTAGAGTTGAAAACAACATTAGTAATTTATATGGAAATAAAAAAATATTCACATGGACGACTTACTTAATGTTATGTCCAAGAGGCTTAGGATTTAAAAAAAAAAATAAAGACTTGGAAATTATAAAAGAAAAATGTTTAAAATGAAAAAAATGTTTGAGATGAAAAATAAAATGCCATCTTAACTATTTATTGAATATGATTGTAAGGACAAAAAAAAAATTAAATCGTTGGAGCGGTTTTTCTTAAAAAATAATTTCTTGTATATAAAATTCTTAAAACATTTTTAAGGAAAACTTTTGGTATGCAAATCTTAAGTATTTATGAATGTACATACAAAAAAAAAGATTTCAAAAAAAATTGTCAACCCGTTTTTGAACTATCGAATTCTCAAAACAAAACCTTGAAACTTTTTTTAAAAATTCAAAACCTCTTTTTTTTAAAAAAAATTGATACGCAATATTATTAAATTTTATCTGAAATTTGTATATACAAAACTTATCAAAATCCGTTCATTCGATAATGAAAAAAATCAAAATAAAAAAAACACGTTCTAGGCCAGGTACTATAAACAGTTTCCAAGAGAAAAAATGTTTATTTTTGTAGTAGTTCGTATAAATTTTAGTATATGGAAAAAATGTTATCAAAATCGTAGGAGTCGTATGCGTTTTTGAAAAGAAAAATATTTGCCTTTCTGGTTTTTTTAACTTTTGTATAGAAAGTACCGTTATTTTTTTATATATGTAAAATTTTTTCTAAATATATTTTATACAGTATACTAAAAAACTCTTAAGTATAGAGTTTCAAAAAAATCGTTCATATCGTTTTCGAAATTTTAGAGCCATTTTTGAGAAAAATTCGATTATGTAAAATTGCAAAAAAAATAAAATTGAATGGAAGGTACCGTTAATTTTGGTTCCACAAATAAAAAAAAAAACGTGTGAGCATAGTAACCAAGACCACTTACCAAGTTTGAAGAAAATCGATCGGGCCGTTAAGGCTGTAGACGAACAGACAGACAGAATTAAAACCATCATAAAAATAAACAAAAAAAGAGGTTGGTAATTTTCAAGTGGTTCCCTCGGAAGCTATAGGCCTCATGCTATTTCATTGTTAAAAAATCGCCAATTCAAGATCTCCGAAAATGTTTTCAGGTGTTCAATATGTCATCAAGTAAAGATCAGTGAGTATAATAAAATGAAACCAGAGCCAATATCATTGTTTGTTCTCAAGATATTTGGGATGAAAAAAATGTTCGACAATTTTTGGTAAAATTTCTTGTAGTTTTTTTCATTTAAAAAAAAAACTGTTCGTTCAATATTTTTACAAATTTTAACACGTAGGAACGTACATACAAACACAGACTTATCTTTAAAAATGAAAGATTCCGATTCTAGGGAGCTCGAAGCGTGAAGATATAAGTAAATAAATTTGGTGGCACAACAGCTCGTGAAGAACCAAGGCCTAGTGACTTACAACTCTCAACCATTTCTGTGTGCGTATTTTTGTCAGGAATGGAGGGGACCTACAATTTTTTGCCGAGTCCGAACGGCTAGATGAGAATACTCTTGGAGGATCTGTCAGTTCCTCGCAAGAGGCAGTACCTCGCGAAAAAAACATTTCTGTTTTTAGGTGGCAGCGGCTGGGAATCGAACCCAGACCTTTGGCATGACAGTCCTACGCACGAAGCGTGAAGATACATGTGTCAAAATTTTCGATTCGTCAAATCGAACCAATTACAATAACTTCCAATATAAAAGTGAGTATTAAAGTGAGGATTTGTGGATTGCCGTCAACGCGTTGAAGTTAACAACAAAGGGAAGGCAGTATAGGTTTGTTTGTACAACTCGGCAAACTTGATTTCTTGGGGGGTCTTCCAGATACATGATCGGATGCGAGATTTCATCCTACGGGCCTCCGTCTACCCACCCACTCGGCATGACGGGATGTTTCCAGTGAAGATCAGCATCCACCATGAGACTAGAGTTCTTTGGTTTGAATTAGAATGGATTTTGGGTGTGGTTGTAGTATATTTGTGGGCTAGCACCAACGTCAAGAGGCGGGACATAAGACATTCACTCGATTAGATCGCATCTCGTCCAAAGTCAGCTACGATATGCCGACGCCGAGCTCGGCAGATAGCAGAATGGCACCGGAGCGCAAATGATCCAACCGATGATCGTTGTCATTTAGCATTAGGAAACCCAGCAGAGGCCTGTATTCCGATTGCTCACGCTCTTTTGGGTCTGGGGTGTAAACATAATACAGAATCAACCGATTTTGTTTTAGATCCATTTCATCACGTTAAGAAAGAATATCAAGTTTTTGGTTTTCATTTCAGAAAGTTCATTGAGGTCCCCAAAAAATGCCACTCCAAACGATTATGCCCCCACTCTAGCCAGAGCAGGACATTTACAAAGAAAGTGAAAGACTGTTTCCTTTTCTTGCTGATTGTCGCGATTATGGCAGTAGTGTTGTAAGGCATACCCTGTCTCGCCGCATGTTACTTAGGTTTCAACGACCCTTCTCGACTTGGTCTACATAACAGATCAATTGTTCGGGATTTATTATAGGCGGACCAGATCTTTCTGAATATTTTGCATTTGGTAATGCTATTCTACCTACAATTGGATTCACTAAGGCAGATTGACAGCAAATTGCCATTCACAACTCCCAGGGGAATTTTGACTCTTGTGATATTGCAAGCCTTATGGCTTGGTAACCTAAAAAAATTGATTCTTTGAGTCTTAATGCACTTCAAAATATAAGATATTTAATGTGCAGATCAAGTGGTAAAAGGTGCAGAAAAACACTTAAAGCATCCGTTGGGAAAGATCGAAGAGCCCCTATGGTAGCCACGCTCGCTGTTCTTTGAACCATTTTTTAGTTTGTCGATGTTATATGCTCTGTTTAGTGCGGTCCACTAGACAATTTAACCATAACTTCAAATCGGCCTTACAACGGCTGTATACGTCCACAAAATCAACTTAGATTGAAGACCCCATTTTTTACTAAAGGTTTTGCTTCAAGCGTAGAAAGATATGCAGGCCTTCCTTACCCGATCTTCGACGTTTGTTTTCCAATTTAACTTAGGGTCAACGATGACACCAAGATACTTTGCACTGGTGGATAGTGAGAATGGTTGACCGTTAAGACGGGGAGGATTGAAGTGACGTGGTAGTAAAAATTATCAGCACAGTTATGCTCTGGTTGAATCCTAGACCACAGCTCGTAGCCCAGTTGCTAACTTTTTTCAGAGCCATTTCTGTGGTTTCGCTTATGACAAGAGTGAACTTTTCTGATACCAATATAACCTAATCGTCCACATACGCAACCGCCTTTACACCATATCTATCCAGTTTAACGAGGATTTTGTTCATGACTAATAGCCATAGGAGTGGTGAAAGAACCCCGCCTCTACTTACATGCAAATGTGTTGTCACAGAAAAAAAACTTTAAACAGAAATTTGTTAAAAATTGTGTATACCTTCAGTTGTAGTTTGATGAAATTAACGAATAATTATTATAGTTTTAGACAAAAAAAATAGATTTTGGCATAATTTTTTGCATTTTTTTCCATGTTGCATTCGGATTCATCACCTCCAAAAGCATGAATCAGGGAAAAAATCAAAACTACCACATAATTTGCATGGTAAAATCACAATAGGGTATATTCATGGATGTTGTTTAAGCTGTTTCTAGACAAAACTGAAGTTCACCTGATGAAGTTTCCATATGATAAACGTCTATGAATATGCCCCAATAAGACTTGACTAGTATCTAAAAGTGAAAATTTTCCTGATTTCTTTTTAACAACTCTCTCTAATCTCTTAACTTAACCTATATATTTAAATAAACTATAAGACGGAAGAAGTTAAGTGAACGAAGTGTGACACATAATGTTGTATAAAAAGTGTTACTTTTTATCCATGGTTAAACATTTCGTTTCCTTTAAATTTTGTAATTCGCATCACTTTCTTATATTTCTTCAAATCTGTATTAATATTGCAGTTAGCTAAAAAGATGAAAGAATAATTCTTTTAAGAAGAATACAAAAATCTAAGACATTTTTCACTGGCCGTCCACATCCACTTCCGTTTCAAAATACAATTTTTAGTGAAAACTGTTAAATTTGTTAATCTTATTAACATTTTCATGGCAAGCATTTTTGACTGCCCAAACGAACATTTGTTCGGATTAAAATATCCATTATTTGTAATTCATTGTATTTTTTACATTTTTTTGTTCAAAACTCAATCCTTAATTTCGTTAAAAATAAAAATTAAAAACTCTTGAAGAACTTGAAAGAATTAAAAATTTATTTAATTAGCTATCGATTACAACTAAACTAATATTAAAAATTATATTTTGAAACGGAAACGGATGTGGACGGCCAGTGAAAATGTCTCTAGTATTTATTTTAAAAGGCAAATTTGGCGGTCACATAACTGTATATTACTCATCCAACAAAAAATATGTAAGTTATTAAGAAATGTAAGAAAATCCAATAAGTCAGTTGCAGGACTACTCCCGTAGATCTGACCATCATAGTCCAGATTTTAAATCCACTAAACTTATTAACTTGTACCTATTAAAAATTGTACCATAAACACAAAATAACTCGTTTTGGTAAACTTTTGAAAATATTCCATTAATTAATTACGTATTAATGTTTTTTTGTTTACTTCATGAAAATTGTGTTCATTTACAGTCATGATAAACAGTATTTATTTTGTTTGTTTTTGTTTACTAATAATTGATTCATCGTATAAACATAATTTTATAAGGCTCTATCGCACATCATTTAACTAGAGAATCCATTAAAATCACACACGAATTTATCAACAAATAAAAAGAAAAGGTTTTTTTCATATCACAACAGCAAAAAAGTTCAAACACCTTGAAAGCCTCTCTCAATGCCATGCTGCCAACATGTTACACTATATACACACTGGATGTGATGTGCCATTACACTTTTATCATTAATGTGGCAAGGCAACCATATAATTGCAGCAGCTTGCCGCTCAATTGCATCCCCTTTTGTATATCATATGCTCTCTCGCATATCATCTTTATGAGAAAATTATACAATAATAAAAGAAGAAAAAAAAATATAAAAAATTTAAGTTTTACCGTCAACTTTTTTGAATTCATAACTTCAACGATGACAAAATCGTTAGCGCAAATAAACTTAAAAAATGGCTTAAGCTAAGTTCTATGTAAATATTTGGTAAGTTCGTTATAATGAATTCTAGCTCCGGTAGAAATAAATACATAAATGGATACAAATTAGCTTCAATATATGACTATAGTAAATTATTCTGGAAAGCTAGGCGATGAGTCAGTTTGGAAAGACTGAAAGGAACAAACAAAGGGATTCAAGGATATTCGTCAAGACGGAAAAGGCATTAAAATGCTAACTGCTACTTTTATAGTGCAAAAACCAGATTCGTTTAATAGCTTTTTTGTTGGTGTTGCTGTTGCATTGTATCTCTCTTTCCTATTATAGTGCAAAATTTTATGGATATTTTTAGAAACGAGTTTGGCAACTAGTTGAATAAAGTGCTGTGAATAAAAATGTGTATTTAAACTTTTCTTCTAGTATTTCCGGAGGTTGATGGTACTCGTAATATGATATTAAAGGAACATTTAAGATACAAATTGCAACTGTTTTTATTATGACTTGATGTAACCTGTTCTTTATGCGTGGTTGAAGGATTAAAATTAATCAATTACTGAATTACTTTTAACATAATTTATAGTGAAACTATGCAGTTTTAAAATATGCTTAAATCCATGCTATGCACAAACAATGTCTTTTTCGTTTTGTTTCCACTAAGTTTAAGCTAGGTAAATCTCTTTACATGCGAGGACGCTTCTATTTGTTTATTGATGAGGGAGCAGAGTTCGGAACCACAGGACAAAGCTAAGGTATTTGCTGAATATTTTGAAAGAAACTTTACTCCCAACCCATCCACAAATCCAGTCTTCCTTCATGAAGTGAAGGATTCCATCCAACTAACACTGGCACCTAACATGGACAGAGCAATATTCAGGACGACAATCCAGCGAGTGACTCAGTTGACAGCCTAAACCTAAGCACCCGCGAAGAAAAAGTTGAAATACTGAAGAAGTCAACAGGACCAGATGGAATATCCAACTTCATCATAAAGAGGATGCCTGAGACAGTTTTGATCCTTCTTACCATCATCCATGAACAGGAACAAGATCTTCAACTACAGGCCAATATCCCTCTTCAGCAACTTAAACAAGCTATTGGAAGAGCTGATACGAAGGAAACTAAAGAAGTTTTGCAGCGAAAACAGCTTAATTCCTGACATGCAGTTTGGCTTTAGAGAGAAGCACTGAACACTACACCTACTCCAGAAGTTCCAGCACGACATCACTATAGCCCTCAACAGTCATCGTGTCAACGTCGGATGAGTTCTGGATGTCGGAGAGGCATTGGATAGCGTCTGTATAGATGCCCTTGTACACAAACTACATCTGCTACATTAACCCCCGCCACTAACAAAAATTCTCTTTTCTTGTTTTTTCTTTCAGGATTTTTTTTGTGCAATTGGGAAACTGCTCATCAACTGTGAAGAACATCAAAGCCGGAGTAGCATGAGGTTCGAAACTTGGCCCCTTCCTCTACAGGCTGATGATATCAGACAAACCCGTCCCAACTGGCTGTGAAAACCTGCTGTTTGCTGATGACTCGCTTATATACGCGACCTCAATGTCACCGCTAATCGCAGTCCCGATAGTAGAGGCTCACATCAACAGACTGTTCAATTTCTACAAGAGGCACCGAAATTAACTCAAAATTAAGCAAAATCGGAGCTGCTTCAGGAGACCCCGTGATGGAAGAAGTCACTCAGCAGCCACTTGCAGAAACCTAGTTCTGAAGCTTCCAGATAGTTCTACTAATGATGCCAAAAGGGACGTCAAATACCTAGAGATCACCTTAAACGAGTTGCTAAGGTTCAACCTCCACCCAAAAAGTGTACTCAGAAAAGCGAACTGAGCATTCCACCGACTACACCCCTTGATGAGAAGATAAGGACTAAGCCAACAGACGAAGATACTTGTGTAAAAGCAGATCCTGCGCCATCAAATACTGTTTCCCAGTGTGTTTCACAAAAACAGCGATTAAGGAACTCCAACTCGTCGAGAGGAAGATGCCGAGAATCTGCACTGGACTCCACGTCGACCGGCAGCGAAGAAAACATTACAGAAATGAGGATCTCCACAGAAAAGCCAGGATAATACTGCTTTACAAATACAAATACAATTCGGCAAAGAAGCTAGTGCAGAACACCGTCAATTATCCCAATCAGCTAATGAGAAGGATTGCCACCGAGCAACGACATCCCGAGCCGAGGTACCTCAGTGTGATGGAAACCCTGGACGCCAATATTTTCGCCGACAACGACAAAACACCCATTTCTTTCTACGCTGGCACAGGGCCAGCATTCTATCGCGGTTAAAGGCCAACCCATCCAAATTGCTAGCTTTCTACTGTACTTTTTGGCTTTTAATTATAAGAAAACAACACATAACTTTGCCCAAGTGACAAATATGTTTTCTAAAATTGTTTCAATACAAAAATGTCAAAAAGTAACCACATTTTATAAGTCTTTCATTTCAATGGCAGATATAAGTTCACATATTTTCCACAAGATACCTTTTTTATGTTGGAAAATAAACAAAAAATGTATGAAGGATTCGAAATGCGAGATCTTCGAATCTGAGTTTGACATTTTGGGTAGAGGCCTCTTAAAGTGACAAAAGACAGCCCTGATATTATTTGGCATCGAGTGCGCAACAACAAAAGTCATAAAACTAAAAAAGTGCTTCCATTGTTATTTAATATGTTTTTTCGCTATCTGAATTTTTTTCTTTAATTAAAATGGATTGAAAACTGTCAAGTTTCAAAATAATCGACCATCACCCCGATTACAGAGTCAATACAACAAATGAGCTGCAGAAGGTGTCTGGCTCAATTTTGAAATTAAAAATGTCAAAATTGAGTCGGATGTCACCGCAGCCAATTCTTGTTTTCCAGTTGTCACTAGAAAACTAAGTCAAGGCTGTTGGCACGCCAAAGACATTTTAAACTATTTGTTTTTAAAAATGGCACGAGTCTCTAGAAAGGTTCACCATCCCTGCCTTATATCATACCAAAGACTGTTGTAAATGGTTATTATTAGGTATGTTTTCTGGAGAATAATATTTAAGAACCGGGTTTTCAGTGCTGATGAACGTCTTGCTCGAAGTTTTTTATACCACTTCAAATTTTGGGGACGTACTATTTGCGTCAGTGCAAACTATCATCTAGTATTCACCATGTATTTAACTAAGAATTGATAAGACCACGGAATATTATAAAAACTAGTGACACCTAATAACGCAAAAATACGACTTTGAAATTTTGATTCTTAAAAAACTATTAATTTTGCCCGATACAATTTTTTTCTTAGAATGAGCCATGATATCATTTTCCAAAATATCGAGCACGAATAAGGGGACACCCTGCCAAATGTACGAGTATTTTGTTCTCGCAAGTAAATAACATGTTTGAAACTTTCCTTGGTTTCATTAATTTTTCAATCGATGATGATGTGGTTGTTTAATGAAGTGATGAATTTCTTATTGGCATATGTAAGTACAGTCAATTGGTAACAAAAAAAAATACATACCAGCCATTTTTATACTAAGTCAAGTATGAAAATTTTTCCACACAAATGTTACATAGAATCGTGTGAAACCAGATTTTGAGAGGTTTTACTCAGAAAAAACCATTTACAAATCCACAATGATCCTATTTTCTTTAATAATAAGCAAGTGTTATTTTACAATTCAGGAACTATTATTTCGGAAAGATCTTTATTGACAAAAAACTTGCAAAAGTCTTACTCTACAATAATTATGAAGTATCTGTTAAAATGCTTAAAAAAAATCAAAACTTAATTAATCTAATAATAATAAAAAAAACATTTCCACAGCACTGTTAATGGCATCGGTCAACTATCTCATCACATCTAATGACCTTAGAAGCGTTTCACCAAAATATTTTAATTAAATTATCTGGCACAAATTGCAGATAATTTTGCCATGTTGAAGGTCATTTTCACGACTTACCCTGCATTTGGATCAGACCAGCTAAAGTGCCTCCTGATAATATCTCGATCAATTTTAATGGCATTTCCATTGCGTTCCTTTCTTGAACCCATGATGATTGCTAGAATGAGCGTTGGTGTGTAATATAGATGTGATATCTTTTTGAACTTTCCTTCTAAAAATTTTATTCCAAGCACAATATTTTGTACAATATCAACAACAACAACAACAACAACACTCTATGGTTGGTATTTTCACTTTTTCTTAAATTTTTTCTTTTCTTATATTAATTACAATTGGAAGTACATGCATGCATGTACTTATTGTTGTTTAAAAGAGAACTTTTGACACAAACAAAAAAAAAATATAAAAAAACACAAAGTTGGGGGTAATTGCAAAGCAAAGCGGGGGGCGACGGACCTAACCGTTTCGGATCGAATCGAATCGAGAGCGAACAAAATTAAAATCGAAATGAAATCGAAAACGACCAAAAGAAGAAAAAGACGTGTACGTAGTCAGCAGACGACTTGTTGACTACTCACGTCGACAACACGTTGTGGTTTTTTGGCCGCTTTTACTGAAACTACTGAGGTCTGAAAAATCATGAGCGCATTGTACTGATGGCGGTTTGGTACTACAACTATCAGATATACTGAGACTTTGTTGATCTACTATAGCGCTAGCGTCTCTGAGCGTTTTTTTTTTTTTGTTTCGCATTTATCTGTGTTTTTTTTTTATATATTTAAGTACGAAGTCTATGCACAAAATTTGTTTGAATTACATCGTTTTTATTTGGCTAGAGTTGGTTTGGTTTGCATTGCTCTTTGGCTAAATTGTTTGCAGTGGCGGAGGTTAATTTAGGACATCTCATAAGTGGAAGTTGGGTATTTATTGGTTGAAATTATTAACTTTTTGGATGCCTTCGTAGTAATTAAAAAATAAATTAAACTGGAGATACTTTCTATTGCAGTAAACATAAATTTATATTTCAGACTTTTAAGTGGAATATTAGCAACTAATAAGTTTTGTTTTAGGATGTATAAAACTAATTCTTGGTATAAAACCTTATTTGAGTGTTTTTACTAAATTATGAGAAATTGCACTTGATTAGGTATTAACACGCTTTTTGTATAAATTTTGAACCTGTAGTAGCTGGATCCCATGTTCAATTAGTGTAAGGTTTGAACTTAAAAGGAACAGCCAAAGGAAGACCATTCATAGCAAAGTGAATAAATTGTTGTATTGTATTGATTTGACACAATTTTTTATCAATTTTATATAATGGGGGATCATACTAAAAGCGAAAGCTAGGTGCATAGCTGCAATTATATTATGTAAGTAAAAGTAACGTGAGGATCGTCAAATTGCATTGCACAACTTTCTATTAACTTCACGTTTTTTTTTTGAGAAGTTCGAATCAAAAATTTTGAAAAAAATGCGTTTTAAATGCAATTTCATGCTTATTAGATTAATAGAGATAATTTGTTGAAAATTACGGTTTTCAGACTTCTGCGTTAGGGCAACATGCACCTAACTTATTTTTTTTTTAAATGGGAAATAGTGCTCTGATATTTTTTTAAGTCCACAGAGTCTAGTTTATACGATCGGATAAATAGAACTCAAGAAAAAACCTTTTAAGTGCACCATATCGACAGATATTTGGTGAATTAAAAAAAATCAAAAACCACAAAAAAGTCTCAAAACTGAAGCCAATAGGATTTAAACAAAATAAGCATCTTTTTCCATTTTTAATAGACTAATTAAAGTGCATGAGGCCTAACATAATAGTCTGAAAACCGCGGTGTTCAAGCACTCGTCCTTACCACGGGCGCCAAAAAAAATCCTGCCAGACTTTTGAATTTGATGTCAAGATGCATGCACCTGCAGACCCTCATACTCATTTTTTTTTTACAAATTACATCTGAAAATAATTAAAATTCTATATATTTTCCAAAAAATTTTAATTCAAGATTTTTTTTTTTCTGCAGCAATCCTATTTCTCTATAAGATATCCTAATTTGAAATTTATGAATTGAGTATTTTTAAATTGGGGAGTTTAAGACAAAAACAAAAAAATTAATTAGTTATTTCTCAAAGATGAAAATTGAAAAAGAATTTTAAAGAAAAATTATCAATCTTCAAAATGACCATACAGACTTAATTGACTGCAAAAAAGAAAAATAACCTCGAGAAATAATAACGGGTGATTTTTTAAGAGGTTTAGAACTTTAAAAAAAAAAAAAAACACAAAAAATTCCAAAAAATGAATGAAATATTTATTTGAATCGATAGTTTGAACCTAGCAATTTAATGTTTAAAGATAATTTCATGCAAATGTCATAGCCCATCCGCTGGCATACTCTTTCACACATATCGGCCGGTATCTCACGAATGAATGCATGGATGTTGGCTTCCAGTGCGTAAATCGAAGCGGGCTTGTCCCTATAGACATTAGCCTTGACATACCCCCACAAAAAATAATCTAATGGTGTCAAATCGCACGATCTAGGCGGCCAATTGACCGGCCCGAAACGTGAAATTAACTGTTCACCAAACTCGCCTCGCAATTGCGCCATTGTTTCGGGTGCTGTGTGGCATGTGGCACCGTCTTGCTGAAACCACATATCATGCAAGTCAAGAACTTCCATTTCGGGCAAAAAAAAGTTTGTTATCATCGCTCGGTAGCGTTCACCATTGACAGTAACGCTGCGATTCGCATCATCTTTGAAGAAATATGGCCCAATAATGCCGCCGGCCCATAAACCGCACCAAACAGTGGCTTTTTCGGGATGCATTGGTAGCTGTTGCAATGCTTCTGGCTGATCTTCACTCAAAATGCGGCAATTATGCTTATTTACGTACCCATTCAACCAAAAATGAGCCTCATCGCTGAACACAATTTTTCGATAAAAAAGCGGATCCTCGGCCAGCTTTCCAAGAGCCCATTCACCAAAAATTCGGCGTTGTGGTAGGTCGGCTGGCTTTAGTTCTTGCACCAGCTGTATCTTAAAAGGCTTTACGCCCAAATCCTTCCGCAAAATTTTCCACGTAGTGCTGTAACAAAGGCCTAACTGCTGGGAACGGCGCCGAATCGACATTTCGCGGTCTTCTGTCACACTAGCTGATACGGCCGCAATATTTTCTTCACTACGCACAGTACGTAAACGTGTTGGTGGTTTAATGTCCAACAAAGTAAATTTGGTGCGAAATTTGGTCACAATCTTCCGAATAGACTGCTCAGAAGGTCGAGAATGCCGACCATAAAATGGAAGCAGCACGCGATGAACATTTCGAACCGAGCACGAATTTTGATAGTAAAATTCAGTAATTTGCAAGCGTTGTTCATTTGTAAGAAGATCCATGGTTAAATTGCAAACCAAACTGAAGCTGTTTGACAGTGACACAAGGTACTAAACACACGTCAGCTGTCAAAACCAGTGTTGCCAAAACCAAACCAGCTAAAAAATCACCCGTTATAACGCAAAATTTGCATCGAAAACGCATTTTTTTTTTCTTCAATGCT
Source organism: Dasysyrphus albostriatus (assembly GCA_946251815.1). Taxonomy (NCBI): domain Eukaryota; kingdom Metazoa; phylum Arthropoda; class Insecta; order Diptera; family Syrphidae; genus Dasysyrphus; species Dasysyrphus albostriatus. Next base: position 12,670,722 of record OX276335.1, read on the forward strand.
TTAGATTCGAATATTTCAAAAACGCGACGAGTAATAGAAAATTCTGAGGCCTTATAATGAATTTTCGTTTTCCGGCCTTAACGTCAAAAATTTTAGTTTTCGTTAATTTTTTTTACCAAAATATGTATCCAAGGGTAGGAGTGCTTGCTCCCCTAATCACAATATATATTTAATTCATACATTAGTCAATTAATCTTCTTTTGAAAGCATTTAAAGCAAAAATTCAGAACAAAAACATTTTTTTGAGTGTGGTTTTACTGCAAAAAAGCATGCGGTGCATTTCCGTGTGAACCAGGCCTTAGCAGACATCCAGTATCTATGTTAAAATAAAATTAAATGTAACTGCTTTTTTTAATTTTTGGCGCTTACTCCCTTCTCCAAACTGTCGATTCAATTTACCTTCAGTTCCCATTCTCTTTACTTTAATTAGTCTTATACTACGTTTTTATTAGAGCCAAATTGAAGTAGTTTCGCAAATCACAGAAAGTGTTTTCATTTGTAATTTGGTAATTTAGTTTGATAGTTCATTTCATTTTTGAATTTCAACTGCCTGTTAATCGCTTTTTGTTGTTGTTTTTTTTTTTTTCTACTTCCATCAAGCTTTGACATTTTCATACAAAGCCATACTTATTATTTATTATGTTATCTTTAGTACAATTTTCTTGGGCTCAATGGAAGGGTCAACGTTAAGAGAAAGCAAGCCAAATCCAATGCATTATCGTGCCACGGCTGAGCGGGGGAGTAGTCTTGAAATTGTTGTGAGTACATATCTGGTGTTAGCACCTTACACTTTTTAAAGGAATTATGAACAGATATTAATATATAGATATTTTGAAAACACTTAAAAATAGTGCTAAAATGCTTTTAATTAGAACACTTTTTATTTATTTCAAAACCGAAGATCCGAAGCACTTGAATTAAAATTAATAGAGATTAGCTATTGCATAATTGTCTAATAGTAATCAAGGTCCAGATGTAAACATAATTGACAATTTTTAGCAAAAATTAGAAATTGATATTCAGAAACATGAGAATTTTCAATTGAATCGATTTGAAAGGAGTTTGATTTGAGGAATGCAATAAAATAATCCCCAATTACCCCGAAAAATTCGTTAAATCGTTTTTAATCAATCTTATGATAAAAGAATTCAATACAAAATACAAAATAAGATTTCAATATGCGTCTACTAACCTTTTTTACAACTTAAATGTAACTGAACCATGATTAAATTATTATTTAATTTTGTTATTTTCCCTGTTTGTTTTTCAACATAGTTTATAGAATTTTTGATGTTTCCAAAACAAAGATACAATACTCTATTAGTCTACTGAAACTTTTTTTAAATTACTTGATGTCGTTTTTCAAAGAAAGCGAAATTCTTTTAGGGTGGGCTTTTTTTCACTCTGAGCCACATGGATATTATGAGAGAAAAATGTTTAAGAAAAGTATGAAATTCATTCAGTAAATTGCTAAAAGAACTTCTAATAGGTTTAGATAAGAAAAAGGAGTTCCCTATGAATTCATGGACATATATAAATTTATGGAGAAAATTGTTTGAAAATCGTTGAAGCGGTTTATTACTTTCAAACCATTTAAAAAAAAATCATGCAAAAGAGTTGATACAGAGTAGAAGCTTGATATAGTGAATCTCAAGAAAGTGAATTATCCACAATAGTGAACACACAGAATTGTATATAAAAATTTATTTATTTTTATAAAAATGCCTCGTCAGCATTTAACATTGCTTGATGACACTAAGGGGAGTTTTTTTTTTTAAACCCCTGATTGAGGCTTTAAATAAATGTAAAAACATGCACATCGATCAAAATGTTCATCTTGGATCAAATTCATTTTGAGAAAGAAATTTAAAACTCCCACTCAAAAAAGTGAACAATCTCGAAATATTGAACAGACCCGGTTTTAATTACTTCTCCATTTCAAGCGTCTAGTGAATGCCAAAAAATATATGGGCAAAAAACCCATAGACAATTAAAGTGAAACGTATGTTGATGGAAGGGATATCAATTTTTCAATAATAAATACTAAATACTTTCTTAAAAAGTTGATCTTTGGACAGGCTATGACAATTTTTATGTTTCTTAAAATAAAGGATGCGTTTTTAATGAACACAATGTTTGTTCTAGGTCACTTACAGAATGATATTTAATATTTTGTGCTGTTACATACCATCCGTCCAGCCAAAAAGTGAAAATCAACTTCTAATTGATGTAACTGACGTCGTTGAGCTAACTAACCCCGAAGATGATGTCTTGATTGTAAGTGATTTCAATCTAACACGGCTTATTTGGGAAGTATCAGACGATGAGCTCTATTTCGTTTCGTTCATTTCTATTTCCAAAAAAAAAAATCCTTTTTACTGATCGTCTTCTTTCTTCAAATCTCAATCAGTCGTGTAGTGTAAAAAATTGTGTATTAAGACAATTAAAATTGGTTTTTTCATCTGATGTGCATAACACCGATGTCATACAAAGTACTCATCTGCTATCCAGGCTCGACCATTATCACCCTCCTCTTACTATTACTTTTGTTTACGAATGCGATAAAATCCTACTCAACCCAATAACTTCACAAATTTTTAATTTTTGTAAAGCAGATTTCGATAAACTTAATGATATTTTGAAAAATATTAACTTTGATTTTATTTCCAACGAATTTAGTATTGACCTTAAGATTGCTACCTTCCATCCACTGTTTCCTGAAAAAAAACCTTTTTCTTCTTCACCTTCCTGGTATAATAAGGAACTGCACTCACTCAGGAACAAGAGGAACAAACTCTTGAAAAAGTATCTCAGAGCGAAATTAAACGATAATTTTTGTTATTTATGTCTCGGTTCATAACAACTTTTCCAACTTGAGTGAATCCCTTTACTCCAAATATCTCATCCAATCTGATTTAATCTCCAATCCTTAACATTTTTTTTTTAAATTTATAAATTCAAAAAGAAAATCTGATGGCTATCCTCTTCATCATTTAAATACTCTAATACCTCATCAACCGATCCAAAAATTATATCAAGCCTTTTTGCTGACTTTTTACTGGCGTTAACTCTGATGTTAATCGAAACTATTTCGGTTATATGACCAGCTGCACCCAAACCTTTCTAACATCAATAAGCATCCCTGTATCATCAGTAGCTAATAAAATCCGCCTAATTAAAGAGGATTTCTCTTCAGGTCCTGATGGGATTCCTGCTGTCGTTCTTAAAAAATGCCTCCCTTACTTAGCACAACCACTAACTGCTCTTCTTCAGCTTTCAATCTCTGAAGGTATATTTCCCAAAGTATGGAAATAACCTTTCATTATCCCTGTTCATAAAAAAGGATGTAAAAACGATATCTCTAACTATAGACCCATCGCCAAACTTTACATTATTCCAAATATTTTTGAGAGTATTATTTATGATGCTTTGCTTCTTTATTGTAATTCCCTATTCTCTATTAAACAACATGGTTTTCTTAAGGGCAGATCTACAACCATACTAAACTTACCAAATTCGTGCCCAATACCTTATGTGCCCTCGAAGCTGGTAATGAGGTTGATGCAATAGCAACCGATTTTTTTAAACTTAAGAGCGTATGGGTTTCCATCATTATTTTTATCTTGGCTCCAGTCTTATCTTAACGACCGTCAGTATATAGTCCTATTTAGATCTTGCACTTCAAAACCTATCTACTCAACATACGGTGTCCCACAAGGAAGTCATTTAGGTCCCTTAATTTCTGCTTACCATTAAGGGTATAGAACTTGTACTTGCTGGTTCTGAGCTTCAGATTTATGCTGATGAAATGCGTATTTCTAAGCATATATTATCCTTGGCTGATGCTCAGTAATTTCCTACCTTCTGCCAACACAACTTTCTTGAACTGAATGTGAACAATTGTCAAGCTCTCGCAAGTGCCCTACCATGTAATAGCGTAAATATTTCATTAATAACGAACCTATTCCCATAGTCTCTTCCATTCGTGACTTAGGTGTTGCATGTGATAATCAACTCAATTTTCATGCTCATTTTAAACACATTATTAATAAAGCTAATTCTGTTCTAGGATTTGTCAAACTGGTCCAAAGAATTCTCTGATCCCTATGTCACTAAGTGTTTGCATCTTACGTTTGTTAGACCACTTCTTGAATATGCCTCTTAGGTCTGGCCACCTTACCATTCAACGGATAGAAGCTATTTAACGTAGATTTATCAGATTTGCTTTGCGTGGCCTTTGTTGGGATGACCCCTTCTTCCTCATTATGAAAATCGCTTAAAATTAATTAATCTACAGACCTTAAGTAAACGTCACCCCATAATCCTTACCACTCCCTACTCACAACATCTTTTTATTTTTAATTTTAGTTTTTAAGTCCTCTATTGTTTTACTTAGATTTAAGATATTTATATGCTTGTATTAAGCTTAAAAATAATAATAAAATAAACGACAACAATTAATACAGTGACGGTTATCACCCGTATTATCATATAATTTTTGATAAAATTATTATCAATGAAAAAACCAAACATTTTCAAAATTCTAATCAGTGCTATCAGTGTGGTAAAAAGTAAGTATACGCCACCCTACACACATCTAAGTTTGTCAAAATTGAAAGTGCAAATAATTTAAAATGGCTATTGCACGTTGATAAAACAACAAATATTGACATTTGACAAATTAACAAACCTCTGGATTCACTATTTTCACCGATTTTAATAGAAGCGCAGAAGCAGAATTGAATAAAATTAAAAAACTTATATGATACTACCTGCAATATGAATACTGTGCATATTCACTACATGACCCTTTACCTGTATATAGATTTGTCTCTCTCTCTTTTTCACACTACTTATAGCTTTTAAATTAAAATTTGTGTTTATAAAATTATTATAAAATAAATTTATTTTTATTTCATATTTGTTATCTAAAATGGATGCCCTTTTGAACCATATTATATTTTATATTAATCAAACCTGGGGACTCTCCTTTCAAGTATTTACTGATAAACATATAAAAATCTAATTTAAAAAAAAAATGCTCAATTTTGAAATATCAAATTCTATATTTTTAAATTTTTCTAAAAAATCATAAAATATTTTTTTTAAATAACGGTACTTGCGATACATCATAAGGAAAATCTTATCCATCTCAAAATCAGCTGCAAAAATTTTAATAAAAAAATCAATGTTTCATGAACACTTGAACTTGTGGTAAAATTTTTTGTACCAAAAATCGTTCTTACCGGTACGGTACCTCGTACCTGCCATATAACGGGTTTTTTATTTAAGATTTTCTCATTAACGGCCCAACATTCTTATGCAAAAGCTCCTTTTAAATGTCAATAAAATTGCATACCAGAATTTTGTAAAAAAAAAACTAATTTTGGATTAAAATTTGTTTTTTTTTTTTGAAAATTCAATATTTCAAAAATGAGTCGATGATTTTTGTTGAAACTAGGCTAATAAATGTATGGTATTAAATACTTAAAATTGGGATACCAAAATGTTTTAAAATATTCCAAAAAGTGTTTAAAAACAAGTTTGAAAAAAAATCAAATGGATCGTTATCGAAATATAGAGCTTCCAAAATATAATTTGAAATTAACAAAAAAAAATCCAAAAAATACTATTTTGAAAATTTTTGTGCAGATACTTTTTAAATTTTTTGTGAGCTTTAGCAAAAAAGTACTATAATCAATAAAACAGTTGAAAAGAAAATTGAAAAAATTGTTCTTTTGGAATGTAAAATTAAATACGTTTTTTTTTGAAAAATGGTTTTCGATCCGGAGGTAGCCTTAGGCTCTACTTAAAAATAATTTATCGATTTTTTTTAGAAGAATTGTCGAGCCGTTTTTGAGAAAAATTAGATTTTTGAAAATCGCTTAAAAAATTGTATGGCTGGTGCCGTTATTTTTAGTTAAAAAAAAATCTAAGTGGTGCTTTTGGGCGTATATGGAAATTCACATAAGTGCAGTGTATGCTGCGAATAATACATCAATTTATATTGAAAACATAATAATTTTGAACAACAACAACTTGTGTATCCTACCACCAAATGTTTAAACTGGAGTGATAACTTTTTTACGAGTGCCACCTTAGAAAACCTTTTGGGGAATGATAAATAATCACTATGTACCAATAACTTTCAAGAAAATCCATGATCCAGCTATTTGGGCTGTAGCTGAACAGATAGACAGAATTGTTAGACTTTTCATCATTTTGATTTAAAAAATCAAAAAATACAGTTTGTTAAAACCCCATTTAATCTACGCCTCTGTTTAAAAACCTTAGTCAAATAAACCGGCAGTGAGCTATCAAAACCGGTGGAGTAGCTACGTACTAGGAATTGATTGCAAAAAATCAACACTCGTATTAGTTTTAGTCACTTAGATTCTTGTTTTGCGTGTTCTCTAAAAAGATATCACATCAAATATTCCATTGTTAACTAATACAAGCTATTTTTATTTATTTTAATTTAAATAATATGTAAAAGGCATCCACTGAATACATTTTTGTATTCGATATGTGGCAAGTTAAAAATGCTGTACGTATTCTAGCTAAGATGTTAATCATAATAATTATCACATTGCAAACAGATCAAAACTTTCAACTTCATGTACTGCAAAATAATGATCGCCATTGTTTTGAAGATCACATCTTTTGAATATGTAGATAATTTGGCCTCTAAAAGCTGGGTTAAATCACATTTTAAAATAAATTAAAGAGAAACACTTACTTCCTAATAGGCTAAGATTGAAGCTTCTCAAGAAATACCAAAGCGCGTATGGCCATTGAACTTGATTTCATATATAACAAGTGAGACTTTATGGCTAGTCTCTTTAGCTTCGATTATTATCTTCTCTTATAGTTTGGAAGGTTGCGTTGCAAATGTGTAGCTTATTTTTTCGTGATGTTTTTTTCATCCAAAAGAAGTTGGAAACTTCATGTCAGCAAGCGCCAGCGGTTGGGATGTTTTCTATTTAAATTTTTTATTTCGAAATTTCAAAAATCGCCTTCGAAGAAAAAAAACTAAAATTGTCAAATATATAGAACCGATCCCAATGAAAACTTTAGTTTTCACTTTTTCAAGTGCAACACAATTTTCCTAACTATAATTCCTTTGTTTAAATTTATTCGTGTTCGTGGTTCATGTCAAGACCATTCAATCCATTCATGACAGCTGGAAAAATGGCTGTTTTCACTGTTTCGTAAGTAACATGTTGTCAGAGCAGTAGACCCCTTGTATTAATTACCAGCATGCAGAGTATATGTTGTATTTAATATCGTGTGAATTAATAAATATATTGAAAAACACTCAATACAGAGATGGGGATTTTCGTTTTGGGTTTATGGTAATTTGCATTTGGTGAAGTATATTTTGTGGCTTTTTTTAGAAGGTTTACTTTATTTTAAATTTGTGGAACAGTTTATAGATGAGGAAGTAAATAAATGCGCATAAAAGTTTTACATAACTAAACAGATTATGATTAACTTAACAGAAAGGTGCAACAAAATATTTCATTCGAGTGGCAAACTATTCGGTTAAAAGAGGCAAAACAAAAGAGTTGGTGCCAAAACTTCTTTTTTCAAAAAAAAAAAAAACATAAAACTAAATTCTAGTATTTTAGAATACTAATTCTTGTAATCTTCTTATAGTCTTAATTTTCTAATGTTGATTATTAACATTGAACCTAGACTAAAGAATTTTGATACCTGTTAGAGTTAATCGAGATAGAAGAAGAAATAAATATGCAAATAAAAAAAAACAGTTATTGAAAAAAACCTAGCTTACCATATTGCTTAAAATCCGGTAGTTCTGATTCTTTATAGTTGACCTTATAAAGTTTTCGACCTCCAATGACAGACAAATATTGCTAAAAAAAAACGCAAATTTATTTCTCTTCTCTAAGTTATTGCGGACTGGTTCTCGATTATAACATTTTTCTACGATTTCAAGTTAACAGAATAACTGCTTTTCAAAATTTGACAAGAATAAATTTTTAACAGCAAGAAGTTATGAGATAAGTTAAACAAAAATTTTCTTGAACACATTTTTCTATTTTCTTGAAAACGGTACAACTGATTTCGACCATTTTTTTAAGCAAAGGCAAACTCATATTATGGAAAATTTGAAAAAAGAAAATGACAGCTAATTGATCAGAAAAAGTCAACTAGTCCTAGAAATTGCTCGGCTCTAGATAACTTTTGTAATCAAAGCTTAAAGTTTTACAAGGTCAGGCAAGGTCACGCGCAAATTTATAAAACAAAAATTTTACCCACTTGTTGGTGTTCTCTATAAACGTTATTTCATGTAGTCCAGTCATATTGTATTTTTATTATGCAAATTGTGTTGTAGTTTTGATTCTGCCGGTTTTTTATGTTTTCGGGATGCTGAATCCCAATGCAAATTGTGGGGTAGTTTAGCTTTTCCCCCTATTTAATGTTATGTTCACTAGGGCGTTGAATCCGCATCTGAGGTTTGCGACTAAAATTTCGTGACGCAACATGGAAAAAAAAAGTAAATAAATCATGCGAAAATTAATTTTTTGGGAGTTTTTCATTAATGGCCCGGTTCAACATCCCCGAAAACATAAAAGAGGGACAAAATCAAAACTACCACACAATTTTCTCGCTAAGAGCCCTTTTGAGCACAAATTGACTGGGACTAGTACTAGGCAAGTTTTGGATTCATACAAAAAAAACTTTTTGAGATAACAATCAAACATGACATTACGATGACAGAAAACACCAAAAAAGCGGGTGGGACACTTCTGATTGTCTGTCTATCTGTTCGTCTACTGCCTAAACGGCCCGATCGATTTTCTTCAAACTTGGTACATAGTGGTTTTTGGTGATCATGCCCACACGTTTTTTTTTTAATTTTTCTTTTAGAACCAAAAATACCATACATTTTTTTTTAGCAATATTACATAATCGTATTTCTTCTTTAAAAATGCTCGACAACTTTTCTTAAAAAAATTCTATAAATTACTTTTAGTAATTGGGTGGAAGACCATTTTTCGAATTAAATTTTCGATTTTCTTCAAAACGGTATGATTGATTTCAATAATTTTTCTTATACAGAGGATTCCAAAAACTGTAAATATTTTTGTGCACTTAAATTTAAAGAAAATTATTTTTTGGATTTTTAAAAACTGTTTACTTTTTTTTGAACGATTTTTATAAAACTCTGTATGTAAAAGTTTCTTAACACTTTCTAAAGTATTTAAAGAAAAACTTTTACTTTTATCAAAGGTACCTTCCATACATATGGTAAAAAAATGCTTAGAAAAATATTTTTTTCTGTACGCTAAAACTAGTTTTATCTACTACCATAAATTCTAAAAATTTACAAATAGCAAATATTAATAGTTCCTTTCATAGAACGTTTTCTTTAATTTTGAATTTTCTCAACATCGGCTAGACAGATTTTGATAAATTTTTTCTGTACATAAATTAGAGTAAGATTAAAAAATACGGCTCATCAAAATTTTCAAAAAAAAAGTTTTTGAATTTTTAAAAAAGTTTCAGATTTTTTTTTTTGAAAACTCGATATTTCAAAAACGGGTTGATAAATTTTTTTCAAATTTTATTTTTTTAATAACATAAATAAATACTTAAGATTTGCATACCAGATTTGCTACCCACGCGTGCATTTTATTTTAAGTTTTAATATTTGGATGGACCTCTCCAAATAAAGAAAAAAGTTCCATAATTTAATTTCCCTTTATTTTTGTTTCGCATACTAGGTGATTCGCAGAAAATCAGCCAAAAAATTCAGAGCATGTAGGTTGGAAGTAGAAAAGAAAAAAAACCTATATCAGGGCGTTATATTTCCCCCAACTTGGGCAGGAGGAGCAGTTCAATTAGAATAAAAAATTACGTTAAATAGAAAAAATAAATAATTAAAAACAACGGCAACACTTACAGTATTGTTTTCCAGATTTTGATAAGCCAAAAGTCCATTCTTTTGGTTTATTTTCGAATAAAGCTTATGCGCCAAGAATAGCTTTGGCAAAAAATGGTTTCAAATCAACATTTTAAAGAAAAATTCTTTGATCATAATAATGGACTTCTGGCTTTCTAAAAAGCTATAAAACAATACTGTCCGTATTGCCGTTGTTCTTTAATTATTTTTTAAATATCAACCGCCTCCGGTGGAATTTTCTTCTTGTCTAATTCCAACCAACAAGCTCTGAATTTTTTGGTAGATTTAAATCGAATGACCTAGTACGCAAAAAAAAAAGATAAAGAGAAATTAAATCAACCCCTACAGTGACTATAGGGCTTGAAAATAAAAAAATTAAAAATTACGGTTTTTTTGTTTAGTTCATTCTGAATAGGTTTAGGTCTTTCCAAGTTGACTTTTTTTAACGACCACGCTTATGTACATTGTAACTAAGCATACATTTTTATAATTTTTGTAAAAGACTGCACTAGTAGAAGTAGTAAGAAGTAATACAGAAGCTTTTTCAAAATCTTAGGAAAAAAGAATATTTTCTGAAAAGGTTTTTTAACATTTGCTTGGACGGTACCGTTTTTTTTTTCTTATCAGTACAATTTTTTCTAAAAATATTCTAAAAAGTGTTAAAAAACCAACCCGAGTAACAATTTTTAAGAAATCAATACGAGACCAAACGAGACTTAGTTATACGAGACCGATACTAAAATTTTTCAATTTTGACGATACCGAGATGATACTTACAAAAGTATCGTTGGTTTGGTACCGAGGCCAGCCTTATTTAAAAGAAAATTGAAAATAAGAGAAAATGGTTCTTTTAGAAGGACCATTAATAACCATTTAGGTTTTACTAAAAGTAGTTTATTGAATTAAAAAAAAAAAGTTGTGGATCCGTTTTTGATTATTATTACGATTATGTAAAATTGCTAGAAAAAAGTTATAGCAAATTTATAGGAGGAATGATCAAAAATGCTACGTACCAGATTTGAAGAAAATCCGCCATCAACCTCTAAGGCTGTAGAAAGACAGACAAAGAAGATAGACGGAATTGCCAGAACAACTTTGTTTGGTGCCGTGAAGTAAGGCCAAGCCAAATAAGCCCAAATTCGAAAATTTAGCATAATTTCACTTTGCAATAGTGAAATAAGACCAAATCTCATCATTTGGCCATATTTCACTTTGACAAAGTGAAATAAGACCAAAAAAACTAGTGAATTTAAGCTAGAACTATAATGCTCGAAGTGGCACTTCAGTGTTTGGAAAAAACAATCGAGTACACAGAAAGCATTTGGTGTGGCTATAATTGCGGAGTGGAGCGCTTTGTCTAGTTTCGTTAAACTTTCCTTACGGAAGTGAGTTGCGCTCCGCACTTAAGTAAAACTGACATTTGGTGAAATAGGAATGCCAAAAAGAGATAGATGATAAGTACAGCATGGGTGTGAACCCCTTTTGACGATACGGAAAGCGTTTCGTTGGTTTTTAACATTAGCTTCAGTGCCCTTCCAACAATTATAGTTCTACCTTTAGACCAAATGTGTTCTTCTCCTTATTTCACTTCACGAAAGCTCAAATTGATCTTCACTTGGGTATAATTTTGTCCGCTACGCTTTTGCGTGATTTTTTTTAATTAAACCCTAGCAAATTCGGGTTCCTTAAGTATAAGTTTAAGTAACAATACTTTTATGCAAAAATTACGGTATCTACTTACTGTTGAAAACCGTTAAGGAAAATCTCTTTTTTTAGAAAACAGTTCCTCCTTTTTTCAAATTTTTTTCAATGTGCTTTTATTTACAAGGTGTACTTTTAAGCATAAAATTGTTTAAAGCCAGGCAACTTTTCACGGTGCCTCCAATAGAATGTTTTTTTTTTAATTCTGAATTTCATTATTATAAAAAACTTGTATTTAATTTTTTTATATAAAAACTTCACAAAAGATGAAAAAATAATGTATATCAAAATTTTCATATGCCTTTAAAAATTCGGTATTCAAAAATAACTTTTTAATAATTATTTAGAAAAATTTTTCTTTATCCAGAAATTAATTTATAAATCCTTAAAATTTGAGTCCAACTTTTTTTCATCATAAAAAAAAAAATGAAAATATTTTGTAAGATCTAAAACGAAAAAGAGGTGCATGCAAAAAATAATAGTAAGTTGTGAAAAGAGTAGCATCCATGCATATCCCACATATTTCTCTTTAGATCTTAAATGATTTTTTTTCTAACCAAGTATTTTCAAAAATACGATAAAGTGACTGTGAATAAGCCATCAGGTGAAAGTTAAATGCAAACTGTGAAAATATTTAATTTTTCGCCACCAATAACAAAGTAAAGTAAAAACGCTGAGTTATATGTACTTCCGGAAGATCTGCCGTCCTTTAAGTTTTAGGACGTTTTAAATTCACGACAAAACAATTTAATCACCCATTTTAGAGAACCACATTAACTTCCGCAATAAGAAATCTTCAAAGCGAAATCGCATGTTGCATAACAAAATGATTAATTTCTTTCTTTCTCTCCCTCGTAGTTGTCAGTTTCTACTCCAACTGCTTTGAAAACGAAAACTCAATATTAAAGATTTTAAGCAAAAACAAAAAAAAATCCCTTAAATTTTCTCCATCGACAATTTTTAGCAATTGTTACTTCAATCTTGTTGCAAGGTTACCAGTTCCAAATGAAAACGAAAGTCTTTCTGGCTGCACTTTGGATTTAAGATTTCTTACAAATACAAGTTGGTATAACACGGGGTGGGAAATTTCTTTAAATGAAGAAAGAAAGAGATAATCTTTGGAGTTTTCCTCAAAAGCTTGTAAGTTAACATATATATTTGTGTATAAGAAGGAAATAATTGTAATCGTTTTATATTGTCATTTTGTATTTCATTTTCCATCACAATTAAAGTCACGGTGCGATGGTTTTTTGTTTGTGCATCGTTGGAGTTAAGATAAAGATGGATGAGTGTCTCTAAGACACTAGTGCATATTAATTGCATTCGGTTTTTAATAATAAACAACTGACCAAGTTAATTAAAAGTATTGTTGGAAATTACGTTGTCATTCGTTATATAAATAAAATATTTCATGGCAAGTTGATTTTAGTACTTAATTTATTAATAATTTTCTCTTTTTATAAAATTTTTACTTATTTTAGGGAAATACATTAAAATGTATATGTATGAAGGATACTTTTGGAAATTCAAAAAATTTCGTTAATAAGTAACACAACAACAAAAATATTACCCCTTTTAACTTTGTTATGAATATAGCTGGTCAACTATCTCAAAAATGAAGATACAAAATTAGTTACTACTACGTAAGAAAAATTAATGAAACCAAACATTTACAAAAAATTAATTTATTAATTTAAGAAAAAAAATTGAGTTCACAATAAAGAAAACTCAACAGCCACTCACGGCCCATTTATCTTTATTTTTAAAAAGTTTTCCTGTTAAGTTCGCGTGAGGTTCGCAAAATATCAATTTTTTTTACTTAACTAACTAATCAGCAATTCATAATTTTTCAACAACCAACTTTTTTCGCATCGTTTATCTTTATTTTTAGAAAGTTGTACTGCATGATAGCAGAGTAAATTTAGTATGAAGACTTTAAAAAAACCACGTTCCAGTGGAACTTCGCATCAAGCTGGGCCAGCTAATCTTAACAACAGATGCGCAAAATGAGGAATACATCAACTAAAACCAACTGGATATCATACGATTCCAAAGAAAAATCGAGGAAACCATAGTGATGCCGGAAAATAGAAACATTCTCAACAATGAAATCGAAGAAGATCGGAGCAATGGAGCTCACTGTAAACAACTCCCTGGACGAGCAAAAGGGACAGGATACCAGCATCTTTCAGAAAGAATTATTCGACTGTTTGATCATCGACAGCGATTACTGAAGTGATTGCAAAGGATCCAACAAAGAGAATGGAACACGGCCAACGGAAACTACGAAATGTTGAAAAGTGAACTTTAATGTACGCAAATTATGTTGAGGAACGCTTTTCAACATTTCAACAACAGCCAGTTCAAAGAAAGGCTACAATCCATCAAACCAGGACCCGATGCATTCAAGGAAATAAACAAGATCATCGGCAAAAGACAACAAATGCCAAACAAAATCAGCTCGAGGCAAAGGGAAGTTACGACGGCTCAGGATAAAGCGGAAGCATTTGCCGTGTATTTTGAAGGAAATTTCGTGCCAAACCCATCCAGCGATTCTTCACTCTCAGAGGAAGTTGAGTCAACAATTGAGCAGCTGCAGCAGACGGATGCTGAAATTATCATTTTTAACAATGAAAATCTTGCTAGTGATCCCGAGTTAACTGGAGGTTTCACCAACCCCGAAGAATTAGCTGAAATAATCCAAAGTGGACAGCATAAAAAATCATCTTGATCAGATATGATTTCCAGCTACATTATAAAGAAGTTTCCCCAAGTCGTGGTGCTGTTTCTCACAACCCTTTTCAAGAGCTGCGTCAACAATTGTTACTTTCTGAAAAGATGGAAGACAGCTAAAATAGTACCGATACCGAAGAAAGCTGACAGAGGTACCGTTTCTGGATATCGTCCCATATCTCTTCTTAAAAACGCTGTAAAAAAAACATGGTTCCACATGCAGTTTGGATTTCGGGAGAAATACTCTACCGTATACGCTCTTGCGATTCCATAAAAACCTTGTTGGCACCCTATGTTATTGGATGCTTTCTGGATATAAAGAAAGTATTCGACAGCATCTGGATACAGGGGCTAATTCATAAGCCTTCCACTTTTAATTTTCCAGGTACACTAATAAAAATAATTTTCAGTTTTCTCAATTCCATATCGTTCTTTGTCCATATTGAAAACAGCCAGTTAACAACCATCACATCAGAGCAAGAGTTGCTCAAGAATCAAAGCTGGGACCAACTCTATTTGACCAGTCATTGCAACCCAAAGAGTAGAAGAACACGTGAAACGGCTGGGGGAGTTCTACACAACATGGGGCATCAAAGTAAACTCAGCCAAATTTGGGTTGGCTTGTTTCAAAAGTCCAGCGGGACAGCGGAGTACACCCTCAGCTAAAAACTGCAGCAGCATTATCATCGATCTGCCTAACGGATCACAACTGACAACCATCTGTAAAATATCTGGGTGTCAACTTTGAGGAGAGTTTACGCTTCAATCCGCATGTAACAGCTACTCTGAGGAAAGTAAACTACTTTTTCCACCAGCCATCAGCCAAAGGATGATCATCACATATTGCTTTCTTGTCTGGTTTACTATTTCCAAAACCAGCATGAAAAAACTGGGAGTGTTTGAGTGGAAAATCTTGCGGATCTGCACTGGACTCCACTTTGACCAACGGCGATGAAAACATTCGAGGCATCCGGAATAACACCTGTAAGAAAACATCCAAACCCTCTAGTGAGAACCATCACAAGAGAAGAGAGACACACCGATCCACCGTACCTTGATGTAACAGCCCTACTGGACACAGGAATCATTCTTATCAATGACGACGAGGCAATTCGGTCTTACGAAGATGCAGCGTCGGGCTACCACTGTGGCTAGAAGCCACCAAAACCCCACATCCTTCCAAAAAGAACCAGATTTCAAGAACCCGAGATGAATCATCAACATAGTATAAAATAAAGGGTTTTTCAAAAGCGACGCTACAATAGTAGAGCAACAGAGACAAACGCTGAGGCTTCAGTTGCAGAAAGCCCAAATGTGTCTCTCACACGTCGTTCTCAAGCGTTGGGCATCTCTGTGACGTCGTTGTGGCGAATTTTGCGAAAAGATCTTGGCCTACATCCCTACAAGATTAAATTGACGCACGAACTGAAGCCGCTTCACCACCAGAAGCGTCGTATGTTCGTGAATTGGGCTGAGCAACAGCTTGAAAATGATTCTGATTTTCATCGAAAAATCATTTTCAGCGATGAGACTCATTTCTGGCTGAATGGCTTCGTCAATAAACAAAATATGCGGTATTGGTGAGGCAGCAATCCACACGCACTCCATGAGTCATCATTGCATCCCGAAAAAATTAAGGTTTGGTGTGGCTTACGGGCCGGCGGCGTCATTGGGCCATACTTCTTCCGTGATGATCAACACCGGCACGTTACTGTGAATGGGAATCGCTACCGTTCAATGAGAACGTGTTATCTCACGAAATGGTCCAATCGCTTGGCCGCCTCGGTGTTGCGATTTGACGCCGTTAGACTATTTCCTGTGGGGCTACGTCAAGTCTATGGTCTATGCCAACAAAGCCAGCGACGAGTGAAATCGTCATAGTATCGGCCGATTTATGAATGAAAACCGTCGAAAATTGGGTTCAGCGTTCAGCAATAGAAATCGAGTTCCATACATAATGGCATCGAACGTGTTTTTACAGGAATAAAGAATTTCATTGGTATCCAAAACCGTTTTTGTTTTATTAAAAAAAAAAAACTTTTGTAGCGCTCTTATTGAAAAACTCGATACATATTTCCGTTAAATAAAGATTAATTTAAAAAAAAATATTAGAATTATCGTAGAAATTGTCGTTTAATGCGATAAAAAAATGCTGCTTCATATTTTGAACAAAAAACAGTTGGTAGCACTTTGTTATCATCTACATAAGTAGGACTAAATTTCTAGATCATTAGATTTTGGAAATAGTCAGTCGTGGTGCTATGTTGAAGTAAAGTGTGCACCGCAAAAACTTTCACAAGGTTCCACCAGAATTTTTGGGAATGAAGGTGTGCACTGTACAGTAACTTTTAAGCAGGTATTCTAGATTTTTGAAATGCCCTTTTGGGATCATTAGCGGTGCTATATTTTGACGTCAAGTAAGCACCGCAACAGGTTTGAGGGGAAAGGGATTTAAGGCGCTCAGCTAAGATTGCAGCATTAAATTAGCACCTTACTATTGCCTCATTAGATTTTTGCTTGCGATATACCACCTACATATAAGGCAAGTTTTGGATCCGTTCAAAAACACATTTCGAGATAACAATCAAGCATGACATTACGATGACAGAGAACAACAAAAAAGTGCGTCTCTGCGTCTATCTGTCTTAAAACTTGGTAAATAGCTGTTTTTTTACAAAAATTTTCAAAACATTTTTTGAATCTTAAAAAATGTTTAATTTTTTTTTTTAATAGTCGATTTTTATAAAACTAAGTATTTAAGTGTCGTTTATGCTCTGTAAAGTATTTTAAGAAAAAAATCAAGCTGTCAAATACCCTTACGAAAAAAATCAAAGCATACGAATTTGTAAAAATTTCAGGCCTGTTAACCTCGTAGGGAAAACGTCAATTTACTATTCCACGAACATTTAGTTTTTTTAAATAATGGGAAATTCAACCCGTGACTTTATTGATGGATAATAATATTCGCTCGAAGAAGTTTCATGACGATATTTTTGGTTTTTTAGGGACAAAAAGATATTTTTTTCCTTTATTATAATATTTTTTAAAAACTACGGATAAACTAACTAAGAACTAAATAATATTAAAGAACAGACTTTCTGGCAGCGTAATGTCTTTGTTAAACCGATATTTTGGAGATTTCATAATTTTTTAAAATCTCGATTTGAAAACAGTGTCATCGAACTTCCTCTAGAAAATATTATGAGCTAAGACCAAAAAAACATTATTTTTAAATTTTGTCCAATTTAAGATGTTAGACCTACAAATCGTAAATTGAACAATCATAAATGGTAATAAATTCTACACTATCAGTCAGGAGAAGAAAAGCGCCTTTAACTAGGTATTTTGTATAAAAATGATCTACAAGTCTTGTATCAACCATTTTTCAATCGTTTAAAAGTTTAAAATTATTTTTTTTGACATTTGACCTTTGTCTAATTTGCCCGTTGTTGTTTACTCAAAAGAATACATTATTTTTGATAAACTGAACTAATTTTACATTTAATTCAAGTTTAGCAAAATACATGCATACAAAACACCATCGAGATTACGTCATGATAGCTTTTGATTTGAATGATCCGTATTATCGTCTTATGTATGTATGTATGTATGTATGTATGTACCTATGTATTATTATTTTGGATGCAACAGACATATTATAGTAGATATGGAGTATAAACTATAAATCAATAATTAAAGCTACAGTCACGCAAACACTTTATTTTCTTTTATCCATTTTAATGGCGTCTTTGAATAAACAACCTTCACTGGCTAGGCAACTAGGACCGGCAAAGCAACTGCATGCTGTGATGACAACGGAAATAAGTTTTGAGGGAAGGAATTTATTGTGTTCTGTTGTTTAGTTAATAGCCAATATCCTTGAAATATGGACGATAGTGGTGATGAATCCCAGAAATCTGGTTCTGACGATGAACCTTTAGTTCCAGATGTTATTGATGATGAGTTTTTTAACTCATTATCTTCGAAAATTTTAGAGGTAATCCGATTTGTTGTTAAATTTTGAAGTTCTACGAGTACGTTTTCGATTCTATTTCAAGATTACAAAAATACTCAGACAAAAGGATAGTCAAGAAAATGCCGATAATGTTCAACGAATTTTCAATTGCTGCAGCAGATTTAGAGATGATTTGCGTAATGAAGAACTTCGTTCGGAAGAACTTCAAAAAGATGTTGAAAATTGTAAAAGACGAATGGAAAAAGCAGCAGAAATATCACAATTGGATCAAGTAACAATAGGCGAACTAAGGAAAATTATAGGTTGGTATTTTATTGAAATCTAAACGCTACTCGGTATCCAAAGGTTTGTGCAAAACGGAGATTTTTAAGGTCAGGGTAACAAAGTTATTTCGAGGTGAAGTTTATTTGTAGGCAAAAGCTCGTATTTATCTTGAGTACAGTGCATGTATATTAAACTCAGACTAAACACATGATATCACATGATTATTATCAAACCGTTTCAGAAAAGGCTTGGAAGCAAAAAGACAGTGCCCAGCTGCGTGAGCAGATGGCTCAAGAAGAAGTTATGAAATTACGAGATCAGATTGCAATACTAGAAAATGAAGTCCTGAAAATGAGTGAAAAAAAAGTTGGTCGCGAGGAGTAAGTGAACAAAATGTTAATAAAAAAATAATAATTTCCACTAGAAATAGGCTGGAATTAACTACGAATCTCTTTTTATTTAAACAAAATCTTAAGAATTATTTCTTTTTTAGCAAAAAAGATTATGCAAAAGAAAAAGAGAAACTTAACACCGAAATTCGTGAACTAAACAAACGTATCCAGATTCAACGAATATACACAACTGAGGTTGAAAATATGACTCAGAATTTAGAGGAGAAGAATAAAGCCTTAATAAAGGTTCTAGATGTAAGTCCCAACATTTAATGATATTGATTCTTGAGTTTAAATTACTGTGTCATTTAGGAGACTTCTTCTGACTTGTATAGCTGTAAAAAACAACTAGATGTAGCCACAAAAGACTTAACGTCTCTTAGATCTGAGGAATCGAAACTGATAGATCAGATTGAACAATTTAAATTAAAGGTGATGCGATAGAATTGATACTGACTCTTTGCAAACTAAAAAAATATCTGTTTTTTGTTTTAGAACGATCATCTGGTGAAGTATAAGATTCATCAGAACCTGCAAATTCTTGCTGTAAAAACAAATCTGGAACATCTTCATACCCAACACAATGCCACTAGCAACAAACTTGCCAAAGTTATTGTTGACCTGGAATACGCCACAACAGAACGAGATAAGTTCAAGGCTGATTTAGCTCAGAAATCAAACCTTTTAAAGGTAAGAATTTTTAACATTCATAAAATTCCAAGCTGATAATAAAATCATTCAAAAAATGAAAAGCTTCGCGAAGAAGAACTCATCAAAATGAAACAAGAGAATGCAAATGTTTGTAAATCACAAGACGCAGCAGCTCGAAAATACTCAACTGTAATAGAGTCGAAAAAGAAAGCTGACGAGGAGAATCTCCGAATGAGGTTAACAAGATTCTTTCTTCCTTAACCTTAACCTTAACTGTATTGGAACCTTTCTATAGATCGATCATTAACACACAAGAAAAAGAATTAAAAGGAATGCGAAAAATCATCCATCGATGTGAAAATAATATTGAAATCATAACTAAGGAACGTGATGTGTTAAAACGTGATCTGATTCTTTGCAATCAAGCCTTGGGAGAGTCTTCAGAACAATTTCAGGAGGCCCAACATCAAAATCGATCTCTAATCGATACAATTGGATTACTAGAGGTAAAACAAAAGAAGCTACGTGATGAGCTTTCAAAGGTATCTCATGAAAAATCGAAGAAAGTTGAAGAAATTCAAAACCTTGGGGATAAAATTGATTCACTTCAAAGTAAGCTTTTTATTTTAGAAAGAAAAACAACTGTTATTATTATTCCTATATATTTTATTAAGATGAAATTCATCTTAAGGAAAATTATGAAATTGAGCTTAAACGAATCATAACAGACACTGAAGCTAAGTGTGCTTCACTACAAATTCAACATGATGTGCTTCAGAATGAGAGGAACAACTTACAGAGATCAGTTCAGTCAGGAGAGGAAGATGTGAAGAAGCTTAGAAAGCAAATCGAGGCTTTAAATTGTGACTTAAAGCTATTCCGCAATAGGATATCTATCAAGGATGCTGAAATAAGTAAGTTACAATTGCAGATTGATAAGATGGAGAAAGAACGACGAATGATGAAAGGAGAGGTTCGCAATAGTCAATTGGCACATCAACACACTCGTTCGGAATTGCAAGAGAAAAGATTGGAAAATGATCAATTTTCTAAATCACTTCAGGTGGAACTATAAGAAATATATTAAAGTATTTTATAAAAAAATAAATATTCTTTTATTTTCTTTAGGAAGATGAAACAAAATTATCAAGACAGAAGAAGGAATTGGACAATATTATTCAAGAGAAGAATTCCGTGTGTGTCCAGTTGACAAAAAGAATTGAAGAATTGGCTCAGCTGAAAGATCGAATGGATACACTTCAAACGGCCTACGATCAAACTGAAAAACGATTTGGACAGAGCCAGGATGATATGCGTTTGATGAAAGTCGAAATTCATAACCTAAGAACTGAGAGAAATGTCTTGAGAAAAGATCGGGAATCTGCGGCTGACTTGAGGAAGGAACTTTTGCAAATGCATAGAGTATTGAATCAGCAGAGGATTAAGGCCAGAGCGTTGCAGGATGAAATGTTGACGCCAATGAACATTCATAGGTATGAACACAAGCATGGCATAGTTTTACTGCATGATGGATTTATAGCATGATATATTTTTCGCGATATCATAGTCGTCTCGCATAATAATCCTCTTGCATGACAGTTTTCTTGTGTGGGAGTTTTCTCTTGTGATATTTTTCTGGCATGATAGTTTGCTGCCATGTTACCATGTTTCATGATAATTTTTCGAGTGATAGTTTTCTAACATAACATTTTTCTCGCATGACAGTTCTCTCGTATGATATTATAATGATAATTCTTCAGATGATAGTTTTCTCTCTTGACAGTTTTCTCTTATGATATTTTTTTGCATAATAGTTTTCTCCAATGATATCATTGCAGGATAATTTTTCGAATGATAGTTTTCAATTGTTTTCTCGCATGAAAGTTTTCTCACATGGGCAAAATTTTTCTCGCATGATAGATCTCTCGTATGCTGTCATCATATGATAATTTTTCGCATTATAATTTTGTATCATGACAGTTTTCTCGCATGATATCAAATTTTTCTCCAGATATATATTTCTCGCATGATAGTCTGCTCCCATTACATCATCCATGATAATTTTTTGCAGTTTTCTTCTATTTTATATCTTATTTTCTGGCATAATAGTTTTCTTGCAAAATAGTTTTTTTTTATCATGATATTTTATCCACACGATAGCTCTCTCGTATGAAAAATTTCTCGCTAGACAGTTTTCTCGCATGATAATTTCCATATGCGGTATATTGCTCGCGTGATATATGTCTCCTATTATAATGTCGTTTTCGTTTGGTTTTGCGCTTGTTTCCATTCCTATGGTAATTTTTTCACACGGTATATTGCTCGCGTGACATATTTCTCCTATTATAATGTCGTTTTTGTTTGGTTTTACGATTGTTTCCCTTCATATGGAACATTTGGAGTAGTAGGAGTGAAAAACGAGTGCCTTCTGGAA
The DNA here is from genome assembly GCA_946251815.1 of Dasysyrphus albostriatus. Taxonomy (NCBI): domain Eukaryota; kingdom Metazoa; phylum Arthropoda; class Insecta; order Diptera; family Syrphidae; genus Dasysyrphus; species Dasysyrphus albostriatus. Next base: position 12,692,804 of record OX276335.1, read on the forward strand.
ACATCCAATCGAAAACAATACTAGTTTTCTCGGATTATAGCTTCCTTACATCGTAATTTTTTTCCATGATATGCTCCTCTTGTTATATTTCTCCCATAACGCTTTTTGCATGGTTACTTGAAATAATTTGTTTCTTGCGCAGACGGCAATAGTACCTAAGTATAATCAATTTATCATAATCTCAATAAACCAAAACTAGTTTCTTATATATTCCTATAGATGGCGTAATCTTCGAGGCCGCGATCCAGAGAAAATGGATCTTATTCATAAAATTCAAGTGTTACGAAAGTAAAATGAAAAAATATATGTTTTCTTTATAGATTCAAGCATAATCCCAATTTTTGTATTTTTAGGCAAATTCTTGCTCAAAATATTAATGTTTTAGAACAAAATCGAGCACTGGAAGAGTCTCAAAGACTGTATGATGCCTTAAAGGAATTTATGCTTAAGCTTCCAAGTTACAAAATTAAAGATGAACTTAATGAAGTTAAGGTAATTAAAAAAAAAAAACAATGTTATTCGAATAACTTTTTTCAATTTTTTTTATTCATATTTTCAGCATAATCTTTTTGTTAAAAATCGCAAACTTAAATCTCTTATAGCCGAACTAGGTACAAAAGATTCTGATGAACGGGCTAGAGAAACATTAGTTGAGGATCTTAAATCGAACTTATCAAAAGTAAAAGCCGAGCTTTGCACTGAAAAGAAAAAGAAACAAAAGCTTCTAGAAGAAAGACAGATCATAACACAAATGCAACATCAATGCTTTTCAGCACCCCCGACATTTCAAAGGAGCTTAGGAGGAGGCTTTAAAATTCCGAGCTCTTAGCATGACTTCAAATATAAAGTTTTTATTTGGTATTTATTGGGTAGTTTTATTTAATGATGATAATGAAGTTCTTTTATTTGGCGATAGTTGTTCGCTAGGCTCAGCTTTTTCTGTTTTACTTTTCTCCTCAAGCAGCGATTTTGTAGTCAGTTTAAGTGTGGTTTTGAATTCATCGATTGCACAATCTCTTGCTCGTAACTCAATTTCGTTAACGCTTAGTTCTGCAATCATAGCTTTCAGTTTCTTTTCATTTTCTCGAAGCGCCCACTGGGAAATAAGATAAGATTCAAGATGACTAACCTAAGAAGCATTAGATTAGATTGAAAAAATTACCTGACTTTTAGTTAGCTTATCTCTAACATCAGAAGTTGGAAGATTTGCCATAATTTTCTTCATGGACTCACAAATTTGTACCTTTTCTTGAAGCTTTTGTTCAAGGCGCGTCTTTTGAACTTCCTGTCGCAAATTGCGCCTACATTATATTATAGTTTTTTTTGTTTTAAAATAATTAAAGGTAACTTCAAGCAGGTATGTATGTAAAGAATTACGAACCTTTGAAGCATTTGAACTTTTTGAATAAGATCATATTTTCCAGGTTGTGCTCCCTTAAGAATACGCCAGCGATGAACAGAAGCAGGCGTACGAGCATCCTCAATAAGAGCCCGAGAACGAACCCTTTCTTCATTTAGCATTCTTTGCAAGCGAATTATTTCAATTCGCATATCAGCTGTGCTTTTAATAGCTTTCGAAAGACAGTCCCGTTCTGTATGCAAATTTGTTATTTCCACTTTTAGAAGACGAATATCTTCCAATCTTTGATTATACTGAACTTGACCTGTGAAAGAAGCTTAGCAGTTGTGAACCATAAACTGATTTTCTCCTGATTCACCTTGGTCCAATGCAGTCTGAATTATAAGCATTTTGTCTTTAAGCAGCACTATCTCATCGTTCCTCCGAACCATTTGAAGTCCGATGAGATTTTTGTCTTTTCGAGTATCATCCAATTCATGAGATAGTGTCAAAAAACGCATCTCGTCTTCCTAAGAATTTATACAAACACGAGTTTTTAGGATGTTCGATTGATTTAAAAATAGTTTCATTACATCTATAGTCTTCAGCAACCGATCGTTTTTGACCTTAAGTTCCTTCAAATCCTTTCTTACGCTGGCTAAAATAGCTTTGGTAGATCGAAGCTCCGTCTGTAGATCTTTCTTTTGATTGTTCAGCCTTTCAATCTTCAAATTTAAGACATTGATCTTGTTTTGATTGGCATTGATCTCAGATGAAAGCTGAGCCATTTGATGGCTTGATTTCTGTTAAAAACAAAAAGTCAGCAACAAATTATTAACAATTTCAAAAAAAGTTTTTGCATAACTCACACTTTGTAAAACTCTAAAATTGTCCCTTTCCTGAGTGCAGGTCTCTAATGATCGCTGCAACATCATTTTCTCCGAATGTGCTGCTTCAAGAAGCTTCTTCAAATTTATCAATGCAGCATGTTTCGCTGTAAGTTTCTCCGTCAAGTCCGTCACCTGATCGGTTTTCAGTTGAATTTGATCTTGAAGATATTCAATACGTTCGTGCTGTGATTCGACTTCGTGGGCCATTTCGTCGCGTTCTTTTTCAGCTTTAGAAATATTTATTTTCGCTTCATCCAGTTTAACATTGAGCTTTTGAATATCCAAATTAAGATTGTCAATCTTGATGCCTTGCATCATATTTTTGTGTTTTTCATCACCCAGGTGATTGTTCAATTTCACTATATCACTGCGTAAACTATCGCGCTCATGAGTGATATAGTCTTTAAGGCGTCTCAGGTCTTCCATTTTTTGAGAAGAGCTTAGAAGGTCCTTTTCGAGAGCATTTGACATGTTTCTAGAATAGTGTTATTTATTATTAAGATCAGTACAAGGCTGTGCTACGAAATCAATCATTGACAAAAATTTGACATACAAAAATCAAAAACCCTTTGGTTTAATTAGACATTATAACGGTAATTTTCAGAAATTGCACACAATATGCGTCAACTAAAACCGAATTTTGCATAGCCCATGAGATTCCCCGATCAAGAACTTTAAGTTTCCAATCTTAAAACCGTAAAGTTTACCTTGGATATTTAAAACAACATGAATGAGGACTGGTTTTGATATTGTTATTGCACGTAAAATGTGTATCCACTTCTATTATTTTCTTGCACCTCGAAGGTTCTCCCTTCTTTTAGCTTGCATAGACACTATTTAGTGAAATACGAGTATTAAATAAAAATCCCTGATCTCCAAAAAAGTATAAACACTGCATATAATGTGCTCCCACGCAGAACAGAACCTATCTTCCGATACCTCGAGATATCTTTCTTACGCACCGCGTCAGCGTAGCCCAAATCTATTTTTGTTTCCTATTTTAATATTCAGAACTTCAAACCCAACGTGAAAAACATTTCGTTTTCAATCATCCTTCTCAATTTTTACAGAATTCAATGCTCTTAAGGTAGTACAAAACTTTTAAGTGTGCACTTGTAGTTTAAGATCCGGGAATAAATACTTACCGATTAGGTACTCAAATACGGAAAACAATAGAACAAAATCACTCACTTCTGTTTGATAGACTCTTCATTTAGTGTATTAAGTTTTCTGTCCATTTTGTACAATTTTTGAGAAAGTGTATCATAGTCATACACTTTTTTTTTATATCTTTTCGTAAGATGGTTGATTTCATCGGTTTTATGCTTTAAAAATATACAAATAAAATGGATGATTTTTTTATTTTTAATCAAAGCTTACCTTTTCGCCAGCTCGTAAAACCCTTATAATTTCTTCCAAGTCACGTTTATCTTTTCTGCTAGCTTCCATTTCTGCTTCATGTTTTGATTGTTGTCTCGCATAAGCTAGATTTTCACTTCGAAACTTTTCAATCATAAGTTTTTGCTTGTCTATTTCTGTAGATTTCTTGAGCAATTTTTGTTGACTATCTGATAACTGTCGACAAATTTAACATATATCTTATTCATAAAAAAATATCGTCAGAAGAGAACCTCTCTATTCGTTAGTTCCAATTTCATAACTGTGGATGCGTTATATTCTCTTTGGTCCTCTAAGGCATTTACCAAATTTTTTACTTTGATTTCCAAGTTATTTTTCTCAGAATCAACTATCTAGAAAGAAGCGAGTTAAAAAAAAATGCTTCCAGTGTTCTTCTTTCTTTAATGACCCTCAATCGACTATTGATTCTATTGATATTCTCTTCGGCAACCTTGTTGATATATTCCAAAGACTCGGAATAGTACCGCTGAAGTTGTAATCGTTTTTCATGGTCCATTAGCTCGGCATTTATTCGATCTCGTTCTCGGAGTATGATATTCTTATACTTTGCCAAGTTACCAAATCTTAAAAAAAAAAATTGGTGTTTGATTTGAAAATTATTTTTATTATTACCCTTCACTATCATCTGGTTTGGTATTTTCTTTAGTTTCATAATCTATACACTTTGCCATGAGCTGATGGAGTTTTTCTTGTACGTCCTGCTCGCGAGACTGAGATGCATCTGTTTCTCGCCATGAATCACCTTTGGTTAGAAAGTTGAGAATTATATTTTAATAACTAACCTACAAGTGTTTGAATTTAATGCACTATCTGAGTCAACAGCCTTATTGTGAGTTTCACCAGGAAAACATTTAACCCGAAAAATTTTTGTTCCCCCAAATTTGAAAAGCTCTTATGAGTTTCGCCGGAACTTCTGTTGATCTTAAATTAACAAAAAAAACTTGCGCAGAGAGTACCAGTACCCTCTGTTTTTCTTTTGTTCGGTGTAAAAAATATTCGGGAATTAGTTTTATACTCAAAACCCGAGCCAGGAGTTATGCCGGGTGTCCGTTCACTACTGCTGTAATAGTTTTGAAAATCTTAAGAGCCAAATCATACGCGGGCCCGACGCCCTTGAAATATTAAATCAATAGAAACAATGGACTTTTATGGGGCAATCTGAGATGTTACCCCAAAGATTGGTCGGCTTCAGATCGTAAGTGTGAGCCCAAAACCCGAATAGTTTTTATGCGATGGTATCCGTTAATAGGCCCGTATACGTTCTTCTCAACTTAAACCGATAAAATCATTTACACCAACAGTTCAAACAATTTATATAATCCTTCAAACCGGCTTAATCTACCGCTAATAGGCTGAGCGAGCTTATTCACTCGTGGCAGCATTTCTACCCTTGAGTTTTAAATTTTTTGTAATTAGGAACTTACCTAAAGCTTCTTTCATTCGATCCATAGCCTCTTGCGAGTTACCAGTTAATTCGAGAGCTAAACGTAGTTTGATATTAGCCCGTTCAACTTGTGGCTTAAGTTCTGCATTTATTTTCAATTCTTCTACATATTTTTGGTGAATTTTATACAAAATAGACACAAATTTCTTAACTCTGCCAGCATCTCGTAGATTTTTACTTTGAACTAAATTTTGAATGGTCTATTATGTTTTAAAAACAAAAAAAGAATTAATAATTTTAAATTTTATGAAAATCGTATGCAGAATACTTTGTTCGCCGAATTGAAAAAATCTTCATTCAAATCTTTAACCAAATCGACATCCTTGTCTGGTATCGAATAGTGTGATGGTTGTTCGATAATTTGAACTTCTTCGACAATTGGATCCACATTTTTGGGTTTTCCTTTAATATTTGGTTTGGGAGGCATGATAAATGTCAAGTAATCAAACAATTTTTGAAGTTTTATAAAATGACAAATCTTCAGTGAAACCTGAAAACTGTGTAGCTCAGTTTGATAACATTTTACAGGAGTATATGAAAACAAAATCATTGGTGTTTTATTCATGTTCCCTAAGCCAAAGCATTATGTACACTTGTAATGTTGTTATCCTTTTTACTTGGCCTTCGCGGAACAACCATAGTCTTAACTCTAAACGATAACACCGAACACTAATAACGAACAAATTCAAAGCGGTATTGAATATTCGGGGAACGATGTTTGGTAAGATTAGGTTAGAAGGGGTGATGATACCGAGTCGGATTCCTGCCTGACCAACCTGGATTATGAGTGAATTTTGGGACATTCTTTTGTGGCAAGGTAGAGAATTCACCCATTTCTTCCAAAGGCTTCTTTTCTAGTTCTTGCTAGACTTAGGTATTCACAAAGGAAGTGGGAAGAGCCCTCCTTCTTGTCTTCGTCTTGACACCCTCTTTATAAGTCTAATGGGCTGATGCCCAATCTACTCATCTACTAGACCTTACCAAGAGCGATAACTGAGCTTGCTTATCCTATGTAAATATTCAGTTTTTTCTTTGAAATATTCGGCCATACATTCCTGTACACCCGAAAAGTTTGAATTGATGACCATCTAACGTCTGCAGTTCCAAGGAAACTCTGGTGATGTCTATTTTGGTTTGCTTCAGAAGTTCAGCCGCACAAGTACAGAGAATTTGATTTGGCTCGTTTTAAGTCAGTCCATTCTTTTGGCTACCAGCAGGAAACTGACACTCACCATATGTAGGACCATTGTGATACCACAATGAATATAGGACACTCTCTTCCTACTCGTCCAACCAATTGGAGCTATTTTAGAATTTTAAACTACAATTAAAAATTAAATAAAATAAAAATTGAAATAAAGTAGACCATGAACAGGTAAGGATAAGATTCTTCATCCTCCACACAGCTATTGCAAAAATCTGTTGAAAGTATAGATAGTATCCGGTTTTGAAACCAATTACGGAGCAATCTACTTAAAGATGTCATATACCAAGAACAGATCCGTGATCTTTGCCAAACAAGGTTTCGATGCGGTTTCATCTATGGTTTGTTCTCTCGTAGTATAAATTATATTTACTCTATCTAGACAGTGTTGTTTAACTTTTGGCGAGACCGTCAGCTTTATGTATTGTGAATGAAGTTGAATCTGTTATTTCAAAAACAATAAAAGTCACACTACCAAAATATTAGACCAAACCACACTAATAGCGTTTTCGTTTGATAATCCGGAAGAAGCCCCTGGAGATCTCCTATCCAGAATGCCAAACGAACAATTTGCAAACCATTTCTTGATTCTGAAGCTTGGGTTTGGTTGTATTTGTGCTTTAGGTTGTTGCATTCGGGTGATAAAACATTCACAGTTGTTTCTCTGAATATTGGTATTCTTCACCACCTCGGGATTTACTTTGAGTAAACATATGTAAGCAATAATTTCACAGCATGGTACTGGATTGGTATAAACATAATGATAATTAAGAGGATGTAATATTTGGCCTACCCCTTTTTTAAATAATTGTTTCGTTTCAACTCCAAATTTTAGTAAAATGCACAATCGCAATTACAAAATTAAATAACAAAAAAAAATTACACTTGAAAATTTTGAGGTATCAATTGTATGCATGAGTGCATGCTTCTGGTTATGATTCTTTCTTCAAATCCAGAAACGTTTTCCTCTTCTTTTCAGAAGCAGAAATGTCATCTAGTGCCAAACGAACTTTTTCAGAAGCATTCGGAATGTTTCCGGACGACCAAACGAGCATGCTATAAGTTAAAGGTCGAATTGAATCATGAACCAACGTTTAATAGACGAAAGCGAGGATATAGAAAGCGTATTGGAGATTAATGTGACGAAAATTTTATTTTTTAGACTTTAGATTTTAAAGAAATAAATAAGACCAACAGATGTGAATTAATTCTCGTAACTTAAATACTTTTAATTCGTATTCCATAATCAAGCCCAAATTCGTCTACTAGTTGTAAATACTATTCCTATACAAAAAATTGCATGTCTTTTGAAACTCGTTGAATGTGTCATGAAACAAAACACAACAACCCACTTCAACCATATTTCATCGCTCAAAAATAATCATTTAAAATTTACGTTTTTTTTTTAATAAGAATTTATATTGAATACATACGAGTAGGTAGTACATACATACAATGTTACACAAAATTAACTGCAATTAAACAATACATACAATTTTCTTCGCTTAAACAAAAAATAAAAATAAAATAATAGAACAAGAAAACTTATTAAAATAAACAAAGTTATTAAACCTTAGAAGAAAAAACAATAAAATAAAATAAACACAAACATACTCTCCCTTAAACATATTTAGGTATATAAATTTGACTAAAGAGTTAATTAATATTAAAAAAGAAAACAAATTTTTTCTTCGCGCTTATAAACGTTCATGTTTTTTTTGTTGCTTTTAAAGTTATTAATGATTCAACTAATTACAATAAACAAAGGGACAGAACAAAATTATTGTTTTCTTTTCCTTTTATTTTGCACAAAATGCATAAATACGCGTCAAAGCTATTTATTTTATATATTTTTTTTTATTTTAGTTATATTTTGTGTGTTAACTCACATTTTTAAAATTTATTTATTTTCTTGTTTTTTTTTTTTTTAATTTTATATTTTAAATTAAAGTAAAAATAATATTTCATTACATTTTTATATATGTATATGTACATTGCCTACAATTTGATTTGAATGTAGTTGTCTAAATAGGTAGTGGATCTATGTAAAACTGTCTCCTTTTTATACATAAATGGGTAGAATAATGATACCGCGAGTTTTTTTTTTAATTAATTTTCTTACACAAAAGTTTGTGTAAAAAAATTGGTCTAAATAAAATTTATAAATTTATACAAATTAAAAGAAAAACTAAGAATATTCTAAAAACATTCGGCAACTACCAAGAGAGTCGCTGCTATCAGTTGTGTGGCTGTTCTTTCCATGCGTTTTGTTTTGTGTGCAAGCTCATTTTTGCCTAGCCAGTCAGCTGATGGACAAAGCAATCGCGACACACGCGAACCGCCTTTGTCAAACCAAATTTGGGCAGGGGTGTTGACGCTGACGAGCATACTCCGCAGAAAACTCCTCCACAGTTGCGGCAATGGTGTCTGCGGCGGAATGCTGTGAATGGAGTCGTGCAGGACATACAGCGAGGTGCCTTATCATCCGGCACCCAAACGGGCGGTGAGAGTCGTATCTGCGGCGATGTCGCCTGTATCGCTGGAACATCCATACTGTTGGTATTGTGTATGATACTATTACTATTGTGGTTGGTGTTGTTGTTTAAATTATTGTTGGCAACGGCAGTGTAATGGGCTGCGGAACGTTCGCTTATCGGCGAATTACTTGCTGTGGAAGAAGAAGAATTTGCTGCACTATGACTGCCCGACGAGAGTCGACGTTCTCGCATGTAGGCTGATAAACTACCATTTCGTCGGTTACTCGTGTTGGGTGATACTTGGACCGATTCTTCGCCAAGACTTCGACTTCGTCCGATATTATTTCGAACGGGAAGTGGTGGTGGATTTTCTGAGGGAACCAAATCGATTGTGTGGCCCCGCTGTATGGCCGGTGGACGATCGGTTCCATTGTTGTTGTTATTGTTATTGAACACATTATCCAGTTCAGGATTTACTTCTTCGGCTGAATAAATGCTTTGATTTGAACCAGCGCTTTGCTGCTGAATCACATCGTTCTCCGATGCTCTGAACTCGAACAGTTCCGATGTCGGGTCTTTTGTATTTTTTTCGGGAATTTCGATTTCATCCTGCGATGAGCTCATGTTCATGAGAAACACGCTGCGCAAGATTTGTCGAAGATCAGAGGCGAAGTTTGTTTGGAGTTGATCTGCAACACTCGCTATGCTAACGAATAGACGATGTAACAGGTACTCTGTGCTTCTGCAAACAAAATAAAACAGCAATATATATTTAATGGAAATGGAAAAAAAGAATTCTTCTTACATGAACTTCATTCTTCCCGCAGCACGAAGGGCTAAACTGACTTCGTGCGGATCACCATCTGACAGGGAGGACGTTGTGTCCGGACTGGAGATGTCAGGCTTTTGTGTGGTATGGTTTTTGGAACGTTTCTTGGAATGGTTGCGACTGCCTTCACTGGTGCTGCTACTGCTGCTGGGACTACTCACGCTGCTACTTGCACTACTGCTGGTCCCAACGCTTTGACTATTGCTATTGTTATTATGTCGATGGTGATGATGATGATGATGTCGGTGGCTGTGATGGTGGTGGTGGTGATGATGGTGGCGATGTGAACGCTTCCCACTGCCTTCTCCAGTGCTACTACTTGCAGAGCTTTTCTCCAACTTTGTATACTGACTGTCTCTGCTGTCCAGGGATTTACCATCACTGCCTTTTATTGTTAGCTGCTCACTTTCTTCTGAGGAGTCAATAACTGTTGGTGCTAATACTCGACTGCAGCTGGGTGTATTTAAATTAAACTCCCGATCTGCTTCGGGTAAATCAGCATCTTCACCTCCATTACAGCTACCGAACTCATCATCTTCACTGGCAAAAAAGTTGTCCGTGAGGGGAACTTCATTTGGCTGCAGAAGGTTGCCCAGATTTGTGTTTGGTATGAGGTAACCGGTGGCACAATCGGCGGATACTATGTCATCGCCCTCCTTGGGAAGGGCAACGTTTTCATCATCTGTCCACTCGGTGGAGGATGTCGTCGATGAAAATGATGGCAGGGGTGACGGGGACGGTGATACTGAAGGAGTTGACGCTTCCGATGAGGAGGACATCGCAAAGACATTATCACTGAATACCTTTGTGGTACTTTCATTCAATGCAATTGAATTATTTGCATTATCTTCATTGACAGATTCTTTTTCTTGATCTTGTTTATCATTCTTCGTCGAAGATGACGAAGAGGAACTTGTTGCGGCATCATCACAGTCATTATTGTTGTTTATTAAATTTACAGTCTCACTATCACCATCAGAACCGTTGACTACGTTCGGTTGCTTCAGGTGAATGTCTTCATTCGTGCACAGCAGCTGTTCCAACTGATGCAACTCGTTTTTGTTTAGCTTTCTTAAGAGATCTCGAATTTTGATCAAAAACGAACGGTACGGTCGGAACATCTCAGACAATTGATCTGCTGGCATGTCCATATTCAACGGTCCTCGATTGTATATCACAAGACCCGTCACTATAGCCAATCGTGGAATGGAAAACATCAGTCCTGGGTCAAAAGCATCGACTTTCTCTTGTTCGATCAGGCCTATAGTCAAGGCGCGCTGTAAGGTCTCCGAAAATAACACACATATGAATTCTTGCATTTCATATTCGTGCTTTGTCTTCACCTGCACCATTGCACTCACATAGCGCAGCTCAAATTCGGCAAATAGTCGATCGAAAATTTTAAGGCTCTCATATAGCTGCTCTGTGTTGGAGTCGTTGAAGTCTAAATGCAAAGTTTGGCTATTGGGGACATTATTACGAAGGCACTGATCTCGCAGCAAGTTCCTCACATTGCCTAGGCTCTTGGTAACAGCCTGGGCGAGGGGTCGCATGTCTTTACTCTCTTGTTCACGGTTCATAATCGATGAACCAGCTGTTAGGCATTCGGCGCCAAACCAAAGTTGACCAGCCAGATTCTCTTGCAGGACTTCTTCGGGAAATTTGGCACGAAATGCCCGTGGAGCACGATCATCTCCAAGGAGTTCTTCCATTATTTGATTTGTTATCGATAGAACTTTGTCCTGCAAAAAAAAAGATAAAATATATATTAAATTTTAAGTAATATCGATTCAAAGGTGTAGGATTACCTGTCCCTGACGTAAGCGGCTGACAAGACGAGAACATCGATCTGGTTCGGCCCGTCCATCAAAACTATCCAATTCGCTGGATATAGCTGTGAGAGATCTATCTGCATGGTAGAATCGTGCTAAAAGTGATTTATCATCTGCCTGTAATAAATTAAGAAAAAGATGATTTTTAATATAAATTATAAGAAATAAAAGAAGCGAAGAGTTGAGTATTGAAAATTGAGTTGGGTAACAAACATGAATCCTAGGTCGCGAATAAAGGTAGGTAACAACTAGGACAGGTTCGCCAATTATCAGATTTCAAAATAAAATTGTGCAAAATATGGACTAGGGAAGATTTTTTCATAAATTTTGTTAGGTAGATATGTTTAGATAAATGGCGATCCTGAGCAACTAACGGTCATGAACTACATATTTGTATCTTATTTGGTGTATTTTTATCAAGAGCTTTAAGAGGAATGAACAATAAACGTGTTTGATTTAAAATTAGGGAAATAAGTTCTCTATTGCTTTGGTGTTTTAATTGTTTCTGTAAAGACAATGAGGATTTCTTGTTGTGGTTTTGTTTATGTTTGACATTTGATCAAATACAGTAATAGTTACTATTAATGGTGTTTCGCTTTTGTTGAATATGGATGAATTTTTAGGAGTTGTTTATGCATTTGAGAGAATTTTTAACAGTGAACTACTAGCTATTAAGTGCGGAATTAGAATTTCGATGTTGAGTTTTGCAAGGGTAGGGTATTGTTACTTCGAATTGAGATAAGACGTTCCGTAAATGTGGTTTGCTGACATAAGATTTAAGAGAATTAACTGTAGAGTGGGTTGGGGAAGTATTTCTAAGGGCTGGGAAAATGCAATTGTTCGGAAGTAGGAAAGGGTATTGATTGCTTAACATTACGGAACCTTTGGAAGAAGTGAGATGGAGTGGCTGGCATTAGACAAAGCTTGGATTTGAATTTTTGGAGAGGAATTGGTCAAAAATTTGCTGTGAATTAATAAGAATGAAGAGATTACGGTATGGGACCATATTAAGATCTGCGCTTGAGTTCGAATAAACATGTATGTAGAAAAACCTTCAGAAACAGAGTTTTGATTCTGTTTCAAAATGACAAGTTTTATTGACCAGTGACAATGGATTAATTAAATTAATTTAAATTTGGTGGCGCAACAGCTCATGGAGAACTAGGGTCTAGTGACTTACAACCACTCCTGTGTGCGTGTTGTTGGCAGGACTGGAAGGGACCTACAATTTTTTGCCGAGTCCGAACGGCTAGATGAGAAGCAGTTATTCAGGACAAGTTTAGTCTTGGAGGATTTGTCAGTTCCTCGCAAGAGGCAGTACTTCAGGAAAAACATTTCTGTTTTTAGATACTATTGACTATTGAGACATAAATTCGGATGCTTAGCTGTTCTTTGACTGTCCTTAGGTAATGATATAGTTAAACGGTCGAACTGCGAATAACAAAATAAAAAATTCTCCGATGATTTTCACTGGTGACTTGAAGATGAGAGCTTACAAAAGTGATGCTTTCTCGGGGCGGAAGAACGATCACTGTAGTCTAGGGTATTCCCAAGAGAGCAAGTAAGACTCGGATTAAAAATGAAAAAGAACTCGGAATGATCACAAGTTTTATAATTTTTACTTTATATTTTATTTAGCATTAGAAGTGAGGTTTAATGTTTGTTTCAGTTTATTAAAAATATCACGGTATCTCAAATGCAACTAAAATTAAACCGGTAGAGCTACAGGAGTAGGCTCGGCCCACAATATTCACTTGGAAAAATTTAACCAGTGACAGGACGGTAGAAATCTGCCCAAGGAATCAATGGCCCAAGCTCTCACTAAGAAGGAGTGAGAATGGAACTAACAGTATCAATTCGATTCCAGCTCAAATCTCACCTTAGTGAGAATTACTTTTGACCCAAGCTTCACTCAGGAGTAGAAAGGGAGTTAACAGAAGGAATCTGATTCCAACCCAAGGCTGACCCAAGGGAGAATTACTTTTTTTCTGCCCATGCTCTCAATCTGAAGAAGACAAAAGGGAGCTAACGGGAGGAATCTGATTCCAGCCCAAGGCTTACCCAAGGGAGAATTACTGTTTTTAAGGGCGGAAGGCAAACAGATTATCTCTTCGAGTGACCATAAGCATAGTTTCTTAGTTTGTAGTGTGCATGATAATACAAAACCTTCGTTTTTAAAATGAATATTCAGAATATGTTTTATTGAACTTTAGTCCACAAAAATTGGCGTTTAGTTTTCGCTAACTCATTTCGACTCATCAGTTTACTAGGGAGGGCCTTGTCAGTACGCAATTTTTATTAAGTTCAGCTCATCTTACCTAGATATTTTGCTTACGTTTTGTGTATGAGTTTGCGTACTTAAATGTATTTTGCAAGTGCCCCTATTTTACGAAGGAAGATTTACTATTAATTTAAAAACAGCAACATAGTGAGCTTTGTTTGAATAAATTAAATCAGAACTTTGTATGGCAAGTACATAGGTACGCAATGTTTCATATAAAATTAATTTCAACTGGTACGAGTGCCAAAAGATCACGCATTTAAAATGAAAGTTTAACATGCCAATATTTTATGAAGAAAAATAAAATACATAATTTAAGTAGAATTTTGTATATTCTCAATAAAAGAAAAAAACATTTAAAAATTGTTAACAGAAACTCATCAAATTTCCCTATGGTGCTTACTATATTTCTTAGTTAACAAGCCTCCTCTAACTTCTTATTCTATGAAAGAAGCGTGATTTAGCATAAAAGAAAAACAAATTATTCATAAACTTTCTATTGAATAATAAAATTTACGTGCTTCGCGCCAATACAACATTGTGTTTGTTATTTTTCTTGGACAAAAATTAATGATCGTTTTTTTTTTTCTACAACGTGCTATCTCAAAGTTCCTCCAAAGTGACGTGACTGTTTTTTTTTTCTGGTAGATATTTATTGTTGTTTTTTTTTAAATCAAACAAATTGCCAAATATAATAGATTCGAATGAAAATAAAAGTGAAATTATGTGGCAACCTGTTATTTTCTGCTTGTTTTTTTTTTTGTTAAGAAACTGAATCTATGTATGTATTGCCAGGTTAATTGTTTGTCAACATCGAGTTTCGTTAATTTCTCTAACTTATGGCTAGGTATAGTATTCATGACCGGAACAAAAATTAGTTTTATATGTTTGAATCTGAAATGAATTTTATGAATATATGTATGTAAATCGACATTAAATAATTAAGAGCGTTTTTAATCTTATCATTGATTCTATTATCGTCGCATAAAGTTTTTTAGTGGTTGTTTATGTAGGTGTTTTACTTTTTTATACCTTCACAAGCAGAAACACATGTCGATCTAAATTGAACAGCGACGAGATGAGAAACATACAAAAGAAAAAATATTTCTTGTCAATGTCAAATGAAATAAATCCGTGGGGTGTGTTCGCAGTTAATTTTTATATCTTGTCGTTTATATTCATTTGTTTGCTTTTAATTTATTGATAACTTAAAACAAATTAAAAAGGAAACAAAAACAAGTTTTCATTCTAAAATGATTTAGCTTGATAGGAAAATGATTAAAGCTTTTGTTCAAAACACAAAAGGCTGATAAGATAAGATAACATTTTGGTGGTGATGGGGTGAAAACGTCAAATCACAAACCCAAATTGTTTAGATGTTGTGGTGTTTGTATTTTAATTCCGTATCTTGAAATAGATGTGGAATACAAAAACAACTCAACTGGGGGTAATTGACATTTTACTAAGGTGTGTGAATTTTGTACGATTATCAAGGATATTGCTATTTTTGTGAATAATATTTCCAATATTTTGTGATCAAGACAAAGTTGACTGAGTTTCATATTAGAGAATGTCTCTAATATGAAGTGAGGAGGAGGTAATGCTCCTTTGATCACAGATGACATTTCAAAATGAAAAATGGGTTTTATAAACGGTCGGACACGGTTAACTCAAATTATCTTTGATTCCGTGATCTGTGATCGGAGGGTCATTATCTAGGGAGGAGACAGCAACAATTTTGGTTAACACAATTATTACTCTCGAAGTTGCACTATGCACATTTTATTTTCAAAGCACTAATTAATCACCCAAGGCCCCAGTTATGGACTGTAAGAATTTGATTTCTTGATTAAAGTCTACTGTGGCCTCTTAGTCTCATAATTTCACAACCATTTTTTTCGAGATAGTAATAGCTTAGGGATACTGTGGATTATTTTCTTCGTTAACATAACGATTAATTCCTAGATTACCTCATTCAATCAATTTTTATTATCAGCTTGTTGAAGCAGATTGGTGATCTTTTTTGTTGTTTTTAAAAATTATGTCGCTTTGTTCTGCATGAAAACTAGGTCATCGATTTCCATTCATAATAGATAGGACCTGTATTCATAAAATTCAAATGTTGTTAGTTTAATCTCAAAAGAAAACTAATAATTATCAGATTAGATCTGGCAAATTAAATACAAAACAAATGAGTGCTATCGCATTTAGGAAACAAAAAACTTATAGGTTAACAAAAACGTACATAAAACATTATTCAAACTTTTTAATCAATAATAATAAATTTGTTTAATAACATATTTCTACACTTTAAGATTAAACATTCTCTTTTATGAAAGTGCTGATTTATTTAATTAATAATGTGAGCAGATTAAAAAATAAAATGAGAAACAATTTCAAGTGATATCAATTAGGTGTCATCATAAGTTAATTTTTAGAGCGTAGCATTTTAATTGATAGTTAACAACGTATAGAACACACACTAGCTAATGTGAATAGCAGATAATAGCATTTGGGTATAACATTAGTTATTAACTCGATTGATAAGTCAAAGTTTGACCTTTTTCATTATAAAATATTTCGAGATTTTCGTTTGAAATCAACCCAAATTAATCAGCAATAGACTTTGTTGGTTTTAATAAAGGATTGCAATCTACTTTTTTGAAGGCTTGTTGAAAAAAAATGAAAGAGATTATTAGGAAATGATGAAGTTAAACTTAATTTTTCAAAAATAGCTGATAGCTGATTAAAATTAGGTAAGGCGACAAAATATATTCTTGTAAGCATTACATTTGGCTTGATTTTTTTCAATACAAAAATTTAGTTGATCGTACAACAGCTCGTACGGAACGGGAGTATACAACTTGCAACCAATCCTGGTGTGCGTGTTTGACAGCAAGATCAACAATTTTCTGTCGAGTTTAAACAGCTAAGATGAGAAGCACTTTTTTAACACGAGAAAAACATTTGATTTGCTCCTAGGTGGCAGAGACTTGGACAGTCTGTAAAAAGTATTACTCACCATGGGGTAATGATTTCAATGCGCATAAAGACAAAACTTAATAAGGTGTTTTTTCTTCAAGTTATATTTTGTTGCGGTCAACATCATCAATTACTTTGCAAAAACCCATTACAATTTTCAATGATGTATACATGAGGTTGGGAATTGATTTTTTTTTAATAACATGTAATTGGGAACTGATTTTTTTAATTACATGTAATTTGTATTTGAATTTTTTTAATTACAGTTAAAAGAAATGTACATGTTTGTCTTTTTTTTCTATTAAAATTATATGTAATTGTAATGAAAACTTATTTTACTAATTAGCTTTGTGTAATAAACCAAAAGTAATTATTATTTCCCAACTCTGCCACGATTATAGCATTAATTTCAGGCAACAAAAAACTCATTAGATGGCCAACAATTTTTTTTTGGTTGCAAAAATCATTACTTACTTTTGAACGAATTGAAATATTTTGATGTTTAGTGAGTTTTCAAAAAATTGGTACACAAGGTGTTTCAGAATCTAATGCTTTGGAGCGATTTTTTATCAATTGATTTGTTTCAAAAAAGTTAATCTGGACACAGATTTGTTTTCCTAACAGTGTGACAAAAAAGTCTCGAACCAAAAGATACAAAATATTTTTCAGAAAAATGCAAGAAAAAAGACCAACAAAAGGTTTTTATTTAAATACACTTGACTCTCTAAGTCGTTCACAGGATTAAAAATTAGTTTCAGTGAGATAAAGTTGTGGGAAAATTTGAGTTAGAGATTAAATAATTACAGTATGGAAATTTGAGGGCAGTACTAAAACTATTCGAGTTAAAAGGAAATTCGACTTAATGGGAGTCGACTTTATTTAAGTTTTAATCAAGAATACATTAGTTTACAAATTCTTTTGTAATTATGTGTAGGAAATTATGAGAGAAAAATGTTTGATAAGCATGAAATGCGATAATTAAGTTAGCTAAAACAACTTCTTTCGAATTTTTGAAATGGAAAATAAATACGCTATCTTAATTCTTGATTGAATATGATTCTACGAAATAAACATTTTTGGAACGGGTTTCTAAGAAATAATTTTTTATATAAAATTCTTAAAATATTTTATTAGGTATCTACATATTTATGTGAATATAAAAATAAAGTTTCAAAAAAAAGTTGCCCACCCGTTTTAAAGATATCGAATTTTCAAAAAAAAAAAAACACAAATTGAATTTTTTTTCAAAAATTCAAAAAAACTTTTGTGTTGAAAATTTTGATTTGTAATATTTTTTAATTTTATCTATTTGAAATTTGTATATAAAAAATGTATTTAAATCTGCGTAGCCGATAATAAGAAAATACAAAATTAAAAAAAAAAGTTTAATGAGAAGTAATATCAATAGTTTCTATTTGAAATTTTTTGGTAATATATCGCACTAATTTGAGCATACAGAACTAGTTAAATAAAAACCATATGAGTCGTTTTTAAGAAAACAAATATTTTCATTAACGGTTTTTTTTTGCATTTGCATGGTAGGGACAATTATTTTTTCCCAAAAGTAAATTTTTTTCTTAAAATGCTTTACAAAGTGTGAAAAAAAACCTTAAATAGTAACCGAGTTTTATAAAAATTGACCATTTAGTTGTCATAATATTTTTTTGATTTTCAAAACAAAAATTTTGAAAATGTTTTAGAAATACAAAAAACTTTAGTGAAAAAAAGCTATGTGCATTGCTTAGAAACTTCTCACCCAAAAAAAATCTTCGCTGTAAATTTTACTAACTGTAGCAGTCAAATTGACAATTAATTGCAAAATTGAGTATTTAACAGCAACTGATTTCATATTCACAATAAATTGCAAGTTGAACAGCATTTGCTTTCACTATTGCAATAAAATTGTCAAAATGATCAAAATTTCTTGTAGTAAAATTAACAGTGCGTTGTAAATTTACTTTGTTTAATCAACAGATTTAGAATTATAAAATGAACTTTAAATATAGTTAAATCTATAACCTTTAAACATTTTAAGTACAAAAATTATAAAATTAACGTGTAAACTTGTGAAATACACAATACACACATTCAAATCTACAACCATTTTATGTTAAATAGTGAATATGACAGCTAATTTAACAATCCAAATACAGAATATTTTCATGCTTTTCAGAGTATAAAGTTCGTTGAAGTATAAAGTTCTTCGGTACATTTTTAATTTCAAGTTAATTTTTTTCCAAATGAATTAGCAAAGTTAAATCCGTTTTCGTTACCTTTTTTAATTGAAATTAAAATACGTACCAATTTAAGCATTTTAAGATCTTTTGTGTATTTATTTTTAAAAACTGTGGTATTGTGTTAATTTTATCGCATATACTTAAAGATTATATTATTTTAAAAACTAGATACTAAGCTTTCAAGTCAACTTATTCACCTATGTAATTGTATATAAGGGTTTTTCAAAAGGGACGCTCCAAAAGTAGAGCGACAGGGACAGCAAACGACGCCATATTTCTTGCCGCTCTTTTGACATTTCTCTTCAGTAAGGTTTGCCATTTCATGATGGAAAGATATACGAGCCAACAACAAGTCGAAATTATTAAAATTTACCACCGAAATTCGGAGTCAGTGGCCTCAACGTTAAGAGCACTACGTCCAATTTATGGTTGTCATAATCGTCCTAGCAGATCAACAATTGAGCGTCTAGAGGACAAATTTTAATCCACAGGCACAGTACAAAATGTTTCCGTGCCAGTGAGACAAAGAAGTGCCCGTAGTGTCGAGAATATTGCTGCCGCTGAGGCTTGAGTTGCAGAAAGCCCAAATGTATCTCTCACACGTCGTTTTTAAGCGTTGGGCATCTCTGTGACGTCGTTGTGGCGAATTTTGCGAAAAGATCTTGGCCTACATCCTTACAAGATTAAATTGACGCAAGAACTGAAGCCGCTTGACCACCAGAAGCGTCGTATGTTCGTGAATTGGGCTGAACAACTTGAAAATGATTCGGATTTTCATCGAAAAATCATCTTCAAGGATGAGGCTCATTTCTGGCTGAATGGCTTCGTCAATAAACAAAATATGCGGTATTGGTCAGGCAGCAATCAACACGTACTCCATGAGTCATCATTGCAAAAAAATTACGGTTTGGTGTGGTTTATAGGCCGGCGGCGTCATTGGGCCGTACTTCTTCCGTGATGATCAAGACCGGCACGTTAATGTGAATGGGGATCGCTGCCGTTCAATGATAACCGAATATTTTTGGCCCCAGCTTCAATAGGGCCAATCTAGACAGAATCAGAAGACAATCAGAAGATCGCAGGAATGAATCCCTGTCGAAATAACTTTTTATTTTGTTTGTTGACTCTCTAGGTAAAAGGTTACCTAACCGGCAAGGGCCTAGAAAAATCGATATTAACAATTTTAATGGATTAGAAGATTCAGGTCAATCGTCGGTAAATATAAGAAAGAATGTCAGAGACAAAATAGAGCCCTGAGGTACTCCAGCATTTTCATTGATATTGTCTCCCGTTGTTAACAAGGTTACGAAAGAGTATTTATTCCTTTAATTTTCGAATTCGATCAGCAAGTAATACGCTTTCATATGAGAAAGTAGTAAAAAAAAACTCCGACTATTTTCAAAAATGGAAAAATTTAAATTTTTATAGTTCCAACAAAAATGCAGCTGTTATACTTGAAGTTCCAAAAGAAGTATTTTACCTGCAATAATGCTTTATAAAATACAATCTTATCTTCTAAATTATTTTTGTTTTATCGCATAAACGAAAGACCATAAATAATCATCATCATATATTATCACAATCTAAAAATAATATTAACTCGTTTCGTAAGTTATTCCCCATCACATATACACGAACTTCCTAATATCATATGCATGCATGCATACATAGATACCTACTGCAGTAAATCTATTAATAAATTTTCCAATAACTCTCATTGAAATATGTGAACTTTCTAACCTAGAAAATAATATTGTTAAATTGATTTTAACATCACACAATTAATTCAAATATTCATATTCACACTTGAAAAAATTCATTCAATCAATCAATTATACACGCGGTGTCAGTCGTGTGAGTACAATGCAAAAACATGTTGTGTTGTCGTCTTCGTTGTCTATGGAGTAGACTCTATGACCTACACTATTGACCTTCAATTAAGGGACAACAACGACGACGGACGCTATATGTACGTGCAAGCAGGTACTATGGCACCGCAATTTTAGTGCCAGAACATTTTTAGTATGTACGAATATAAAGAAGCATTTTTTTTTTAATCCACAGTGATGTGTACAAAATTTTGACAATTTTTTGCATTATTTTAATAAGTAGTGATAAGTCACTTTTGTGTAAAAAAAAAATGGTTCAACGGATTAGGTGGCTAAGTCATGTAAGCCAAGGCTGCTTATCGACCAAATCTTTAAATCCATACTCATGACGGTAAGACCTCAGTTTAAATGACATTATGCAAGTGAAAGGAAACTCGAACCAACTAGACGAGCAAAAGTTAAAGGAGTGAGTTGGGACCCGAGTCCACCTCAGACTGAAGCCGCATCCTTAATTCAGTAACCAAGTTACTTGCAAAAGGAAGTATTTTTAAATTTTATTCTTAAATTCTAAAAAAAAAATATTTTCATAAAATTAATTTTACACAGCACTTTATCTGTGGTATACCCGGGCCGAGAGGTCTGGAATAAGTGGTGTTGTGGTGGCATTGACAGTGGCAGCTAATAATTGTATCTAACACTTTTCGCAGCTAACAATCAATTGAACTGCAATCAAGAGCTAATATAAATGTATAGCTTATAGCTATTCCTTGGGATAGACTAGAGAGGTGCTGTGTTCATTCACTTGAGTGTGAAAATTCTCAAAAAAAAAAAAAAATCGATTTAAAAAATAGTTTTAAGCACTTGCGTTTTGTTATTGTGTGTGCAATTTTTTTTTTTTTTTTAATAATTATTTTCGAGAATACTCAACGTCGACAGTTGAAAACGTTCGAAAATTTGCATGTTTATTAAAGAAAATAAAAACAAGTCTTCTGAAAGAGTTTGCAGTTACGCCATTATAGAGAGGAGAGTATACCTTGCAAGAGGTCAAGTGGAATAATGTTTTTATTTTTTCTTGTTGTTTTTGTTTCCTCAAGCGCTGACGTTCGTTGCCATCATATCGTCACTGGCTTGTCGGCTTGCCCTGTTGCGTGTCGTCTTGTGTTGCTGAATTGCTGAACTGCAAAATGTTGAACTTTGAATGTCAACGGTTGACCTTTGTGATATTAAAATTGGATTATACGAAAAAAAAAAAAACATAAAGGAGAGTTTTTCATTGTGGTTTCTTTTGAAATCACTTTCGACAAAGAGCTTCTACACAAACGTTAACATAAAAAAGAATAATTACAATAATAACACAACTGGTTAGCAACAAGTAGCGTGATGAATTGAGTTAAATATTTGCATCGTTTACGGAAAATCACCATCAACTGGAGTTTACGTAGAATTCTCGCTTATTGTTTGTTGGTATCAGATGCACTCAAGTGCCAACAAAACCACCCAACTATTTACTTTAAGTGAAAAAGCAGTTTTTATGTAAATAAGGCCGTAAGTTAAATTTGTTGATAAAAATGGTTATTTTGTTAATTTGTATACTGATTGCACTGTTCAACAAGGTTTTTACTACAAAAACTAAAATATACTTTTCATAAGGTTTTTAGGTGTTCTGAACTCGAATACGAGGTCTGAAATATTCTGGCAGCTAATGTTTATGAGATATTAACGTTTGAAAATTAAAAAAAAAACAAGGTTTTATCGAAGTTTTTTATCACAGCTTTGAAAGAACTTGTTTTTATTTTTTATTTATTTTTCTCAATAACTTTGTTTTTTCTCTGGAAAACTCACAATTAGCTGAAAGTTCATGATGAGAACATTTTTAAGCATAAGAATGTTCCGAAAAACACTAATTCCTAAAACTGTCCTGTAGAAAAATTTACTTTAAATAAATAAATTATAAAAATAAATTAAGTTGCGCAACAGCTCATAGGGAACCAGGGCCTAGTGACTAACATCTCTCAACCATTCCTGTGTGCGTGTTGTTCGCAGGAATGGAAGGGACCTACAATTTTTTGCCGAGCCTGAACGGCTAGATGAGAAGCACTTATTCATGACAAGTATACTCTTGGAGGATTTGTCAGTCCCTCGCAAGAGGCTTGTACCTCGAAAAAAAACATTTCTGTTTTTAGTTGGCAGTGGCCGGGAATCGAATCCAGACTTTTGGCATGACAGTCGTACGCACTAACCATTATGTACTACAGAAAAATGAATTTACGACTTTTAAACTAAGTACAGGCACATATGCGACCCGCCTGGAAAAATGACAAGTTTTTGTCAAGGCCCTGAATATGCTTAGGTAGGGGCAATCTAGACTAGAACAACTTGTATAATACTAGTGAGGACCTCGCTAGAAAAAAACTAGTTGGATGAGTCGTTTTTATCCCATCACAGATACCCTTTATAAAAAAAATAACTTTATACCTGGGTTCGGAAACGCACCCTCATGGGCGGCTCGCGAGCGAGCCATTTCAAATGAGCACTTACCGATACGCTCGCCCATGAGCCATCAGGTGTGAGCGCTTTTAGTTTGCCTCGCTTTCGCGAGCATACGATTTATAACCGCTCACGTAAGGTAACAAAAATAAAGGAAGCTAATTCATAAACCCATTTTCTACATTGCATTGAAAAAATAAAATAAAAACCTATTATGCTCATATATTGCTTATAAGCTCTGATGAGCGCTCCCATCCGCTCCCGCTCGTCCACGAGCCGTGGGCCTTACCATATGCTGTTCTCGCTCTTGTCCATGATGGTGCGTTTCGCGCTCTTGCCCATGACCTTTTGAGTTAAGGAGCTTGGGAGCCTTTGAACCCTGTTCGCGGGCAAAATATGAGCTGATACATTTTATGAGCACTCATGTGCGAGCGTTTCCGTAACCTGCTTTATACCTATCATACTCGTACAATGGTAAGAAAAATTAAAGTAGGTATATAAAGGGTTTTTCAACAGGGACGCTACAAAAGTAGAGCGACAGGGACAGCAAACGACGCCATATTTCTTGCCGCTCTTTTGACATTTCTCTTCAGTAAGGTTTGCCATTTTATGATGGAAAGATATGCGAGCCAACAACGAGTCGAAATTATTAAAATTTACTACTTTTACTTTTAATTGACATGAAATTTACTTTATTCGAAATATAATCTTCTGGCATTATAATTTAAATTTGATTTCTGGCACATGACCGCCACGGCTGGCTCAGACGTAGTCTAATCTGGAGGTATATCGGCAATAACCTTTAAATTGTATCGTTGTCCTCCAAGTGATCAATCGTTTCGCATATCCCCACACCCAAATATTTGAGCGGTGTTTTTCAGTAAAAAAATTCTATTATTAAGTTTTTATTTTTCATACATTGTTAAAGTTCTTTAAATTCTCTTTTGGTCCACCCTGTAGCATGACTTTAAAATTCTATGAAATAACCAAACAAACGCACTTATTAATAAATATCATCACACTTATTTGAAAGTTGAAAGTAAATACCCAGTTGTACTGTTTGAATTGCGCCCCAGTGCGGTAATTCCTTTTTTTTTAATTTTGTGGCGTTTTCAACCTTCATACTTGATGTACCTACTACTCTACTCATATAATACGACTTTATTAATTGCTTTATTATATTTATTATTGTGTTTATTTGTTCGAATTGAGTGTATAGGGAAATACGTATTTGTGCTAAACCAAATGACGTCAAATGCAGGATAAGCTGCAGCTGATTTGTTAGCGATATATATGCATATTATTCAACTCTATATAGAGAAGCGAAAAATATTTTTTATTCAACACGCAATAATTGAGTTTTTTCCTTTCTTTTCTTTCTTTTGCTGAAATGTATATAAAAGCTGTCTCGTTTTTTAATTAAAAACAACTCAGCTGAGTATACTACGACTATAATACTTACTCGTTGTATACAAGTAAGTCCCCGAAGATGATGATGCGTGTCATTAATTGACACACAAATCACGTTCAGCAGAAATGTTGTCAGCTTTAGATACGTATTTTGTATGTACATACAGAAAAAAGCACTGTTCATGTAGATACATCATTCTTTTGTTATGAAGAAATATTGTATATGTCAGATGACTTTGATAATAAACTCAGAGTCAAATGATTGGGTATAAGGCGGTTTTTTGATTTAAAAAAAAAAAATCTTGCTGGATTTCAGAACTCAGTAGACTCAAGTCGTCAATGACAAGCCTTGTCATGAAAAAATGACGACTCGTTGTCTTGGTGTCATCTCACTGATCACACGCCATGTTCGTCTTAACTTGGTTTTCAGTATCGTCGTTAAGCACTATGGTCTCACGCTCACCACGCTATGGTCTCGCCGTGACATTTACACGCTGTTAGTGGCATTGAGCATGCTTTTCCGTCATCTCGTTTTCGTCTCGGTATAGTCCGGCCATTTTGCGTTTTTATTCAATTTTTCAAAAAGGTTAAAATACGTTAAAATCGTGGCAAAAAGACCGAACGTGGTTTTCAGTGTCGTGGTCGTTGTATTCGTCTCGCTGTTGTCTCTCCACGCCCATTTACACAGCTATCTGAGTCGTGGTTTTCTCGCTCTGGTCTCGCCATGACATTTACACATAGTTCTTTTTAATCATTGGGCAACTTTTATCGTCGTCTCGCTTTGCTCTCGGCTTAGTTTTCGACTTAGCGTCAGTTTAGTCTCGGTTTAGTGTCAGTTTAGTTTCGGTTTAGTGTCGGTTAAGTATCGGTTTAGTATCGGTTTAGTGTCTGTTAAGTGTCCGTTTAGTGTCCATTTAATCTCGGTTTTAAGTTTCAGTTAAGTCTCGGCTTAGTCTCGGTTAAGTGTCCATTTAGTCTCGGTTTAGTTTCGGTTTAGTCTCTCACTGTAGACCAGCCAAGGTTCAACTAAAAAGGTACCTAAATTTTTAAGCTGCTGACAACGGTTTCTACTGACCCAAGAAAACTGAGGACATTGAAATTTGACACCTCCCTACCGACTAAACACACCCTAAGCTGGTCAATGGATTCGCGCGAGCGGAATAAAGAACTCAAAAAGGAGTATTAATCCAAGAAAGCTGTTGGCTTTCCTTAAAGGAATTCTTTAAAGCAATTTTTTTAAATAAGACCATGACTAGATGAAACGAAAATTTAAGGAGAAAACCTCGTGTTAATGCATTTGGCGAGACCCTGAGGAGACGAACACCATTTCCACAAACGAGAAAACCACGTATAAACGGCCAAGGCGAGACGAGTACCATAACAAAAAACGACAAAACCACGTGTAAAGGTTCTCGGCAAAATTACGCCAAGAAATCGTCATTATCGCTATCGTGGATATATCGTAGGGTTCGTCATCGTCGTCGGTATGACGCAGTACTGCTACTTGCAAGATTTTGATGTGGGAGATATCGTCTACAACCCATACATTCTACATTCTACTTTTATAAAACTTTTCTTTAAGAGTGTTAAACAATGACTGATAAAACTTTGAAATTCCAAAATCCGAGCTATTCAATGGATAAAACAATATACAAATCTCCAAATGAGATTCATTTTTCTCTCGGCGATAAATGATTAGTGGTTAACCGAAACCTAAAAAAAAAATCTAAATAAAAGTTTCTCACCGAGAAAACCGAAAAGTTCACTTTAGGTTAAAGCCTAGTACGCAGATCAAGTAAAGAGAAATTTATGTCTTAATTTTTTTTCTAAGACAAATTTTGAAGGTGTAGAGATAAAACAAAAGTCAAACGAGAACAGTAGCGTAGCTGGAAATTTTAAGAATTATAAGATTTCCTTCACTCACAAATTAAAAAATTTTATATACAGAAATCAGATTCTTTCAAAGCATTTGCAGAGCAAGAAAATTTGAGCACCTGGGCTTGTTGGGGAACAACATAATATGTGGATGGAAGAAAATACCTTTAAAAAGACTAAAATTTTCATTTATTTTTTTTTCTCTAAAGGTGATTTTAGGCCAGTTGGTTGACATTTGGACCAAAATAAACTTTTTTCGTAAAAATATAGTTTGTCATCCTTCAAGTCATCAACTGTCAAATTAAATTGACAGATGGTTCCGATGTCGATGGAATAAAAAAAAACCTCTAAAAATTACGATTTTTTTTTTAAATTTATTACTTCTCCGCAAAAAACTGACTTCAGAGCAATTGGTTGACATTTGGACATTTCCGTCAAAACATAGTTTGTCCCCCATCTGTCAAGCCACTAACTGTCAAATTCTTCTCTAAGAATTTAGAAATTTTGTAAGTTTTTTTTAACTTCTCCGAAAAAGGTGATTTTAGATCAATTGGTAGACATTTGGAACAAAATAAATAGTTCTTTTTTCTATCTGTGAAGCTATCAATTAAAAAATTCTATGGAAGGATGGATGTGATGTCGATGAATAAAAAAAAAACCTGCCAAAATCATAAATGTTCAGAGTTTTCCACTGCTCCAGAAACCAACTTGATTTTTGTTAAATCAATTTGCTGATTCCAACTCGGTTTGGAAATAAATTTAAATTTTGAATAGAAGAAAATATTTTCCAAATCTGTATTTGGCCTTT
The DNA here is from genome assembly GCA_946251815.1 of Dasysyrphus albostriatus. NCBI lineage: Eukaryota > Metazoa > Arthropoda > Insecta > Diptera > Syrphidae > Dasysyrphus > Dasysyrphus albostriatus. The sequence continues at coordinate 12,720,147 of OX276335.1, forward strand.
TTGTACCCCTTCCCATTAGCTACGCCACTGACTATTTTAAAACAGCTATTCTATATATTCTGTTCTCAATTCTGATGTTATCATTTTCATTACGCATTTTATATTTTATTTCAATCATGCGTTCTCAAAACGTCTTTTAATAATCGAAAGTATGAAACAGGGTGATGATTTTAGTTTATGAAAAGTGAAATAAACATAAAACGTCACAATGTGTCCGGAAAAACATTGTTTCATTCTTTTTCCGCGCAAAATATAGTGGAGACTTACTTTTGCCTTTTCATGTACAGCGGCTACGACGTCAAATTTTGCGCTGGAGCTGCGAGCTGACTGGAAAAAAATCCGAAATAAAATTTGTCCTGGGAAAATTTTATATGGGAGAAAAATTTTGTCTCGATGTGCGTACTAGGCTTAAACGGTTATTAAGTGATCATTTTTAAAAATCTCGGAAGATAAGCAAAGTTTAAAAAACTTTTCAATAGATTGAGTTTTACTTTCAACCTCTGAATTTAGCTATTCAACTTCTATAAGAAGCTTCTTTTAGAAGCTATGCGACACCTGGGCAAAAAAATGTCCAGTTTAATGATTAGGAATTCTAATCTTGTTGGGTATAGTTTACAGTGGATTCTTGTAAAAGAATTCATGTAAGTTGAACTGAACTTAATACAAATTGCGTATGACAAGGCCCTCACTATGTCACTGACGAGTCCAAGTGAGTAAGCCGGACGGAACGCCAATTCGTAGGACAAAAGCCATAAAAAGCTATTTTGAAGCTATTCAGTTTAGTCAATAAAACCTGAATTCATGAGCAGTTGATTCATGAAGTTGTGTCACATTCGTAACAAAAAATTTGTGATGTTTTGTTATGATTATGATTATTATATTTAAAAAACCATACAGTCTTAATTTACAATCTAGTCTAAAGGTAGTGTAGGTAGGTAGGGTAGGTCGTAAACTTTCAGCGCATAAAGTAATTTTTTTTAACATGTCTCAAAGTGTAACTTTCAATTCTTTTTTTTTTTTTTGTATTATTTTTCCCGTAATCGATGATCCTCTATTAATGCCATCATTCTAAGTAGGTATCACATCAGCTGAATGTTATCGTTATTAGATATTCAGTAGTTAAAAACCAACTCTCCTTGACAAAAATGACCTCAATCGAGTGACACTGAGTGTACTAATTCTTTATTAGAGCAGTTTTTTTGTTTTGCTAGGGTATATAGGTACAGTACAGTATTGAAAATGAAACAATGCATTATTTTTGATGTAATTCCACATTGTTTTTGGTATTAAGTGATACTTCCGTCAAGAGACTACTGCTGCTGCAATATTTCCTGCTAAATGAATCAGAATGGGAAATCATGTATTTTTTTTTTTTGTAATTTGGAAATAACACGATTCGGTTGAATGAACATTATTGAGGTTAATAAAAAATAAATCTGATCTCCTTCGATGAATGTGGAGTCATGTTTTGAGATTTGAAAAATTGCATTTTGCCACCTAATAATCGTGCTCTTTGTTTCCCGGTGCGCGATGTTTGATCTTGACTGTATATAATTATAATGTCAGAAAAAAGAACGATAAGAATACCGGCTTTTGTTTGATGTGTTTATATAGAGATAATAATAATAAACATTAAAAAGAGAATGCTGGCGCTGACGCTGATGACATTGCTCAATCAGTTCAGACAAACCTGCATATATATAACAAATCAAGACTTAAGAAAACATTAATTATCTCGAAAACAACTTTTTTGTTATTTAAGGAACTACAATAATTTATTTTGTTTAAATTTATTTATTTTTATTTTTTATTATTTTCATTTCATGGGCGGTAAATACTACTAACTACTCGTCATCTCTAAAAACGCAAATTAAACGTGAAATATAGTAAATCAGGGAGTTAGGTGCAGACGAAGCGACCGGCGTGTAGGCCGTGCTATAAATCAATATTTTTACAAACTATGAGTAAGAACAATTTGATTAATAAAAAGTCATTAATAAATTGAAATTGAAGTGCGAAATGTAAGCAATAAAACAACATTGTATTTAATTGATGTTAATTAACTTGTACCTAATTGACCAATTTACTGTTGGTGGATTGGCGGGTAATTAAGTTAAAAAATATCTTTGTTATTTTTGACAAAAAAAACTATTTACACAAAACAACAAACGCTTGGTGACAAACATGCTATTTACAAGCTCAAATGACCGAACTTACAAGCAAAGTGTTCCAGTTCACATTTATTGATAAAGTGTGTGTGTGCACATGCCATATAATCGGTGATAAGAGTTCTAGTTGACTGTAGTAGATTTTCGTAAAAACTTAGCTTACTAGACGTGAATAAGCAGTTTTTTTTCAATACGTTCTTTGTATTCGTGTTCGAAAGTAAATCTTATCGTGAGTTTTACCTGAATAACATTCAAATCTGAAAAATTGACATTTGACTTTTCGCCCTTTGAGGGGTTTCACCTGAAAAAGCAACTTTTTGTGCGTTTCGACTGGAAAAAGTTCACGCGGAATTTTTAAAGCTATTCAGCCTTAATGTGAGTTTCACATTGAAAATATTTCACCCGAAAAATGTTTGTTTCCCCGAAACATCAAAACCTATTCAGCGTTATTATGAATTTCACATGGAAAATATTTCGCCTAAAAAATGTTTGTTCCCCCGGATTTTTAAAAGCTATTATGAGTTCCGCCTGAACTTCTCTTAGCCTTAAGTGAACAGAAAAAACTAGCACAAAGGCACCAGTCAGTACTCCCTGTTTTTCTTTCGTTCAAAATAAGTGAAAAATTCCTAGCTCTTAATTACGAATAATTACGAAATGAGAACTCACAAAATAGGGAATTTTTCGTGTTTCGGGTGAAACTCACAATAGGCGAAAAGTGAAATGTCATGTTTTTTCCGTGTGGAATGATGTTCATGTGAATCTCACAATGAGTCTGATTATGAGTTTCGACCGAACTACTCTTACTTTGAAATATACAAAAAAAACTTGCAAAAATAGGCACCAGTAACTGATGTTCTTCTTTCGTCTGCCGTCAAAAAACAAGTGAAATAATTTAAGCTCTTAGGTGCCATACATTTCGCTTGAAATAAGTACTGACAATAACTGGAATTCTCGAATACTAAATATTTTTCGATTGACACTCACCACAGGCGAAAAATAAAATGTAATTTTTTCCGGATGGAATTTTGTTCGGGTGAAGCTCACAATAAAGCTGGTTCATTGTTCGAGAAATCCCCTTATTATGAGTAGGTAGTTACTTCAAGGGAAATTTATAGTGATTAAGAGCTTTAATTATGGCGGCGAACGAAATAAAACAACGGGTACTCGTTCCCATCGCGAAAGTTAAAAAATTAGTTAAAAAAAATGTAACTCTTAATTACGATACACTTAGACCCGTTTGCTGATACAAAACTTAAAGATTTATGTTCTACTTAAAAGCTTATGTTCTACTTTTTCCTCTGCGTAAACTGTCACATAAGCGCTTATTTTTTACTTAAATATTTAAGTTTCGTATCAGCAAATGGCCCTTAGTCTGAAATGAGTACTCACAATGAGGGGAGTTTTCCAACATTAAACATTTTTCGGGTGAAATTCACAATAGGCGAAAAGTAAAATGTTATTTTTTTTCTGGGTGAAATGTTGTTGGGGTGAATATCACAAAAAGACTGAATAGTTTTAAAATTCTGGATAAACAAAAAATTTCTCGGGCGAAACTCACAAGAAGGCTGTTTTAATTTGAGTTCTATCAATTTGTGGTTAAGAAGATGATCAGGTAATTTTGAAGGGGAAAATTATTTTTTCTTGATACTGCAATAAATTTTTGGGAGAATATTCAAATATTTCGTTATGTTACATGAATATAATCTCAAAAACTTTGAGAATGAGGTTGGATTGAGGGTAGTAAAAACATTTGTCTGATTTCTGGAAAAAATTGCGTTGGCAGTAGGTACCTACGATTGACGTGCAGTTGCACCGAACAAAAGTTCAAATAAACTTTTTTAAACGGTTCTTAGGAATTGATCTCGTTTATTTTGTGCATGTTCTCTTAATAAGCCTTCGATTGATCGACTCGAATTATTAAGTATTTTTTTCTAGCAGACCATACAAACAATTTGACAACCTCTCCCAGAGACAAACTAGAGCTCACGAAGAAACTCGGTAAATGCTACATAGAAGAGACCTGCATCGTGGCTGATGGGAAAACTATTGAAATTGATTGCAAAACTTGGTTTGGGTCAGTAGCGCAACAATCAGTCATAATTATTTTACCTCCTCGTGGTGGTTGAGGAACTATTTGCGTATGCCTATGGCCCAGATTTCAGGGATAGGTTAATGAAGTTAGCATTCTTCGTAACTTATAAGAAAGAGATAAGAAATGATAACACGTTGCCGAACTTTGGCTTTTGTACCGGGACAAAGATTGGTTTCTGGAATTTGAAGGTGCTCAAAATGACAGATTCCTCCAATTAAAGAAAAAATTCATGCGGAATAAAATGGAATAGTAAAATTAGATGGTTGGAGTCGGGGAAGTTAAGGTCTCCACCTCGTAACACTATACGACTCTATTGCGGAAAGGCACTTGGAAGTTGTCGTGAATCTGGCGTTAGATTGCTGCTTTCCAAAATAGATCCCAAGAGCTTAATTTCCTGGGAGTCTTTACCTGATAGAATTATGAAAGTTAGGTTTCGGATTAGAGTCCGTGCTACGCCCTAACAGAGCTCTCCTTCTGTCGAGAAGAAGGAGGTTTTTTTAGCCGACTGAGTGCTGCTTTTGATAGAACACCACGAGGAGATATCATGATATTAATGGTAAACTTGAATTCTAAAGCGGGCACTAACAATGACGGGCATGTGTTGGTGACAGCAACGGCAATGGAGAAGGTTTTTACGGTTTTTCTAAGGCCAACCGCCTTGTAATAGGAGGGACGGTGTTTGAACACAAGATGTGCCACAAAATCAGTTGGGTCTCGAAGTGTTTCCAAGACGTTCATAACAGAAGAAGTGCAGACATGGGAATGGCCCGGGACCATCATCTGATGGTTGCTACGGTAAGATTACGCACAGCTGCTGTTCGGAGATTCCAAGAAAACACCTAAATGCACAAGTTCAATACAGATAGAGTTAAGGATACCGCAGTTCGCCAACAACTAGGGGACCACCTTTCACAAGGATTGAAAGCAGTCAGTAGCACGGAACCCACCTCTATAAAAAACCTTTAGGGTGCTGTGAAAAATGTTTTGTTATCCGGTACTGAAGAAACAGTACCTGGCTTTACGAAGAAATTTGGGCTAGGATCGAAGAAAAAAAAACAGATCAAAGCCTGCATTGCATCTACTGCAGCAGAGAAAAACGAGCTAAGGTCTGCGTATCGCATTTATTAAAATGAGTGAAGTTCACCGAAGCGTCCGACGTGAAAGGAGTAACTATGGCCGTTTTCGAAAACGTCATCTGCGTCTAAAATGCATTATCAAAATGTTCCTTAACGCAAATTGCTAAAGTCACATGTTGGAAAAAATGGAGTCAACGAACAAAGCACCTATTTCAAAAGCCAGAGAGCGTGCTTGTAAACATCAAATAAGTTTGCAAGTAATTTGAATGACGTTGATCAAACCGATTTTATGGAATGCTTCAAAAAATGACCATCAATCGACAACGAAATTGTATTTGATTTGACGTTTTCGAAAAGTAGAAGAAGCCGCAGGTAGGTGTGACAGTAGGACGAACAGGTGCCCAAAGCTCTAAACAACACTTGCAAGTTTCAAATGACCAAATGATTGTCAAGCTCCCAAAGAAAGGAGACCGTTCGCAGTGCAAAAACTGGTAACTGGAATTTGAGTGCTGCCTGAAAAATTCAATGTTATATCAAAAATCGGTTGGAGCTGTTAAAGGCAACCTCGAAGAGACACTCAACGTCGAACAAGCAGGATTCCGCACTGGATCTTCCTTAGTGATGGACCACATCAACACCATGCCGATCACCAACGAACGGTGCGTTGAATATCGATCACCACTTAACTCACTGTTAATGGACTTCGAATAACTGCCTGACGAGAATAGAGTGCTGCAAATGGAGCTGCAGCTGCAACTGGTAAAAAAAATGCTGTACATGATTTTTATTACTCGTCCACAATGTGCTGTACAGCTTTCTGGCATTTTTGGCTTTCGAAGTCAGCTGTGCGAATTTAATTTAACACAAAAATAAAAATTAAAACAAAAATAAAGTGGATAATGATGAAATGGAAGCTAAAATTACTTTACGTCTTTATCAGAGATTAAAAAGAATTTGAAACTCCCTTCAACCTCCATGTAAACACTTGGTTGCGCTCACAATTTGGAAACGTCAAAAATGCTGCATGCAAAAGTTAAAAGTTGGCCAACTTGTCAAGCTGCGTCTGCAGCTCCGTCTGCAACTGCGTCGTGTTCTGTTCGTATAATTGGATTTGTGTGTATTCAACATTTTGACAGCTATTCCAGTTGCAGCTCCAGTTGCAGTTCCGTCTACATTCTGTTCAGGCAGTAAGCGTTCGAAAGACTCAAATGTCACCAATTCTGTTCCAGTTGGTGATAATTTAATTGAGTGGAATCTGCAATCACACTTCAAACATGTGGGCTACAAGGGAAAAGTGTGCTTACCCTCTCAAAAAAATCATGGCTCTCCATAGAATGACAACAAGGAACATGGAGCAGCTGCAACCGTTGGGCTTAAGATCAAAACCGAAAAAAAATCAAAAAGGATCAGCCATGGAACTTCCTCATCTACCCAAGTAGATATTTCTGGACAACCAGTAGAGATGGTAAAAAGTTCAGCCGAATGGGGCTAGGCTGCGTTCGGAATAAGTTCAAAATTTGGAGAAACAACTCCATTCTCTGTAACAACTCTTCTTGGCGAAGAACGGTCGAAGAAGGATAAGCATAACTGGGAAATAGTTGGAGAGAGCCGAGGTACACCTTTAGAAACCGTACACGATGGGGTAGTGGAGAACTTATACCCTGCATAGGGAACCTCATGGACGTAACAGGTCCAAGGATTTAAGTAATTAAGTGCATAGAAGCCATCCAAGGAAATCATTCGGACTGGACATACAGCAAATTTCGTCCTAAAATGTCTGCCTTAACCAGGGAAGATTTTGATGGCAATCATCCTCGACAGCTGCGTTAACAACTGGCATTAACAACTGCGTCATCACCAATTACTTTTCCAGCAAATGGAATCAAAAATCTTGGGGAAACCAAATAAAGGGAAAATCTGTTTGACGATGTCTCCCCCACATAAGCAAAGTCGATGTGACTGATATTCGCTGCAATCATTTTTGCCCTGGAACTTAATTCTGCCAAATCTAAACTGGTATGTTTAGGACGACCAAGCAGCTCCGAGAATGTAAGAGTACCCTCAGTCAGCAACTGAAGGAACACAAAGATCAGTTTATCCGATGGAAAATAAGTTTTTTAGGATTTGATTAAAACCTTTGTCGCAACATGATATATTTAGTTCTTTCAAAAAAACAAGAATCAGCTGTATCACGAGCTTGACTGATATGATTGATCAGTGATACATTACGTAGGTACATTTTGCATGAACATTTACAAATCCATTTTTGTATATGACATAAGCCCCGATATCAGGAATTGAATAAATTCTTTGTGTTTAGATTGAGTCGCATATTAGACATGATGACTTTCTATATTAATGTGCAGTTTCTATCGAAAAAAAGTACACTTAATGATGTTTACTCATACCTTTTTTTTTTTATAAAATTGAAAGTCAAAACAAAAAACCATACTTGTATGTGGCATTAAATGATAACATTTCAATTGCAACTTAACACGTGAACATTTGTTTATTGTTTCTTTTTTGTTGATGAAATTCAGTTCCTAGAGTTTTCATTTGTTTCAAAATTAAATAACAATATGCAAATTGTCAATTCACGTGTATAACATTTCATTCGAGCTATAATTTTTAGTTAAAATATCAACTGGGGACAAACAAATTATTTGTAATGTTCGCAGTAAGTATAGCTCAATGCTGTGGGAAAATAATATTTTATTATTCATCAGATTATGGTCGATAAGACTTTAAGTGACTAATTTTTTAGGGGGATTTACAACTTTTTATTTATTATTTTGTTTTCTTACTTATGTGTGTTTATAAACAATAATTCTGGATTAAACTGCATTTGTTTCTCGAGAATTATTTTTTATCCGGTTTCAAGTTCGTTCGTTTCCTTGAGTAATCGATAAATCTATCAAGCCCTTAAGCAAAATTCACTAATTCTTAAGAAATTGAGATTAAAAACAAAATAGCTAGGAAAAATAGAAATAAAATAGGTGCATTAGTGTTTTATAACGAAACCCATACCTTTGGCAGAAGACGTTTAATTGTTGCAGCGCGGCATGGTTAAAGGCTCGACTGTGAAAAATGAAAAAAAAAACTTCGAACCACACTAAAGAAGAAATAGGACGTTGGTCGGCTTAGCCCAGAGGGAGTCTCCAGACCCTACAATGAGCATCTGAGCGAGAAGCTATCACCTGCCACTTAACGCCAACAACCAGTGGCCCCATCATCATCAGAAAGACAGCCTGAACAAAAATAGACAATATCACCAACAAAAAGAACCCGTGGTACGAGATAGAGCGAGAAATAGGACAAGAAGAGAACCCAGCTCCAATCAAAGAAGACCCAGTACCACCATCTATTATAGAAGAAGTAGACTTGGAAGAAACAAAAGAACAACAGGACCACTGGATATGTTGGTTTACCTGCGGAGTATTTAAGCACGGAGGGATGCGAAACATGCACCAGCTCATGAACCAAGTTTGGGTGGAAGGAAGCAGGCCCGATGACTGGTCTGTCAGCTGCATATGTCCCAATTATAAAAAAGGCGATCCTATGTCCTGCAACAACGATTGAGGACTTATCCCTGATAAAAGCCGAATACAAGATCCTATCCAACGTACTGTATCCAACGTCTTAAGTTGTTAAGTTGAGTTGATAGCGACAACAAAAGAACGACATCTTAGTGTAGATCCGAAGACGAATTACCCTAGCAAACCGGTGCTACTTTGGTTCATGGAACCGAGTGGCGATAAGCAAAAACGGAGAGCTTATACTGGGCTGTATCGAGTGAAAAATTCTTCGAGGGATATTTCGTCCAGTCAGCAAGGAGTGGAAGGAAAACATACAACTTCAAACTTTTTAAGCTGAACTAAAAATATGAAGATAGTGCAGAAAATCAAAACACGTCGACTATGTAAATAGGTTATACAAGAGCACCTAGCAATTAGGCCTTAATCTCTTGGTAGTGGCTTATCACACCTGACGAAGCCAACTTAAGCGTTGGCCATAGCCGTTGATGTAGCAAACCTCCTCGAGTAAGCGAAATTACTAATTCTTATCATGTCCTCATAAAGAACCAACACATTTACTATGCACCACCATAGGAAGCGTGTAAGGTGTCAATTTCCAATCGCTTTTGTCCTTCAGAGGCAAACTCACCTTGGTTAGGATCTTTTCTATCATATCAAGAATGGACCTCTCACTAATGATCCACCGCAAATTTCGTACAACCACAGCCACTACAGCACTCCCCGATCCTTCGTTCTTTCGATCCTGCAGTGAAACAGGAACGAGAAACATTGGTTTGATTTTTAAGACAACTACCAGGGTTGAAAGTATCAGTTCTGCTAACCAAACCTTTACCTACTGTGTTTCGCCGCACAAACTTCATAAGGATGCTAGTTGGAGTGGAAAGTGAAAATTCTAAATCATACGAACAAGTTAGTCGTGATCTGGGTTATAACCTCATTATCATCCAATAAGCTACTAATACTCATCCACCGATGCGTTGCCCAGGTGCCACCTTGCGGAGGCAACAGTTCGGCAACTTTTCGTTCGCGTTAATAATCAGACTGCATCAGTTCTTCCGAAGAAGATAAAAAGAGTACCGAACATCACTCATCACTGTGGCCCAATTCAGCACCTCCAATGAATGGACAATAATGATTCAGCCAAGAGCATTAAAATCTGAACCCGCAGGTTCAAGAGTTCGAAAAAGATCTAACCTACGGATTAAAGACCTAACCGGATTAGAAAGCTTGGTCGAGATGACTGGAAGTAGCGTGCTCGAGATCGTAGAGAATGGAAGGCTGTCGGGTATCAGGCTACGACCCATCATAAATAGGGAGCCGGATAAGTAAGTTAGTAATGTTCATTGTTCATGTCCTACTAAGTATGAAGCTGTCTTTGAAACGTCCTTGGTTGTAGATATAAAGTAAAAGTTTGGCCAACCTCAGCTTTGAGAGTTCTTTCCAATTTTCGAATCTATTGGTTTCCTCTATAGTTCTTTGATTTTTAATCACATTTTCCCTTAAGCCACAATAGGATTCAGGTCCCATTAAGGGAGTCATTGCATCTAATTCTTCATTTTATAGACATCAATGACCAGTTATCTAATAAAGTGTGACGCTATTGTTTTTAAGTTCATTAAGTCTGTTTAAACATTCCCATTCAAACCTCTTTAGAGGTGATGGTGTAGCAGCTCAGTGCTCTGATTTCATTATCTTTCGAGATTCCAATGTGCGCATTTCAAGATTTAAAAAAAAAAATATTTAAATAAAAACCACCCACTGTAACGCCTTATGCCTTTCTTATGCTTGGTTTCTTGAAAACCAACGATTTGCATGAAATTTTCAGACTAAGTTGTTTTTAAATGCTTAGGGCAAGTTTTGGATTCGCGTAGAAAAAAAAATCGAGATAACAATTAAACTTGACAATACGATGATAGAGAACACGAAAAAATGGATGGCAAAATTCTGTCTGTCCATCTGCCTGTCTGTCCGTCTGTCTGCCTATCTATCTATCCTGTTTGTATCTGGATCTACAGTCTAATTCAATGAATTCAAATTTTGAACTTAAAGAGTGTCAAGAGGGGAAATTAAATTCTTCGTAGCTCCAAAAATAACGGTACTTGCCATACAACCGTTAAGGAGAAGTTAATTTATCTCAAAAACGGCTTAAACGATTTAAAAAAAAAAGGATTATTGTAGACATGGTGTACTTTTTGGTAAAAAATAAAATGCACGACTAGATCGCACGTACTTGCTCTTATGTTTGGAATTAAGAACTTTTAAAATATGAAAGTAATTATAAAAAAATATAAAAATATAGAAAAAGCATTTAAATCGTTCTTTTAATTGTATAAACAAGAAGTTAAAAAACTTGAGTTCAAAAACAAGTATGCCATTTGATTACTCGAAAAAATATAAATATATGCAAAAAAAAAATTAGTTTTCTTAAAAATTGATATTTTAGGTATAAAATTTGAATAACATTTTTTAAAAAAAAGTTTCGGTATGCCAATTTTGAGTATGCATTAAAATACATTTTTAAACCTAGTTTCAAAAAAAAAATTCATCAACTCATTTTTGAAATATTGAATTTAAAAACATTATTAATATTTCTTTAAATATCTAAAAATTACTTTTTCATTATTTCACTTATCAGAATTCTTAGTCTGATGACAGATTTAATGCAACCAAAAAAATATCAATACAATAAAAAACTATTACTTTAGACTATTTTAATTTTTTTTTTAGGTTTTGAGTAGTTCACCTAAAATTTTATTCGCTATTTCCAGATTTCTTTCAGATTCTATCAAATTAGGGCCAAAAATAATTTCCAGCACAAATTTTTTTAAAAACTAGCACTAAAATTAGTTCTTATATCTTAGGAACATTTCAAATCATTTTGGACCATCTTCTTTAAATTTTGAACAAATCAGTATTGAAGTCATTTTTATATGAAAGTTCTGAAGTAAAAAAAAGGCAGGATACAAAAATTCAGCATTCCCAAATCATTAAGTGTACCAAATTTTATTAATATGTATTAAGAACTGGCGGGCGTGGGAAATAATTTTTGTCGCCAAAATTCAACAAACGGACAACTGTACGTCGTCGTATTAAGGCTAGGGAAGCCGCCTGTCTTCGTTTATCTTGTTATGTCGTTGCCTAAGACTAAGCTATTTATATGGAATAACGTGTTATCTTTTTAAACTCGATAGAAACAAATTAAAAAATTTTAAGAAATTTCGATTAAAAAAAGATACATGCGATCGAATATTGGATTTTTGAAGTGACGACTCAAAAAATGTTTTAAAGTCATTTAAATCCCAATTAAAAAAAAACATTTCTCACTGTGAGAATTTTCGCGCACTCACAAAAGATTATGACAACAACAACAACAAAGTTTTTTTTTTTAATTCCATTAACATTAATTTATGCCAAATGGAGATTTTCCAAATGAATCCATTCAAATGCGAATATACTAAACAAAAAAAAAACTCGTTGTCAGTTAATAGTCATACATAAAAGACAAATCAGAACTAGCGCTTAGACAAAATGTTAAGAAAATTAATTACTTCTGAAACTATTAAAAAAAAAAAACAACAACAACAAAAATAATTCACAGTAAAGTAATAAAATTATAATTAAAAGGCATACACATTCCTATTCCTATTTCCTTATACAAATAAATTACATCCCATACTGTTTCCATCTATCCCCACAGGTTGTTTTTCCTTGCCTCTTGGTTTTGTTGGAAATTTTCTTTTAATTTTTTTTCTTATTGCAATGGGAATTTCCCTCTCAACCTTGAACCGAGTTTAATTCAAAGTGCGTAAGCCCCACACAACACTTTATTGATGTTTTGAAATTTAAACAAAACTTTTGCTAAATGTAATGAATACATTAAAGTATGTACCTACCTATAACCCATCTTACCTGAAAAACTCATTAAATTTTGTTTTCGTTCTCACTGCCGGATTTGTCACAAAGAAATATAGGAAACGGGTTTTATAGAAACCGGTTGTGTTGAAACGTGCAATCTTATTTGTTAAAATGGAAATCTAGACTCGATAGATCTAGAATAGCAGTTCTATTAAAGTCTGTCTGCATAGTGTACAATCCAGGGCCTTGCGGATTATGCTGTATGACTTGACAATAATTTCAAACAAACAGACAGATTTGAGGGGCCCGCAAAATTTGAGTTGCCTTTCTCTCGAACAACCAAACACTTTTTGGTAGCTTAACTAGCAAATCAGCATTTTGTGGTTTATACACATGTCTGTCTTGTGAAAATTAGGTGGAATAGAGGCTTCAAGATTAAATGTATCTTATACCTTTACTTAGTTTAATCCGGCCCTGATCATGGTTTGATAATGTTTCAACCAACAAAAAACAACCAACTTTATTTCCAAAATAAAACAAATATGAGGTTATTAGCTTCAAACTGAGAAGGAAGGCCAGCTGGGGATCTCTGAACCTGGCACATGTATTGCGTAGTTCGACATATTGTAATTGTGTTTTTCATTCTTTATATTAAAGTTGAAGGTGAATGTGAATGTTTTAATGACTAAAAGTTTAAACTTTTGAAGGTTCTTTTGTACAGCTCTGTTCACATGCTCTTCCAAGCATACAAATTGCTTGATTCTTCAGATGTAAATGAACTTCTGTGCGACCATTGTACTTGTATAAAATTATTTTACTAATTCTTCCCCTTATCATTTGTCATCGAGATTAAAAAAAAAAAGAAACTGTTATAAACTTAGCAATTAAATTAAATCTACTCACAAGAGTCAACATTAAGCCTCAGCCAGACATGCTCATTGTGTGAATACTTTATTGTCCATGGGAAGTATGTCATTGTTAGGACATGTGATTTCCGTGGAAAAAAAATAAAATTAAAAATTGTATGCAAAGCAATCATCTGACATTATACCAGGAATTATTAATAAATTCAATCACGTGTATTTTTTTTTTTAATAAGCCATTAAAATATTTCCACAAATTGAAATTGAAACTCGAAAGATGTTGGCTTCGCAATTCAATGAAAATTTACATTGTCTGACATACGAAATATTTCACAATTTCAAATAATTTAAAATTCATTTCATGATTTTTTAATGTCGTTTATTACAGTTTGTTACGTCATGTTGAACATAGTTCTGAATGACAAAGTTATGAAAACACTCAGTTCTAAAATGGCAAACTAAATGACTGTCCAGAAGTCGATTGTAGGTTTTTAGCCTGAGGACTGATGACTCTGTGCAATAATGATAACGCCATAATTTGAAACTTAGGTGTTTAAAAATTTTTTAATACAAAAAATAGTATAATTTTGAAATCACATTTCTTAATTCATTCTTAATTAAGTCTTAAATTGGTATTTTCACTGCTATTTAAAGCATTCTTAAAAACTTCTTCAATATTGACATTTCTCAAATCAGTGTTTTTTTTTTTTTGTTTCTTTAAGACTTCTTTAACCCTTCTTAATAAAAATGGGTTTTTTAAAGTACTAATTCTATATTTTTGTGATTCCTACTTCTTACTTACTTCACTTACTTCTTTAAAGCTTTTTTAATTTGGCGGATAAAAACTATTCTTAAATATTTTTTTTTTTTCCAAATTCATGTTTTTCTGTTTCTTTAATACTTCTATAATCATTTTAATATTTTTGTTCTGTTTCCAGTGCCCCCGATTAAGAAAAGCCAACACGAATGGGCTGAAAGTGACAAAGAAAAGGCGATTACTATGAATTTTACCTCAAATGAAAGCTACATAACAAGAAATGCTACACTTGCCGAATTAGAAAAAGAAATAAAGAAGCTTAAGTCAAATAAAGCTCCAGGATATGACTTAATCACGACAGAAATTCTAAAAAGGCTCACTCGTAAAGGATTTATTAACCTCCTTTACAAAGTAAATGCCGCTTTTAGGTTAGAATATGTTCCGAGTCAATGGAAAGTTGCGGAAGTTATAATGGTTTTGAAACCTGGCAAACCATCTCACGAAAAGAAGTCTTACAGGCCGATTTCGCTTCTTCCTATTATATCAAAAGTTTTGAATACTACTCCTTCGCCTGCAGTCGATAATATAAGAGAAACAATGTTGAAACCTGAACATCTTTTCGGATTTAGAAGCAAGCATTCGACAATTGATCAAATGCATTAAATTACTGAGAGCTTTGAAGAAAAGAAATTCTGTTCGACAGTCTTTTTGGACTCGGAAATGATTATTCTAATTTCAAAGAAATAGTGACTGGGGTACCACAAGGAAGTGTATTAGGTCCAGATCGTTTACCATTTATTTACAAGCGATAAATCTCAAACAGAAGACACTATCGTAGCCACGTTTGTTGATGAAACTGCAATACTAGCAGTTTGCAAAACCATTAGCGAAGCTAGAATCAAATTACAAAATGATCTTAATAATGTCAATGAGTGGACAGAAACATGGCGAATGCGCTCAATGAACAAAAGTCAGTCCAGGTGGACTTTACGTATAAAAAAATAAATAGACTGCTCGTCTTTCTGAATACCACTTGTGTTCCATTTGCAAATGAGGCAAAGTATCTGGGAATGACTTTAGACCTTAAATTAAAATGGAAGCCGCACGTAAAAAGAAATGAGAAGAACTAAAAAGTAAATTAAGAGATATGAACTAGCTACTTGGGAAATATTCACAGCTTAGTATTGAAAACAAGTTGCTTTTATACAGGCAGGTTCTTAAACCTGTTTGGACTTATGGTATACAACTTTTGGGTTGTACTTGCGATACAACTTAAATAACTTGCAAACGTTTAGAAATAAATTGCTTAGGTCATTTATAAATGCTCCATGATATATAAGAAGGGAAGATCTTCACAGGGATCTCGGGATTCCTGCGGTTCGGTACGAAAATGGTGGAATGGTTGAGAGTTCTTAGTCACTAGGCCTTGGTTTTCCAAGAGCTGTTGCGCCACCAAATTTATTTATTTTATTTTTAAAAATAGAAACTAGAAATAGATTAAATGAATAAAGCAAATGAATAATAAAAATTACACAAAAACAAAACAATCAATAAATCTGAGCTTTGTGGGTATTTCTGTGTAAATGGAAATCCATACAATTGCAATACATGCTGCGAATTATGCAGAAATTTATATTGAATAATTTTTTATGATTAACGAACTAATTCTCACTTCAAAATCTGAGTTAATAATAAAAAATTGTTATTATTGCTATTATTATAAAAGAAGTATTAAGGAAGTTTTAACGATGTATTAAAGAAATTTTAACGAAGTATTAAAGAAGCATAAAATAAGTATAAAAGAATTATAAACGAGGCATTAATTAATTATCAAAAAAATATTAAAGAAGTTTTATATAAGTATTAAAGAGGTGTAAAAGAAGTATTGAAAACGTATAAAAAATATTAAAGAAGTATTAAGGAAGTAATAAGGAAGTATTAAAGAAGTATTTGAAATGTATTAAAGACGTAATAAGTATTAAAGAAGCTATCTAAGTAGTATTTAAGGAGATTCTTTGAAGGGCAAATACAATTTGATAAATATTTAACAAGGAGTAAAGAAGTATTTTAAAAGAATGTCATTCCGATTTATGAAGATTTGAAGTATCAATGTATGTTCTTAGCTCCTCCTATCAAACCGCTCACTTGATCCTTTTTTCGTACTTAATATGAACTTTCCACATCTTTTTTTTTTTTTAAAAGAGTGCAAGTTCTTCTTTAGAAACATTAAAATGTTTCAAAAATGTAATTTGGCTGATATCATGCTTTTCATCATAAATTTTAAACATTTATTCTCCGTGAAAACAGAGTTAACATTTTTCATTTATAAAAAAAAAATGGCAGATAAAACACATTATGACATTACGTTTGCCTCATTGTATATAAGCACCTTCGATTCTTTGTTTAAATTACATTGCTATAGAGTTGTTTATAATTAATTAAATAAACCATATTTTCAAGATTCGACAGAAGGTTATTGGCCAAAAATATAAAAATAAAAATAATTACATCATCACAAGGTTCTTAACACTTGCTTCACCTGATTAAATTTAATTCCATTTTTTCTTAACATTATTTTGAGTTGAATAGCCTTTTCATTCTGTTAACACTAAATTTAATTTATTTATGATTTATTTAAAGGTACCTTGAAGAAAAAGGGCAATAAAGAAATATAAATTGATTTGATATTGGAGATTTTAAACGTGTTTTTTCCATGAAATAAATAAAAAAAATTATTTTGATTAACTTAAAAATACTTTTTTAATTATTTATTTACTTAAATGTATTTCGGAAGCTATGCTTTCATCGTCAGTAAGTTTTATATTAATTCTTAAAATCTTCTTAATCGAAATAGCATTCTTCTCCAATACTTTTCTACTCCTTCTTAAACAGATATTAAAGTGTATTTACCCTTCAAAGAGTTTTCTTAAAATCTTCGCAAATAACTTCTTTAATACTTCTTTAGAACTTGCTAATATAAAACTTTATACAAAGCTTACTGACGATGGAAGAATAGCTTCTGAAATGTATTTAAGTAATTGTAATTCAAAATGATTTCTTTATATTTAAAGAAATTTTATGTTTTTTTTTTAAATCTTATTATTTATTTTACAAAATTGTGGATCTCTGGGTTTTTTCATCAAACTTTTTTTTTCGTGAAGTTTCGTAAAAAAAACTATATGAGATCAACCGAACTTTACAAAACTGCGTATTGAAAAGGTCCTCATTTGTCATACGATCAGTTCAAGAGAGATTACCGGGATGAAAAGGCAATTCTTGTGGAACGTATTTATTTACCGTATTTCAAAGCCTCATTTATTTTAGTTGACTTACCTGAAACAGAAAAGAAAGAAATGTTAAATTTTTGACACAATGTGAAATAGAATTTTAATATTAATTAATTAAAAATATTTGTTTTTTTTCTAATTTGTAACGCAATTTTTGATACTGTGATACAAATTTTGAAGTAAAACATAAAATAAGCACCCGATTAGGAGACACGATTAACACTCTTGTAGGTATTCGAATTATCTGAGTTTTGAAAAACTTCTTTTAGGAACATACTCGTAAAACATAATGTACACATTTAATTAAAGGAAAGATCAAGTGAATTTTTCCTTAATTTTCTTTGAATTATTCAACAAAAACTTATAAAAATTATTAAATTAAAAAGATGGATGGTCTGTTTTTCAAATTGTTCTAGTTAACTTGAATTTTTTCCTTTTGATAAGATTGTGCATTTGTCTCATTGCCAATCAATAATTCATGATTTATTTGCGTTTATTAATATGGGTGTTATTAAAAAAAAAATAAATTCACAATCCACATTCTTTTTACAAAACACCTTTTTCAAAAATTTATATTTTTGTTAAGCATATTTTTCTAACAGATGCGTTTTAAAAATTCAGAGATTGAAAATAACAGTTGAACTTTATTTTTAACTAGTTTCTCACAGAGATATTAATTCGTCAAATTTCATTTTGGTCTCGGTTTGTGATTTATTTATAAAAAGATTTTTTAGGTCTTTTGGTGAGATTTATCATTTAAGTTAAAAACCCTTAAACCGTTTCCATAGAAAATAAATTAAAAATGGGTCATCTCTTTAAGTAAAAGGAGGTATATATAAAATCGATGCCTTTTGAAATATTGCAGTCCTTCTCAGAATTAATTCAGGAAGATAAGGACAAAGTTCGCCGTAGTCGTTCAAACGTAGTTTTCAGTGACGTGATCATTTATTTGTTTTAATCTTACTTTGATCCCGTCGTACCCGTTAACACAAGTCATGTTTTTCTCTCTATGTCTCGCTTTGGTCTCGCTATATGGTCTCTGCTATATACACTTGGTTTTTGGCATTAAGCACGTTTTGCCGTCATCTCGCTTTGGTCTCGCTATAGTTTAAGTTATTTTGTCTCAAAATATTTTTTAAAAGGGTTGAAATAAGCTAAGGACGTGTTTAACAATTCCAAACGTTTTTTTCAGTGTCATGTACATTGTGTTCGTATTGCTGCAGTCTCACCGTGCTTGTTTACACGGCTATTTGTGTCGTGATTTTCTCAGAATAGTCTCGCTTTGGTCTCGCTGCGACATCTACACGTGGTTTTTGTGATTGAGCATGTTTTATCATCGTCTCGCTTTTGTCTCGCCAAGGTGCAACTTTAAAGGTTACTTTAGTTTTATTTAAGTTGCAATTTTCAAGCTGCTGACAACGGTGCCTGACTAGTCTAAGAAAACTGTTAATAATGACATTTGACACCTGCCGACTGAATATACCATAAGCTTGTCAAAGGAGTACCCAAAAACCGAGTAAAAATTCAGATGAGAACCCGAGAAGCTGGCCACCCAAGGAACTGTCGTTCATGAAAACTGTTAAATATCCTTAAAAGATCCCTTTAAGCAAATTTGTCAAATAAGAACATATCCAGATGAAACTATAACCATAAACGAGAAAATATCGTGAAGATTCATGCGGCGAAACCCCGACGAGAGGAATACCATGGTCACAAATGAGAAAACCATATTTTAACGGTCACGGCGAGACGAAAGTCATGGCAACAAACGACGAAATCATGTGCAAACGCAAACGGCAAAATGACGCCATAAAATCTTCATTATCGCAATCGTGCGGTCGTAGTCATTGTGGCCGTCATCGTCTTGGACGTGGTATTTCAAATTGCAAGATTTTGATGTCCGAGATTTCAACTACAAACCACACAGACGCGTGTAGACTCTAAAACCAAGAAAAGGTAGTCAAGATCACTGCACTTCACTTCCACTTAACTTTTCTTAAAAAGCGAACAATTCTTTGAAATTCCAAGAGCAGAGCTTTTTAATGGACAAAACAAAATAAAATCTCCAAATGAGATTTGCTTTTTTCTCTCAGCGATAAATGGTCAGTGGTTAACCGAAACCTAAAAAAAAAAATCGAAATACAAGTTTCTCACTGAATGAAACCGAATAAAGATGTTTTTAACTTAAATGGTTATTTAGTGATCCTTTTTAAAAATCTCGGCAGGTAGGTAAGTTTAATTCTTAAGACCTTTCAAAGGGTTGAGTTTTATTTTCGACATCTGTAAAATACTTTTGAAATCTATGGAAAAAGTGACTTCTGTTGAGCCATCATCTCAATTTCAATGGTGAAACGTGTAAAAAAGTGATGTCTATAAAAAAAGTAGCCCCAAGTTAGGCCAGAAAATTTCACTTTCCTAATGTTTGGATTAGATAAAACAATAACCCAAAGTTAGACAAACAAAATGGCTCAATAATCACAAAGTCTGGGTTATAAATTGGTCATGGTCTCACTAGATTTAAATCCAATAGAAAATCTTTGGGAGATTGTCAAATGCAAAGTTAATGTTGAAAATGTTAAAATTTTTGAAGAAGAATTGAGACGGATCGGAATGAAATTTCACCGAATTTTATTTAAAAAAAAAACTAAATTCGATATCGAAAAGTCTACCTACCACCAAATATTTTTTTATCCGATGGAAATCTTCCGAAAGACACTCGGTAAGAATCGGAACTGAGTAGTGTAGGACTCTTACCGCACTAAAAGCACCGGTGAATCAGGACCAATCTGGAATCAGGGCAAATGATTTCTCTATACGCTGTACGGTGTTGTTGATACGAAATTTTTTTTTTTTGAGTCCAATCAATGCCTTTATTTAGCATTTTTAAATTTTTGTGTAGCCTTCGTAACGGATTTATCTGGCATCAATATTCCAGTATCAACAGCAAAGGTTGCCATGAAGGCGCTGATGCCCACTAAAATATCCCTTGTATATAAATGATACAGGATTGGTCCAAGGACACTTCCTTGTGGTACGCCGGCTTAAATTTTCTTTAGTTCCAAGTAATTTTGGTCGCACCGTACTCTTAAGAGTCGGTTCGAAACGAAGGATTTCAGTATTTCGTAGTACTGCCTGGGAGAGTCCCAATGCAGTTTGTACTCAAGTCGCATGTGATAAACCTTGTCATAGGCTTGAACAACATCTAAGACTATATCCGAGCATACTTTTTTTCTTCAAGTGCCTTTTCCACAACATCCGTAATCCGATGCACTTGGTCTATCCGGGAAGTTTATTTGTAAATCCAAACTGATGGCTAGGAATAGGTCTTCTTTCTTCTATTATTTTGCTAAACCTTCTCAGGATTAGTTTTTCGAAAACTTTGCCATAATTGGTATAAGCGATATGGGTATATTAAATGTTATTTCGGTTGGTGACTTACCTTGTTTAAGTATAACAATGACTTCTGCAATCTTCCAATAATGTTGCACATACTCGTATCTTAGTTTAAGGCATGCATTTATTATAAATTGGAGTTTTTTGAAGGCTTTTTGAGGCATTTAAGCAATTTCTAATAAGAAAAATGTATCCTTAGTTGTTGGGCCTGTTATTGACTCTTGTCGTAATTTATCGTTAATGGATTCAATATGGTATCTCGAACAAAAAGCTTCTACAGAAAGCTGAATTTTATTTGATTTATAATGATCATCTTCAGATTTCAATAAATATATCAATATAAATATTTATGTATAATCAAATAAACAGAAATTATTTTTACAGCAGAATATATTTCAGGCACAACCAAAAAACTATATTCATCAATAAACTTAAAAATGTATTCCATGTTAAATGTATGTACCATATCAGAGTCCCCACGATATCCCTTGTGTTGACAATTCTAATATTAGAATTCAAAGAAAAATCTTTAAAGCTTACGTTGATACAAAAAAGCCAAAAATAGTTCACACCGTAGACAGGAAGTATATTTTAAGCTAAATTTAAGATTAAACTGAATTTCAAAATAAACTTAAAACAGCTGCGTCATCAGTCAGAGAATTAAATTTGTTTATATAGAAATGAGGTCGATAAACTTAAGAATTGGATTTCCATTTATTTCTTAAAACGTCAGTGCAGTTAGTATTTAAAAATAGACAATATAGGGTACCTAGGTATACTCAAATATAAATGTTATTTGTAGTTTTCAAAAAAAACAAAAAACGTACTAGAACGTGTAGGCACTGAAAATGGCTTAATATTTTTATGAATATTAATTTGTACTCGTGTTGATTAAATGAATACCAACCATATTTAAAGGATTCGTATGAAAAAGGGACTTAGGGGCCGATATCATGTTTCGGCAGTATCAGCACCTTTAAATTTTTTTTAGGGGCGTTGAGCTTAAGCTAAAATCTAAGGCAAGTGGGCGTGGTAGAAGGTGGATTTTCTCTTTCACGACAAATTTACGACAGATTTACGACAGTTTGTTTTTTCACAAATTTATGACTTTTTATCAGAGATCAGAAATAAAATTCAACCTTTTGAAAGGTTCTTCAATAAATCTTATTTGTTGTCATTTTCAATACAAGTCACTCAATAACCTTTACTTTAACTTTTTACTTTACTTGAGAAAAAAAATCCCATCTGCATCAATCCGAAAGTTCGTTAGTATCAGAGTTGAGAAGTACTACATTTTTGCCAAACCGGCTTGCACGGGGATCTGTGTCGTGGTTTTCTCGCTGTAGTCTCGCTTTGGTCTCATTTTGACATTTACACATGGGTTTTGACATTTAGTATATTTTTCATCATCTCGCTTTGGTCTCCCTCACCACAGTTTTTTCGCCAGTTTTTTTTTTTAAATAATATTTTCAAGAAGGTCAAAATAAGCTTAAAACGTGGTTTTCAGTGTATTGGTCAATGTGTTCGTCTTGCGGTGAACTCGCCAAGCGTGGTTTTTGGCTCAACAATGTTGTTAGGCCAAAAGGCATTAGCATTAAGTTATTATAGTTTAACTTAGAGCGCCCGACTAGGGCCGGTAAGTTAGTTTTAAGATATTGATAAGTAGACTAGTTTTTATGAACTTTTTTCTAGCTTTAAGATAATTTTAAGAAAATGGAAAATAAAAATGAATTAAAAAAAAAAAACAGGTTGTTTTTTTTAAATAAAACTTTTCTAGAAGGTTAAAATAAGCTAAAAACGTGATTGAAAGTCCAAACGTGGTTTTCAGTGCGTTGGTCATTGTGTTCGCCTTGCTGTAAGCTCACCAAGCCTGTTTACACGGGGATCCTGTGTATTGGTTTTCTCGGTATAATCTCATCGCAACATTTGTACGTGGTATTTAGAATGATTTTTCTTCATCTCGCTTTTGTCCCGCAAACATTTTTTTTTTTTTTCAAAATAATATTTTTCAACTGTGCAAACAAAATTCAAGCGTGCTCGTCATCAAATTAATGATAACTTCCCACAACTGCTGGGAGGCGTTGAGCCTGGTTCACATGATAATGCACCGAACGAGCCTAAAACGACATGACGTCAAAACATTTTGAAATGCAAAAACCACGCGCTAATGTCACTGCGAAAATTGAAAGAAAAGATATCGAGAAAACTTCGATAAAGAAGCGAAAACGCAGCGGGGCAAGGACAATAACCACGACAATGAAAGTTGCGTTTGGACGACCATAGCGAGGCTTCAGTACAAGTTACTGGGTACTAGACCGTATTGTACCGACTTGTACTTGAAAGTTTACTAGCCTGGTTGTTATTATGATAATATTTTGTGGGCCCTGTATTAATAAATGCAGTTTACTATGTGTTTTAGTCATCGGTGAATACCTACTTGTAGGTTTTGAGTGCTTTTGTGGAGTACAGTTTTTTTCCCTTGGTTAGGTGCAAAAGGTGTGTGAGATTCTTACTACGAGTACACTAAAACCACCTCCACTTCCCGATTGCAACTAATTTGAAACTAAGCAATTAATTTTTAACGAAGTTAAGCAACGTGTTACTTTCCGGTGAAAGTTCCAGCTTAATCCGCGATTTTAAAGCGGTTTTCTGTTCGCCGCATCAAGTCGGAAGGTTTTGTTGTTCGCAGACGGTGTACAAAATTCGACTCGTCAAGAATGTCAATAATCGTTGAATTAGCGTGTTCCAATAGCCGATTTCTACGTCTTCACGTGAAATTTTTAGTTTTCGTACTGAACCGAAGGAATCCCGAGATCCCTGTGAAGATCTTCATTTCTTATATACCACGGAGCATTTAAAATTTACCTTAGTAATTTATTTTCAAACGTTTGTAAGTTATTAAAGTTTGTATCGACGATACCAACCCAAGGTTGTATACCATAAGTCCAAACAGGTTTAAGTACCTGCCTGTATAAAAGCAACTTATTTTCAAAACTAAGCTTTGAAGATTTACCAAGTAGCCAGTTCATATCTCTTAATTTACTTTTGAGTTCTTCGCATTTCTTTTTTACGTGGAAGTCCACACGGATTGACTTTTGTTCATTGAGCGCATATTTTTGTCCAATTATTAACATTATTAACAGCATTTTGTTATTTAATTGTAGCTTCGCTAATCGTTTTGCCTACTGCTAGTATTGCAGTATCATCAGCAAACGTGGCTACGATAGTGTCTCCTGTTAGAGGTATATCGCGTGTAAATAAAAGATACAGAACTGGACCTACTACATTTCCTTGTGGTACCCCAGCCACTATTTCTTTGAAATTTGAAAATTTATTTCCGTGTCTTACACGAAAAAGTCTGTTATCTAGATATCCGTTTAGAATGTTATAAAGTCCTTCAGGTAGAACTTGTCTAACGCCTGCGACACGTCCAAAAAGACTGTCGAACAGATTTTCTTTTCTTCAAGGTTGACTATTTTTCATTTATTTTTTCGGAATAAACTCAATCAGTGAGAGATATTTATGAAAATAAAAAAATTATCTCAACCGATAACCTAAATTTTTATTTTTTTTTTTAATACCAAAATCTTAAACCGAAGCCAAAATCTTTTTAAACGAAAAAAGTACTTCTCTGAGAGAATAACCGATTGAAAATAAAGGTCGACAGAGAGTTGGGTAGTAATCTTTACAAAAAAAAAAGTCAATTACGATTACATGTAATTTAAAAAAAGCTATTACTTGATTTAATTACATTTAATTGTAAAAAAGTAATTGAATTAAAAAAAGTAATTGAAAAAAAACTATAACGAACAAATGTAATGATTACCTAGGTACACAAAATAACAATTACATTTAACAAGATGTGAAGGATATAGCTTGTTTACATCTGGAGAATAAAGCCTGTCTAACGATCTAAATGTATGCCCATCCAACTAACATGTGCTTAGTAAATGGCACGGAAAGATTTTTGCTTCACATTTTGTTTAATATATGTAATTGATTTTTGGTGTAATCAATTACATTTGTAGGTTATGATTACAAAAAAGTAATCATTACAGGTGTTTTCAATTACTTTTTTGATTCAATTAATTTTCTCCAATTACATGTTATTAAAATTGCAAATTCTCAATTACAAATTACATGTAATTGTAATCGATCCTGTAATCAATTACAAAATGTAATAATTATACTACTCAACTCTGGGTTGACAGTTCCTATTTATCCAATAGTTTTACCCCTAAAAATAGAAGACTTGATGGACATTTTTCAATCTTATCCTCCATGAAAAAAGCTATCCGTGCGTAACTTTGCATACGTAAACAAAATGAACTTAAACTATGTTAGAAGAAAAGTGTTTTCGTAAATATCTTCTTAAAATAATTATGTATAAAGACTTTCATAGTTCATGATTTAAGTCTGTATATGGTATACCAACCTACGCAATTAGGTATAAACAAGTTAACTTTATTGGAATTCTGAAGCCGGTGACGTCAAAATGCTATAAATACATAATTTAAAACTTAAACTGGTTATTCTTGTTTTATGTGTACACTGACCTGACCAACTATAAATAATTTACAACATTCTTCCATGTATGTAAATTGCCATTTAAAGCAGCTTATAAATAAATATTTAAAAACGCTTAAAAACCACACAATGACAGCAGTAAGCTGACAACGAGCATAAATTTATTAATAATTAAAAAAAAAACCTTCAATATTGTATTTTTTTTTTTAGTCGTTACTTTGTAATGAGTTGCATTCACCAGCAAAGGTTTCGCCGGAAAGGTACACACTTTTAACATGAATTATTAAGCACTAGGAAGTAGGAAATGCAAGTTCCTATCCCGCGAAAGATACCAATCAACCAATAGCTTCGTATTGAATTTTCAATAATTGTGGGTAGTCTTAAATACAAACCTTTTAGTGGTTTCGCATGAATGGAAAATCTCTCTGAATATCTTTTCAACCACAGTAACCACTTTTGTAGTTTTTTTTTTTTTTGTTTTATTTTGTATAACGAGTGGACTTAAACTAGCCTAGAAAAGAGTAATTTCGTTATTTTTATTTTGCGTTAAATTTTTTTGAAAATCCAATGAAATCTTTGAAAAAAAAAAATTATCTTTGACTTGATTAGGCTAGGGCCGCTCTTGCGATGTCGCTGCGACTGAGAAATGTAATCCACCCCAGTATGATTTGTGGCTATGATAGCCACTATTCTCATATAATATCATGTGATAAATTTTTTGCGACTGGAAAATCGCGCGACAGAAAATCACAAGTGCGGTCCTAGCCTTCACTTCCTTTAAAATAACAACAATGCTAAAAAATTGATCTTCCCTACAGCACCAAAAAAGACGACGGCAATAGCACCAAGAAAATATGACAATATTATGCTAACATTACTTGCGCTACTTGAACACTACACCTTCGTGCATAATTCATACGAGGTTTTTTGTTGAAGAGAAAAGCTCACATTTATTTAGATACCTTTAAGACCAACAGGTGTTACAAAACGTGTTGCCAACGGCTGGATTGTGAAATAAGGCGCATAAGGTACTATAGAAATGGCAAAGGAATGGAATAAGTTTCTAGAGAAAATAATTCCTTTAGTAAAATATTATTTTAATTTATACTATCTTTATTAATAAACGCAAATTAATCATAATAATAGATGATTAGTTGTGAAACAAATATTTAAAAATCGTTAAAAAGATAAGATATTAGGGCCTTTCAGCTGGAATTAATGAGGTGCCAAAAATCGCTTGAACAAAAATTTAAAAAATTATAGAAAAAATCTATGTCTGACCAATTATTGAAAATAGTTGACTATTTATCACGATCTAGAGATCTTTCGGGTGATATG
The DNA here is from genome assembly GCA_946251815.1 of Dasysyrphus albostriatus. NCBI lineage: Eukaryota > Metazoa > Arthropoda > Insecta > Diptera > Syrphidae > Dasysyrphus > Dasysyrphus albostriatus. Next base: position 12,747,039 of record OX276335.1, read on the forward strand.
CTTTTTTTTTGTAAATTTCCCACTAATGAAGTGCCAAAAATTGCGCGTGATCTTGAGAAACTTTAAGCCTTGATTATAAGTTTTTTAGAGCTGACCAATTTCTAGAACTAGTTGACCTTTACTGACCAATTAGATGACATTTTCTTTGTTCAAATTGAGCACATATGAGGTGCCAAAAGTCCAGAGCCCATGCACACACTAAGGGCTATCGCGCGATTTTGTTATCAAAAAAATTCAACGTATATCTATACAGCTTTTAATGTGAATTGCCTTTTTATATTGAAACTCCAAGTCTCCGCACCTGCGATTTCGATCGCACGACTAAGTAAGTAAGTTTGGTGGCACAACAGCTTATGAAGAACCAGGGCCTAGTGACTTACAACTCTCAACCATTCATGTGTGCGTGTTGTTGGCAGGAATAGAGTGGACCTACAATTTATTGCCGAGCCCGAACAGCTAGATGAGAAGCACTTATTCATCACTTTGTGATCGTCACAGAACTACCTCTTTAAACCCAAGTTACGGTTGTGGTTATCACAAGCAAAGCCAATATAAGGAAATATTACATTTGGGACTGCTGCAATGGCAAGGGGATCGCAAGGTCCTTCTCCGATCGAGTGGCTCATAACTTCCTGTGAAGAATTTAGCCACCAGCAACAATTATTGAGAATCAATAGCAGAAATGCCAATGATCCCTCAGAGAATAAACCTGGCTTGCCCTTGTTTTCCATCAACCACGTGCAGCTAAGGTACACAAGTAGCACTACTTAGGAACGCTGTTTAGAAAGTCATAAACTGATCTCGAGCTCAACGAGGAAAAGAAGAGAGAGAGGAATACCAATTTTTCAGAAGGAAAAGAGGAGCCCAAAATAGAGTAGACCCGCCTGGAAAATGGAAAGTTTTCGTCAAGTTTAGCCAAGGCTCTGAAAAGGCTTTGGTAGGGGCAATGTAGAAAATGAAAACTTGTCAAATACAAGTGAGGCCTTCGCTAGAAAAAACTTGTTGTTTTCAACATTACACAACTGTATTGCGAAATAGCGCAATAGCTAGAATGTTGGACTAGTAATTAGAAGACCACAGGATCAAATCGCAGTTGAGCCATCCTTTTTTTTGTTCGCTAGGCAAAAAGTTACCTAAACAGGCAGGGCCCTAAAGAAAATCGATAGTTACCCTTGCTAGATCCTCGGGCCAGAAAAATTCACTATCTATAATATTTACATTTCAGCAAATATTGCATTTGTCGACACGAACATCACGCTGATAGATTAAGGGCGGACAAAGACAAAACCGATACCTATGATTTGCAATTTCTTTAACATTGTTCTTGAAAGAATATTTGAGCATTTCAACCCGAGAGGCAACAAGAGAAAGAGAACCTCAACCAACTTGACTTTTGAAGCTGGGGACAGTTTACTAGGGCTGGTCACGATACCACAAAAGCCTCGTTACCGTTTGGTATTGGTATCGGAAACCGAAACAATACCAAAATGATACCAGCTCCAAAGCATTCGAAACGATACCGAGACGAGACTTTGTTATACGAGATCAAACTAGATTTTGTTATATGAGTCCGATACCATTTTTCTTTTGCTTTGTTTTTCTGATCATTTGGATTAAATCTTCAGATCTGGTTCTTTTTAACTGGAGGAAGCGACTTTAGTGAAATCTACCAACTGCATCGCATTTTTTTTTTTTAATTTGGTTTCTCGGAAACGGCTGCAATAATTTTGGCACATCATTGTTTTCCTGCTTTATTTTGACGCAGAATTAATATTTTGGATAACTAATCGCAACCTTAGACATTGTAAGAAAAGCAAGTCATTTAAATCTTAAAAATACCAAGCGAGTTTAACTACAAGATCAAGAACATGTAACCAAGTCACGCATTTTATTTTCGTTTGTGACTGTGACCAGACCGAAACCAGACGTGACCGAAACCGGTACCGAGACGACTTTGTTATACGAGACCATACGAGACTGAGTTACACGAGCCCGATACCGACACCTGATACTTACAAAAGTACCCTTTGGTTTGGTATTTTGGCCAGCCCTACAGTTTACTTTGGACCAAACTGACCGGAAGAAGCTTGATGGTTGGGAAGCTGAACGCCTTAAGTAAAGAAGTAATTGCTAATGTTTTTAAAATAAGCTAGAGTGTCATGCGCAGAAATTCGCTCCTATGATTCCAAATAAAAGAATGCATACATTCAAAATGCATTAAAACTTCATAAAAATCGGTGAAATTACCTCAGATATTTACAGCCTTGCACTGCTCAGCAATAATTTTAGTAGTACCCTTTGGCGTAATTTTAAGTGCGTTGGGTTGTCAGGCCAGAGTTCTGGGGATCAAATCCTTTCCTTTTTTAGGGTTACTGCTTCTTACGAAAAAGTAACAAACCCTGCAAGATGATGAAAAAGTGCTTCTAATTTAGGTCTCTTGAATTGGGCAGAATCTTGTTGGTCCCCTTCATTCCGATCAACCACAAAATTTTAGCGAAAAATTTGCCATGTGTCTTTGGATCAACCAAAACCAATTTTCAATGTCCAATCAATCGACCCCAGTCGAAACGTAAATTTGTCTTGTGCTTCAGACACAAACATAGATTAGATTATCTTTTCTTTAAATTTCGAGGTTAAGTTTTTGTTTACAGATTCATACCTTGTCATTGTCATTTGGGCCTAAATAGTAAAGTACTTAATCCGGCAATGTTGTTTTCTTCTTCCGTAGGTTTGGTGAGAGGCACCTTGAGCAAAGCGGTCTTGTAGAACGAATTATGTACTTTGCAGTTTTTTTTCTATTTCTTTTTTTTTCAAATATTATTTAATTACAGATTGGTTGTCTTCCGCTCTCTTTTTTCATTGAAGGTGGTTCTCAGATTGTATAGTTGTGGCTGCTGATGATATGGACTGCTATAATTTGTTTATTGTTGTTGTTGCTGTAGGGTGTCGTCCAATATTGTATTTGAACTATGAAGAGGAAGTCTAAGTAGTAAGGTATACCATCTCAGGTAACCAGTGGCGCTCGGCATGGTTTGTGCTTTCGTTACAAATACATACTTACACTAAAGCTTTAGAGATACAAAGTACATGAGTATTTGTTTAGCACTTTCAATTAATGTTCGTCGCGTGTACCCACGCTGATGTAGACCGTCTCCCACAACCACCCGCCCGTCCGACCGACCGCTTTGGTAATTTTATATTCCATGGGTGATGTTATAGATATATTTTGTTCATACATATAGATAGTGTGTTGTAACGATTTTTGTATGCTGTTTTTCATTTGTATATTTTACACTTTGCCTTCCTTGTTAAATACAGACAAAACAAAACAAATAAAAAAAAATAGAAAGAGAGACTTGGCTTTCACTTTTTTTAACGATTTTTTTTTTCGTCAGAGAGAAAAGTGCATTAAAAAAGGAATAAATGCACGACCTTACCTTACGAAGGCATAATTATCACATCACTACAATCATTCATTTTATACACTGAGAGAAAATCTATGCCGTGAGACTTATTTTGAAAAAAAAAAATTATATTTACTTTGATTTCTAACTTTTACATGGTTGAAAGTATTTCGTAATTCTAGCGAAGGTTTATTCAGACAGAACTACTTCGAGAATCAAAAAGAGGAGCTAAGGTAAAATGGAAACGATGAGATTGGTGAAATCACACCTGGAAAGATAATCTAGTTTTTAACGAGGCCCTAGAAAGATTAACTTTGATGCTAGCAAGGGTCTATCAAGGGTAACTATCCATTTTATCTAGGGCCTTGTCCGTTAGGAAACCTATTGCCTAGAGAGTCAACAAAACAAAAATATAAAAAGTTGTCGCGAGGGATTTGAACCTGCGATCTTCTGATTAACAGTCCAACACGCTATTGCTACTGAGCTATATCGCAATACAGTTGTGTAATGTTGAAAGTGAGAAACTATATACATATGTAACTACTTAATTTTTCTTACTGTTGTAGGATGAGTATAAAATATATTTTTTTTAATGAATAGGGTATTTATGATGGGATAAAAAGACTCATTAAACAAGTCTTTTCTAGCAAGGGCCTCACTAGTATTTGACAAGTTTTCCTTATGTACAAAAAAAAGGCTGTACAAAGGAACACAACAGCAACAGTTTGGAACGGCGAGGATCTTTGGAATTGGTTCAAAACAGCATCTGGAGTAAGACAAGAACATTGACGATTTGATAGATATTCTTCCTGGTAGAGTGAACTTAGCCGGAGAATGTATTAAGCCAATGATCTTTGCGGATGATGTTGTTATATGCTTGCGTACTCCCGAGACCTTAAACTTAACAACTCATGATCAACAGGGTTTATGACTACTGTCGGTTATGGAACTTTATAGTCAATATAGAAAAATAGAAATGAAGAATTGCTTTAAATGAAAAATTGGCTGTCAATGGAGAACGTTAAGTTCAAGTTATCAACGAGTTCAAGTAGCAGGATGTTTATTTTACGAAGAACCTGAGTATAGAGAGGCACTTTAAGGAAAAACTAATTTTGAACACTAAAAACCAACATAATCAATCAAAACGTTTTATTTTGGCTAATAAAGCAAACGAACCATCATTTTTAAGAGTCATAAACGTTTTGACAGATCTGGGTTGCATTCAGTCTTATGCTGAATTTACACGAAACCAATGTCAAATTTTCCAAAATATCTGCCACGAAAAAAATGACTATATCCATTCTAAATGACATAAAATTACAAGAAGTCATAAAATGGCGCTTTCAATATACTGGCAATGTGCCACAGGGGAATGAGCAAGTTAATTTATTATCAGTATTTTGACATAATATTTACACGGAGCATGTATAATGGAGCAAAGTTATAAATCGGTTGCAGTTTCTAGTTTTGATGCAGAGATGTGTCTCACAAAAAGGCCAATATGATGTTCCTTGTGTGAAATAGTAAGACAATTCCCAGGTCCTCAAATTATATAAAAAAATAAATGAAATATTTTCACTTCTGAGCACGTGTAGAAGTGCTAATATTTTTGTTTTATTTGAAGTAACAATTGAATTAAGTTTATTGTAAATTTGTATTATAAAATTAAGTGCATAAATGCTTAAAAATATAAATACTATGTGAAATTCTGCAGCAAAAACGCTAATACTTATGGAGAACTTTTGATGGTTTCGTGTAAATCTGACATTTACCAACTATAAACACTGCAAAAGTGTAAATTTTTGTAAAATTTTACGAAACAGTTTTATTATTTTGATGGTTAGTATTATTTATTCACAAATAGAATAAATGGCAGCCAGCCATTCATAGCAAGTAGTGTCTTCTAAAACATCAGTATTATAATGGTAAAGTAGTTCGACTATTGAAATGTTGAAATTCATTTTATGTGGAAGGTTAGACAAAAGTCACTTTATGATCTTATGAAACGAGGTACAATGGAAGCAGTGTGTTCATCCGAAGCTGCACGAGTTCGTCCGAACGATCAATCGTACAAATCGGTTTGATTTGTCTGCATTGTCGTCAGTACAATTATACGTCAGAATACGCATTGACCTTAACCTTAACCTTAACCTTATCATTTTTAATACTTTTTTTAACAGTCGAAGAGCTACCAGCTAGTTTGACTTACCTACTAGATACAAGACTAGAACTTTTTGAATGCTTGATTTCCTACTAGTTAATTACAAAGCCAACAGTCTGGCAGGGTTGCCGCGGAAAAAAAATAACCTGGTGTTACAAGGCTGAAATGAATAATTATAATTTAGTTTATACATTCTTATGCATGAAAAAAGTTTTGACAGACGTGTTTGGCACTGGAAAGTGCTTGCCAGACGTGCCATATGTTTTTGAAAATGCTACCTACTTAATATAAGGTAATTTGTTATTACAAAGCTTTAACAGATAAGTCAACAAATAACGACCAGGGAAGTTTTCCGCAGTTCTAGGGTTGCCACATACCAGTACAAATCTGGTTTTTGCACGTATTTAAGCTTATACCATCTTGAATATGACCAAACAAAATACTAGACGAGTTTGACAGTCGGAAGAACCTGCCAGACAGTCTTAGGTTACATAATACATTATTTTATATAAAAAAAAAACAATATACCAGAACAATTGGATGGTCGAAAATTGAAAATGCTTTCAAAATTGGTAAGTATTATAAAAAAAATCGTTTTTTAATTTTATCTAATTTAAAATAGATAGGTAGAAATGGTGGCACGGGCGTAACATTCGCTCAGTGCCCAATAAGAGCTGAAATTGCGACGTTTTGATACCATAACCAGTCTTGGCAGATTGAACTATGAATCGGAAATTGGGCTATTTTTTCCGAAATTGCCGACAGTAATTTCTGTATAACAGTCCAATCATAATTGGGCTACTAATACCCCAAATCTTATCTTGGACGGTATTTTTTTTTCTTATGAATAAATCATAAATAAAACACCTTTCTCTCCCTAAATATGCTCTTAAAGCATTCCACAATTTGGCGCCACTTTTTATTCACCGAATAGTCCCCATTTTTGTATGCAAAAATAATTGTTTTCCATTTTTAGTTTATTAATTAAGGATAAATTATTGACTTAACGCGTAACTTAGGCAAAGGCAAACATTTTTTGCCTTGAATATTAATCAATAATATTCAAAGAATAGGTGGAAATTTTATTTGAAAATTAAAATTTTTTACACATTGAACTTTAATTTTCTGCTTTGTGAGCAAAAAATTTATTTTATTTTTTGTTGTTTTTAAAATAAAAATAAATTTTGATTGAAGTTATGAGAACACTTTTTTATTGTTTTGGGCTATTATTTGGGCTACTTTTTCGACTCCGGTATTGGGCTATAAAAATTTCTAAATTGTGCTATCGAACTTGTTCAAGACATGGCAACCCTGACCATAACTCGTTTGACCTGTGGGTGAAAGTGGATTAAAGTGAGGATTTGTGGGTCGCCTTTAATGCGTTGAAGTTGACAGCAAAAGGACCCATGAAGACAGTAGGTTTGTTTGTACAACTCGACAAACTTGATTCCTTCGGGGGTCTTCCAGATACATAATTGGATGGGAGATTTCTTCTTAGTCCTGCGTCTAAGCACTCGGCATGACGGAAGGTTTCTAGTGAAGATCAGCCTCCACAATGGGACCAGAGTTCTTTGGTTTGAATAAAAATGGATTCGGGGTATGATTGTAGTATATTGTGGGCTAGCCCCAGCGCCAAGAGGCGACACTTAAGACACTCACTCGATTGGATCGCATCTCGCCCAAAGCAAGCTACGATATGCCGAGCTCGGCAGATAGCAGAATGGCACCGGAGCGCGATCGATCCAACCGATGATTGTTGTCATTTAGCATCATGAAACCCAGAAGAGGTCTGTATTCCGATTCCTCATGGTCTTTGGGGTCTGGAGGGAATGTCACATCTACAGAACCAATCGATTTTGTCTTAGATCCATTTCGACGCGTTAATAAAGAAAGTCAAATTTTTGATTTTCATTTCAGAAAGTTAGTTGAGGTCGTCAAAAAATTCCACTCCAAATGATTGTGCTCTCATTCTAGCCAGAGCAGGACATTTTCAAAGAAAGTGAAAGACTGTTTACTTTCCTAGCTGATCGTAAGTCGCAGCTACGGCAGTGAGTAATGTAAGGAATACTCAGTCTAGCCGCATGTTCCCCTACTGGCCAGTGTCCAGTACATGTTGCAACGACACTAGCTATGTCCTGAGTCTACAAAACAGATCAGTTGTTCGGGGTTTATTAAAGGCGGGCCAGAACTTTCTGGATATTTTGCATTTGTTTATGCTATTCCACCTACGATTGGATTCACTAAAGGAAGGTTGACAATTAATTGCCCTTCACAACTCCCAGGGGAATGTTGACTCTTTCCGCAAGTGAGCTGTGAAGGCCTGATCCTTGCCTGGCCAGTTCATCTGCCCGTTCATTTCCCTTAATGCCCATATGGCCAGGAACCCAGATAAGTGTGATCGTGAGGTTAATATTAAGGGTTGCGAGCTCTTCCCAGCATTGACAGCTGCCTGACTGTATGTAATTAATTTCAAATAGCTGTCAACATTGCAAAATTGGTCTAGTAATTTAGAATTCATTATTAACCCAACTTTTTTCTTTAAGTGTATTTTTGTTTTGATGTAATTTATTTATATATTAATACTTTGACAAGTAATTATATACCTATCTTCTGAAAGTTAAAGATATCTACTCATTTTGAAAGTGGAAACCAATGGAAAGTAAATAATTCAATTTACAACACAGAAACAACATTTATGTACATTGTACTTATGTAGGTACATATTTTTACAAAAATACATTTTATTCTTTGTTACCATCAGTTTTATGTTCCTTTTATTTTTTTTTTTTTGCGTTGAATATTAATTGGCAGAAAATTATCAACAATTTCCAATGAGTGAATCCATGAGTTCCGCTTTCAGAGCTCATTGTAAGAAAGAAGAAAAAAAAAACTTTTTGAGTGATTTATAGTTAAAATGATAAGCAATTTAATATTTTTCGTTCTTATATTATTTTTTTTCATTTTCTTTGCTGACCCCTTTTTCTTTCTGAAAGCCTGGATTATCCAATTCGAGTTAAAACTTAAAAGATGAAAGTTAATTGACACACGGCCAAATTCAGACGTAAGGCATTATTAACTTTGCTGATTTTTTTTTTTTTTAACATCTACTTTGGGTTTTCCATTCATTATTATCCAAGAACTTAAATAAGTGTGAGAGTGAAAGTTTTTTTTTTTTTTTTGTGGGAAACAAAAATTAACGCCTGATTAAATAATAGCGAAATTCAGTTAATGGTTTTTGGTTGTTACTGTAAATTCTGGATTATTTCGCCCGTAAAAATAAGACAGACGACGCAACTTTTTAATTGATTGGAAAATTAATGAAGTTTTTAATGTAGTTTCGTAATATTTTATTAAAATATCATTTACTGAAATTTACAGAAATTGACATAAATATGAAGTATGTGGATGTAGCAGTTCTACTGAAATAGCTATTCAGTTTTCAAACATACCACAAAAACACAAACAATACAGCTATGTTTATATTTATGTATCTCAGACATGTCAACAGTTTCAACACTTTAAGCTTAGAAGCCCAAAAAAAAAAAAAAAAAAAAAAACATCACAAAAGACTAAGCCAATTTAAGTATCAGAAACATGATCTCCGCATTTTTATTTTGCTTCGATATGTTTGCCTTTCATTTATCACATAAAAAAATATCACATAAAAAAATAAAATATGAGAAAAAAAAAACTCAATCAAACAAATCAAAGATTGTCACTTCGCAAAGATTGATTTATATACATAGTTAACATTTTTTGTTATTTACACTACAATTAAGTTGTCATTCTTAAAGCAGTTACATACTAAAGATATTCGTTTACTTTGAAAAGATTTTCTCTTCAATAATCATTTATCAAAACAAGTCATTTATAACAAAGATTTCAAGTTTAGACTACGTGACAAATGGCACGAACAAAAAAAAAAACTTTATGCTGAATTTATTTCTTGCAAAAAAAAAAAGAAGAATTAAATGGAACAAAAGTCAACACTTTACCAAAGAATATAAAAAAAAAAAAACAGTCAAGATATTATTTCCCATAAATAATCATATTTCATAGAATTTTAAGGAAATATTTTTTTTAATTATAAATACAGTGTAGGTACCTACCCCTTTACATAACATAACGTAGATAAGAACTAATTAATTCTATTAATAAGACTCATATATAAATTAACCTGTTTACTTGTGATGAATTAAATGTTTAAATTTACTAAAACAAGACTACATATGGAGTGTTAAGCTTAAAAATGTGAAATACGGAAAAAAAGTTAATGTTAAAAAACGCGCCAAGCGCTTTATTAAATTCAGTTTTTCAAGAAATATAAATAATTTCTGCTTCTCATTTCAAAATTATGTTACGAAATTGGGATATCTTAAGGTGTGGTGGGACTGTTGATCCATTTTTTGTTAAAACAATCTATTAAATATGCATAAGGGGTTTGTGTCCCAACATCTTATATCCACAGTTTTTTGTGTCAAAATTAATGTAAAATGAACTAATAGCCCTTGGAATAATGTCCCACGATATTATGTCTCATGGATATGTCCCATGAACTAATATCACAAGGAGATATACGAGTACCTGTGTACAAGATAATAGCAGTGCTTTAAGCTGATTTCCTTAACATTAAAATAAAAGATGATATTAATCTTCTTTTTTTATTTGTTTATTGGGCTTTATTTATTCTTAAAGTACCTAATACAAAATAAGAAAACTTCGAAAAAAAGTGTCCAATACACTAAACTTGAATAAATGGCCAAAACTTCAAATAAACAAGCTGTGCATTATAATAGCAAAAGACAAAGTTTCGAAAAACCAAAGTTTCGAAAAGACAAAAGCTGCGTTTTCTTTTTCATGGGTCTATGTTGAGGTTATCTTCTTACATGTATTACAAAAACAACATAAGATTGGTTTATATCGAGGTTTATTTCATTAACCCAGATACAAGTTTTCACTTTGACCGGCAGACGGCTATTTGACATTGTTAATCAATTCAGCGACTTGGTAGCAGTGCACTGCGGTGTTAAGAAAAGAGACAGGCATGTGCATGAAAACTGTGTAAGCATAATGAAAAAAAGGAGATAAAGCACTATTTTCGCACTAACCCTCATCGTTTTATTTTGACAAGGTGAACCATATCGTCGGCTTTCTGTCAAAACCTCGTAAGTCGGTTTTGAAAAATTAATTAGAAGACACAAAAGAAACAAAAGTTTAAAAAATGGGATTCTTAGACCGCAAAAGGTTTTGAAACTGGTTGATGGAACCAAAGAAATCATAATACAGGTACGAGACATTGATATTTTCATTCAGTGATTTATTTTGATCTAAAATATGTAGGTTAAAATGTCATTTTAAGACTTACGAGGTTTTGACAGAAAGCCGACGATATGGTTTATGATATGAACGATAATAAAACGCGACTTAAGTTTTGAAAAGAAAGGGTATAAGCATGGTTGCTAAGTCTTGAACAAGTTCTATAGCTATAGCCCAATTTAGAAATGTTTGTAGACCAAAGTCGAAGCCGAAAAAATCGTCCAAACAGTAGCCCAATAACAATTACAAAAAATGCGGCACGACTGGGCCGCTCGTACATGCTGTTGAAGTTCAAGTGTTCAAGGTGTTCAAGAACTTTCATTAACAAAGCATGAAAACTCGTTCTTTTAATTATTGTATAGCCAACTCGTAAAATGGTAAAGAGCTCAAAACCATGAATTCCAATTGTGATCACTTGAAGAAATATGAATATTAGGGTGGGTTAAATTTAACGAAATGCCCATATGGCCTATGGTCAGCAAGTTTAATAGAATGCCTCCATTTTCTACTGATCCTATGGAATATTTTTGACATTAAAATCGAGTTTAAAGCCTATAGAAAAGCATGTTTTGATGATCCTTTTAATAAAATTCAAATGTTCAGTGAAATCTCAATAACTTTGGTTTTAGCACTGAATATCTTCTAAGCGGTAACTTCTATCTAATTTTTGGTTTTGACCTTTTTTTTTAGAAAATTCAATTTCCTTTTCAAAAATTTCACCAAATTTGTTTTGGGTTCAACGGTTAGGAAATTATAAAGTTCCAATGTTCCTCCCAACATTTTCATATACAATTTGTATGGAAAAAACAAAATGGCAATGAGAGACCTCTTAAAGTTAAAATTTTGATCTAATTTTTTTCAAAAACTTTTTGAAAGCCTCAAGCTACAAATTTTTAGTGTTATCAAGAAATCAAAGCAAGTTCGTTAAATTTAACCCAGCCTAATGAATATATGCAAACAAAAATTAAAGTTCATATAGGTCATTAAAAGCAAATTCGAATCAATAATTCAACAAGTCCAATTCTTGATGCTAACCTCCCTGCAAAAATCATCTAGTTTTTAACGAGGCCTTAAGGCCCGAGAGCCTCGTTAGTATTTGACAAGTTTTCCTTGTCTAGATTGCTCCTACCGAAGCCTTTTTAGGGCCTTGACTAAACTTACAAGAACTTGCCATTTTTCCAAGCGGAAAATTTTACTTGGCTAATTTATTTCAGCAGTAGGCATAGACTTTGTAGTAACGGGTGATTTTTTAAGAGGTTTAAAACTTAAAAAAAAAAAATACAAATAATTCGAAAAAATGAATGAAATATTTATTTGAATCGATAGTTTGAACCTTGCAATGTTAATGTTTAAAGATAATTTCATGCAAATGTTGACCGCGGCTGCGTCTCAGGTAGCCCATCCGCTGAGTCCAATTTTGGCATACTCTTTCACACATATCGGCCGGTATCTCACGAATGAATGCATGGATGTTGGCTTCCAGTGCGTCAATCGAAGCGGGCTTGTCCCTATAGACATTAGCCTTGACATACCCCCACAAAAAATAATCTAATGGTGTCAAATCGCACGATCTAGGCGGCCAATTGACCGGCCCGAAACGTGAAATTAACTGTTCACCAAACTCGCCTCGCAATTGCGCCATTGTTTCGCGTGCTGTGTGGCATGTGGCACCGTCTTCTTGAAACCACATATCATGCAAGTCAAGAACTTCCATTTCGGGCAAAAAAAAGTTTGTTATCATCGCTCGGTAGCGTTCACCATTGACAGTAACGCTGCGATTCGCATCATCTTTGAAGAAATATGGCCCAATAATGCCGCCGGCCCATAAACCGCACCAAACAGTGGCTTTTTCGGGATGCATTGGTAGCTGTTGCAATGCTTCTGGCTGATCTTCACTCCAAATGCGGCAATTATGCTTATTTACGTACCCATTCAACCAAAAATGAGCCTCATCGCTCAACACAATTTTTCGATAAAAAAGTGGATCCTCGGCCAGCTTTCCAAGAGCCCATTCACCAAAAATTCGGCGTTGTGGTAGGTCGGCTGGCTTTAGTTCTTGCACCAGCTGTATCTTAAAAGGCTTTACGCCCAAATCCTTCCGCAAAATTTTCCACGTAGTGCTGTAATAAAGGCCTAACTGCTGGGAACGGCGCCGAATCGACATTTCGCGGTCTTCTGTCACACTAGCTGATACGGCCGCAATATTTTCTTCACTACGCACAGTACGTAAACGTGTTGGTGGTTTAATGTCCAACAGAGTAAATTTGGTGCGAAATTTGGTCACAATCTTCCGAATAGACTGCTCAGAAGGTCGAGAATGCCGACCATAAAATGGAAGCAGCGCGTGATGAACATTTCGAACCGAGCACGAATTTTGATAGTAAAATTCAATAATTTGCAAAAAATTTTGCGTTGTTCATTTGTAAGACGATCCATGGTTAAATTGCAAACCAAACTGAAGCTGTTTGACAGTGACACAAGGTACTAAACACACGTCAGCTGTCAAAACCAGTGTTGCCAAAACCAAACCAGCTAAAAAATCACCCTTTATAAAAAAAATATTTTTTTTAAATTGGTTTTTTATGTATTTAAAAAAAAATTTTTTTACAAAAAATTAAATTAGAGAATTTAAATGAAAAACATTAGTTGACAAAAATTTTAAATTTAATTTAAATTTTTGAAATATTGAACTAAAAAAAATAAGTTTTTTTATAATCCAAAATAGTTTTTCTTTCAGAATTTTGCTATGCAAAATAATTAACATTAAGTAGCTTCTGGCATACACATTTTAATTAAAATCGGTGGAGCCGTTTAAGGAGCATATCGAAAATCAGGCAAACCATTAAATGGCAGGTATAATTTTTTAGAAGGGAAAAAATACACTGATTTTTTTTATCGAAATCTTATTTATTTTGAAATAAGTAAGACTATTCCAAATAGTTGTATGCAAGTACCGTTATTTCTGGAGCTAAAAACTGTTTCAATTTCCTCCCTAGGGAATCATAAAAAACATAAAGTTCAAAATTTGAAGAAGAAAATCGCATAATAATGACGACTGTTGCATTTCTGATGTTATTCGAACGGGTATGAAATCATTAAACTCTGACCTAGAAAAACCTTCCCTCTAGATATATTTACACATCAAAAAGCTTCACCTAAGGCCATAATCCTAAGAGATATAAACTACTGTTATTCTTTATCATATTTTTTTTTTGTATTACATCAATGCAATTGCTTTCTTAAATGTCCTTCTTCGCTTCGGTAGGAATGTTTTGCAACAGAAATTAATATTTTCCCACTACTAGCCGTGGATTGAATTGTAAGTTTAACGAACCAAAGCATTTTAATTTTAGCTTGGTGTGTAATAAAATCGACCCTGGCATGGAAAGATGCGTACAAATAAAAAATTATTTAAGCTTTTTTATTTAAAAATAAATACTTAAAAAAATATAAGTATTGTAAATAAATACTCAATTTATCTTTTAAAAATGATAATTTCGCTTTCAGTGAAATACAAATTTCTAAAAGACTTTTCCACATAAAATTACCTTTTTCAATAAGAGGAGCAAATTAGTGTTTAGATTGTTAAGTGCACACTGCACTGAACAGTCCTGCCAAATTGTGCGATCCATCAAAAACACAATGTGCTATACGTTGTTAAAAAAAGCTAAATGGATTTCGAAAAAATAAATAAGTATTCTTCAAATACCTACCTAAAATGCTGATTTGTATGTGCCATTTTTCGAGACCGAGTAATTATGTATTTGTTTTTATTTGTTGTCATCTTAATGTGACGTTTCAATTTTTTCTACCCACCAACCAACCAATTTTCCAGCACTGACTGGAAAGATTATTGGAATGTCAGCGTTCACTGCTATAAAAAAGTAGCTCATATTATAGAAAGTAGCTCAGTTTTTCTCTACGCTAAAGACAGATTTTACTGACAAATAATGTTATTAGCTCTCAAGTTTCAAGGGCTGGACGTACCTAGTAGTTTATTTAATTGTGTGATTTAAATTTTGTGGAAATTTTGCAATAATTTAAAAAAATTCTTAACGCTTTATGATTATTTGCGACACTTTAGCAATTTTAAACCATGTGCATGTGATGTCTGGGTTTTACTGTATTTCTATGCCTAGTATCGATTAGATGACTCAAATAATATACATACCTATGTACATAGATAGCGGTGATTTCCACTTGTTTTTTTTTTTTTCAATTTATAAAAATAGTCTTCATGTCACGATAAATTGTCCCCCAAAAAAAACTTCACAATAAAAAAAATGCAATAATTTTTGTAAAACCAAAACACACGTTTCAGTTTTGATTTTAATGTTCAATAATTAAAATTGAAAAAAAAAAGAAAATATGATTTTAATTTCTTAGAGAATTTATGTTTTCAATATGAGTCAGTAATTTGTGTGTAGAGTTTAATCGCGAGCACGCTTTTAATATTGTTTATTCATATATAAATATTTTCTCTGAAAATACGGAAACGTGTTGCAAAAAAAAAATTCAAACACATGGAGCACTTGCAACCTACCTATTACGTGAATTTTATATTCTATTTATCATGATGTATATATATTTGATAGCCTAAGCCAACTCACCTTGAATAAGCACATCAGAGAGACTATAACGAGTAGTAGGTTTACTTTTGTGCCAAAGTACTTTGAAAATAATTATTTATTGATTTTTTTTTTTTTGTGCTTATTTTTACTCGAATATACCTAAGCCAGTGTACGTATTAATGGTCAAATGGGAATAAATTGGGCATTGGATTTATGATGGGAAGAGAAGTAAAATTCAATTAGATGATGTAAGAAAAAGAGAATACATTGAATAACTCTGGGTCAACCTTGATACTTGTGTTTATAATTTTTATAATTAAATTCGGAGAGGGCCCAATTTTGTGTAGAGCGAAAAAAATATTTTATTTCTAATAGCGATGAAAAATATTTGCTTTTGAACAATTTTCTATGCAATATAACTCGGGGTATAGAAGACATGAAAATATGTTTAAAATTCCTTCCAACAACACCCACATAGGAATAGTTAAGAGTTGTAAGTCGCTAGGCCTTGGTTCTCTTCGAGCTGTCGTGTAGACGCCAGTTATAGCGATCAGGAAAACGCATCATGTAAATATTGATACGAAAAATTAATTTTCATAAGGAAAATAGGGAATTAAAATAATTTTTTTGGACAAAATATTTGTTCAAATTAAAAATTTTATTTGCACAAATAATTCTTTGAGTGTTTTGTCATTTATTCGTGTTGCATTTGTGTTTCAAATCCGTTGAAAACATAATAAATAACACATTTGAAATTTGTATCCGGATGCGTTTTCCAAATCGTTATAACTTGGACCCTTACCAAATTCATTTTATTGATTTAATTAAATTTCGTAAAATTTGGTTGGTGAAATGTGTAAAATAATTATTCAACTTTAACTTAGGTTTGGTAGATATACCCGTGTATAAAATTAAGAGAACCCACCTCCAGTCAATACAAGCCCAGTACCTCACCCAGTCAGGGTTGCCATGTCTTGAACTAGTTCGATAGCCCAATTTGAAAAATTATGTAGCCCAAAACCGGAGACGAAAAAGTACAAAAAAAAATATCGGCCAAGGTAAGATTACGATTAGGCTGTCACTCAAATTGCTGTCGGCAATTTTGGAAAAAGATAGCCCAATTGCCGAAAAATAGCCCAATCTGGCAAGCCTGCACCCAGTATAGAAGAATTGAATAAGCAATCGAGAAGCTTAAGAACAACAATCCCGCTAGTTGTGATGGTTAACAAGTATGGAGCTCTTCAAGTACAAAGGAGATGTGTAGAAAAAGTGCATTTATCAACTAATCAACCAAGTTTGGGTGGAAGGAAGCATTCCCGATAACTGGTCTATGAGCTCACTATGTCCCATCTATCATATCTTATTCAACATACTGTGTGAACGTCTTAAGCATTTCTGCAACACTTTAATCGGCCAGGACACATCTTAATATAAGTCCCACGAAGAAGCAATAAACCGGTGCTGCTTTTCGGTGCAACAGATGGGTTCAAAACTCACACGAAAGACGAAGTGCACGCTATATAAAACCCTTATACTGCCAGTCCTGCTTTATGGCAACAAGTGTTGGGCGATTAGCAAAAAGAGAGAGCTGTTGCTGGGCTCCTTCGAAAGAATAGATATTTTGTCCGGTGTCCGAGGAGGGCGAATAAAGGAGTAGATATAACTACAAACTATATGAGCTGTACCAAGATGTGGATGTAGTTCAGAAAATCAAAACACGTCGACTACATTGGCTCGGCCAATCGAATTCCAGTTTCGAGAGGACGAAGAGGACCAAGCCACAAGTTTAAAACATTTGGTAGTTTTCGGCCAAGCCATCGCGGATACCAAAAAGCTTGTTTTAGATGACTGGAAGGAGCGAAGAGTGTGGAAGGCTGCGGTATATCCAGGCTGTGACTCTTTATAAATTGAGAGCCGGATAAGTAAGTAAGTAGGGAATTTCAATAGCAGATGTAAGGTAGATTGCTTCTTCCGAAATCTTAACTGCATGTTTGAAATGATGTTGCACAAGTTCTTCGGAAAATAGCCTTAGGGAAACTTCCGTATATGATGTAGCTGGAAATCATATCTGCTCCAGATGATTTCTGACGTCGTCTACTATTGATAAGCTTATATATACTTCTTCGGAGTTGAATCACTGACAGGATTTTTACCGTTAAAAATTGTAATTTCAGCGTCCGTATGCTGCAGCTAATTATTCCTTAATTCGACTTCTTCTAAGAGTGAAGTATGGCTGATTGGATTTGGCACGAAATTACCTTCAAAATATTCGGCAAATGCTTCCGCTTTATCCTGAGTCTTCATGACTTCCCCCCTTCCTTATGCTGATTTTTTTTTGACAATTGTTCTCTTTTGTTTATATTTTTGAATACACCGGGTCCTGGTTTGATAGATTGTAACCGTTTTTGGAACTGGTTGTTGTTGAATTGTTGGAGTCTCTTCTTCAACATAATTTGCTAACATTAAAGTTCAGTCTTCAACATTTGGTAGTTTTCGTTTGCCGTGTTCTGTTGGATCCTTTGCAGTCGCTTCTGCCATTGCTGGTCGATGATTATATTTAGAGTCGAATAAATACTTCTGGAAGGATATCCAGACAAGATTTTTTAGTTTGAAAACTATACTGAGTTCGAATTTAAATTAAAAGGTTGTGTAACACTCGTAGATTTGGGTTCAATTCCCAGCGCTGCCACAATAAAAACAAAACAGAAACGTTTCTCAAGAGTATACTTGTCATGGATAAGTGCTTCTCAACTAGTCTCAACTAGGTCTCCGCCATTCCTGGTTGAGAGTTGTAAGTCACTAGGCCCTGGTAATTTATTTATAGTCACACCCGTAACAGTATCAGTTCATGCCAAATGTAAATGCATATGAGCAAGTCTGAATTTTTATGATATAACGTACATTTTTTGATGAGCACGTTCCTTTTTGACTAAGCATGCGGCTCAAACTTGACTGAACAGCAACATGTATGCTCTGACTTCACGAAATGATGCCACTTATTAAAATTCTGGCATAAAGGTATGGAAGAATCAGATGAAGTGAAATTTCTGATGTCAACGTTTTTCTCAAGTTTGCAATAAAGAACAAAAATACACACTGCGTCGGCTACATTATGTGTGAAGAACCTTGAGTGGACAGTCGGATGTAACTTTATTTCGCCAGACGTTACTTTTCTCACAGAGATTTAATTCTTACATAAATAAATTCAATTCCATGTGGTTTAATAATTGTTTTACTTACAAAAACGACAGCTACTCTCATCATATTGTCGTTATTCAAAATTGAATTCGTGTTGAAAATGTTCAAACTCACATTTAAGTGATAAAAGAAACAACTTCACTTTAAAAAATTCCACTAAAAAAAAAAACACTAACAACGAAAATACTGCACGAACTTGAACTTCACTTGTGTCCTGACAAACGTGCGGTGAAACACTCCCTCATTTTTTGGTGCCACACAAAAGTATTTCGTTTTTTTTGTTTTATTTTTATTCCAGTTTTGTCATTCTTTCAACTACTGACAACAAATTAAATAAAATAACAACAACTACAACGACAGCAACAACGACGACATTTTAACATTTCAAGGACATGAACCAGGGAAAAATATATATATTTCATGCTATTATTTCGCCCAATTGACAAAAGATATTTCATTCCACTTTTTGGTTTAACTTTTTACATCACCAGCAATATCACATCCTACATCCCGGCGCAACCCCAACCCAGCTCTGCACGCCCAACTTCAAACGTGTTGCTGACATCATTACTGTTTCAGTGAAAATACTCACTATAAAACCCACTTTGCGTGCTTGATTTTATATAATACACATATTTGGCGCCATTGCCTTTTATATTGCCACAAGCGAAAGGTGGTAACATGCAATCGACATCAAGGACGATGAGAAAAAATATAAGTTGTGATTTTTTGATGGAAATCTCATCATATTCTTTGGCCGCCAAAGGGGGTTTTGATTTTTTGATATTTGCCTGTTCAGATTAAGCTGTTATAAATTATAGCAAGAAACAAAAAATTGTGCTAGTTTCTTGTGACACAGATTTTGTCTACTTCCCCTATACAGAGATTAAAAATAAATCCAATTACAAATTCTAGTGGTATTCATTTACAGAGGCTTCTTATGCCGATTGGCCCAAAAATCTAAGTGTCACATGCCACGACAAACAATTCTTGATTTCGTGTTGACTATACGCAATTTTTCAACACTTTTTGAGAGCAAGGTTAACGATTTACATAAATATGAGAAGAATTTCATAAAATCATAAACAAAATTTTGAACTAAACAACAGTTTGTTGAATTGAGAGAGTAGCACCCCTTAGTCATTTGGGGCTTTTTTAAAAACTCTAATTTCCCTAAGCCCCAACAAAACACACCCTTCATTTACTATAATTTAGAACTATGTCGCCATAGAAAAGGTGTGAGAAACAAAATTAATGGTGAATGGTGCGACGACAAAAAATATATGAGGTATATGTTGGTATAGTTACAGCGAAAATTATGTCAACATGGCGGGGCGGCGGCGGCGACATTACATATTTACTGCCCATTGGAGCCAGACGATGACGACGAGCGACGACGACGCATATAATTGCAACCACAATTTATCCGTAAAATACAAAAAAAAAAAAGCAACAATGTTCGTGTCAATGTCGGAGAAATTAGGAGTCAATTTTAATTTGTTGTCGTTTTTGGTTAAAAGCAAATTAAACAAAATAGCATTTGGCTATTGTGCGTAAAATAGTTGTTAGGTTTTTTTTTAGAAACCGCTTACCCATATTACATGGTTGGTTTAGCATTTTGGTTTTAATAGGCTTGACCTAGATAAAGGCTTAAGAATATCTGGGCGATTTGAAGGTAAGCATTTGCGTGTCATGACCATTTCTTTTGTTAAGGTAATGAGATTGATTCAAATATTTGACATTATTTTTTAGTTACTTATAGCTTATGTTGTGTTTATTTAATCCAAGGTCATTTGTCCATTGAAGCTTTGAGTTACTTTTTGAGTCAAAACTTGCCTTAAAATATTTAAATTTAAAGAGTTTTCTAATTCAAAAAGGTCGATGTTGACTGTCGGTAGCCACCATGTTGTTATTGCAGCGTCTGTCAAATTGGTTGTTTATTATTTTGTCACTGATGCAAAACTATCATGGCATAAGTTACCCCTGTGACTTCAACGCAAAGCATCACCTTTGGCTGGATACTTCTGTCACCGACGAAGGCAAGGCGATGGCTGACTGGCTAGATACCAACAGCGTTCACAGTATTCATGGGTTGTTATTTCACAACCCAAAACAACCTTACCCCAGAACACCACCAACATTAGATTTTTTTATTTCTTCATCTTATTTTATTCATACTCTACCAGAAATCAGCAACTTCACCTGTAAAATAGTACCCAACGACCCGGATCCAGCTTAGCATCAAACTCTCTTCCTAGCAAAAGAACAAGTGGAAAATTTCATTAACTACTGGAGACTGGATGTAGACGGGCTACAAAGAGACATTGAAGAAACCATAACTCTCCCATCCGCAAACAGGAATCTGGACAACAGTGAAATTGACACAGCCATCGACTGTCTGGAACTGGCTGTTGCGAACGCGTTAGGTGACCAAAAGCAGCCCAAGACGTCAAAGGATAGATATCAGCACCTTCCCCAGTATAACCAAAACCTATCTGCCTACAAGCAACGACTTAAGAAACGTCTCCAAAGGATCCACCAGCGAGAACTTAACCCAACTAACAGCAACTACCAGACAGTGTGGAGTGAACTTCAGTGCGTCAACGTTATGTTCCGGAATTCCATCCAACACCACAACAAAAAACAATTCCGGAATAGACTGCAGTCAATCAGACCTGGACCTGACGCCTTCAAGAACATCAACAGACTGATCGGCCAAAAATCACCAATGCCTGACATGATCATCACCAACAATGGAGAAGCAACAACGATTAAGGATAAACTTGAAGCCTTCGCTTGCCATTTCGAAGGAAACTTCACGCTAAGTCCCTCTGATGATCCAGTCTTCCTTCGCAAAATCGAGACATCCATCCAGCAGACACTGATGTCCAACTTGGTAGAGCAATGTTAAGTGACACTAATCCTACAAATGATCCAGTCAATACCCCAAACTTGAACACCCAGAGGGAGATAGCTGAGATAATTGGCAGCTCCAAGCCAAAGAAATCAGATGGACCGGATGGGGTATCCAACTTTGTTCTAAAAAGGCTTTCACAAACGATGATGGTGTTTTAAGCAATCATCTTCAACAACTGCACCAACAACAGTTATTTTCCTGAAAAGTGGAAAACTGCCAGAAGGCCGATATCCCTCCTCAACTATCTAAGTAAGCTCTTCGAAGAGCTGATACTCAGGAAGCTCAAGAAGTTCTGCAGCGAAAACAACATCATCCCGGATATACAGTTTGGTGTCCGGGAAAAGCATTCCACCCTGCACCCGCTCGTGAAGTTTTAACATGACATCACCACAGCTTTAAACAACAATCAAGTTACTGTCGGATGCGTTCTGGATGTCGAGAAAGCATTCGACAGTTTATGGAAACTCCACATACTAGGCTTTCCTTTAGCACTTATCAAAATTATTTTCCCTTTTCTTTCTTCCAGGAACTTTTTCGTGCAACTGGAGAACTGCAAGTCGACAGTGAAGAGAATCAGAATCAGAATCTCTACAATATCATGACCTCTGACCAACCAATTTCAAGTGAATGCGAGGACCTTCTCTTCGCTGATAACTCACTAACATATTGCTCGTCATTCTCTCCATTGTTCGAGAGGTCGAGGCACACATCCGCAAACTATTTCAGTTTTACACCCATTGGGGTATATGGATCAACTCATCCAGAGCTTTAGAAAACCAGGGGGTAGACGCGGTCGCTCAGCTGGAAGCTGCAGAAGCATCTCCCTAGCACTCCCAGATGGTACCAGATTACCAGCCAAACGCAGCGCCAAGTACCTAGGCATCAACTTCAACTACCTTCTGAGATTCAACCCACATTCATGTTCTGTACTCAAAAAGACCAACTTTGCTTTCCATCGCCTCTACCCGCTGATGAAAAAGAGAACTGGGCTAAGCCAGCAGACAAAAGTTTTAAACCACAAGCAACTTTTGAGACCAGTTATCAGTTACAGCTTCCGAGTTTGGTTCACCATCTTCAAAACAGCTCTGAAGAAACTGCAAATATTCGAGAGAAAAATTCTGAGGATCTGTACTGGACTTTATTTCGATCGTCAACGGCGTAAGCACTTCAAGAACGACCAAATCTACTCTGAAGCCAAAGTAGTCCCCCTGGACAAGTATTTAATGCTATCGCCAGATAAGCTGGTAAGGAACCTCACCAACCACCCTAATCAACAATGAGAACGATGATAAACCATCAACGACATCCGGAACCAAGGTACCTAGGAGCTAAGGAAATCCTGGATATAACTACAACAATCAACGATAAAGCAGAAAACTTCCACACTGATCCAGGGTCAGCCCATTACTGTGGCTAAACGCCAATCCTATCCCAACCCTAAACCAATACAGCCACTTGACAACCTGGACTGAACAACCCGAGGACGACGAAGTTAACCCTCAACTCATACCTTCGATGCAAAGAAAGGTTTTAGCCAAGGCGAAGCGCTCTCATGCGACTTCTTCAACATCATCGTTCTCGAAAGAGTAGTGGACAAAAATAGAGGCACAATCTTTCAAAAGTCTATTCAATTACGCCTACGATATTAATATAAGTTGGGTTTTAATGGCAATAATGAAAGCAAGACCAAATATATGTTGTCAAGAAGAAAGGACACCCAACATAGACGTCTCAAATATAACGTCACTAGCTTTAATTTCGAAGTGGTCTAAGACTTTGTACCTAGGCTACGTTATCAACCCAGTGAATAGGTAATACTAGCGCAGCGCTGAGATCAAAGAAAGAAGTAGGTACTCTTGTCAAATACTGCTTTTTAGGTCTAAGAAGGCAATTTAGAAGCAAAGCTCTCTATCCAAAAACTAAGGCGTCCCTGTATAAGACACTTATCATCCCAGTCCTGGTGTAGAAGCATGAACACTTTTAACGTTGGGTCAGAACGCTTTAGGCTGTTTTGATTTTGGGAGAAAAATTCTCCGTGCGATTTTTGGATGGGGAATGGAAAAGAAGATACAAGAACGAACATAACCACGAAGCTGCTCAGCGACATAGCCACAAGTGAAAAGCCAACGACTGAGGTAGCTGGGTCACCTGAGCAAACGAACATCAATGCTCTTCCCTGGAAGATTTTGAATCCCATCATGTGGGACGGCGCAGTAGAGTAGGACATTGTAACAGGTGGCGCGCAAGCAATTGGAAGAGGACCTCAACCAATTTGGCTGCGAAACTGGAGACAGCTAGCTAGACAGAGCCGGCCCTAAGAAGGTTCTTGGTTAAGACCCTGGTACACTTAAAGCAAGTAAATAGGTCAGCATAGGGTCCATCTCAGTCATCGTCCTTCCCAACATTTGGTGGTAAAATTCAGTCATGACGTCTGGTTCAGTGAACAATCGTACCTCGATGAAATGCAGTATCAGCCGAAAATATCACTACTGCACATGAAAATTTGCAGGAGAACCCGATGCAGTCAATTCAGTCAAAATTCAAAAGAGACTTCTACCGATCGATGTTAAGCTATTTTATTCGGCCAACTTGGATAAAGTGGATTTCAACTATAAGTGGTTTCAACCGGGGTGCACTACGTTTCACACAGCTGATTTCATTAAGAAGATTCTGCAATCCCAAGTCTATGACAATAAGCAGACCATCGCAAAAGTTCAGCCGGATCTGCTTGGCATTAAAAATTGGACATTTGATCGATTTAATATTAAATTCATATTGTCATATGAACATACATATGTACATGGGTCTTTTAAATACAAAATTTCGTGTCATATAGCTTGTTTTATTCCATTTCAAAATCGACCCGCCCCTAATGGAAAACCCTTTAATAAGAAAACATAACATTAACATTATGAATCAACTGTACATAAATTCAGTTTGCAGTTTCTACTAAAAAGCATCTAAACGTGCTCGGAGGAGTAAAGATAATAGAATAAAACAAATATTTAACGGCACTCAATTCGACACAAAAAGATGACGGCTTGTTTATGGAAACATACATAATTTCTATTTTTAGAAAACAAAACAACATCACCTGCCACCTTGAACTCTTTATAGGACCAATACTAAATTTAACTTGAAATTATTGTTCCAAAAACATTATTTTTTTTTTTTCAAACTTTTAATCGAAATAACAAAATGAAAAAAAAAATTAAAAAGAAATTTATACGTAAGTAGAGGTATGAAAATATATCAAGAGCATTTTTGTGTATAACAAAAGTGGTAAATATTATTGAAATCTTTCGAGAAACTTGTCAACAAAAGTAATAAGTAGCAGTACCTACACTTAAAGATAATAAAGGTGATAAAATAAATTAAAAAAAAAAAAACTGTTGAAACAACCTTTTTGATTATTTGTATTTTATGTACTCAAAGCAAACAAAAACTTCATTAAAAGCATTTGAAATTGTTTAACCAGAATAATATGAGAAGAAAAAACAATTTTTGTTTTCATTTTTATAAATTCAGATCAGCTTATCATCAGGCACGTTTTGATATCAAAAGGCATACATAATTTATTTTAGTTCAATGAAATGAGGTCCCAATTATAGTTTTTTTTTTTTGTTTCTTTCCATAATAAAATTCAATAATATATGTAAATATATTTAAACAATTTATCATCAACCAATATATGTAGTACTTCGCACAGAATCATCATTGAACAATATAAAAAAAAAAACCAATTACTTAAGTACTCAAACCAATTCATCTCTATTTTCAATAATCAGCAATTTCAACAGAACACATAAATAACCATGAAAAAAAAACAAGTAAAACCAACAAGATTTTGATTTTGTACAGAAGAAACCTCCTTCTAAATTAGACTTTTAAATCCTATTTTATTATTTTATGAAATCTGAAAAGCAAAACCCCAAAAACCCTCTTAGCTGAGCACAATGATGAATAGAAAACAAAAAAAAAAACAAATTGTTGAATAACAAAAAAAAAACTATTCCAGTTGAGAACATTTCCCAAGGTTTTTCTCCGACCATGGTGCTATAACTATGTACAATGTACATACTTACTGTTATTTTTTTTTTCGTTATTCTTTATTTTCATTCCAATTTGTTTGTATTTTGCAAACAAACTACGATTTTTCATTTGTACTTCATACTTCCCCCACTTAATGATGGTCTACACCCCACCCTTGTTCCGGTAAAACTATCAGTGACCATTTGAAACTGTAAGTAACTATTGCTGATAAACTACGACTTCACAGTAAAGTCTCCAATTGCCAATACATTTTTAGGCGAATAAATGTCTGAACAAACAAAATTCACGGTTAAGCTTAGTACGAAACGAAAAATTTAGACCATTTATTGTGTGAGAAAAAATGACATTTGTTGTTTTTCGTGTTTATTTTTATTGTTTCTTTCTTTGCAACATGGCTGCCTGTGATTTTTTTTGCATTTGCAATTGCTTCGTTTTTTTGAATTTGTGCAACTGTCAACGAGTATTTGTTCGCTTCAGTTTCGTAAATATTTCGCTGTCTTGTTGGACAAGACTTTTTAAGTTGATCTCTACCAAGACAACAAAGTGGTAACGAGTTACGACACCGAAGCGGGAAAATATTCGTTGAAAGTTGCACAAACTCAAACAAATAAAACAATTGCAAATGCAAAAAAATCACAGGCAGCCATTCTGTAAAGAAAAACATAATAAAATTAAACCCGAAAAAACACAAATGTCATTTTTTCAAATTGTGGATGAGGGGCGAAATGACCGAACAATGTGATTGTAACTTTACCTATACCATACAAACTTTTAACTTCGTTTACGAAAATCGTTTCGAAGACGATTCTTAATTCTGGTTAAAAACTGAAAATATTCATAATTTGACACTTTCACGTCCACTGAATTTTCGAACATCAAGTCAGTGCTGGAAGGATGCTTCAATTGAACAGTTAAATATTTGTATTTTAACCCTGTCTTTGGCAACAAAGCTATAAATCGAGTTCTTATAGTAGGCATGAAAGAGAAAGTATGCGAGGAAGAACTAGTAAAAGCGCTTAAAAGGCAAAATGAGCTAAATGAATACGAAATTAAGTGTTTACATATATATCTGTCGCCAAAAATTGAGTGCTTTAATGCAATTGTAGAGATGGACAGTGTTGCCTATAGTAAAGTTATGGAGAGTACTAAAGTTAGTAAATATAAACGATAATCATAAAGCGAATGATGTAAATTGTCCAGTTTTCCAAAGAAAACTGAAAATTGCGGAAGAACTAATAGATTATTAGCAATTAGATGACATTAGGTGTATCTACTTAAATGTTCAAGGACTATCAAATAATTTTGATGAATTAGAAAGCCTAGTGCAAAATGAAAGTGTGGACATTTTAGTGATAACAGAAACCCATGTTACCGACCCAAACGACTTAAATTACGTCCAGCTGGAAGGATTCTATACTCCTTTTAGTTGTGAAAGTGAATCTAGTCATACTGGTGGTGTTGTTGTTTATGTCAGAAATAACTTGAAATGTAGTCTTCTGAAAAAATGTCAAGTTAGTATGCAATATTGGTGTTTAATGTTAAAAATGCAATATGAAAACTGTCCTGTGATATATTTATGTGCAATATACAGATCACCCAGTCGCTTGTCATCAAAAAGTGTTTTTTGTAATGAACTTGATATCTGGATAGAATATCTATCGCAATGCGGTAATTTCATTATTCTTGGTGACGTAAATATAGACTGGTTTGATGTAACGGACACATATACGAGACGAATATCCAATATTTTGAACGATAATGGCTTACATATGATTATTAATGAACCTACAAGAATAACAAATCACTCTAGAACTTTGATTGATTATGTAATAACAAATTGCACTAATATAATAAGCGCGAGTGTTAATAAAAATCTAAAAATAAGTGACCATGAATCCATCGATATTACAATTAAAAACAAGCATTCAACAGAACATAAAAAAAATTAGATACTGTGTATATAATCAAACTCTTTTTTTAACAAAAATGTCTGAAGTCCCTTTGTTTTTTAATATGAGTGGTGAACAGCCTTTTAATTTGAACGTACTTTGTGATCAATTTGTGAATAGTCTTAAAAATGTAGTAGACTCCATGGTAAAAGAAAAGCTAGTTCCATACAGAAATGCGGAGTGGTTTAATAACGATCTGAGAATGGCAAAGTTGACAAAAACAAATCTTTATAGGCAGACCGTACTCAGCAACGACGATAATGATTGGCGTTTGTACCATCAATGTAGAAATCAGTACAAAACGAATGTAAGATTAACAAAATCCCGTTTCATAGAAAACCAAATTGAGACTGCAAGCACCCAAAAAGATATGTGGCAAAAATTAAAAAAGTACGTCCTTAAAAAAAGTAAAGAAACAATATTGGAGGTAGAAATTGAAGATGGATCTGTGATAAATGATAGTGCAATAATAAGTTATAAGTTCAACAGTTTTTTCGTTGAGTCCATACATGAAATTACCCAATCTGTGATATACTGTGAATATACAAATTTACTCGAACCGTGCAATATAGATTTTAAGTTCAATCTAGTCAACATAGATAATATAAGATGTGCAATAGATATGCTTAATAAGAAAAGTGATTTTAATTTTATGACTGTAAAAATGATAAAAGACTCTCTGTGTTTCGTTGGTCCAGTGATTGAAAGAATAATAAATATATCCCTAAGTGCAGGTGTTTTTCCACAATTTTGGAAAGAATCACTTATAGTTCCGATAAAAAAGGTACCAAATGCAAAAACTTTAAGCGACTTTCGACCAATCAATATGATGCCTTTGTATGAAAAAATAATAGAAAAATGTGTAGTGATGCAACTCCAAGAACACCTAGAAAGCCAGGGACTATTGGATAGTTATCAGTCGGGGTTTCGTGTAAACCATTCCTGTGAAACATGTTTGAACTTTGTGATAAGCGATTGGAGGAAAGAAATAGATGCAAAAAATGTTGTGGTTGCTGTCTTCTTGGACTTGAAACGGGCCTTCGAAACAGTTAATCATGAAATTTTATTAAAAAAGCTAAAGTACTATGGTATTAAATCTGTTGAGTTTAAGTGGTTTAAATCGTTTCTAACAGGAAGAACACAACGCACTTCCGTTAACGGCAAAATATCGTCACCAATCGCCGTAACTGTAGGAATTCCACAAGGCACAATACTGGGAGTGTGGTTGTTCCTTATGTTTATAAATGATATGAGCAAGGTAATTCAATCATCAAAACTTGTTTTATTTGCTGATGATGGTTAACTCTACACCACTGGGAAGAATGCTGCGGAGTGCTTTCAAGAAATAAATCAAGACCTTGAAAGAATAAATACATGGTTGAAAATGAACAGACTAGTGCTTAATGTTACAAAAACAAAATGTATGGTATTCAAATGTAATTCTGTAAGTTCGTCTTTAAATGTCAATATAAATGTATCTATAAACAATGAGCAAATTGAACAAGTTAAACAATTAAAGTATCTTGGTGTAATGTTAGACGTACAACTTAACTTTAATGAACATATAAATTATATTTGCAAGAAAATATCAAAAAAAGTTGGAGTATTAAGAAAAATAAGGAATAATATATCTATGAGTACCGCTGTGAATTTATGTAATGTCTTGATTAAACCTCATTTTGACTATTGTTCTAGTTTATTGTATATGTGTCCACAAAGTCACAAGGATAGACTGCAATTACAGCAAAACAAAGTAATGCGAATTATATTAAAATGAAGTAGATATACACCAATTAGAAATATGCTAAGTACGCTACAATGGTTAAATATAAATCAACGTCTTTTTATGTTATGTATGATATTTGTATTTAAAATTAAAAACAATATGTATCCAGGATATTTATGCGAAAATGTACGCACTAATGCTTTGTTAGAATATAACCTACGAAACAATGATGACCTAAGAATAGAAAGAGCGAGGACCACGAGAGGTCAAAGAACTATATTTTACCTGGGTTTCAATGGATTCAACAATCTTCCGAGAGAAATTAAAAACATAAACAACATCAATGAATTCAAAAGAAAAATCATTGAATATGTTCAATCAAATAATAATTTATAATATATCATATGTCATGATTATAAAAATTAATTCTAAAAATGTTAGATTATAAATTTGATATATTTTTAAATTAAGATGAAATTGTAAAATTGTTATCTAAATGGCTTTAAAGCTAAATAAAGTACATTCATTCATTCATTCAATCATCACAACCTTGTAGATTGATTGAAGTTTTTTGAAACAACCCGAGAACGATCTCCATTTTCATTCAATCGATTAGGTATACACGACCAATACAAACACGCCTTTTCTTGTCGAAACTGAGGCCGAAGCCTCCTCCTTTTTAAAACTATCCCCGTCGATTAAAAAACTTCGCTCGAATTCATTGCAACTATTTGCAGTCAACGGGTCTCCAATAAAATTATAGAGAGAAGGTACGCACGAATTTGTTCTCAGTCTTCGCTGCTAGTTCATTTAGTCATTTATCGTCACTGATATTTACTCTCATATTATTGGTTTAGATTTCTAGTGACAACATAATTTAATTGTTTGACGTTAAAGGTTGACGACTGAGGTGGCTCGGTCTCCTAGGGGGAATGGACCTCATTCTCCAGCCCGGAAGTCTGAATCCAACCCCGTGCAACGGCTCAGTAGAGGAATATAGAGTAACAGGTGGCTACGCAACTAGAATAGGGCCTTAACCAACTTCGCGTGCGAAACTGGAGACAGCTAGCTAGAGACCGAGACGGCTGAAATCAGCTTGTTGGTTGAGAGTCTGGTCTGCCAATACTGTAGCGCCACTTTAGGTAAGTCGACTCTCAAATAAACACATGTCTCTTAGGGCCAATTTTTCAGTGGAGGGTTGGTTCTGAGTTAAATCAGAGCTCGCTAATCCTGAAAAGAAATTAACCCCGAGATAACTCAGAAGCAGTTTTTCAGTTGAGGATTTACTTTGTCTTTGCCACCCTGTGTGCCACTCACACAAGAGAATAGAGATGGTGCCACAACGGAATCGCACAGACAATAACTTTCACTATCGAAATCGAGATAGAGCCACAACCGAAAAGGCACTCAATCAACCTACCAAAGTAGGTGAGTTAACTCGGAGATAGTTTAAACTGAAAAACACACTTCTGGAGCTAACTCAGGTTTAACACTGAGACTAAGATGATCTCGCACTGAAAAACTCGCCTTAACCAATCCCCAGCCATATACCATCTCCACAAATTACTGACCAAAATGCCTCATTTGTTATTTTCATATTAGGATTTTTCTAAGAATCCATAAACTCCCACACATTACTTTATATTTAGAGCACACTGAGAGTAATTTCACTTCAAGACTCTCGGATAGTTTTCTACCCTTGTTGGAAATTGATCAAGTCGTCAAAATGATGGGAATAAATTATTGAAATATTTGTTTTTCAAATTGTTTTCCTATAGAACTACAATTTCAAATTGATTTTTTACTCTCATTTGCTGCAAGCTCCTTATAAGAGAGATTTTACTGTATTTTATAGTAAAAACTACTTTCTACTACTACAAACCACAACTGCCAATGCCAAATAAGTGTGTGTATATACAATTGTCCAACTTTGTTGAATGAATCAGAATGACGTCACACAAACAAAAATATAAAAACACAAATGTATCTACATCTGTGTAGTATTGTAGGATTCTCGAATGCAACAACAATATCGACATTACTACACATGTAACTGTGTAACAGCTGTCATTACCAAAATACTTGTTTAAATAAAAAAAAAAGAAAAATCGAATATTATTAAGCAGACACAACTAGTGTTAGTACATGAAAATTATCAGTCGATTCCATGAGCTCAAGGTTGGCTTTTTGGAGATGGTTTTGTTGTTTGGTTAAAGTTTTTTTTTTTTTGTTAGCTTCACACGCAATGCCTTCAAATTGATGTTGGTCCAAAATTTTATATTTTGACAAAGAAGAAAGGAACACAAAAGTGCAATAAATATTTAAAAGTGCAGTTAGTATGTGGGGGAAATTTTTCAGCTTTAAACCAGGTCAAGTTGTTGTTGTTTTGTATTCTTCTGATGGTGTTGGTTTTAAAAACGAATAAAGAATGTCATCATTTAGGTAGGGAACCAACCATCTAACTCTTGGTAACAACATAAAATCATGAAAGGTGTTGGGTAAGTCACGATGATCCCCAAGAAGTGGAACAGGATTTACGGTTCTTGGGAATTTGGCAAACGAAACATGTTTTATTTTATAGTAGGTATGTTGAGTTTAAGAGTTTAACGATTTGGAAAGAACAGAAAGTAATTTATTAAACTGCGGGATTATAAGAATGTTATTCCAGTTATACCAGAGGTAAGATAAAGACATTGGAAGAAAATTGTATGTGGAATTTGTAACTATCTTAATAGCTTTCTTTGTTTTTACTTTGTAGTTCAACTGCTAAGGTCCAGTTTATTTATTTGGTTTATAGTAGATTTGATAGAAGACTATAGTGCAATAGACACCCGAATCATCTATTTTCTTAGCCAATAACGTTAATCCTGTAATTAAGGTACAAAACATATTGGATAATGTCAAAGAAGTCTACATAAAATTTAGAGTCAGATACTAGATAATCTCGTTAGATTTCATGTTTTTAGGGCAGATTCATTTATAATCAAAGCTCATTATATTAAACTAACCTAATTTCTAGAGTTTATTATTTTATTAAATATTTTAGTAAATACTCATAACGTATTAGAACCTGCATTAAGAGTATACTTAGCATAGTTTAGACATTTGTTCCCGAAACATTTTTTTTTTGTAAGGCATATAGCCTTAAAACACTGTCACTCAACCTCTTTATTAGTCAAAAACAAGAATACTCACTAAGAAGAGTCAAAAGACCTAAAATAAGTCCTTATCATGCTAAAATGAATACAAAAAATTTAATGCATAGCTGTACAAATTCAAAAGACAGAAAAAGTCCTCATCGGTATAAAAAAAGAGAACTTAATAAAGGAGACAGCAAAAGTGCATTCGTAAAGCTTCCTTTTTTTTAGTGTTTTATAAAAGAATGATGTTCCCAATTTTTCTCTTATAGGTATGCTGTTGATATTTTTTTCTTTTAATTTTATTTTATTTTTGGGGGACGCAAACATAGCGTTGGTAGCTATTTTTATAAAACGTAACAGAAAAATTAAAATAGACATAGAACACGACAGACGGGAAAGTATAGCAAGCAGCAGAATCAGCAGCAACAACAGCAACAGCAGCAGCACAAAATAGAAAAAAAAAAAAAACAAAAGCCTTTTGTGACAATCGAAATGAAAACAACGTAAAATGAGGCCAATCTGCTATTAATATTAATTACAACAATAATACAGTTGTGTTCAAAGTTTCAATAAAATTGTATTTTTAAAGAAAACAATAACAACAACAATAATAAAGCCGATGCGATGATGAGAAAAACATAAAATACAAAGACTAAAGAAAAGCAACAAAAAATAGTTCAAGTGAGTGTAAGAACTTCCAAGGAATGCAAGGATTTTGAAAAGAAAAATAAGAGTTTTCAAAAAGACAGAAAGATGAAAATAAGGAGCTTATAAAGTCTGGAGCCAGACAATAATATCATCCAGTTTAGTATTTTGTATGGTTGAACAGATTGTACTTAATTGTTATAACTGGAGCGCAATGAATATATTGAGATATTTAATGGTCTACACAACATTTCTCTTCAAGCTCTGCGAACTGAAAGATCGGAATGGTATGATACTATTTACAGAAACGAACACACTTTTCACACTGTTTCGTCGAAGATGATATTATTTTTGTTATTGAAGAATGCTTAAGTCGTTTTTAAAATAAAATTTTTGTTTACAATTTGAAATCTCAGGGCTTACGAGTAGGTAGGACTTTCTTCTTTTCAATATCTTTTAAATTTGCTTCGTTTTTTGCTTCGTGAGTTAAATAGTCGACATGAGTTGCTATGCTTGGTTCAAGCTTGTTTAAACTTAAAGCGGGTTAAATATGAAACAAGCCGTCATCAGTATTATTTTTAACCAGCAAATTGTACCACGAAGGCATATTGTCATTTGGCCTTTTAAAGTTCTAGACTGTTTTTCAACATAATTGTTGTTAACATTGCTTACATACTGGTTTACAATATAAACATACCTGTACGTACATAATTGAATTTATTTAAAAAGCAATGAAATTCGTTTGCAAACGATTTATTAATTGTTTTCTTCTTAAAAGAATCATTCATTTTGCATGGTAATCATTTTAATTTTAATTTATTTATTTTAAATATTTCAAGCTTATTTTATGGCCATAAACTTTAAATTTTGAAGGAATTCATATTCAATTCCACATAGAACAATCGTGACGGGAATTGTAAAAATGTGAAATGTTTTTAATATGTTCATTTAGTTTGTTTCGCACGTTTCGCAGGGTTTATCTGATTAAAACGATATTGCAATATTTAATTCAATATTATTAAGGTACATCATAGAGTTTTTTCTTTGGCTTATTGGAATTTTGTCTTATTTTATGGTTGCCTATGTATATAAGGATTTTGTTTTTATTTTTTAAGGAATTAACATTGCTCGAATTATATGCTCTGTGTAGGGTATTCAAAGCTAAAGTTGAAATAGAGCTTTGAAATTTTGACTAAATACAACTAAATGTTCTTGCTTCATAATTAAAAAAACTTAATCTTGTTTACATTGGAAAACAAAAAACAATTGTTTTGAAAAAAAATCACAACTATACCTAAAATGGCACTACAGGGCTTATAACGAAGCTTTGTATTCACTAGACACAGAAATGAATCAAAAAATTGCCACTCATTTACCAATAAAAGTTATTATTGCAGTTCACAACCTTTACCTAGATATGGATATCGTGGAGGATCCCGTACAAAATGACTTCTAACTCTCAACCATTCCTGTGGAAGTGTTGTTGGCAAGAATGGAGGGGACGAACGGCTACATGAGAAGACCTTATTCATGACAACAGATACTCTTGATGGATTTTTCAATTCCTCGCAGAGGCAGTAACCCGGAAAAGCCTTTTTTTAAATTAGTTGCGGATTGGAATCGAACCCAGACGAACTAACCATTATGCCATGGGGTACTACGAAGCTTTTGAGTTTAGTTTTATGAATTTAAAAATGTGAAGCATAAAAACACTTCATTTAATAAGTTTGAAAGACGAACGTACAAACTTTCCATGTACTGACAATTTTTGTTGGATAACCAACAACTGTTGATTCCAAGTTAGATATTCGGGATGAAACGTCATTTTGTCTGCAAATAAGATCATTAAAAATTAATTTTGATTTGATACTTGATACTTACAAGAACTATTCGGAAGTACCTATGATGGCATTCATAAACGCCAACCAACCACACTTTTACATTTAGAAAAAATAGTTCATCAAAAAATTAGAACGAACATCGCCAATATTGAAGTTCTCTGGGTAAACTTAAAAAACTTATCCAAAATTGCAAAGGAAATACCAAGATAAGCAAATATACTTTAATGAAATAAGAGTACATAAAATTAAAAGAATTATGTAAATTAAAATTTACCAGTCTGTTAGTTGCCAAATTGTTCCTAAAAAGACCATTTGAAACATTGAAGAATTAAAGTTTGGACTGGATGGGTTATTTTGGTGGCGCTATGGAATGTATGCAGCTGAAAAATGCCATAATCAATACATTTTATACCAATTATGACTTAAAAGGTCTTAAAACTACTAGTTGTTTTTAACCATAAACCACTGTTCATAAAAATAGCAATAAAATATTGAAAGGCACAATACATTTTTATCGCCATTAATTTTAAAAATTCATCCTTGAGTTCTTAGCCCAGAGGAATTAGACAAAAAATGGTAAAACTTCCGAAAAAAATGCATAAACACGCTCATTTCGATCAAAATTTGACTTTTTTTTGACAAAACTTGCTTCGTTTCGAGGTCGGTGTAGTTAGTAGTGTTTCTTTCACCTAACAGGTATTTGCAGGTTATGTCTGAATTTTGAAGTAATTTTTTTGAAAAAAAATTCAATACTGACCTATTCACAGTGAATTTAGAAGGTCACATTATGTATCTCAATAACCGAGTATGCAAAGAACAGTTAAGTTCCACATTTGCCGTTTGTGTGCGTTCTTAAAATAGCCTAGTTCCAAATTTGGAAGTACTTACCTCACAGAGAAGTAAGCAGGTCAGTATGAATTTTTGTTTCGAACTAAGAACTTCAAAATTTGAACCTAGCCTTTTCTTGAAATGCAAAAAAATTGCTAATTTTAAGCCTGACTGCAAGTTCTAAGCATACTTGGTTCCTGAGATACAATGTGCCCCGCAAACGCACAGTAAAGTTAGCAGGTCACTTCATTGCACCCTTGTTGGCAAAATCGGGACGCTACAAAAGTAGAGCGACAGGGACAGCAAACGACGCCATATATCTTGCCGCTCTTTTGACATTTCTCTTCAGTAAGGTTTGCCATTTCATAATGGAAAGATATACGAGCCAACAACGAGTCGAAATTATTAAAATTTACTACCGAAATTCGGAGTCAGTGCACTCAACGTTAAGAGCGCTACGTCCAATTTATGGTCGTCATAATCGTCTTAGCAGATCAACAATTGAGCGTCTAGTGGAAAAATTTGAATCCACAAAGAAGTGCCTGAAGTGTCGAAACTATTGCTGCCGCTGAGGCTTCAGTTGCAGAAAGCCCAAATGTGTCTATCACACGTTGTTCTCAGGCGTTGGGCATCTATGTGACGTCGTTGTGGCGAATTTTGCGAAAAGATCTTGGCCTACATCCTTACAAGATTAAATTGACGCGAGAACTGAAGCCGCTTGACGACCAGAAGCGTCGTATGTTCGTGAATTGGGTGAGCAACAACTTGAAAATGATTCGGATTTTCATCGAAATTTCATCGGAATTTCCATCATCTTCAGCGATGAGGCTCATTTTGGCTGAATGGCTTCGTCAATAAACAAAATATGCGGTATTGGTCAGGCAGGAATCCACACGTACTCCATGAGTCATCATTGCATCCCAAAAAAATTACGGTTTGGTGTGATTTATGGGCCGGCGGCATCATTGGGCCGTACTTCTTCCGTGATGATCAAGACCGGCACGTTACTGTGAATGGGGATCGCTACCGTTCAATGATAACCGAATATTTTTGGCCCCAATTGGATGATATGGACTTGGAGGACATGTGGTTCCAACAGGACGGCGCCACAAGCCACACAGCGAATGTCACAATCAATTTATTGGAAACCAAGTTTGGAGAACGTGTTATCTCACGAAATGGTCCAGTCGCTTGCCCGCCTCGGTCATGCGATTTGACGCCGTTCGACTATTTCCTGTGGGGCTACGTCAAGTCTATGGTCTATGCCAACAAGCCAGCGACGATTGATGAACTTCGTACGAATATCGAACGTGAAATTGCAGCAGTATCGGCCGATTTATGCTTGGAACCCGTCGAAAATTGGGTTCAGCGTCTGGACTTCTGCAAGCGTGCCCGTGGTGGCCATGCAAAAGAAATCGAGTTTCATACTTAATGGCATCAAACGTACTTTCACAGGAATAAAGAATTTCATTGATATCCAAAACTATTTTTGTTTTATTAAAAAAAACTTTTGTAGCGCTCTTATTGAAAAACCCGATATATACGGTATTATGGTAAATGTGCTTTATAAATAATGCTACATGGGCATTTTTATTCTTGGGACTGTCTAGATTTCTTATTCCACTTTCCTTTTCTATTTTCGCATTGATCAGAAAATAGAAAAAACTTTATTAGAGTTAAATCAAAAATTTCAATTCTCCTTTGTACCTAGAAATATGTATAGGTAGAATTAGAAAATAGTTTCTCTAATATGGGGTAGGTATATGTAAGTAGTTTTTTTTTAATCTTGTTAAAACAGTATGATTTTTAGTTATAGAACGTACCTAGGTACCTACCTAATTCATTGGATAATTTATGTCAACGAATATAAGGCAGAGGTATGTATTTTGTTCTTTAGCAGGTACCTATCCCTATGAAATTGGAGTCTTAAATCACAGTTAGACTTTAAATGATGCGGTTGGTTTTCACCAACGTTAATTAAGTTCGAATGTAGTTATCTTGCCAAATCTTTTTTCATTGTTAACACGAATAAAAGTCCGTAAAAGGTAATTTTGTTTTGGGACCGGGTTAGCGGTAAAATAATGAGCTAAAATTATACGAGTACATGAATTTTTTTTATTAATTTGGAAGAAATTAAATAGAAAAATAATCTTTATAAGGACAACCCTAATGTAAATATTCATTGTGTTCAAGGAGTATTATTTCAATTTCGACAAAACTTGTTAAAAAATCTTTCAAACAGAAAATGAAACCTCTTGTCGGTTGACCTTATTTTACTTACATCCATAATAAGGAATTTTAGGGACAAAAACGAAAATAGGTACCTAGGTACATATGTATGTATGTGGTTTTATTTTGCTTTTGTGAACTGAATCAAAGTTCACTTTGTGAGAATTATTCTTTATCGAAAGTTTTTAACAAAAAAAAGTTTCCATAAAGATCGCTTGTATATATGTATATTTAAATACCCACCTGACAGATATACAAGTAAAAAATATAAACTAATTCAACAGCAACGTACATCAATTTATTTGTGATTCATGAACTACTACGACGCAGATTAACTCTTTCTATTTTGTGACTTTTACAAATTAAGACGTCGATTCATTGAAATGGAAATCCAAGTGACTAGAGATTCGCATGTAAACAAACAAACAAAAAACGAAAATCACCGGACAAAGTCTCCAATCCACCTTGTCTGGCTGTTAGTGAGTGCTAAGCGCTGCCTGCCTGCTGCTGCTTTCCATCAAAAGTTGTTTTCAAAATTCGAATACCTACAAATACCTGTACCTGCTGGACAACTTTTCGCGCCTACTGTTGTTTCTGCTTATTGTAGTGTAGTACTACTATTCTTTGTTGTTGTTATTGTTGTCTCATTCGTTTTGCAAAGAAAAACAAAAACAACTCTCACACATGAAATTCCGTGACACGACTACGACACAACAATAACGAGGAGAAAAAAAAATCTGCAGAAGCAGAATCCGCCTGCGAAAGCGAATTGGGTTATCAGGTTACTCTCTGGCGCTGCTTTGAAATTTTTCGTTGAATAAAATCCAATTTTCGTTACAAAAATTGACAGCTAGTCACATTTGTTTGATATTTAATTTTTGTTTCTTTAATAAAAATTACCTTGGGTTTATTCAACCACTTTCGAAACGTATCCATTTTGGGGCGTCGAGTAGAATCGACGATAATCTGATGACGACGACGACGTCACGTCAACTGCAGCAGCGCAGACCTTGGCTCCTTCGCCTTATGTTTGGTTTAATATTTGTTTTTTTCTTGCTTGTCTCGTATCAACTTTTTTTTTATTTCAAGGGAAGCGGAATGATTTTTGCATAAAATGTATGTTAAATATCTTGCATATCTTCCACACTATTGGGAAATTTTTGGTTTTGATTCACTTGCATCACAAATTTAATAAAAATTAATATTAAAAAAAAAAGAAAACTTGCACAACACACACAGAAAAAAAAAACTCCCCGATTCTACTGAGACTTGACTCGAAGCAACTACGGCGATGAAACACGACACGAGCGACGAAGTTTCAATGAAAAAAATTAATTCCACTTATTTGATATGGAGCACTGTTGGCAGCTTTTTCTTTATTTTCACAGATTCTTTGTTAATTTTTTGAGCACTTGAGGTGATTTAATTCATTATGGATAGAGTAAGAAATATTGTGTTAATTTCATTTTTCACTGCTCGTCCAGAAAGTGTTTGAAACTAAATAAAAAAAAACTAATTCTTTTCTCAAACAAAACGATGACGACGACTGCGACAGCGTACAGCGACGACGAAGGCGACAATGACAATTCACGTATGAATTTAATCCGAAATCAAACTAGAATCAACGCATACAGCGCGATATCCCGTTGGTTTGCTGAATTTTGCTGGTGGTTTATGAAATCAGTGTTGTAGGTCTTGTCTCTTTCTCACAAATGAACAATTGGGAATGTGTTTTGATACATAAAATGAGACAGATATATAAGCTAGTATGAGCGTTGGCACGCGGTGATAGCCGTCACTCGATGAGTTTTCGGATTTCGGAGTGGCCGTTTGTAGACTGCAATGTTCATAGAGATGTGATTGGACAGAGAATTTTTAAAAATCGATAAATTTTTAGATTGGATTTAGGGCCATTCCCATGTGAATAATTTGTTTCGTCGCCTACATACAGTTGCGAACTACCATAAAGTGTTCCAGTAAAATAATTTCCAAACAAATGTGAGACTAAATTTGATCGAATTTTTCATTCGCTTTGTGGATTGTGAAATTTGTTGTGAATTCCGAATTAGCGTTTGATAGTTGTTTTTGTTGCTGGCCGAAAATATTTTGTTGGTGAAGTAGAAAACATAAAAACACTAAACTTGACACTAGGTGTGTTTTGATAGCTTTCTTAATGAGAACACTAAGAAAATATGGTCTATGTTCTGAAACTCTCTCAACTATAAAATTAGTCAAGAATCTTTGAAAAATGGAACAAAATGCATGTATTTTGTTTAAATTTGCATCGTTTCTCTACTAAATTTATCGACGTGAGAGTTACAAAACGTAGACACTGCCACTAAAGAGCTCGTTTTTCATAACTTGAGTTGAAATATTATTCAACGTAGGGGAACATGGCCTAAAATGGAACACCAGGGTAAAATAGTACACTGGCTAATAAACATATATGCGAGTAGAATTTAAGGTTATTTGTGAACGCAGCCCTTCAGGTTTTCTGACATTACTGCTTAGATGCTTCTAGCTGCTATATTTTAATTAACAGGTCAGTTTATGTCTAACAACCATTGCCAGAGGCGCACAAAAATAAAGCTAAAACTAAAAAAAAACTCCATGCTTAAAAGTTGATGAGGTGCGCCAATCTATTATTTTATTTTTCTTGGACAAAGTTTTTTCTTATCAATGCAAGCTTCTTGTCTCAAACGAGACAATTCATGATAAAAGTGATTCCAATTTGATGCATTAAACTGTATATCTGAGATTGGTGGATCAGCTAGCGAGCAAGACAATTGGTTCAGAGGGACACGGGTTCGATTCCTGGATTGGGACTTTTTGATCCGGAATTTAGCAATTTTAGCTCGCTGATATTGGAGGATTAACTAAGGTTCAACAATGGTTTAAGGTCGAAAGTCTTATCGAAAATGACATAAGAGAAGAGTCCATTGTATTTGATTGAGTTCACATGAAATATTGAAAACAAATTCTTTTAAATTATTGAAAAAAGTCTCTTTTTCAGAAAATATCCATTTAATATTCCATGTCATGTAAAAATTTATACTGGCGCAGATTATTACTAAGTAAGGATGAAAAGGTCAAAATATTTTTGAAGTAAATAAATGGCCAACCTCTGTTTGTTGGAGTTTAATGCATCACAACCACAACATACACCAAAAAAGAACCGAGTTCTTATAAGTGCAAAAAACCTGTACGTAGAACCTCAGTTATAAAAATAAGTAATGAGATCTAAAATATATGCTATAAGTTTAAAGTTCATGAAGTTTATAAAGTCAAATATCTTACGTAAGTAGAGTTAAATCGAAACAACTCCAAAAACTATGAACAGACATTTGGTATTAAATACTGATTAAAATTTGTTGGTTTCACTTGTTAAATTTTCATACACACGAGTTTTTCAAAACGTGAGTAACTTTGTAATTAAGAGAAATCTTGCCAAGTAAATCCACCAACGTTCAATCCGTCAATTTTCTTAAGACTTCTGTCATAATTTGGAGTTGTCTCAATATTAAGGCCCTCCAGAACCAACGCGAATGCGGAGCTACAACGAGTTTTTGTGGTTGTTTAGCGTTGTGTAACTGTATCCCAACTATCAATTTCACTTCTATATTCCTCCATAGATGCTTTTCGGTTTCATTCAACCTACGCATATAACCAATACATAAAACTCCATA
The DNA here is from genome assembly GCA_946251815.1 of Dasysyrphus albostriatus. Classification (NCBI taxonomy): domain Eukaryota; kingdom Metazoa; phylum Arthropoda; class Insecta; order Diptera; family Syrphidae; genus Dasysyrphus; species Dasysyrphus albostriatus. Next base: position 12,788,703 of record OX276335.1, read on the forward strand.
GAGTGAAAAAGGCGAACTTTTTTAACTCCTATTGTACCTTTATGGAGTTAATTATGAGAGTCTAAAGGAACCAACTATCTTGCTCGCTAACCGCTCCACCAATCTCATAAATACAGTTTAATGCATTAAATTGGAACCACTTTTATCTTGAATTGTCTCTTTTGACACAAGATGCTTGCATTAACAAGAAAAAACTTTGTTCCAGAAAAAAGAAAATAATAGATTGGTATGGCTATTACAAACACATATGATATAGTTAATTAAATAAATAGAGGTATAATAGATTAAATAATTAATTTATTAATACCAACCTTAAAATCTAGTACGCAGATCGAGCAAAGACAAATTTTATCTCTACATTTTTTTCTCAAGACAAATTCTGAAGTAGTAGAGATAAAACAAAAGTCAAATGAGAACAATAGAAATTTAAAAAATATAAGATTTCCTTAAATTTACAAATATGAAAATTTTATATTGTTTTCGTAAAAATATAGTTTGTCCTCCATCTTTCAAACTATCAACTGTCAGATTAATTTGACAGATGGTTACGATGTCGATGGATTAAAAAAAAATAATTTTTTAGGTAGCTACTTCTCTGTAAAAAAGTTATTTCCTGAGCAATCGGTTGACATTTGGATTAAAATGAACTTTTGCCATGAAAACATTGTTTGTCCCTCATCTGTCAAGCCATTAATAGTGGGTTAACATGTATCTTGACCTTGATCTTCAAGAAAAGTAGAGCGGGTCAGCTAAAATGACAAAATATGAACGTGTGAAAGAGTCCAAGGGTGGTAACTCTTTTTTAATTACTATAATATGCTATAATCTGTTTGGCTGTCAAAAACATATGTTTTTGTTATTTTCTTATTTTTTGTAGATTAAGAATCAGTTAATAATAGCATGTATTTTCATTCAATACCTAATTTAATTTAAAAACATTTTTTTTTTTTTTTTTTACGTTTGTTCATTAATTGCTTTGCGCAGAAATCTTCATGTCCTTAAACAAATTTATTTACACTTTCATATATCTATTGTTTTTTTTTATCTTTGACACTTCACTTCTTTTTTTCAATCAGGCCAAAAAGTTATAGCAAAACATGCACACATACACAACATGAACATTTGCACACTAATACAGACGAAGATGCCATAATCAAGATGAACATGATCGTCTTCACTATAATCTTGATCTTGATTTCTATGTTTTACTATAATCTTGATTATAGCAAGATGCTCTTGATATTATCAAGATGCTCTTGATTTTGGTCTTAACTCTCTATCCAACAAACGAAACTTTTATATTTTACATCCTTTTCTTTTTCAAGAAATGAAATCAAGATACATGTAAATCCACCATAACTGTAAGAATGGCTACAATGTTGTTTGTTTAAAAAACCTCTAAGAAATCCGATTTTTATTTTTTACTTCTCCGGAAAAAAGTGATTTTAGGGCAATTGGTAGACATTTGGATTAAAATAAACCTTTTCCGTCACATAAATCTTTCAATTATAAAATTCTATTGAAGGATGGATGTGATGTCGATGGATAAGAAACCTTGCCAAAATCAGAAATGTTCAGAGTTTTCTACTGCTCCAGAAATCCACTTGATTTTTGCCAGATCAACTCGGTTTGGAAATAAGTTTAAACTTTTAGTAGAAGAAAATTTATTCTGAATCTCTATGTGGCCCTTTTGTACCCTTTCCTTTTAGCTACACCACTGACTGATTTAAAACAGCTGTTTATATTTTATTCTCAATTCTGATGTCATCATTTTCTTTACGCATTTTATATTTTATTTAAGTCATGCGTCCTCAAAACAACGCAAAATATAGTGGAGACTTTCTTTTGCCTTTTCATGTACAGCGGCTACGAACGTCAAATTTCACGCTGGAGCTGCGTACTGATTGGAAAAAAATTCGAGATAAAATTTGTCCTGGGAAAAAATGTATATGGCAGATAAATTTTGTCTCGATCTGTGTACTATTTTACTTAAACATTGACAATAATACAAAATATATGTGCTCAGATGCTAAATTGAATATAAATTATAAAAAGGCCGATTATAGCTTGGCGTCACCATATTCACTAATACAAGCAATATAGAAACAAAGACTAACATAAAGATTGTATGATAATTTTACGGGATAACTATTGGAGTGAAAGTATTCTGGTTACTTCATAAGAGCATTATAGAGAGATTAAAGAAAAATTGGTACATTGCTTCTATCAAGCTGATATTATTTGCACCAGAAAATATTTAAGGATTCAGTAATGCTCCAATAAGGGTTTTACTTTCTGTCAGAGGGCTAAATGGAGCGCTATAGAAACAAATAACACTTTAATGTCTGGAATGCGAAGCAATTATGTTAGTTGGGAGCAACTTAAAGTAGGCTCTTTTTTAGATTTTGCCTTAGAAACTTCTCAAAAGGTTGTTATTAAAGAAAAAAAATATAAAATTATTATTAGCAACAAGTAGTTTTCTCGAAGTTTTCTTCTTATCTATGATCTAAAAATGAAGTCTTCACGCTGAAGCTCTATTTATTTCTCAGTAAATAAATTTGTTCAGCTCGTGGTGAAATAGAGCCTAGTGACTTCCAACTCTCAACCATTCCTGTCTTCGTGTTGCTGACAGGAATGGAGGGGACTTTCAATTTTTTGCCGAGTCTAAATGAACGGCTAGATGAAAAGCACTTTTTCATGACAAGTATACTCTTGGAGGATTTGTCAGTTCCTCATGAGAATTCAATCTGCCCTTCGGCATGACACTCCAACGCAATAACTATAATGCCACGAGGTACTACGCCAAATTATAAATGGTGCAGACCTAATCCGCAATAGTTTTTTTTTTAAGAAATTACCCAAAGTTCTAATTTTTTTTCAGTCAACAGTCTATCTTCATACGACTTAGAAAACCTTAATTGTCAATCAGACCTAAGTCTATTATCAAATGAATACATTTGGAGGTTTGTCTACTACTGAAAGAACAAATAATAAAACATAAGAGACCAGATTTCCTCGGGATGTCTGACCCCAACCCCTAGTCTCTATAATTTTAGCAACCCCTCGTCCGTTTGTGCAGGATATGAAGGCTAAGAATACACCTTGTGCTCCATCAAGGTAGGCAAAGACCTCACCGAAGTCTTTTATGTCAAAAAAAGTTTAAGGCAATTCGACGTGCTGTCATGCAACTTTTTCAACATTGTTCTTGAAAGAATTGTGCAAAACTCTTACATCTACACTATAGAGGCACACTCTTTCAAAAGTCAGTCCAATTACTCGCTTGCACTGACGATATATGGACATTATCGGACAAACAAAGCGTGTTTTTAGTGGTGGTGCTTTCATGAGTGTTGAGGAAGAAGCCAAAGGAAGATATAGGTTTAACGGTGAATGATGGCAAGACTAAATATATGCTATCAACAAGAAAAGAACACCCAAAACCGATGTCTCGGACTAAACGTGTCACTTAAGATAGTTATTTTGAGATTTTTAGAAACTTTGTCTACCTAGGCTCCACTATTAACTCAGCGAACGATATACTCGTGTTGAGATCAAATGAAGAATTACTCTTGCCAATCGCCGTTTTCTTTGTTTGGGGCAAGCAAGTGGAAGTTGACTGGGCGGAAAGAAGCTTTGTTGATTAAGGCCTTGCGGTCTACCCCGGACTGTAGCGCCAACCAAAGTAAGTAAGAAAAATACCGGAATAAATAAAACATGAAAACATGCCATCAGTTACGCGTGATTTGTCTAAAAATGTATTGCAAAAAAAATCTCTAAATTTACTCCCGTTAGAAGTTAAATTATTGCCAAAAATTTGATATTTCCTCATCGGCGATGAAGAAGATCCAACTCTTCGGTAGGAATACCTTCAGAGTTTTGATTATGTACAAATAAGGTGCTCTTAACTGTCAGAAGCATGATCTAAATTAACAGACAACTGTTAATCGACTAACCAGTCGAATTCTTCTGAATTACCTGGGAGAACATCCCGCATCCCAGAGAATCCCTTTGAAAACTATTAACGATTACTTCAATAAAATATAAAAAATAAGAAAATAATTAAAATTAAAGTCTAATTTAATAATGACTAAAATCAAATAATCAACAACATCTCCAGAACGCCAGAGCCACAACTATTTTGACCTTTAACATTATCCCTACAAGCTAGTAATTTCAGTTTGTGACTCGACATTTTCATCCACTTTGCTCTTATCGGCTGGCTTAGTTGAACCAAGATCAATCTTTTCACCTTTATTTTCTCTCTTTTTCAATAGCACGTAGCAGATTCTAAAAGAAGGAATAAAAAAAAAGTCATTTTATGAATTTAGTAATTAAGCTGCAAAATCTTACATAAAAACAATAACATTTGGGATGTAAAACACTTCACTAAACAAAAATATTGCTCCTGGAAATGTGTCAACTGTGTGTGTATACACATAGCTGTAAAGTGGTGGAATGATGAAAGTGCCAATTGGATCAGTAATACCGAAAATAGCATACATCCGACCTAGCTCGTCACCTTCAACGATGCTCGAGCCAATAGCTTTGATAGCAATTATCCTCAAACTAACGAACATTTCGACCAAACCCGCAGAGTAATACATGATGGAGTCTCTAGCAAAGGCCTATAATTACATAGAAGGAAATTATATACTTTATTGGACTCATTCCATCAAATATTCCATTATACTTACATACATCGGCCTTGAGATGACTATGCACATGGCAGAGAGAACTCCAATCATTGGATCAGAGATTTTCAAAAGCTTACTTAGAATAGCAGTTCCAATGAAGGTGCCTTTTAAAATTAGGTTTCAAGATTGAAATGTTTTCAAAACAATCGAAAAGTCTGATACTCACCTATAATTGTACTCGCTGAGGAAAATGTACTGTAGGCACTAAACTGATTTCCGTTCCAGTTGAGCTTGATGAGGATATATCGGTACCAATAGTCGTTTTCACCTTAAAAAAAAACATTTTTTTCCAAATCTTCAAAAAACTAATTTTTCGCTCCGAATAGCTTACCAGAGGCAGGACCCGATGTTAAGAAGTAAGCAATCATCATAAAGATAAATAGAGCCTGACCATAGTTTGTCCTCTTCTCGAATGGCATTTTGATGCATTCTATTGCCAAAGTCGGATCGAAGAACTCAGCTAAGCAGGATTTTTTCACTGGTGGTTCCTCTACAGATGATATCGCTGCATCGAGAGCTGAAATTGCTTCTCTATTTCTATTCACTTCAGTGACATCTGTCACTTCAAAAGCTGCATTTGTTGTTCCTAGAGCTATTTCTTCTTGTTTTTCCTTTTCGGTGGGAACTTCACTGATAAAGAACAACACGTAGAAGAATGCAATAAGCTGAAAGATCCAACTCATTGCAAATGAATCTAAAAAAAAAGAAAAGGTATAAAGACGTAAATTTGCCAAAACCTTGACATCAACCTACAAACGTATCCTAGTTTAAGGAAAAGGATTCCACTGAATGGCAGCCCGACGAATGGAATAAAATTTACAAACATTGAAAATATTCCAAATCTGCAATAAGAAAAATCTATTGATGTCTGTATGAGGCTTTAATAGATGCAAAAATATGCTTACTACCTAAAGATTCTATCGGGCTCTGGAGTCGCTGTAGTAATATATCCGTATACGGCCATGAGAACAAAATTCAATCCACCGAACATTGCTGGGACAATAGCTTCGATGTATGCACCAAATTCCATGGGAAAAACATCGAAAAAAATGGCAGAGATAAAAAGTCCTTTAAGGATAATAGATTTAGAGTAAAATAAATTAGGTAAAGCAGGTATATGGTGAAACTTACCTAAAAATTGAAGACCTTCACCAATGAGAGGAAACATGATGCATGGTTTACGTTTGTTATATCGATCACTCCACCCACCAGCGAAAAGGATTACAATCAAGGGAAATATCGCAGCTGAAAAAGTAATAAAGCTTAACTGAATATATACTCGTAGGATAGAAATAAATATGTAAATGTTAAGCTGGCCATATACGACAGAGTCAAATGGCCCCCTGCCGATCCAAAATTGGTCGTAGCCAATATGAAATCCAATCTAGCCAAATAGATCGAATTTGCTCGGTCATGGGGACAGGGCCGTTCTTCTTACAGCACCTGGGGCAAGCTAATAGAGGACTCTATAACTCCACCCAGTACCAAAAATTTCAGTAGATTGCGTATAAATAACCAAAAAAAAAAACAATTTGAAATATCGGTTTGTATCGACTTTGTTCCAAGTTAAAATACCTAGCTTTCTTATTGATTCACTTAATATTAACAATTAGAAAAAAATTCGAAGCAGAGCTTTGTAGAGGTAGAAGTTTTAAAATGTTTTGAAAATTTCTGCCTCACCTTTCGTCGATCCTTTTCACGACTTTTTTTCAGCGCTGCTCATTTTTTGTTGAAATGCAACACACAACTTTTCGTTATGAAAAGGGTTGAATGCTTGAAGAAGCCATTTTGTAAAATGGCGTCATTGGGCAGTGTGTGTCTAAATTTATGTTTTCATATTCTATTGGAATCAAAAAGGATTGAAACAGTCAGAAAATCTAATGGAAAACGACATAAGATATCATGTGGGAAAAATTCCATTCCCCCCCCCCCCCCTGAGGCTGGTAAGGGCAATTTCATCAAAATTGACTTCAAGTGCAAGCAAAAATATAAACAAAAATTCCGAAAGCACATACAATAATAACTGCTTTCCTTTGGAGGTGACAAAGTACTAAGGTCAACGTATGGGACAAGGTAATCGGGAATAGGTTTTCTTTTCAAGTAAAAAAATTGAAAGTTTGTCAGACAAAAAGTCTCATATAAAATACCCAAATTTTACCCAATTCTGCCAAATTAAGCCCAAAGCTGTTCGTTTACGCAAAAAAATGTGTATAGTTGTTATTAGTCCAGTCAACGAAGACTCAAAATTATAAAATAAATGCAATAAATCATGCTCTCTGGGTTATTGTCTTATGTGGTAGGGGTGACCCCCCATGTATAACATACTACAAAAGTCCCCAGTCCAGGGCCGTGAGCTTTAGGCATGAGGGGGGGTAAATGTCCCCTTTTGTAGTTTTTCGTAAATATTTTGAAATAAAAATTTCAATTTCCTCAGAAACTAAAAATGCTAGAAGTATCTGGTTTTTAGCATTCGACTAAAAATTATTTACAAAATCATATACTTACCGATAATTTAGTACTTTATAACTAAAAATATTGAAAAAAAAAATAATTTTAGAATTTTTTTTTGTTTTTTTTTTTAATTTTGAGATTACTTAAGAGTTTTTCAAAAATTATTAGTTCGATTTAGCAATAATATAAAAGAATAGGTTTAAGGCTTTCAAAAAGCTTTGGCACAGGATTTTAGGTATTTCCGTTCTCTTTAAAGAGTTATTTTACCATTTTAATTCTATGACTTAGAAATGTATCCCTCCCACATAAAAGGGGGGAAGTACACCCCCCTTTTATAATTTCTTTTTTCTCACAACATGCCTTAAAATTATTTCATGAAGTATTGTCCAATATCTTGGGAACATCCTGTATACGTCTTACCCTCGAAGAAACAGTGTTTCTCATTTGAAAATTAACACTGTATCTAATAAGTTAAATAAGGACATTTCAAAGCCAAGCGTCTTCGTTAAACCCCTCATTTCTCTCTCATCATGCCAATTAAATGACCGGAAACAAATAAATACTATTTTTTGCATCATTTTTAACATTGTTGTGTGTCACGAAATTTTAGTTCCAACACGGAAAGAATTCTTGGATCAGATCACGAAAAATGAGCTGAAAATTACGAAAAACTAATCCCGATTTATATCTTGGCTCGTGAATTCGTAATTTACGACTATTTGTTTGCAAATTGCAAAATTGAGCAAAACGAAGATATTGATACTCAAAAGTCGTAAATCAACACTCTTAAGTATCAAAAATTGCGAACAACAAATCGTTATTTGATGCAAATATTCCTCAAACGCCAATTTTCAAATTTGCAAAAAAGATTTGTGATCACCACTTTATTTCATGATATTGTGACTTTGAAAGATCAATCTTACTTCTACCCTTCCATTGCAGGTGGGTATACACATTTAATTTAATTTGTTTGAAATAAATACTTAACGCTTGAATGTACTCGGATTTGTACTCACAACCCTGGAGTTACCGAGCGAGCACGCAACCACTAAGCCAATTTGCATTACAGATTGTTGATGTCACACATTAATCACTAGATACATACCATGTTGTGGTGCTTTACCTCTTCGAGAAGTAAATTGCGATAAGAAAGTCGTGATTTAATAATTTTTTGTTGGTGATTTGCAGTTATTCTCACTGAGTTGCAAATTGCGACAAAAAAAAAACGTAAATCTGTGATTGAGCAATGTAAATTACTAGATATTTATCGATCAATATTTTTGAATGCTGTTTGAGAATTTATTCTTTTGGAGAGTAAATTACGCCAAAAAGTTGTATTTTGCTATGAAAAGTACAAGCTTGAATCATGAATTTTAATTGCAAATCACGAAAAAACAAATTTTGTAAATTGCTTTGTTTCGAATGTTAAATTACCAGTTTTTGTATTAGTTTGGGATTAAAGTGCCTTGATTTACGGATAAAACTTGATTCGTAAATTGCGATTGCAAATCTTTCAATTGGTGAATTTTCAATTCTTAGTTTTCAATTGCTTAGTTTTCAAAATATTTACGAAAAACTACAAAAGAGGACATTTACCGTGGCCCTGGGCTTAAGGTTTTTAGTATGTTATACATGGTCACCCCTACTACATAAGATAATAACCCAGAGAGCATGATTGCATTTATTTTTCCTTCGTTGACTGGGCTATATGTGTTTTGTCAGTTAAAAAAAAAACAGTAAAACACAATGGCTTTTATTTACCTTATAGGTTTTTTTCCTTTTTTCTTATTTTGTCTTTTTTTTTACTAAATAATTTTCTTAAACTATTTCCCAAAAAGAAAATGTGACTAAATTGTGAATTTCATGTTTTTTGTTTATTGGCTTTTTGTTTTTGTTGGTATTCCCTCAAACCTAATGCCCTATGCCTGGGCCTAGTTGGCCTTACGGAAAATCAAAGGCAGCCCTTAACAATCCCTAGTCAAATACTAGAAAAAAAATTGCAAAAATCTGTCTTAGTTTTTTAGGAATCAACAAAAAAAAAACCAAATGTATTTTTTGCCATTGCTTTTTTGTTTTGTTATGTTTATAACGGAAAAAATTACAATTCACACATAACAAAATTTTGGGGCCTTATAGAAAAAAAAAAACATATTTTCTAGGCTAATTTTGGGTCGCTGAATTCGAAAATGATTCTTTTTCCAAAGAAGCCTTTTCAAATTATGAGCAAAACAATTTTTTTTGCTATTTTTTCAGATTCTGGTATAAATATCGCAAATGGTTTACCAAATTTACATTAACTGTATATTTGTTGTATGTTCAAATATTTGTCCTTCCAACAATGTATTGTCCGTGTAGGTAGAATTGAAATTCAGTAAGTCACAGGGGCTCAAAGTTTTTAAAAACGCGTATTTTTGATAAATTTCTGTCTTTTTGTTGCTCCAAATGGTTTAAAACAAAATAATTTTAAATAGCTTTAATGAATCAGGTGATTTTTACAAAAATATCTAATCAAAAATTTCGAAAGTAGGACTAAATATCTAGGAGCTATAATAGAGTCCAGTCAATTTGGTTTCAAAATGGCTCCAAGCGGACACATTATTGTGAGGTAGTTTTGATTTCCCCCCTCTTTTATGTTTTAACGGGTGCTGAATCTGAATTTGAGGTTTGCAACTAAAATTTCGTTACACACAACATGGAAAAAATGTTAAAAATGATGCAAAAATAAATATTTATGGTGTTTTTTATTAATGGCTTGAAAACTACCGCAATAATTTGAAAATTACATCAAACTACTTTTGAAAGTATACACAATTTCCAATAAATCTCTGTACTATACTATTTTCGAAAATCCACTTGAAAGCACTAAGTAGTAGTTACTTATGTGAAAAATCTGAATTTTTGTGCGTAACATGAACTAACATATGTTTATTTATTTAGCTTAATACAAGCGTGCACTAACATCTAAACTTAAATCTAAACTTAAAATCTGTGGTGGGTTGTTCGTTGTTTTTTTTTTTTTTATTTTATTTTTTTTTTATTTTTATTTTTATTTATATAATAATCTGGGCCCGTAGGCCCACCCACCAGTTTTTTATATAGAAAAAAACTTTTAAGAAATGGAAGGCAAGGTGTTGAGAGCTAGAAGGGAGTGTTAAAGGCAGTTCAGGGATTGTATAGTTAAGGTTGGAATAGAGCGAGATTTTGAGAGAGTGTTTGGAGGTGTGAAAGTCAAAAGAATTTTGCATAAGGTTGGAGGTACGGAGCATGCGTGTCAATGGTTCGTTACTACCATAGTTAGTACGATGGAAATTGACATCAAAGAGAGACACCGATCTAAGACTTCTAGGGTTAGTGTGCAAAGAAATTTTTTGGAGAAGCGTAGGACAATCAATATTACCGGCTAAAATTTGGTGAATGAATACAATGTCGGCTACTTTGAGACGTTTATCAAGAGGTTGCAGATTAATAAGTTGAAGACGATCTTTATAGGGTGGAAGGTGAAATGAGTCAAGCCAGGGAAGCCCGCGAAGTGCGAATCGAAGGAATCTTCGTTGAACGGCTTCAATACGAAGGGAATGGGTAACATAACATGGTGACCAAACCTGGCTGGCATATTCAAGAAGGGGCCTAACAAATGTGAGATAAAGAGATTTCGTAACGTAGGGGTCTGAAAATTCTTTTGACCAGCGCTTAACGAAACCAAGTGCAGAGTTAGCTCTATTAATAGATGTGGTAATGTGAGATCTAAAATTAAGTTCTTTATCACAAAGAATACCTAAATCACATAGTGAGTCAACTACTGTGACTGCCTCATTGTTAATAAAATATGTCCGAGGAGGGAGAGGTGAGCGTTTACGGGAATACGTTATAGCTTGACATTTACTAACATTAAGTTCAAGAAAGTTCTTCTGGCACCAGATAGAAAAGTGCCAAGTGCTTTGAGTTTGAAGAGAATAAGGGAATGTGAGATTTTATCAAAGGCTTTGCTGAGGTCAGTGGCGATGACGTCAACTTCTTTCCCAGACTCCATGGCGCATGTAGAATCAGAAACAAACTTTTGATGAAGCGCCGAATTTTCTTTTCCAAGGGTCAATCATCTTTGGGTTTATTTGCGTGGACAAGCAACTTCACAAAACCCCACAAAAAATAACACTATACGTTGCGAGAGAATGCGCTCACCAAAAGTATCCTTCAATAAATTGATTGTTTCGCGATGCGTCACACGAACCGAACCATTATTTTGGTAGTTAATTTGCACGATTTGAAAACGTTTTTCAGGAGTTAGTCTGTTCATAATGTAATGGCAAACCAAACTGAGCATAAATCAAGTGACAGCTGTCAAAAAGACCAACTCCGAAAAAAGTATTGCCAGATTGAAAACCACACGCCTAAAAAAAAAACGGTTTATTATTAATTTTACAATCTAGTAATGGTATTTCCCATGGAGGGATCTATTTTAGTTAAATATTTTTGTTCGTTTGTTACGTTTTTTTTAGGACTTTTATAGTTTTTTCTCAATATTTTTGTACATACATTTTTAAACACTTTTGTTAACAATTAATACGATTAATAACAAACAACTGAATTCTATGAAAATAAAAGACGGTGACTTTATTTTTCGTATTGTTTACTCATTGAATTTAGGTATGTTCATGTCTCCCCAAGGGGGTGTTTAAGTTCCCAGCTAGAGCGGGAGACTTGACCAAAAATCTTTTATCGAACAATTTTATTTGGGTTAAAACCAGTTGCGTGTATATTTAAAGCACATATATTAAACTAATTTTGAAAACGATTCATGTAGCTTTATAGAGACGTATATATCTATCACGCAACTGAGGTAAACACAAAAGTTTTTATCAACAATTTTACAAAAAGGGGCATACGTCTCCCGCCTTCCCCCTATGCTTTCATCAAAACTTTGTTCTTACAATTATGCCTTTTCTGGCTATCCTTATCAAAACTGTCTTCATTATCTATCACAGCTCCGTTGAAACTACTCGTAGTTTTACTATACTCCGTAGAAACTAGTTTTACTATACTCCTACTACCTAATGTTTGTACATCTTTGTGAAGACTTTTATTTCGATTTCAAACTAGAAGTTCTATTTCTGACGGATTTCAGCTCAATTTTTACTTTGATCTGAATATGATAAAAACGATCCGGCCATGCAATGTAAAATGACATGATGTATCATTTCCATATTAATTGCTTAGGCATATTATCAATCACGGATCTTATAAAATCATCAAAGTCATTTTAACGCACTTCCGTTTGCATTGCTTGAAACACCGCCATAGAACATTATTTGATACTATCACTATCTGATAAACATGCCTTACGTTATTTTAAAAAAAAAAACCTGAAGATGATGAATACATTTGTATTGTTATTAATTCACAATTTTATTACTTTCTTATGCACATTTTTTTCTGGGATAATTAAAGTTTTTATTCAAATTCTTCTTAAGGCACTAATTATTATAGACTTTGCTAGGCATTGAGATTCCTCTTGAAAACTTGTTTAGTATCAAACATTCAAGCAGGTACCGAACAGAGTTTTTCTATAAAGAATGCCGAAATTTTGATTTGATTTTAATTTAATATTTTATCACCAAAATATTAAAGTTGAACTTTAGAATCAGGTCGAACAAGTTTCTTTCGTTGGATATAAACTTTTTTTGTTTTGCATAACATTATAAAGTTTTAAGGTGTTTATCTGTAATTTTAAATGTCGACAAAATACTTTTATTAAAAATCTCAGACCGATGTAAATTAATTGCTTATAAAAATGTCCTTGAGATTCTTCTTTAGAAATTTCTTAAAAGTCAAATAAATTACACTCGTCCATATTTCGTGCTCAAAAAACACAATTTTCGGAAACAAAAACAAAATTTTAGATCCAACACTTCCCGGATATAACCAATCAAAAACTCACCAATCGGTGCCCGAATTCCAGAAACTTGTGCACTTAACTTCTGAGCATCGCGTTCGGCCTTACAAACGGTATAATTGAAATTTGGTGATAGATCTGTGACACTCCACAACAATCCACTGCCAACTTGTGTGATATTCTCAAAGTTAAATCCATCACAATCCTCGATGCCGTATTCTTCTTTGTCAAGAATCGCCTTACACACTATTTCACTGTAGTTGTAATTCACCCTGCACGCCTTCACAATCAAGAGCAATTATAAGTTAAAACAAAATAATCTCATTACAAAAGGCCAATCTTCAAACCTTTTCCAGCGGAAAATTCTGGATGGCCACTGCATTGAACACACTGGGCATTAAGTAAAAGAACATAAATGGTTCCATATTGATGTACTTCCGGTAGGCCCATAGTTTTTTGAAAAAGTTCTCCTTCGCCTCTGGCGCTTCATTGGTTTCCATAATTATTAAGCTTATAGCTTATTCAACGCGACACAAGATGATATTAAATCGACAACGAATCTCGGAGAACTAATGATTGAGGGATTTTTAAGTCTCGCTCAGACTTTGATGCTACAAACTTTGGTACGATGTGAAAAATGGTAGAATCTTAATAGAATCTAAAGAATCTGAATCCATATTGATGGCGCAGCGGCATAGGGAAGATAAGTTAGTTTTATTTTTGGCAGAAAACCAGTTTTTATTGAAGTGAAACTGAAATTAAAAATTAATTTGTTTGAATCTCGATGAAGAAGCTGAAGCTGAGAAAGATGTTGACAGCACAAAAGGTCTGACGAGATGAGATACGACGGATGTTACTATATTGTGATGTTGTTTATAAAATCTTGAGGTCAGTTTGGTGTTTTAAGACTGCACATCAGTAAGTATGCGCAGCGGCGATCGGGAGATGTTGAATCATTAAAAGTTAATTATAATTCTTTTGGAGTGTTTAACAAACGTCTATAACAACTTTTAGTACGCAACTTGATTTTTTTGTTTGAGATATTAGCATAAATAGTGTGTATGTGTCTTGCTCTCTTTGATGAGAATTTTGTTGGGCAAGAGAATTTCCAAATTTATCTTCTTTTCTTTCTGGATTTGGGAGTGAAAGTAATAATAAAAAGACTTAAATCGATTGATTTTACTTTCGTTTATCAGGTGTATTGAGAATTGAGTAGGGGTCTATGAGTGGAAAACTAAGTCAGTTGCAGTGCTGTCGAACGTTCTGCAATTGCAATACTTGAATTGTTTTCACGTAGTGCCTACTGCCGTACTACTCACCTCTGTTTTGTACTGCATTTTGCTTTTTGTATTGCGTATCGCCCTTTTGTATCGCTTTTTGAAATTTTTTGTTCGCAATTCAAGCTGAAAATAAAATTGAAGTAGCATCTGTATGCATTCAAAAGATATTTGATTTTTGCAACAAAAACAGCAGTTTTAGACACACAGTGCAACAGGTAGTCAAAAAGAATACGTAGCGTATTGCTTTCGCCCCACAATTATGCCAAATTTGTTGGAATGTATTGCCCTGATGGTTTACAAAACGACAACGACAGCACTGGTCAGTTGGTGTTAGCGCGCGTATACGATGGAAAGGCCAGCGTTGCGACAGTATTGCACCGGCCAGCGGGCGTGGTGATGGCCCAGCCAGAAAGTCTTATGGAAAACCATTCAGTAGACTTCTATATAAGAAATAAAAATAACCGTGCAATGGAGGAACGGTTGTGGTGTTTAGCTTTTGAGAAAATAGTATTGGGGAGGAAGCCTAGAAGATGGGTTTAATGGTGAAGGGAGGCGCGACGTCTTGGACAGAACGTCACTATAGATAGTTATAATTTTGAGGTGGTCTGAGACTTTGATTTAATTTAATTTTAATTTTGATGGGACAAAACCCCCATTTATTCGGCTTAATACAAGCTAATTCTTAATCTAACTTAAAACTAAGAACTTAAGCTAAGGTAAGTGTGGAGGAGGGAGATTCAGAAGACGGAGTTTTAGAGATGGAGTACTGAGGTTAAAGTCAAAGGAGTTCATGTTCAGATTAACACTTCGCAGCATTCGAGAGATAGGTTCGTTTGAGCCATAGAAGGTCCTGTGGGTGAGAAGTTAAAAAAGACAAGGATTTCGAGAACGAGGGTTAATGTTAAAGGAGATAGAGTTGTAGAGTGAAATGCAGTCAACGGAACCAGAAAATAATCGATGAATGAAGAGAATATGTCTGATATTTCTCTACATTCTTTCAAAGAATTCAAGTTGATTAGTTTAAGGCGGTCTATATAGAGAGGCAGGATCAGGGGATTAGTCCAGTCAAGGCCTTGAAGAGCAAAGCGAAGGAAGCGACGCTGGACGCTCTCGATTCTGGAAATGTGTATAAGTGGATAAGGGGACCAAACTTGAGAAGCGTATTCGAGGAGTGGGCGAACAAATGATATGTATAGGGATCAAGTCACATAAGGGTTAGAGAATTCCTTTGACCATCTTTTGACAAAGCCGAGGGCTGAATTTGCCTTGAGAATGATATTATCTACATGGGAGAGAAAATTAAGTTCCGGGTCAAATATTATGCCTAGATCACGAATAAATTCAACAGTGGGTATGGGTTGATCATGAAGGAGGTAAAGACGGGGAGGAGATTTAATACGTTTACGCGTAAAAGTGATTGATTGGCATTTGGCAACGTTGAGCTCCAAGCAATTTTTAAGACACCAAATTGAAAAACTCTCAAGGTCTTGTTGAATAAGGGGAAGAGTCATGTGTTGACGAAATGATCTTGAAACACTTGGTATCATCAGCGTACAGTGAAATAGAAGAGTGTTTGATGACCTTTTCAATATCGTTAATAGCACGAATGAACAAAAATGGGGCTAGGTGGCTGCCTTGGGGAATACCGGAGGCAGCTAAGAAAGAGCAAGAGGTAGCAGTTCTAAAACGAACGCTGTAATAAAGACTATCTAAGTAAGAGGAGATCCATTTTAACAAAGAAGGTTCGAAGCCAAGAGAGGACAATTTGAAAAGTATTAGCTTATGGGAAATTTTATCAAAGGCCTTGCTAAAATCGATTGAGATAACATCGACTTCGTAACCTTGATTTGCTTTACCTACTTTACAGTTGATAGTTGCTATTTGTAAATTTTTATAATTTTTTGTAGTATATCGTACTAATTTAAGCATACAGAAAAAAGTTAAATACAAGCCGTAGGAGTCGTTTTTAAGAAAAAAAATTGTTCCTTAACGGGTTTTTAACATTTGTATGGAAGTTTCCGTTGTTTTTACATAAAAGTAAGTTTTTCACTATGGCCTGGCACCAAACAAAGGTGAATGTGAAACTACTGCGCCAGCTCCAACAGAGATGCTTGGAAGGTTGGGGGCTGTTTAAAAGGAATAGAGGAATAGGAATAGAGTCCAGAGATTTCATTGCGGCTTGACTATCAGAGAAGATGCGGGTATCCGAGGTTGATTTCATGTTCTCTTTCAGTCAATATAGTACTTCTTTTATCACTAGAAGTTCCACCTGGAATACACTAAATTGGTTATAGGAAGACGGAATGAGAGACTTAAATTTAGTCTTTCAGAGTACACACCTCCACCGACCCTATCTTTGGTTTTCGATCAGTGTCGGTGTAGAAATGAATGGATTCATCTTTTAAGAATTCCACGTTCTCCAAGGTGGATCTGGAAATTATGGTAGCTTCAATGTGTTTATCGAAATTGAATAGTGGAATTGCGTAGTCATTTTCACTTGGAAGTGATTCGAACTAGTTCAGAATAGCGGAGTGGCCAATTTCTTTATTGATCCACTGTGAAGAGGATTTGAGGCGAATAGCTGTGCTCGCAGCCATTTGTTTGTTAAAAATGTCGATAGATGTCAGTAGAGTGTCTAATGCAGTGGAAGGAGTCGATCGAAGTGCTCCACTTATACATAGACATGCGGAATAGCTGTATCCAAGGCAGTTCACCATACTGCCACGCCATAAGTTAGAATTGGTCTAATTATCGAAATATATAGCCAATGAATGATATGATATGAGGTTGGAGGCCCCATACAACAAGAAAAAAGTGCCACTGGAGCTTTCTATACTCTTTTTTTTGTATATCAGGTTTCCACCTGAACTTCTTATCTAAAATGATATCCAAGTATATAGCTTCGTCTGTGAATGTTAATGAAATACCTTTAATTGAAGAGGGGTCTATTTGGGGAATTTGGTATTTCCTGGGAAAAGAGGACAAAATCTGTTCTGTGGGGGTTGACTCCAAGTCCACACTGATCTGTCCATCGTGTTAGCTTGTTTAGAGCGTTTTGTAAATGATCTCTTAAAGTGTTAGGATGCTTTCTTGATACTGCTATAACCACGTTGTCCACATAGGCAATCACTTTGTAACCCTCCGCCCCTAAGCAATTCAGCAACTCATTAGCTACCACGTTCCTGAGACGGGGAGAAAGAACGCCACAAGCCCTAGTGACAGATCTTCTTGCTGAAAAGCCACCCACAAGGTGTTGCCACAAGGTGTTTGCTTTAGTTTTTGTGTTTTTTTTTTTTTGAGGATCGTGTGAGGACGTTACCAATACCACCTCTAGACAGCAATTCCGGTTAGAAATGAAAATAAAACATCTCCAGATAGACGTAACAGAACCATAATTTAACAGTCAAGCTCCCCAAGACCATTTACAAGTGCTCAAACAAAATTGTTTGCTGATACCTTTTGTATTACATACCCATTGTATTTTCACCGGAATTAGTAGCTACGAACTTCACCAAAAGTTATCCCAAGAATACATAAAGTCTATTGAAATATTACAAAACTTTGACCAAACCTTGCAAATTCTCCCCACCCTCAACACTTAGCTGCTATACAATAACTTTTTTTTTTAAATATCGTGAAAATCCTTTTTTTTACCCCCGAAAATAAGGTTTTTCACTCACACTCAACCCCCCTATACATGAAAAGAAAAAATTTTGTCCTACACAAAATGCATGGTCAATGTATCATTTCAATAGACTACTGATAAAGTTCGAAAACAAGAAAATCTACGATCTACTCCAAGAAAAACCAACTACTTACCAAAAGAACATGGAAATTTTGTATATTTCCACGTGTTTCAATTGACCCCAAGCACTGTTTAATCCACCCCAGGTATGGGAACGGTTGAAACAAGTTGACTTCAAAAAAAAAGATTTACTAGTGGAAATTACACATGGGGTAGTCCAAAAACACTTCCCATTCGAAGATAATATCACGAACTTGCATTTCCCATAACTCCATCTTAGCTAATCTTATTAATGGCTATATATGCTGTGATGTGAGCGATGTCAAGAAAATTTTTTCAACTGTACCCAGTCTCCTACTATACTCTTACAGAGCGGTCCAAAAATTATAATTTCTAAACCATCGAAGTATGGAATCATCAGAACTAATGTCACAGCTTATACGCAAGAAAAAAATGTCGGGCGTTTGACATTAAATAACTTTTAGCAGATTCGTCTGCAGACTTTTGCACGGGTATTTGCTTATAATAAAACAAAGATAAAACCGTTTAAAAATTTTAACTTGGAATTTTCTCCAAGTTGAAGTGCATTTTCCTCGGGACTTCAAAAAAAAATCTAATAAAAAAGAACTTTTCTTAATTTACAAAACCATCTGGTGTTCAATTGTCGATTAAAAATTTATAGAGGAAGTGTATAAAAGAAAAAAAAAAACAGTACCTGATTTAAAAAAAAAAAGAGAATATAATTTTTTGAGTTTTTTTTTTATTATATTTTGAGTTTGAAAGTTTTTTTTTCGAAAACTATTGACAGGAATAACTTATTTTTGAAAAAAAATATTGAAGAACAGACCTAGACATAATGTTGCCATTTGTTTTTAATTATGTTTTTTTTATTATTATTTTCATTACCCCTCCTGCTCGAATGGGTGAAATTAGACCCCCACTTTGCTGTTAAAAAATGTTTGTACTACAACACTTTAAGAAACATTATCATTATTTTGTGTCACGGTGATAATCATTTTGGGCCCGAAAAACAAACACAAAATTGACCTTTTTTGAAATCTCAATATCTTTTTATTGGAACCTCGTATTAAAAAAGTTCTGTTCTCATAAGAATTCTTATAAAAAATATTATTGTCTATTAGAAAAACAAACAT
Source organism: Dasysyrphus albostriatus (assembly GCA_946251815.1). Taxonomy (NCBI): domain Eukaryota; kingdom Metazoa; phylum Arthropoda; class Insecta; order Diptera; family Syrphidae; genus Dasysyrphus; species Dasysyrphus albostriatus. The sequence goes on from OX276335.1 coordinate 12,807,917, forward strand.
TATTTTTCAGAAACACCACCATTTAAGAGAAAAACGCAAAATACCGTTATTTTTGACATTTGTTCACTTTATTTAAAATATAATATCTTTTTAATAGCCGCTAATTAAAAAGAAAATATGTTTTGAAAATTAAATAAATTACAAACTGTGTTAAAATAAATTTTCTAACATTTACCGTTTAAGAGTGGTTAGCGAAAAATGATTATTTTCAATACATTACCCTTTTGAAGTAGCAATACTCTTGTTACTGGTCACTGGTGTGGAAAAAAGTGTGTTAATATTTTTTGTAGATTAAATTGTAATCAATAAATTGAGCATAAATTATTTTATAAGAACTTCGTTATTTAAGAGTAAAAAGCTAAAATTTAAAATTTTGGGTTTTTGACGAAATTTTTCAAATAATTATGTCTTTAAAATTGTCTCAATTAGAAAAAATAAATATATTTTTTTAATGAAGAAGGTAACACAGTGCACAAACTTTACTTACAAATGTTTTCGATAACATTAACCATTTCTGAGTTATAAGCAAACAGGGGGCATTTTCGTCAATTTACGTTTTTTTCAAACACCGATATCTTCTTAAGAATCAGTCGGAGAAAAAAAAGTGTGCTAATATTTTTTGTAGAAAATCATGATATCTACAAGTTTTTCATACACTACTTTTTAATACCATGTACTGCTTCAAAGTTATAAGCGAAAAACCAGTATTTTTGACATTTAACCTTGAATAACTTTTTAAGCAAGCCAGATTTCTTTGTAGCCTTTCGCATGCGTTTTTCTTATGCACAAATAAAGATAATTACATTTAAAAATCTTCACTTGGAATTTTTCCGCAGATTGACATTTTATTTGTACATTTTTCCTGGGCTAATTAGTGCAATTGGTTTATTAATTTTAGGGGGGAAAATTTCGCCATTTTATGGGATGGGCTGAACATATGCAAAGGAGATGCCTCAAATTAAAGCATGAATTGAGAAAATTATATATGTAAAATTTTTTTTTAATGTCTTTTGTAGTTGTAGATGAAAATATCAGAAAACTCAAACTTTTTCAAATAAGAAGTCATAACTTTTGATAAAAATCATTTAAAAACATGATTCTTGTACCAAAGTAATAAAGTATTTAAGTTGGTAAAATATTTATATTTTTAAAACTTAAATTTAAACTATCAGCATTTTTTGACAGAAATTTTAGTGGGGAAATTTTAGCCACCCTGCATCTAAGCATTTGATTAGTCAATTCAAAAAGTGACCCATCAAAATTCAGAGATGCCAGTGCAGATAAGATTGCAGATGTGTTGACGTTGTTAAAAGCACCTTCTATATCTAGAAAGGGAATCAATGTAAATAAATAAATTAATTTGGTAGCGTAAAAGCTCGTGGAGAACCAGGGCCATGTGACTTACAACTCTCAACCATTTCTGTGTGCGTGTTATGGACAGGAATGTAGCGGACCCACAATTTTTTGTCGAGTCCGAACGGCTAGATGAGAAGCACTTATTCATGGCAAGTATACTCTTCGAGGATTTGTCAGTTCTTCGTAAAAGGCAGTACCTCAGGAAAAACATTTCTGTTTTTAGGTGGCAGAGGCTGGGAATCGAACCCAGACCTTCTGCATGACAGTCCAACGCACTAAATATCATATGTCCCGAGGTACTACAAATCAATGAACACTCTTTTTTAGGAAGGGAGTATTCAATGGTACGTACTAGTGTGTGGAGAGCCGTTTCCACTGACTTCCCTTTGCAATAAGGATGTTGAGCTGTAGACAGTAGTTTCGTAACAATGTTGGATCGTAGTTGGATATCAATCAGTCGTTCAATAATTTAAAAAAGGAATGAAGATAGGGTAATAGGTCTTAAATCATAAGAGCTTACGTGGAAATATTAACCGGCTTTGAGTATAAACACAACTTTGACTACTCTCCATAAAAGTAGAACATGGACCAGATAGATTCAAGCAAACATTGAACATAACCTACCGAATTTGCAGAATTATTTCTGAATTCATCTGTAGTTCAGCTGGAATGATACCATCCGGTCCTGCTGACTTGTATGGTTTAAAGCTATTGAGTGCCAACTGTAATTTTTACTTGTAATCAGCCCTGGTGGAAAAGTTAAGTTTCTGCTTATCCTGTGTAGGGCAGCACTATTTAGAGTCTGTGATCTGCCTGGAAAATGCGTCTCTGAGTAAGTTCAGGAGCCATCAGCATTTTTCAATGTTCGATTAATGATTTTTGACTAAATTTGCTCCCCCATGAAGTTCTTTCATGATTTTCTCTGAATGTATTTACTGTAAGAAACAAGTTTATTAATCTTTTCTGTGTGGAATTACATAAACTTAGATGGTTAGTGCAGGTCTGTCATGCCAAAGGTCTGGGTCATGAATAAGTGCTTCTCATCTAGCCGTTCGGACTCGGCAAAAAATTGTAGGTCCCCTTCATTCCTGTCAAAAATACGCACACAGGAATGGTTGAGAGTTGTAAATCACTAGGTCATGGTTCTCCACGAGCTGTTGTGCCACTAAATTTATTTTAATTTAATTTTTAGCTATTTAATTTTCATAATAAGCATCTTTTATAAAATAGCCTTTTCCAAAATTTTTTCGTATTTTTGATTTCGTTTTAAAATTATATGTTTATATGCATCCACCAAGTTGAATTTTAGTTAAATACATAACAAATTGACAGTCAATTGTATAATGTTAAACCTGTTTAACGATACAATATAAAAAAAATAAAATAAATTGATTCTTTTCAGTCCTATCCCAATAAAATAAAAATATCCCTGATGTTTCTTTGAGTGTTATGAGTTTAAAAATTGGTTTCTCCGATAGTCCTACGCATATCCACCTTTTCAACAGAATCTAATAAAATTACTTGAATGAATATATCCTCATTGCGGAAACATTCTGCAATAAAGATTTTTAAATCAAACTTTTCTTCAACCAACCACAATAAAATATCCCTTGAACCTCAAATATTCATCCCTTTCGCAAAAGGGGTTAGCTCTTTGGCAAAGTAGTAATTTTAATCAGTAAATGCATTGAATTTGCTTACTCGCCTGATAAACATCGTTCTCAAAACAATAGTGTTGCTAATAATCCCTGTTAATCCAAAATACACGCCTCAAAAAAGCTGTCTCATAAGCCTTGGGGGTATTTCTGGAAAATTTGTTGTTGTTATCGATGTGCTTGGTATCCACAAGGATTTGACTATAAAAGGATTAAATCACACTGAGAGTATTATAGTCAAAGTTTGAATCTTCTATCAAGCACAACTTGTTTCCAAGTGGCTCTGAGACCTTTCTTGTGATTTCGAAAAAAAAATTAATTGGTAAAAATTTCTTTTTTTCTCTAAGTGCTTAATTATAATAATTACAAGAAATAATTCCGAATGTTGGATAGCTGGGAAAAGATAATAAATAAATTAAGTGTATAAAATGTAACAATATTCTTACGACACATTTTGTAGGTTTTTGAAGTGAAATTTCTTTTAGTGGCATATTATTTGAAATTTTGTCAAACTATTTGCTGTGTGAGAATATTGCAAAAAAGGACAAAATGCAATTGCTCAATCAAATTCACAAACAGATTCAAGAAAATTTACTTCTATCTTGAACTCCAACAGAAAAAAGTGTTGAGTTATTTGAATTTCTTGTAACCACTGTGAAAGTCCAGCTTTTTGTTGAAATCTTAAGCCTTAAGCCTTCTATAGAACGTCATTCTTTTGTATTTGCTCATCTTGACTTCTTAACTAAAATTTTACTTCTAATTTAATTGAGATACAATTTCCGATTTAGTTGCAGCAAAACCAGCCGCTAGTTTGTTTTTGTTTTATGTGTTTCCAAAATGCAATTTGTACAATTTAATTTTTTCGATTCGCAACGTGTACTTATTGTGATACTCGTGATTCTTTATAGACAATGTGGCAAATTTTCTAACTGAGCCTTTGAATAACTGTTCTACAAAATAAAAACAGTTATTTAATAACTGTACAACTGTTTTATAGCGTCATTTGAATTGCTAATTGTTGAACAGATTTCAACTTATTTGAATAAGTCTGCTTGTTTTTCGTAAACGAAATTATTTGGTGGAGTGACTGGAGTGTTCTGAAACGTGGTATTGGCCCAAACCTTATTTTTTTCTTAATGAATAAATTAAAAAAATTTAAAAACTACAGTTTGACATTTGTAGTTCTTTCTAATCCAATACCTCAACCACTTCTTAAACCTCATATCACAATCATCAACTATCTGAGAAAACGGAAAAAGTTTATTCAACTTCATAACAAGATGTCACCACAGTTCATTTTTCCACAGATTTTGAACTTACACCATTATGGTTCGTTTTGTGGTCTTCTACTTGGTCTCGTTTGCTGTTATCATTAGTTGCATGGGACAGACTTTCCAATATTCCCGTGGTTGGACAAATGGAAAAAGGTCATCATCTCATCTTCATGAAGATTCAGCAATCACTGAAATATTCGAAGTTCCAGAGTCTGAAAGACGATTGGAAAAGTAAAGCTTCAATTCATTTATGATTTTTAAACTATATTTGTTGTTTTGTTTTTGCACAGATGTATTATTCAATTACAACGTTTGATGCATAATCCATATCTACTCCGACCATCATATGTGACAAGCAGCAATGGAAATGTTGGTAGTATCCGTCATCAATCAAATGAAGTTTTTGAAGATTTGGCAGCTTCTGAGCCTGGGGAGTTCTCTACCATCAAACACAATTGAAGGATTAATTGTGAAATCCCTTTAAACAACAACAAACAAAACGATCAAGACAACACCACCACCACAACCATCGCCACTGCAATGCCACCCTTATCAACTATAAACTAAACGATTTTGGCTTTGAGAATATAACCTCAAGGACGCCAATTATTGTTCTACAACAAAATTTATATTTATAAACAGACACCTACATATTAACTATGCCTAGATAAAAATTTTAATTCAAATGGATTTAAAATCCTTATAAAATTAAAAAAAAAATATTTAACTGTGTTGATTATTTAGATTTGTAATGAGGCTGGACTTAGTATAAGAGTTTTTATTACTTATTTTAAATTGTAAATAAAAAAATAAAGATAACTTTATCAAGAGAAATATGAAAATTAGTTCTTGTTTTAATCCTCAGATGTAGAAACGTTGCATATTATTTGCTGTAATATATACAACATAAATTTAAACAACACTAAAAAAGTACGCATACGTCACAGTGTACCTTTACTTCCCAGAGTCAACTTCCTGATCAATTGATATTTGTTTTATAATCAACGAGCAATTAATGGGCTATGAAAACTCTTTATATTATTTAAAAAAGAATGCATGTCATAAGGGTTAAGGGCATAGAACATAGGATTTAGTTAAAGAAGATCCTGATACCCTTTTGTGAATGCTAAAATGAGAGCGAAAAATAGAACCAGGTAAGGCACAATTCCACTATCGTCATGTGGGTGAAAAAAATCTCTTGACAGCACTTCTGAAATTGGACTCAAAGGTAAACAAATTAGGTAGGTATTTCTACAGATAAACTTTATTCATATTTAACGACTAGTTTTTTAAGAGAGAATCAAGTGAAAAGTCTAGAAGACACAAACACTTTGAAAAATCATCATTAAAATATTCTTCTTAACAACGCTCCCTTGTAGCTGCGGTGAAAACGAATTCCTAATTGAAAAGCTTGAGTGAATTTAAAGTTTTACAGTGAAGCACAATTTTTTTTACTTCCCATTGGAAGTTATTGTAATTGGCCCGATGTGTCAAAAACAAAATTTTGACATATTTTCAGGGTTCGAACTCCTTAGAATTGAAATCCATCTTTTTATGAGGAACGCCTGCATTTGGACCTACACATTTGTATGTACGTTCGTACGTTCTTGCGCTTTTACTAATGCGCGCAGAAAATACTTAAAAAAAAATTGAGGGAGTTGTGTTTTTATTAAAGCAATACAAAAAAAAACTTTGTTAAGCTCGAGAGAGAATTATTCTATTGACTTCGTGTTAATTTTATTCTACTCATGTTGATGTAATGAGGAATTGGTATAAGAACATGAAAACATTTAGTTAGTTTTTTTAATAAAAAAAAAAACAACTGAGAATAATTGTTGAAAAAAAATTTCAACTCGAATATTTTAAGAACAAACAATGATTTTGGGTTCGGGGTAGTTTTATTCTACACAATAGTTTGTAATAAATAATTGATAAAATTTGTAAAAATATTTATTTAAAATTTTTTTAAGTGACAAAAAAAAACTACAAGAAATTTTTAACGAAAATTGTCGTTTTTTGTCTCAAATATCTTGAAAATAAACAATGATATTGGCTTCTGTTAAATATGTAGAAACTTAGTTTAAGAGCTGGCAGCATATTTTTGGGTTGAACACATAACCAAAAAATGAATATTAGGGTCTGTAGGTGCATGCATCTTGACAACAAATTCAAAAGTCTGGCAGAATTATTTTGGCCCCTTAAAGAAAATGTCAGAGCACTATTTCCCACTTTTAAAAAATGAAGTGAAGTACATGTTGCCCTAACACAAAAGTCTGAAAACTGCTATTTTCAACAAAATTTTTTATATTTAATATTCGAAAATGGGTATCAAAATGGTATTCAAAATAGACATTTGTAAAAATTGAATTTTGAGACCTCGCGGCCGGTTTTAGGTAAAAAATTACAGTTCGAAAAAGTGTTCAGAAAAAATTTGCGTCGATATGTGGTCATGGTCGCAGTTACATAAAGTAATTTTTTTGCTTTTGTACCCTGCTGCTAAGAAAATAGAATAAAATACTACTCCCTAAAATGTCTTAAGAAAACTTTAACCTTAAAACTTTATGAAAGCCCCCAAAAAAATCTATCGATTTTTTAGCCTTTTTCGATTATTTTTTCTCAATGGAATGTTTGAATTGGCCCGACATCGTTATACAGTGTACTTAAATTGATATACAGTCAATACAAACATAAAAGTAATTTTTACCACATATCGACATAAAATTTAAATTTAATTTCTAACCATTTTTTTGAATTGCAGTTTTTTTTACCTTAAAACGGCCACGGGGTTTCAAAATTTAATTTTGGAAAATGTCCTAGAACAAAAATTGTTTCCTTCTAAATCCTCTACAAGACCTCTACGATACCCATTTTGAATAAAAGAAGAGGCTGGGTGTGACCTACACTGGTAACTTCCCATTGGTGCTCCGGAAGCTAGAGGAACGATGTAATTTAATTTTTAAAAAATTAATTTTTAAAAAAATTCAACTTTTCGAAAAAATTTTTAGATGCACAATATACAGTCAAATAAAAATTAGTAAGTAGAATAAAAGTAACCCCAAACCAACATCATTGTTTGTTCTCAAGATATTTGAGACAAAAAATCAAAATTCCGACAGTTTTTCGTGAAATTTCTTGTAGTTTTTTTCGATTTAAAAATGAACTGTTCATTCAATATTTTTAAAAATCTTATCAATTATTTATTATAAACTAGTGTATAGAATTAGACTACCCCAAAGCCATATCATTGTTTGCTATTAAGAAATTGGAGCAGAAAACTTGTTTTTTTTACAATTTTCAGCTGTCTTTTTTACATAAAAAAACTAGAAGTTGATATGTTCTCATATTACGTAGAGTAAAATTAACCCGAAGTCAATAACATCATTTGTTCTCCATATATTCAAGACAATAGAAATTTAACAACTTTTTTTTTAATTGCTGCAGTAAGAAAACTACTTATTAAATTTGTTTGAAAGTCCCTTCTGTAAGTGCTTAAATTTCTATCTATAAAATAAAATGTATTCAAAGTCAATATCTTCATTCGTTCTTGAGATATGGTGAGCGAAAAAAGGCGAGAGAACGTACGAACGAATACAAACGTTCGTACAGACATAGATATCCCTCCGAAATGATGGATTCCGATTCTAGAGAGCACGAAACGTGAAGGCATGTCAAAATGTTTGATTCTACAAATAGGACCAATTACAATAACTTCCAATGGGAAGTTAAAAATAAAAAAATCCGACACACCTTTTGCACATTTAACACCTGAAAAAGTTTGCGAAGTTCTTGTGTTGACTTTTGTTTTTAATAATAAAATAAGATCAGGCCTCTAACTTTCGATGGCACCATTGGGAAGTTACCAGTATGGGTCGCACCCAACCTTTTTTTTGATAATGTTTCAGGCATTTTATCTTTGAAATGCATTGTAGGATGTTAATCATAACAATTTGAAATTTTTTCAGCTAGCGCCAGTTACAGCTATCATTGAAAGTCATATTTGAAAATTTTAATGAAAATCTAATAAATAAGGCTGTAAGTTTTCATAACGTTTGCAAGAAATTACTGAAGAGAGGCACTAAGCCCCCCTCCTGCCTAAAGCTATTCGCCCTGGGTTGGGGTCTATAAGTATGTTAGGCGCTAGTTATAGGTTTCATTGAAACTCATCATTGAAAATTTTTAATGATTAATTTTAGTACAGGTAAAATAGGATAAATAAAACAAAAAACTTACTTCCATCATGAAACTTGGTGAAAATGTTTTTAGTACCATAAGAATGAAGAATCAAAAGAGTCTATACAAATATTTTACATGAAAGGGTATTTTTTTGAAGGGAAAGGGGGTGGGGAATTTGTGGTGTATCCAACGGAAAAAATTATCTTGGTACAACCTAGGCTTATGACACATGTTTTAAGGGTAGTTTTTAATGTTAATCAAATGGACATAAAAAACAAATCGATACGGCATCCGTGGAAAAAGTTATTAGCATTTTTATGTAAGAATGACTACGTTTTCAGTATAAAAGTTAAATATTACCAAATGCCAATTGAAAATAATGGTTCATTGATAAAACTTGGCATCAACGATTCATTTGTGATAAAAAGCAATAAAAAGAAGAATCGATAAAAATATATGCTGTGAACAGGTGTTTTTTGGGGGGTAAGGATAGTGGTAGGATTGTTATCATAAGATCTGTGAAAAAAATATTACCTTAATGAAACTTGGTAGAAATGTGTTCTGATCTACCAAAATGAAGAATCAAAAGAGTATATAAAAATATCTATAGTAAAAGGGCTTTTTTATGGGGGAAGAAAAGCATAATACTTTTGTTCAAAAACAAATATTGTTTTGAAAAACAAATAATACAAATTACAAAAATCCACAAAAAAATCTTTCTACCCTTGATATTTTTGAATATTCTTTGAAAAACATTTTTACCAAGTTCTTTAAGGGTGTCATTTTTTTCAAAGAATTTTAAAAATTAACACCATACTTCACAATTTCTTCAAAAACACACACTTCCATCCAAAATATTTTTAAAGACTTTTGTCATTCTTCATTCTGTTAGTCCATAAAGCATTCTCACCAAGTTTTGTGGTGGTACCATTTTTGTTTTAGGTTTTATGGTAATAATCCCACTATGACCCAACCACCCAAACCTTAGGACAAAGGTGAACAAAGTTTTTGAATAACTTTTTGGAGTGGCACCGGCTGTCTAAAGTTAGACAAAGTTTATATGAGAAAGAAGAGAAGAACACCGGATGTTTCCAAGTCATTGATCAATACTTTGTAAAAAAGTTTTAAGACTACTTCTAAGATAAAAATATAAGAAGAAGGGGGTTTATTTCCCCCTTTTTAATTTTTTTGGGTAATTAGTGGGAGCATTTTTAGTAAAAACTTGAAAAACACACTTTTGTAGCAAATAATGTTCACTGTCATTTTATATACAATAATTATTTCGTTTAGTTTCTGAACAAAAAGATTTTATAAATGAAAACATTTCATTAGAAGGTTTTTTTATAATACAAGTTCTATATACTACTGAAATAAATCAGCCAAGTAGAAAACTTAGCATTATAAAAAAACCTTCTAATAGAAACTCTGCCTGGCCCCGGGCAAAAAAATTTCCAGCTTAATGATTAGGAATTCTAATCTTGTTGGATATAGTTTACAGTGGATTTTTGTAAAAGAATTCATGTAAGTTGAACTGAACTTAATACAAATTGCGTATGACAAGGCCCTCACTACGTCACTGATGAGTCCAAGTGAGTAAGCCGGACGAAACGCCGATTTGTAGGACTAAAGGCCATAAAAAGCTATTTTGAATCAACATTTCATGTTGATTCATATGAAAATGAAGGGTCATGTGAGAATGTTCCACGCATGGATACGTGTTTTTCTGAGGGGGAGAGGTGGGAAGTTCTGCCGTATCCATTGAAAATATTAACCTTAGAGCAACCTAAGCATGTGAAGCAATGTTTACGGTAGTAGAATGAAGAATATTTTTTTTTTGAAGAGAGCAAGAAATGTGTGGGTATTTTTTAAAATTCCTTAAAGGGATTGGTACCCTCATGAAATTCAGTAGTATTTTTGTTTTAGATACTAGGAGAATGAAAAATCAAGGGAGTTTGCAAAAATTTCAAGTATGAAAAGGGTGTTTTTGGGGGCTTGGGTTAAAGATATTTCATTTGTTGTTGGAAACAATGTTTGTTTTTTTTTTCAAAGTAAACACTGAGGGTATTCATGCAACTTCGTAAAACCTTAGATAAGTTTACAAATTGGTTAAGTTTATCTTTTGGTTAATGAACCATCAAATTTTGTATGGGAAATGATTTACACAATTTGGTTAAACTTATCAAAGGATTTTGTTGCGTTAAATTAACTAAACTGGTTAAACTTATCCAAACGTCATTGTGACTCTTACTCTGATTGAATGATGTTTAAAACAGAATGTTAAAAAAAGGTCGTTCATGCAAACTTTGCGTGCTCATTTTACACAATTTGTAAACTTACGACGTTGCATGAATACCTTTACTATTTCGTAATTCACAAAATCGAACATCTACTGTAATATACTTTCCTTTACCCTTTGAATTTGTATAGTAAATTTTTACCAGGTTTTATTGTTATAATTCCACCACAACTCCAACTCCCTAAAAAACTCTTTTACAAAAGATATTTGTATGAATTCTTCTGATTTAATTGGTGTTTATGCAAAATGCCAAGATTCTTCAATGGGCCTTTATTTTCAATTGGTTGTTGGTAGTATTTAACTTTTTTACTAAAAATTAAGGAAGTCATCTTTATATAAAAGTAACAGTACCTTTTTTCACGAAGGCCATATCAACTTGGCTTTTGTGTCATTTGACTAAGCATTTAAAACTACATTACATGAAGCATTGTGTCACATACCTAGGTCACAAAATCCCCCTTTCTCCCCTCAGAAGAATACCCGTCCATTATTTCAATTAGTTTTCGTTAATATTTAACTTTTATACCGAAAACAATACTTACTTTTTAACGGAGGTTGCATCGACGGTGAATAAGAACTTTTTGTACATCATAATGATTAAATATCATTTCTTTAATTTTGTATTGTTTTTCTAATCTTTATTGTACTCGTAAAAGAAATTTACTATAATTTAATTAATATCGAAATATGATTGGTAGTTGCCATTTGAAAGTAATACCTCATCGAAAATTATGTCCATTTTATTTTTTATTAAATTTAACACTCTTTAAAAGAGTTCCTCCTTGTTTATGAAAAACCTTAATAAAAAAAAGCACCTACTCTCACTTATGGCATTAAACAGGAAAATTAAACTTCATTTATACTTCAATGATACCATATATGTACACATGTACATTTATATACAAATCCATACATCCAAATCTATATGTTCAGTGTTTTTGCGAAGGCGGTAGGTAAGCTTTTTGCCCAAGTAGTAATTTTAATCAGTAAATGCATTGAATTTACTCACACGTCTGATAAGCATCATTCCCAAAACAATAGGTTTTAATAATCCTATAGTTAATCCACTTAAACGCCCTTAAGGCTCCTCCGTAAGCTTTCAAGCTCACATCATTTGCTGGTTGGTTTAGTATTATCGTAAATTACTTTCAGATTGAATGGACTATAAAAGGGTTAAACAACACTGGGAAGATCATAGTCAAATTTTCCTCTGTCAAGTGCAAGTTCCTTGAAGTGGCTCTTAGTTCTTTTTGTCTGCTTAGAAAATTTAATTGGTAATAATATAATTAATTGTGTATTTTTTTTGTACATAAACAAAATATTCAAAGATTCAAATAAGGCACTAAAATTACTTTCGGAATTGAAAATTGATATTAAATAAAAATTATTTACCTTAAACTTGAGAACCATGTAAAAAATTGACTTTCTGTGGCTTCAAGTCTTAGCAAATATTTAAAAAAAAAGTGGAACAGCTTAGACACAAATATCTAACAGATTTCTATAAATAAAAGCATTTTGTGTTGAAGTGAAAAAAATAAGTTTTGATTGTTGTTTCTCAAAAATTTTCCAATTTTTTTTAAAGTTTGAATATATCAACTTTCAAATAAGAGTTTTTATGAAAATAAAATTTTAGATTGAGCTCTGCAATTTAATAGCTACATATTTATTCTTTTACGACAAATACTCCTTTAATAAAAGACTTTTAATAAGAGTTTACAAATTTTTTTAACTATTCTTACAGATATTTAAAATATATCATGTTCCGTTTTGTGATGGTCTTCTCCTTGGTCTCTTTTGCGGTTATCATTAGCTGCATGGGACAAACTTTCCAATATTCACGAGGTTGGACAAATGGAAAAAGGTCATCATCTCATATTCACGAGGATTCAGCAATAGCTGAAATATTTGAAATTCCAGATTCTGAAAGACGATTGGAGAAGTAAGTTTATAAAAGTCCTCTGGTTTCCTAATATTTCTAATTCAAACTTATAGATGTATTTTTCAATTACAACATTTGATCCATAATCCATACGTACTTCATCCATCATATTCGGCCATTGGTAGTGGAAACCTTTTCTCCAACGGAAATAGTGGCAGTGGGAGTATCCGTCATCAATCAAATGAAGTTTTTGAGGATTCAGCTTCCGAGCCTGGTGAGTTCACTGCCAAGCACAACTAAAGGATTTAGTATAAAAGCAACAACAACAAGAACAATCGAGACAACCAGACCATCTCAATATGATGACGACCGCAACTCCCATTCATCCATCTCTTAAATAATAAACGAATCACTTTTGGTTTGCTCCTTAGCGACCACAATCATTACGCATCATGGACCTAAATCAATCGGATGTAAAATTTACATAAACATGTATCGAAAATGATTTGAAATAAAATTTAACTTATTAGAAATTGAAACAATTCAAAAACCTGTGTATGTAGGTAAATGAAATATACTTAGTTAATTATTTATATTTGTAATGATGCTGGACTTATTAGATATTATTTAAGAAATTAAGAAACAAAAAATAAAAAATGAGCACTTAAGTCATGATAATTTCCGTATTGAAATAATTTGAAATGAAACTGTACTGCAGATATTTTCTTATAAATATTCATCCGCTTTCAGGATCGGCATCGATAGGTAAATACTGAAGATGAATATAGTCAAGAAACGTCTTTTTTCACAAACTGAGTTTCTTTTTTGTACAATTATTACAACTGACTTACTTACAGAACACAAGTTGCAATGTAACGTACATTAATTGTATTTAAACGGACAGAAAAGAAAGCAAGTTAGTAAAAATGTTTCAATAAAATACACTTCCTCAATCCTCAATTGTTTGTCCATAATGAATTTATTAAAAGGGCGTGGCTGTAATTGTGGTGCCACCATTTCAAACAGAAACTTTAAATCAATTATTTCGAGAACAGTTGATTAGCTTTTTTTCTTGTAACGGGTGGCGCACCAATTGTGCTACAATAAGAAATTCAAATAACTTTTTTTTTAATCGATGTATTTCATTTATTTTTTTTTATTGGTTAGAAAATTAAATTTTTTTTAAATAGTTAGTTGTTTTTAAAGATTATAGACCGCAAATGACCTCCACGCTCTCCCATGCATATGCGGCACCTGATCAAAAAATTATTCATTGCGGCCTGAAGAGTTGAAGTTGGGATCGCCTCAATTATTGTCGTTATGGACTGCTTTAATTCAGTTAAATTCCTGGGCTTCGTTTTATACACCTCTTGCTTGACATAACCCCATAAAAAGAAGTCTGGTACAGTCAGGTCAGGTGACCTTGGGGGCCAGCGAAGAGTGGAGTTCCTAGAAATTAATTTGTTTGCGAATTTTTTGTTTGGCTCCGCCATAACTGGTCTGGCTATATGTGCAGTTGCTCCATCTTGCTGAAACCAAACGCTGTTGAATGGTATACGTCTTCGGCGTAGTTCTGGGTAAAAAAACTCCTTCAACATCTTTAAATAACGGTCCCCATTGACAGTAACGGTTACACCGTTTTCTTCAAAGAAGTACGGCCCGACAATACACCTTGATGAAACTGCGCACCACACAGTGACTCGTTCTGGGTGCAGTTCCGTCTCATGGAGCATTTCTGGATTAGACTCATTCCATATACGGCAATTTTGCTTGTTTACATTGCCGTTAAGATCAAAATGGGCCTCATCAGACATGAACAAACAATTGATCAATGTGTTGTCTTCTTCGGCCATTGATATCATTTTTTGGCAAAATTCCAGGCGAATAGGCAAATCCTGAGGGTTTAACTTGCTAGTAATTTGGAATTTGTACGCAAATAAGTTTAAATCGTCATGAAGTATCCGTTGTAATGACCGTCTACTAACTCCAATTTGCCCCGATAAGTTTCGGGTCCAAACGCTCGGATTGGCCTGTATTGCAGATGCTACTGCTGCGATTGTATCCTGAACCCGAACATTGGCATCTCGATGGTACGGCCTTCGTGCTATGCTTCCAGATTCGGCAAACATGTTTACAAACCTCATAATGGTCCATCTACTCGGGGGATTACCGCCAAACTCCCGCCTAAATTCCCTTTGGACGGAAATGACGGACTGCAAAGCATGGTACCGTTGCACTATTCAAATTCTTTTCTCCGTATCCCAAGCATCCATTTTTATAAATCTAAATAGTAACCTACAAAATAAAAAAAAAATAAGCCGATTACTCATACAGAAAAAAAGTTATTACGTTTTATTTTTGTAGCACGATTCGTGCGCCACCCTGTATAAAACATTTTTTCAAAGAGAGTTTATATTTTCAGAATAAAATCACCTTAAAGTATGCGTTTGCTAGTTTTTGCCTTATATCTCCTTAACGGTTGCGGTTGTTGTATAAAAATGTATCACATATATCTAAGAAGGTATAATTAGCTATCATATGCTCAAAAACCGGAATTGTAAAGAGAAAGTTGTGGATTTTGGCAATTATTCATTAATTTGAAAAAAAAAAAAAAAATAGATGGCAACCCTAAAACTGCAAAAAAATGTAATTTAAATACTTTTTATACAGGTGCAGGAAACAAAATTCACGGGAACTACCTTCACATGGGAAATAGTTTCATATAGTTTCACTTTTTGTTGGTGAAGTTTTTTTCCCACTAAACGTGGGAAATAATTTCATCTGAAAATCAGGTGAATTTATTTTGCATCTATTTTCTTAAAAAAAAAATCGAGATAGAAAAAAAAAACAGAAGTCTTTACAAGAATATTATTTTATGGAAATGAGTGTGAAATAATCTTATCAATGATTTTGTAAGACGTTACTAATTCTATGCCGTGACGTAAGGCCATATATTGAAGAGGATTTTATGAATCAATATAATATGGCAAAAAGTAGCTTAAATGAAGCGCCATAAGGCTAGTATGGCCTTATGTTTTCATTCGCACAAATTTTAGCGAGTGGAAAAAATTTGTTTTTTCAAGAGAGAACCAATTTAGGGTGTGAAAAAAAAATTCACTCGAATTTTCATTTCCATCAAAAATGTACTAGCAACAAGTTTTTCATATACCTAGACTCTCTATTCATGCAAAGTGCGCAAAGCGATCTAGGATAAATTTTTTTCCAAGACAGAACCATCTTGAAATGAGAAAATAACCAAGAAAATTGTTGACTGGCGACTGAACATACCCTAAGCGGAATAACGAAGTTGCATAAGCGATACAAATGCTTTTGTCTAAGAAAACTGTTTTATATTAGCTGAGCATAATTTTAATGTGAAGGAGTTTCCCACAGAAAAGTTAAGATATTTCCCACATCCAGTAGGAATAAACTTCACTTCAATAAAGAGAAATTATGTCCTACTAGAGGTGAAGTTAATTCCAATGTGAAGGTTGTTCCCCTTCGCCTTTTTTTACACATTATTAAATAATTTATTATTTAAGAGGGAAGCGGGTCGGAATTCTGGTTTTCAAGATTCTGTTTGGTCAAAATTCTCCTTTTCTTTGTAAATTCTCTCTGGTCAAAATTCTGTTTGGCTAAAACTCTGTATTTCAAAATTCTGTAAACCCAAAATTCTGTGTACCGAAATTCTGTATGTGCAAAATTCTGTCTGGTCAAAATTCTGTTTTCCCAAATTATGCTTATGAAAACTAAGATTCTGTCTAAAAAAGATTCTCATTCTGATTCTATAGACCCAGAGCCCACAGCAAATTTTGAATGTGAGTGATAGCAAAAAAGGAAGTATAGGTATCAAAAACATGAGTAAAACCTATCCAAAAAATCAATGTCTTGGAGCCCATTGCCGGTTATGGACTTCAAGACTTTGATTTTGGGAATAATCTTGAATGAAACTTTCGACGCCTGATTATACCTTTTTTTTGCTATAACTCACACGTAAATTGTGACATAGCTACGAAGTTTTAAGTTTTACTACGTCTGTACGCTGTTGTATGAATACCAAATAACCAATATAGCTTTCAAATCGATTTTTTATGACTCACACTATTTGCTTTGTTTTTTAAAAAAGCTTTTCTTATGTGCTCCCCCTTTTTTCTGTATTCACCTTCACTTTTGCTAAAAGAAGATCATTTACAGCTTTTTAGTCGGTGACTAAAAACATCGACAATGTCTTTTAACTTCCTTTTTTGGCTTTTTACTATCAAAAACAGACCAAAACTCTGCCTTAAGAAAGTATCTAATTAATTTAAAATTGTGTCAATTATGTATGTATGTTCTAACCACGTTTAATTTAGTTCCATTATAAGTAATCAGTTTTTCAAAAATCTGTATTTAAATTTTCCGTAAATATGTTGTAAAAGAGAAACCGTTTTGATAATGTAAAAAGTGCGCACTTTTTTACATTATCAAAATGATTTCTCTTTTACAAAATATTTACAGAATTTTTATACAGAATTTTGAAAACAGAATTGGTCATGCAGAATTTTGTACAACCAGAATTTTAAAAAACAGAATTTTGACATGCAGAATTTTGAAAGTAGAATTTTGACACTACAGAACTTAGACCCCAACCCATTTAAGAGACCTTTGTTCTTTTATAAATTCCGGAATTTAACTATAGGTAATAACTAAATGCTTAATGCTAGCATCGGGTTTTTCAATAAGAGCGTTACAAAAGTTTTTTTTAAATAAAACAGAAACGGCTTTGGATATCAATGAAATTCTTTATTCCTGTGAAAGCACGTTTGATGCTATTATGTATGAAACTCGATTTCTTTTGGCTTGTTGGCATAGACCATAGACTTGACGTAGCCCCACAGGAAATAGTCTAACGGCGTCAAATCACACGACCGAGGCGGCCAAGCGACTGGACCATTTCGTGAGATAACACGTTCTCTAAACTTGGTTTCCAATAAATTGATTGTGACATTCGCTGTGTGGCTTATGGCGCCGTTCTGTTGGAACCACATGTCTTCCAAGTCCATATCATCCAATTGGGGCCAAAAATATTCGGTTATCATTGAACGGTAGCGATCCCCATTCACAGTAATGGCCGGTCTTGATCATCATGGAAGAAGTACGGCCCAATGACGCCGCCGGCCCATAAACCACACCAAACCGTAAATTTTTCGGGATGCAATGATGACTCATGGAGAACGTGTTGATTGCTGCCTGACCAATACCGCATATTTTGTTTATTGACGAAGCCATTCAGCCAGAAATGAGCCTCATCCTTGAAGATGATTTTTCGATGAAAATCCGAATCATTTTCAAGTTGTTCAGCCCAATTCACGAACATACGACGTTTCTGGTTCGGCTGCGGCTTCGGTTCTTGCGTCAATTTAATCTTTTTAGGATGTAGGCCAAGATCTTTTCGCAAAATTCGCCACAACGACGTCACAGAGATGCCCAACGCTTGAGAACGACGTGTGAGGAACACATTTGAGCTTTCTGTAACTGAAGCTTCAGCGGCAGCAATGTTCTCGACACTACGGGCACTTCTTTGTCTCACTGGCACGGGAACATTTTATACTGTGCCTGTGGATTCAAATTTTTTCACTAGACGCTCAATTGTTGATCTGCTAGGACGATTATGACGACCATAAATTGGACGTAGCGCTCTTAACGTTGAAGTCACTGACTCCGAATTTCGGTAGTAAATTTTAATAATTTCGACTCGTTGTTGGCTCGTATATCTTTCCATCATGAAATGGCAAACCTTACTGAAGAGAAATGTCAAAAGAGTGGCATGAAATATGGCGTCGTTTTCTGTCCCTTTCGCTCTACTTTTGTAGCGTCCCTGTTGAAAAACCCTTTACAATTATAAGAATGCAAATTAATTTGTTGTTTGTTCAAAATTCTGTTTTTTTAAATTCTGTATTTAAAAATTCTGTAAATAAGTTGTAAAAGAAACATCATTTTGATAATGTATCCAAGTGCGCACTTTTCACGATTTCTCTTTAACAACATACGAGTATTTACCGAATTATTAAATAAATCAGGATTTCGAAAAACAGATTTCTTGTAATGGAACTAAATTGAACATGGTAAGAACATACATAAGAACATAATTGAAACGATTTTAAATTAACTGAAAACATACTATCTTAGGGCAGTGTTTTGGTCTGTTTTTGATGATGAAAAGCATAAAACGGAAGTTTTTCCAACAACATAAAACAGTGTCGATGCTTTGAGTCGCTGACTAAAAAGCTTGATTGGAAAATAAAAGGCGGGTTAAATAAGCTCAAAAATAACCTAAAAATGAACTTCTTTTTGCAGGTGAATAAAGCAAGAAATGGGGAGCTAATTGAAAAAGAAAAGTATTAAAAAAAAAGGAAATATCGTGAGTCCTTAAAAAAAACGACTTGAAAGCTATACTAAGAGTATTAATACAACAGCGTAAAGCCGTAGTAAACGTAGTAAAACTTTTTTTTCGTAAATATGACACAATTTTTGTGTGAGTGATAGCAAAAATAAAGATCATGTAGGTAGGTGTCAAAAGTTTAAGTCAAGATTATTCCCAAAATCAAAGACTTGCAGTCCATAACCAACAATGAACTCCAAGACTTTGATTTTCTTCTTTCCTTGCTATCATTTCCATCCAAAATTTACTGTAGGGTCTGGGTCATAATAGAATCATAAAAAAAATGTTTTGTGTTTTGAGAATTTTTTTAGACAGAATGTTAGTTTTTATAAGCGGAATTTGGGAAAACTGAATTTTGACCAGACAAAATTTCCAAAAAAAAAAGCAGAATTTTGACCAATCAGAATTTTGAAAACCAGAATTCCGACCCGTTTCTGCTTTTTTATTGAAAATTTATAGGAGCATTGAATTTTGAAAACAAAATTTATACTTAATTGTATAAAACTTAAAAAAAAATCAGTTAGACATTTTTTTCAAAATATCTTTCCAAAAATTCGAGTTTGAAAATTAATTTTACGAAACTATTCAGTAACAGAACTAAATGAAAATTAAAGAAGAAATTTCTAGCTCTTCAAAAAGTGATAGCATGTCATTGTAAAATTTACCGATGTTTTTCAATGTTTTTTTTTCTGTTTTGAAAGTTTTTGGTTCTAAGTCAATGGGTATGTAAATTTGCGAATGACTTTTGAAAAATTAGTTTAAACAAAAAACTAGGAAAATGTTCAGAACTCTTTGTTTGCTATCGGGAACTCTAATCAAAACACCTTTTTTTTTGATTATTTTGGAATTTGAAAATGTTTGGTTCTAAGTCAATGGGCACCTAAATTTGCCCTAACTTTCCCAATTTTATAGAAATCTTTTTTAAACCCATTAAGAACTGTAGAACTCTTGATTTTAATTAGAAAAACATGCTCAGAACTTTTTTTTCGCAAAAAAGTCCTTGCTGCGTGAAGTCAGCAAAAAAAACATTTTTTTTTGAATTTTAACGCTTCATTCGCCAGAGCTATTGAAAAAAGTATGAGAGACTCTAGACCTCTTTGTTTGCTATCGGAAACTTTTATTTTTTATTAAATTTTCAGCAATTGTTTTGCTTACTTCAAGGGACTTGGTAAGCCCATACCTTTCCCATACAAATTTGTATGGGATTTTCGCTCTTTTCAAGTTCTATCTTTGTTCTCTCGAATTACAGTAGCTATTCTAAATTTTATTTTTTATTTTTTCTTTAGTCATCCCTTTAAAAGACCACATTTAAAAATTTATTTTAAAATACTCGTATAAAAAATTTAAACAAATTTCACTCGACATATTACCAATGGAATTCCATATAAAAACATCATAGAATAAAACGCCAATAAATTTAATATAAAATGTTTTTTAATAAAGTTTTTGAATAAGATCTTTTAAAGAAAGTATTAAGGAACAAACATCAGCAAACAAACTTAGAATAGCTGCAGTAATTCGGGAGAACAAAAATAAAACTTGAAAAGAGCGAAAATTCCATACAAATTTGTATGGGAAAAGTATTGGCTTAGAGCCACGTGTAAATGACTTTGGACCAATTTTTTTTGGCGAAATATTTTTTTGTAGGGCATAAACTTTTTAAAGGGGTGTCTGCTATATAAAAACGATTTTGGGAAATATGAATACTAAGAGCCGGCTACAAATTTTGGGGGTGAACGCATAACCAACCAAAAAATGAGTACCTATAAGTGTCGTCAGGTGCTTGCTTCTTGACATCCATCAATCAAATACAAAAGTTAGGCAGGATTTTTTTGAAGCCTGAAGTAGAGGCGAGGGGATGAAAATTGTGGTTTTCAGCACTTCAGTTCATTGATGCTCTGTTACTTTTTTTTAGTCTACAGAATTAAATTTTAATAATCCTTATAATAGAACTTAAGAAAGATATTTATGGAGACTAAAAATAATTAAAAATCAACGAAAAAGTCTCCAAAATAAATCCGGTTGGGTTCGTTTTAAAATCTTATATCTTGAGTGTTATTTTCGGATCGTTAATATAAAAATATTTGGACCTAAGGAAAATGACGGAGCATTATTTGTAGTTTTTGAATCAATGAATTAAAAACTTTGCAACCCTGACACAAAAATTGTATTCGATGTCAAGATGCATGCACCTACATTGTGATGTAAAATAAAAATGCAAACGAGTTATAAAATGAAAACAAGACCAATATTTTTTTCATAATGTTGGCTAGCTCTTGCCTAACCCCAAAAATCGAGTTGATACCATCAAAAGATTTTGTCCATCGGAAAATGCGATTGCATTTCTTAATTTGGTTGTTATAGTATTAATAATTATGAATCACCACTTCTGAAATAAAATTAATACTTAAAAAAAAAAAAATGCTGATAAATAAGAAGTATGAATATAAATTTCTAACGTTGAAAATTGTTTCCTTTTCAAGGAATCATACCTGGTTGAAATTAGTCATATTGGAGAGTCAAAAGAAATCCATTCCTTTATTTGAATTCATCCCCCACGCGAAGAAATCTTTGCTCTTGGTGAAAGTAGCAATTTTAATCAGTAACTCTATTGATTTTATTTACTCGTCTGATAACATATTTTTTCCAAAAACAAAAGGGCTTTAATAATCCTTGTTAATTCCTTAACATACACTCAAGGCTGCCACAAAAGCTTTCAAGCACATACCAATGCATGTGTTTGTTATGTTTTAACGTAATTTGCTTTAAGATAGATTGGAATATGTATAAAAGGGTTCAACTTTTACTGAGAAGATCATAGTCAAAGTTTGAATCTTCCATCAACAGGAAGTTTCTTTAACTCGCTTTGTGTACATCTTTTTTGATTTCGAAGTTAGTTAGTTAGTTAATTTTGTTAAAAAAAAAAAACAGAACTATATATATACAAATATTTTGTTTAAAAAAGTGACGGTAGTACCGAAAATATATCTTTATTTTAAGAAATGAAATTATTACCAAAATCAAATTCATGAATTTTTCGTTTAAAATCTTCATGTATTAATTAACTGAGTGGCTTTTGTTTATAAAACAAAATAAAAAAATATAAGTTTGATAAGTTTGATGTTAAATATTTGAAATCTTCATGCAAAACTCCTAAACATTACATGCAAGTATTATTGTAGGGAAAAAACAAAAACTTTGAATAACATTTTCTTAAATGTGTAAAGAGTAATTTCAACATGCATGTTTCCAACTGTAGCTGAACACGCCTTAAAAACAGACAGTACAGTCCATGCAAAGAAAACTAATTAACTAAACATTTCTTTTATGCCATTAATAAATTTAAAGGTCTTTAAAGGTCATGAAGAATTAATTCGACGCACAAAAGATAATTAAAATTCATGTTAAATATTTAGTCATTTAACTTTCTATCGACTCCCTTTGATTTAAAAACAAAATCATGATTATGGGAATTGTTATAGGTAAAAAAGTTTGACACTCGCAGACTTACCTAAAGTTTGACATTCACTGTCTCTCCCATCGAATACTTCAACCATTTCTTGAATCTGGTATCACAACCAACCGAGTAGTGCAACCACTTTCACTTAATTTCACACATAGGTGGCACTACTACACACTTTTTTCTTTTTTCATAGATTACAAAAAAAAAAACAAATCATGCATCGTTTTGTGGTCTTCTCCTATGTCTCGTTTGCCATCATCATTTGCTGCATGGGACAAACTTTCCAATATTCCCGCGGTTGGACAAATGGCAAAAGGTCACCATCGCATCTCCACGAAGATTCAGCAATCGCTGAAATTTTTGAAGTTCCATCGGAATCTGATAGGCGGTTGGAAAAGTAAGTTAAATTACAACACTAGTTTTGATGGTTAAAAATTTTATTACATTTTAAATTTATTATCTCATACCTTTAAATATAAGATGTATTATTCAACTACAACGTTTGATCCATAATCCATACTTAATCCGACCATCATATGCGGCCAGTGCCAATGGCAACGTTTTCTCCAACCTAAATGATGGCAGCGGCAGTAATCGTCATCAATCAAATGAAATTTTCGAAGATTTGGCAGCTTCGGAGCCTGGTGAGTTCTCTACAAAGCACAATTGAAGGATTAATTGTAACAGAGCCCTTCCAAAAACAACAAAAACCATAAAGACAACATCACTACCACTACCATCGCCAATACTGGCACCGCAATGTTCCACCAATCTCCTAAATAATAAATGAATCGCTTTTGGACTATTTGAGACTTGAGAGCTACCACAAGTATAATAATGGACCTTCTTGTCAATCAATCTCAAATAAAATTTTATTCAATAATTTATAATGGCAATTATAGAAAATTATTTATGTATCCACCCTATGACTATGATGTTTTTTTTTTGTTGCATATTCAATGATAGAGGATTTAAGAAGGAAAATATTTCCTTGGAGTAAGCGTATAACCATACAAAATATTTTACGTACAAAATACGTAATTTTACAGATAATATTCACTTTTACATTGAATGACACAAAAATAATTCAATTCACTGCTTTAGCTCTGAAGGTTAAAAAAAAAGAAATTTTCTCTCCCTTTTTCATAATAGTCCAGTCTAGTTGGCCCTAGAGTATAGTAAATCCAAGTTTTGCACCTTAAGGGTCAATGCAACATTTGATAAAATCGAGAAAACCTAATTTTTTTTAAAGTTTTAATCTTATTGATCAAGAAAAGCACTTTCAATGCAAACAATATTCTTGAAAAAACAAAGGAAAAGCTTTCAACAATGTCTTATAAGCAGCTTGTTAAGGTGCCAGTTATAGCTATCATTGAAAGTTTTAATGATGGATTTTGAGACGTTTAAGAAACATAACAATTTATTTTTTTGATGAAGAAATAAAACTTTAGACAAAATTAATATTTCTAGTCAAAAAAATTTCAAATAGGCCCAATCTTCCACATAAAAAGTCTGTCTGTTTGGATACACGCAACTAACCATCTTACTTGTAAAAGGTTTTTCAACAGGACGCTACAAAAGTAGAGCGACAGGGACAGCAAACGACGCCATATTTCTTGCCGCTCTTTTGACATTTCTATTCAGTAATGTTTGCCGTTTCATGATGGAAAGATATACGTGATGATCAAGACCAGCACGTTACTGTGAATGGGGATCGCTACCGTTCAATGATAACCGAATATTTTTGGCCCCAATTGGATGATATGGACTTGGAGGACATGTGGTTCCAACAGGACGGCGCCACAAGCCACACAGCGAATTTCACAATCAATTTATTGGAAAACAAGTTTGGAGAACGTGTTATCTCACGAAATGGTCCAGTCGCTTGGCCGCCTCGGTCGTGCGATTTGACGCCGTTAGACTATTTCCTGTGGGGCTACGTCAAGTCTATGGTCTATGCCAACAAACCAGTGACGATTGATGAACTTCGTACGAATATCGAACGTGAAATTGCAGCAGTATCGGCCGATTTATGCTTGAAAACCGTCGAAAATTGGGTTCAGCGTTTGGACTTCTGCAAGCGTGCCCGTGGTGGCCATGCAAAAGAAATCGAGTTTCATACATAATGTCATCGAACGTACTTTCACAGGAATAAAGAATTTCATTGATATCCAAAACCGTTTTTGTTTTATTTAAAAAAAACTTTTGTAGCGCTCTTATTGAAAAACCCGATATAAGGTCTCGATTTTTCGAATCTGCGATAGCTCGAATAGAACTAAAATAAGGCTATATAATAGCAGCTAACCCCTTTCCAATATAACTTTTTGATAATAGCCTGTTTAGTGACTTTTAAACTGAGATTGGCAAGGTGTATATAAAACTTGTATGCTTTTGCTTTAGTATGGAAAGGCCTGTTTTAGGCCTATCTAAGTTGTTTTATTGAAAGTAAATAAAAACATTTTGTACACGGCTTGTTTAAAAAAGTTTGTAACACACAGTTGCAGGATTTGACTTTTTTTTAGTTCAAAGTATTTTGCAGTGGGTTTTTAACAAATATTCGAATGTGTTCGTCGTTTATTTCAATAGATTAAAAACAAATAAATTATTAGAAAAAAACTCAATTAAAAAAAATTGTGAATAAATAATAAAAAATTATCAAAATATCAATGAACTTCGAGTGCCCAAAGCCGATTAACGATATAAACCGCACGCTTGCCGATGTGTTTCTCCAATCGATTCCAATCGATTGATGTGTTTCTTGGTGGAATTTGTGTTGTTTTTTTTAACTTTAATGAATGCTTAACAATTTTTTTTTTCATTTTTACAACTTTTTTAGTAAATATATTTATTTTTAATCTCACAGAACTATGCGAAAATATGAATGCACTTTTAAATATTTGCTATGACTTTTTTGTATTAGTTTGCTTGTTTATTTTTTTACAGTCAAATGGCACGCGCATAATCAAAAAAAAAAAAAAATGATTTGTACAAATATCTTCCAACCCTAAAATCGTTCCGAAATAGTTGTAATGAAGATGAATTCGGCATTAAATCATTTATAACTAGTATATTTTATTTAGTTATTCTGACTACCGATCAACAGAAATTTTGTTATTTGTTTGTAAAGATAAGTAAAATAAATATGTTAAAAACAAACTTATTGGAATTATTGCCACTTTATTGAACTATGTATATTGTTTTGCTTATGACAGATGTTGTCCTCTGTAAGGATGTAAGGAAATATAGAGTTTTTATAAAAATGTTAGTATAGCAAACTTTTAGAAATAACAATTGCCTTCTTTCGTGAGCTATTTCGTTTTGCTTCTGACAGAAAGTTTTTATAAAATGTGGGTAGCAAATTTTTCCAAATGATTGCCTTCTTTCGCGAGCTGTTTCATTTTGCGCAAGGAAATATAAGGTGTGTTCCTTAAATTCTTTGCACTATTTCAGACTAAATGTCAAATTGTGACGTTTGGGGATGAAGTCCTCTCAGAGAGAAGAAAACTGCCAAAATGTCGGGAACGGTTTTGGCACTTATTTGCACTAATTTGCAGCACGCCAAAAGAAATATTTGACTAGAGCTGACGCAGGGCAATCATAATTCAATCATTTTTTTTTTTTAAATAAATGTTCAAGAAATTGAATGTTAAGAAAAAAGAATCGTGCACGTATAAAAATGATTAACCTTGAGCAAAGGAATATTCTTTAGTTGCATATTAAATCATGTATAATTTGTTAAAAAAAAGCTACAACTAACAAGAAGTACACAAATTTTCATTTCAAAATTTTCTTCTTCGGAAAAACACTTGCTTAGTGACATATGCAATTAAAGAAAATCATTTGATTGATAGAAAGATAAATATATTAGTAGATCATACACATCACTACCAAAAACAAAACAAAAAAAGAAACACTTGGGTAACTCCAGCTATTTGTTTTCATGACATTTTTTTTCAAATCTGACATACGGACACCTGACATTTGATATCCAGTACGAAATCGCCACAAGAAATTTGTATTAAAAATTACTAAGGCGCCAGTTAAAGCTATCATTGAAGCTCATCATTGAATATTTTAATGATTGATTTTAATGATTAATTTTAATCATTACTTTTTTTGATGAACAAATGAAGTTCAAGTCTTAATTATTATTTCTAGTCAAAACAAAATTTGAAATAGGCCCAACTCTCCTTATAAAATGCCTTTTAAGATTTCAATGATCATTGGTAAGGTAGTTCAATCATTGAAAAAAGAAAAGTATTTTTATGTGGAAAGTTGGGCCTATTTGAAATTTTGTTTTGACTAGAAATATTAATTAAGTCTTGAGCTTTATTTGTTCATCAAAATAAAGGATGACCTATCTATCCAGAACAAACTAATGTTATATAAGCAAGTACTGAAACCCGTTTTCACATATGAGTCGAAATAATTAAAATTTACTACTAAATTTCGGAGTCAGTGGCCACAACGTTAAGAGCGCTACGTCCAATTTATGGTCGTCATAATAAATTGAGCGTCTAGTGGATAAATTTGAATCCACAGGCACAGTACAAAATTTTTCCGTGCCAGTGAGACAAAGAAGTGCCCGTAGTGTCGAGAATATTGCTGCCGGTGAGGCATGCCGTTCTCAAGCGTTGGGCATCTCCGTGACGTCGATGTGGCGAATTTTGCGAAAAGATCTTGGCCGCTTTCATCTTACAAGATTAAATTGACGTAAGAACTGAAGCCGCTTGACCACCAGAAGCGTTGTATGTTCGTGAATTGGGCTGAGCAACAACTTGAAAATGATTCGGATTTTCATCAAAAAATCATCTTCAGCGATGAGGCTCATTTCTGGCTGAATGCAATCCACACGTACTCCATGAGTCATCATTGCATCCCGAAAAAATTACGGTTTGGTGTGGTTTATGGGCCGACGGCGTCATTGGGCCGTACTTCTTCCGTGATGATCAAGACCGGCACGTTCAATGATAACCGAATATTTTTGGCCCCAATTAGATGATATGGACATGGAGGATATCATGTGGTTCCAACAGGACGGCGCCACAAGCCACACAGCGAATGTCACAATCAATTTATTGGAAATCAAGTTTGGAGAACGTGTTATCTCACGAAATGTTCCAGTCGCTTGGCCGCCTTGGTCATGCGATTTGGCCATTAGACTAATTCCCAGGGTGGCTACGTCAAGTCTATGGTCTATGCCAACAAGCCAGCGATGATTGATGAACTTCGTACGAATATCGAACGTGAAATTGCAGCAGTATCGGCCGATTTATGCTTGAAAACCGTCGAAAATTGGGTTCAGCGTTTTTTCTGCAAGCGTGCCCGTGGTGGCCATGCAAAAGAAATCGAGTTCCATACATAATTGCATCGAACGTACTTTCACAGGCATAAAGAATTTCATTGATATCCAAAACCGTTTTTGTTTTATTTAAAAAAACTTTTGTAGCGCTCTTATTGAAAAACCCGATACATATACGGAGTTTGAAAAATCCCGTCAATTTGGATCTTGGATTTTCAAAAAAAAAAGGGTTTTGTGCCTTACAGCACACCGTTTTGTGGTCAACATGTGCTTACATATGCCGTATTTTAAAAACAAATTGTACAAAGGGTAGGGTTTTTAGAAGGAACCCATTTTTTTAGCGTGAAGTTAGCAACGCCATTTTCGATTTTCGAAGAAAATGTCCTGATCTGTGCTCAACTTGTGCTGTAAATATTATCGAAAAATTCGAAAATTTTCAAATCTTACGAATGAAATCATTGCGAAGTTTCAAAATTTCTTCTAAAAAAAAATTGTGCTACTTTGTGCTCAGCTTCCAGTTGAAAAAAAAAAAAAATAATAAGAGCATTGGATTTTAAAATCAAAAATTATACCTACTTAAATACATAAAATTTTGAGAGAAAAATTGATTTGAAATACATTTTTTGTAGGTAAATAAAAATTAGAGAAAAAGTTAAGCACGGTGTTGTTACTTTTCAAATATTTTTTCCTGTTAATTTTTTTTTTTAAATTGACCGGCCTAAACGCGGGGGCAGCTAGCTTTTTACTGCATCTTATGCGAATCACCCTGTAGGTATAAAAGAAACTAAAGTATGAAAGGGCATTTATTAGAACAAAGAACAACGTCATTCCTGGATGATCAATGTAAAAAAGTGTCCTAGGGTACCCCCTCTCCACTACACAGTTCCTTGACGAAAAAACAACATGTATTTCTTGCGGGAATGATTTTTGCGGAAAATAAAATGTCTGACATTTAAATTGTTTTTATCAAACTAACCCAAAGAAAAAAAATTATATTCACCACGATAATTTTTTCGCGCAAAACAAAATCACTGACATTCTTTTGCGGAAAAAAATGCGTTTGCTTTGCATAGAACCGTTTCATTCAGATTTTTTTTTTTTTGCAATGTGTGAACTGACGACGAATAGAAAAAATTCTTTTACACCACGGTTATTTTTTATTTGACAATTTTTTTTCAGCATAAATTTAATTTTTTGCAAAAAAAAACATTATGATGTTTCAGTTTTGTATTCATGAAAATTATGTAGGTTGCGTTTTTCTAAGCCCTTAGAATTTGTACTACTATTACAAAGTTGGAGCTGAAAAATTTTATTTTAAAATTTTTATTCTAGGCCCCGAGGAATTTCGATGAAAAAATATTTAAAAAACAAAGCAAATCGAATGTGCGTAGGCTCTATTTATTCCAAGCCCTCTATTTATTCCAATGTCTACAAAAATTGTTTTCAAGCCTCAAGAGAATTAGATATTGAAATGAGAATGGTGCTAGCAAATTAATATGTTGGCTACTTTTTTTCTAAGGTCTTAGGACATTCAACAAAATTGGGGTTTATTAATTTTGGATGTAACCTGATGTTTTCCGAAGCTTCAACAGAACTGAACAAGAAAACGGCGTTTGGGCTTAACAACTTACTGTCTGAACAGAATGCAGGACAGAGCTGCAATAGATGTCAAAAATGTCACAGCTAGAGCTGCATGAGTTGAACAATTTTTACCTTCTACTGCAGCATATTTGACATCCATTCCAGCTCAGTCGCCCATTCTGTCAGGGAGTTCCAGTAACATGTAAAATGTGTTTATTCAAGACCCTTAGCTCTAGGGAACTGAACGAAAAAATAACAGAACTGGGTGAAACAAACGATGTTAATTTAGCAAATTCACAATTTGAATGCAAATAAAGAGGTAAATGATAGCATCTGATATACTCACTTTAAATTTTTTTCAGTAATTGAAAAAACGGAATTCAGGTATAAGAATCTGTATTGAGTGAAAAATTTACCTTTTGCTTTGAAAGTTCCTTTTCAGCTAAAATTTTCAATAAAGTTTGATATTGCTTTTAATCCTTAATGAAGGAATGAATTCTATCGATAGCTAAGGATATCGATAGAAGTCATCATAAGAGAACCTATTGAATTTGACCACAGGAGTAAATAGGTCTGTTCGTGTATACTTCCCAAAACTGCCAATTTGTACCCACTTAAGTCGAAAGTTCTGTCAAAGTCCATATAAAGAAAATCAAACTGACAGAATTTTGGATTAAAATGAGCAGTTTTGAGAAGTAATATCACATATTTTCCTTAGATCATCTGTTAATATCTTTTAAACCTTTTTGGTCATAAAATGTGTGTTTCCGGCGTCAAAAAAAACTTAGGTATTGATGATTTCCATGAAATATTTTCGAGCAACAGCATCACAAAATTTTTGTTTATTATGCAATCAGTTCCCTAAAAACTGAATTCAAAGCTTTTATTTCAGTTTGATTTTGAAATTTGAAGATATTTTGACGGTTTCAAAACTGCCTCAAAAATCGTATTTTAATCTAAGTTCTTTCTTTGGTTTTGGATTGATCTAAAATTTTGCTTCAAAACAAAATTCTCTGCAAAATTAGGTCAAGCATTTTAACCGAGTGGTATACGCAACTCCAGAAAAAAAAAATACATTTTCGTTTCTTAGTATGTTCATCACTAACATATCTGTCAAAATTTAGCACTCGAAATAATTATTCGCAGTTTTATTCTGGAGCAAATTTGTAACAGCTTATTTTTTTCACGAGATTTAGGTGAACTTTACTTTGGCAAAATGAAATTTGAAGTCAAGAAATATTTGACAAGAAACAATTTTTCAAAGCCAAAGGGAAAAACCCATTTTGTTTTAAGAGATTCGCTTGATACATCGAAAACATATTCTTTTAATTGGTTGAAAAAAATTTATATTACGAGAAGAGTAACTGTATATTTGATATTTTCTCCACAATTGATACGCTAAAATACAGCAATCATTTAAGTTGGTGTTTGAAGAACAATCTGGAAGCTAAAATTCAGCATGTTCTGCGTAGGTACGGCTAAGATGTATAAATTCTTCAAAAAATATTCAGAATTAAAAGAAATATTTGATTCTTTAAAAATATTCTTACAACTTTTTGGTACAGTGTGACGTTCTTGACATTATGTGAAGGTTCAAGTGTTCAATTACGTGTCATAATTTTTTTCATTAACCACTATGAAAAGTTTTGACTCTTACCACTGGCCTACATTACTAAAGGGTGATTTTTTAGCTGGTTTGGTTTTGGCAACACTGGTTTTGACAGCTGACGTGTGTTTAGTACCTTGTGCCACTGTCAAACAGCTTCAGTTTGGTTTGCAATTTAACCATGGATCGTCTTACAAATGAACAACGCTTGCAAATTATTGAATTTTACTATCAAAATTCGTGCTCGGTTCGAAATGTTTTTTATCGAAAAATTGTGTTCAGCGATGAGGCTCATTTTTGGTTGAATGGGTACGTAAATAAGCATAATTGCCGCATTTGGAGTGAAGATCAGCCAGAAGCATTGCAACAGCTACCAATGCATCCCGAAAAGCCACTGTTTGGTGCAGTTTATGGGCCGGCGGCATTATTGAGCCATATTTCTTCAAAGATGATGCGAATCGCAGCGTTACTGTCAATGGTGAACGCTACCGAGCGATGATAACAAACTTTTTTTTGCCCGAAATGGAAGTTCTTGACTTGCATGATATGTGGTTTCAACAAGACGGTGCCACATGCCACACAGCACGCGAAACAATGGCGCAATTGCGAGGCTAGTTTGGTGAACAGTTAATTTCACGTTTCGGGCCGGTCAATTGGCCGCCTAGATCGTGCGATTTGACACCATTAGATTATTTTTTTGTGGGGGTATGTCAAGGCTAATGTCTATAGGGACAAGCCCGCTTCGATTGACGCACTGGAAGCCAACATCCATGCATTCATTCGTGAGATACCGGCCGATATGTGTGAAAGAGTATGCCAAAATTGGACTCAGCGGATGGGCTACCTGAGACGCAGCCGCGGTCAACATTTGCATGAAATTATCTTTAAACATTAAATTGCAAGGTTCAAACTATCGATTCAAATAAATATTTCATTAATTTTTTCGAATTTTTTGTGTTTTTTTTTTTAAAGTTCTAAACCTCTTAAAAAATCACCCTTTACAATGAGGATTGCGAGGAATTTTTTTTTCTGTATTTAACTCTGCAACTTATTTTCAATACTAAACTGTAAATATTTACCGAGTAACCAGTTCATATCTCTTAATTTAATTTTGAGTTCTTCGCATTTCATTTTTACGTGCGGCTTCCATTATAATTTCGCGTCTAGAGTCATTCCATTCGTCCACTCATTAACATTATTAAGAGCATTTTGTTATTTAATTGTAGCTTCGCTAATCGTTTTGCCTACTGCTAGTATTGCAGTATCATCAGCAAACGTGGCTACAATAGTGTCATCTGTTTGAGGTATATCGCGTGTAAATAAAAGGTACAGAACTGGACCTAATACACTTCCTTGTGGTACCCCAGCCACTATTTCTTTGAAATCAGAATAGTAATTTCCGTGTCTTACACAAAAAAGTTTTTCATTTAGATATACGTTTAGAATGTTATAAAGTCCTTCAGGCAGAACTTGTCTTTATTTGAATTTGAGGCCTTCGTGCCACACCCTGTCAAACGCCTGCGACACGTCCAAAAAGACAGTCGAACAGATTTTCTTTTCTTCAAGAGCTCTCTCAATTACGTCAGTAATATGCACTTGATCAATAGTCGAATGCTTGCTTCTAAATCCGAACTGATGTTCAGGTATTAATTGTTTCTCTTCTATTATCGGTTGCAGGCGCAGGAGTAGTATTCTTTCAAAAACTTTTGATATAATAGGAAGAAGTGAAATCAGCCTGTAAGACTTCTTTTCGTGAGATGGTTTGCCAGGTTTCAAAACCATTATGACTTCCGCAACTTTCCATTGGCTCGGAACATATTCTAACCTTAGAGCGGCATTTATTATGTAAAGGAGGTTAATAAACCCTTTACGAGGGAGCATTTTTAAAATCTCTGCCGCTATTAAGTCATATCCTGGAGCTTTGTTGGACTTAAGCCTCTTTATTTCTCTTTTTAACTCGGCAAGTGTAGCATTTCTCGTTATGTAGCTTTCATTTGAGGTAAAATTCATATTAATATTTTCGTTGAGTTCTTGCCCATCGAATGGCTTAAATGTTTTCTCTAAGTAATCGGCGAATACCGTCGCTTTTTCTTTGTCACTTTTAGCCCATTCATTTTGGCTTTTCTTAATCGGAGGCACTGGAAGCTTTGGTTTTTTCGTTGTTTTTATAGCTTTCCAAAGTGAGTAGTTGGATTCTTTCCCCGCTGTCAAGCCTTCAAGGTAATTTTCAACTTCAAGGTTTTTGAAATCTGATATCGCCGTTTTTAGCATATTACTCAAGCGATTTAAATGAGCTTTATGTTGAGGAGCACGGGTTTGCTGCCATTTTTTACGTGCTTTTCGTTTCTCTTTCACTAAATCTTTTATTCCTTGCGGATATTTAATATCTTTAAGGCGAGGCATTAGCATTTGATAAGGTGTGTTATCCCAAGCTGCTTTTTGAATTATATGAACAAAGGCATCTACTGCGTCTTCAAGCTCAAGAGGCGTTTGTAATGATACCCTTAACTCAACGTTGACCTCGGTGGTTTTGCAATTTTAACAAGGCTTGCGCTCATAATGAGTACGACGGCAGAATGATCCGAGAAGAAGTCATAGCCCTCTGAAATTTCTATACGGTTACAGGGTATTCCTTTTACCATGAATAAATCGATTAGGTCAGGTATTTTCGACGGATCAGTTGGCCAGTAAGTTGGCTTGCCAGTCGAATGAAAGTCACAATTATTTTCCATTCCTGCTTCATATAGCATGCGACCCTTTTGATATATGCATCGTGAGGCCCAGAAGGTGTGCTTTGCATTAAAGTCACCACCAACAATTAAATTTGGACTTAGTGACTTTATCAATGTCGTAAATTCACTCTTATCAATTTTGCAACGCGGAGGGCAATATATGGAAGAGACATTGAGAGGAATATTTTTAGTTTAAGCCTGTACGCTACTCAATTGCATTGATTCCGCCTCTATTTTGAAGCCTATCGAGTGTTCAATGCATTCTTTTATATACAATGATGATCCACCTCTTGCTTTGTTTGACGGATGAATAGCATGGTAGTCTGAAACCCGTGGATTTTAAGATTTGATTCATTTTTGGCATGCGTTTCTGATATCAAACATATGTCAATATCATTTTCTCGCATATACATTCTCCAAGTTTTGCCATAATCATGAGGATTGAGAGGAATAAAAACAAAAATAGCCTCAAGTCTCCCCCTCCCCTAGCCAAATCTTAGATCCGGTTCTGAAAAAAATTCAATCAATCAGCAAAAATATTCCTATTTTCAAAAAAAAAAGCTTGAACTTGTAACCAAACTGAAACATCACCAAAAATGAATTCAAAATTAAAAGCAATCAAATCTCCTGACTTTCCATTTCTGCTGAATTTTCATGAACTCATTTTTATCTAGCTACCTTTTTTTTTTATTTGTGAACAGCAGTATCTGCCTATAAACCTTTTTAACACTATATTTTCGGATACAGATTTCTCAATTTGAATGCTACTTAAGCATTATTTCAACCTTTAAATCAAGACAACCTTATTAAAATTATTTATTTAACAGAAGAAGAAGAAAAAAAAAACTTGACTAGCTTTTTTTCTGACATCCTCTTTTGCCAAAAAAAGACTCCAATTGAATAAACCTTATATACCTACAAACAACTAAAGTCTTTCAATTCATTTCAAATACATTTGCATTCACAGAGATGTAGCGATTTGTTTTTTTATTTTTTGTTCTTTTCTTAAACAAAAAGGCCAAATTACCTCAATTTTTGCCCATCAACCCGAATAGGAATTCCCAAACTGGCCTTTATATAGGTATACATGTTTAATACCAAACGCATTCAGGTTTCAACCCCCACACAAATGAAATGTTTCACAATCAAAAAAAAAAAAAAAAAAAGCCCAACTAATTTTATTCGTATTTCATTTGTTTTGCTTTTTTATTTTTATTTTTATTCGTCCATTTCGTCCTTTTTCACTCAAATATCAATCTGAAAAAGTCCTGAATATTCTATGACCACCTTTTCAAATAATAGCCTTTTTTTATTTTCAAAATTAAGTCTAATTTATTTAAAAAGGTGAGAAAGCCATTTAAATCCCCAAGGATAAAGCGCAACTAAAAATAAAGCATGCCCGATTGGTTGCAAGGACTTGTTGTTTTTATATAAAAATCACTTTTTATTTTTATACAAGCCAGATTCTTTCTTTTTTTACCACGAATTTTTTCCTTGGGTCAATAACAGGCCTTGATAGCGGATAGTACCTCTATATTGCAAGTATAAAAATAGTAGAATCCTTAAGCGAGGGGGTTCTTCTAACAAATGTTCGATTGTAAAAGTAAATGACATTCGGACAATGAAATTTTGAACGACTGAGAGCTAAGAGACTTACATAAGGTAGAAGAAGCAGGAACATCAGCAGGCGTTTGCAGTAGAAGTCAGTTTCAGTGGGTTTATAGAGTGGGATTGGTGTGAAATTTATTCATTGCTCAGTTACTGTTTTTTTTTTGCTGCTCGTCCTTGTTTGAATCCCCTCGAGACCTTGGGAAAGACATCAAAATATCCTTGTTCAAATCATTGGTAATAGATTAACTTGTTTCGCTGTTCTCATTCGAGACTGTGTGAGGGGTGATGGGTGAATAGGGGTGAGGCATCTTCCACAGTCGTAGCTAGCAATACCCATACCACCCCAATGGTGTTTCGTTTCAATTTAATAGGCGCGCAAAATGTTTGTTTGGTTTTACAAGGATAACAATAAAAACAATGAGTGCAAATCCCTGGGTTAAGGGTGATCTGTAAGAGGATGAGGCGAGGTTGAAGAGGATTCTCGATGGTACTGTACCGACAACGGATGAGCTAATTGAGAAGGCAATCTGGTAGTGGCGGCGGCGCGGCGCACGGTGCATGTGGGAGAGGGTGAGTGTTCTGACTTCGAATTCAAGCACATACGAGCTGTATAGGTACACCAGCTATACTCGGCGAGATACACTTGTAAAAGAGCAAACGAATAAACAATGAAAGTGGTGGTTACACGAGTATCCTGTTTCAAATCACTTGACAATTGAATTGTTGTATAAATGTGTGATTTAGAGGGTTGGCAGTTTTATTTGCTTCGTGTGTTTTACTGTAATTGATGATTGTTGTCGTTCAGGACCAAAGGGTAATTGTTTTCTATTTATTGCCGAAGGATTTTAGATAACTCCAGTATTATAATGTAGATATGTATGTTTTTTTATGCTCTGTCAAATGGTGCATAAATAAGACACCCTGAGACCGTTAACTGTCATTCTGACATTTTGATATAAGGAAAGGGACGATATTTGTAGTTTCATGATTTAACTGTTTAGAATAAAAAAAAACTTGGAATGTTTAAAAAATAATGCCAAAAGTCGGAAAAATTCTTGTTTTCAACATTCATCCCGATAATTTTTACCTTAATCAAATAGACAAAGAGGGGTCGCCGGAAATATACACCACTGCTCTTAATTATGACGGTGCTGTTGATAAAAGTGATCTTCCTTGGAGAAAATTTTAACTGTAAGTGTTTTCCTACACCTTTTACCAATTTTATTAGATCCCCATCTTAGGTTTAGCCTTGACAAGGCGGTGTGCCTTACAATGCTTGCTACGATGAAACCTAGAGTTTGCGATCGTGGAACTATAGTTCCTGCAGAAGGGCTGAAGGAGTATAGGCTGTTGATACTAGTTAACCTGCAACGAAAGAGTGTTCTTATCACCAAGGTTACTCAAACAATTGGATGGCAGCCGATGAATTCTTGTGATGAAATCAACGATGGAGTCTACAGTTCCAGCAAGGTTGAACTACTTGGTGAACACTATAATATGGGCTACTTCCACTTTTCAAAACTCCAGCCTACTAGGAGCGAATTTATCCGGCTGTCTTGGAGCTATTGAAGAGTTTATTAAGCCCTCCAGGATTGGGTTTGTGCTGTGATGCTATTATACTTTACAGCTGAGGTAAACTCGGCGGTGTCCACGATTTTTCCCCAAGAAGCAACAAAACTTGGGGTTAGGAGGATCAAATCTCCGAATAAAATGGCTTTTAACAAAAACTCATATAAACATAAGTTATTTCATATAAGTTATTATTTTAATTTCTTAAGATAAACAACAAGTTATTTCATATATTTTACAATGTTTTCCGGTCTTAAAAATAACTAGCACGGTAGGTATTTAATATAATCATGTACCTAGCAAGAAACCTAAGGAATAAAACGGTCGTAACCCTCAAAGGAGCATCTTGTCCAGCTAGATTCTTGAAGAGGAACTCAAAGAAACTAAACTTCCTCTGCAAATGAGGAATGAAACGGTCGGAACCCTCGAAGGAGAACCCTGTTCAATTGAGCTTCTAGAAGAGTATAGCCCAAGGGAACAAAACGATTGTCCCTAGTACAAAACCTAAGGAAACAAACGGTCGGAACTTTCAAAGAAAAATCAATGAGTTCTTGAAGAGGAGCTCAAGAAACAAAACGGGGTCGAGGATCTTTATCGGAAGCCCTATGTCTTCGGCAAATAAGGAACAAAGCGGTTGGAACACTCAAAGGAGAACCTTGTCCAAAGAGCTTCTAAAAGTGTAGTCTGGCATACAAGACAAGACGATATTTTGGGTATCAAATCGATACCCAACACCTTTTCATCGATTTCAAGGCTGCATATGATAGCATCTATAGGGACGAGATATATAGAGCAATGTCTAGTTTTGGCATACCTTCCAAACTCGTCCGTTTGTGCAGGATGACGAAGGAGAATGCACGCTGCTGCACCGAGATCGGCAAAGACCTCACCGATACCTTTGATGTCAAAAAAGATTTTAGACAAGGCGACGACTTCTTCAACATCGCTCTTGAAAGAATTGTGCAAAACTATCACGTCAACACTAGAGGCACGATTTTGCAAAAGTCCGTCCAACTACTCGCTTACGCCGACGATATTGACATAATTGGACGAACAAAGCGTGATGTCAATGCTGCTTTCGTTAATATTGAGGAGGAAGCGAAGAAGATGGGTTTAACGGTGAATGAAAGTAAGACCAAATATATGCTGTCAACAAAAAAGGACACCCAACACCGATGTCTCGGTCAGAAAGTCACTAGACTTTGTCTCCCTAGGCTCCGTTATAAACTTAGCTAACGATACCAGTGCTGTGATCAAACGAAGGATTACTCTTGCCAATCGCTGTTCCTTTGGGCTAAGAGGGCAATTGAGAAGCAAAGCCCGCTCTCGAGCTACTAAAGTGTCCCTGTATAAGACGCTTATCATACCGGGCCTGATGTATGTTGCAGAGACATGGACACGATTAACGGTGGATGAGAACGCTTTAGGCTGTTTTGAGAGGAAAATTCTCCTGGTGAATTTTGGTCCCGTCTGCATAGATGGGGAATGGAGAAGAAGATACAACCATGAACCACTAAATTGAAAAGCCAACGGTGCAGTAGAGGAAGAAAGCGGAACAGGTGGCCCACGCAAGTGGAAGACGACCTCAACCAACTTGGCTTGCGAAACTGGAGACAGCTAGCTAGAAACCGACCCAGCTGGAAGAAGCTTGTTGGTTGAGGCCCTGGTCCACCCCGCAATGTAGCACCACTTTAAGTAAGTAAGTAAGTTTTGATAAGAGAATGACTTAAGCAAGAAGTCTTAGAATTTAAAAGTGATAGCAAGTGTGCCTGGACACAATCCACTTAAAAGCTTAATTCAAGAACATCACGCATCATTAAAAAAAGCAATCTACATCTCCTGGAGAACATGTACAACACGCCATAAGTACGACGTCAAGATTATTCTGGGAGGCTTCAACGCCAGATTCGAAAAGGAAGGGGCAACTTTGGTTCAACAGTCAGAGGACACAGCTGACAAAACTTCCAATGGTGGATTTCTCGACGGGGTGAAATATCATCATAGCTAGCACTAGTTTCCCACACCTTGGTATACACAAAGAAACTTAGCAATCTCTTGATCAAAAATCCCTCAACCAATTTAATCACTCCACGATTGACGCCAAATATCCTTCCAGTATCTTCGATGTTCGAAATTTCTGAGGGGCATACGTAGTCTCGAATTACTACTTGGTAAGTCCACGACAACACAACGCTGTGAAAATATTATATGTCGGAAAGCTAAAATCGGAGGAGGGCATCTCGACGAAACTTCTCATTGTGAACTTACCGACGGGGGAAATGTCATACACAAACAGACTTGGGGACATATAGACGCTAGACGCCAAACATCCTTCCAGTAACTTGGATGTCCGAACTTTCCGAAATGCAAACATACTCTCGGATCACTATTTGGTGGTATCTCAAGGATGAATGCGGAAATCCATTACACCACAACGCCAAGTAGTTGCTGTAAAAATCTTATGCCAGGAAGCTAAAATTGGGAGCGACCATCAGAACTTTTCCTGACCACGTCTCCACTGAAGCAAATCTATTGCTTCAATGAAGAATGCCAGCTGGAGCATGCAGCTTAAAAGCTGCTGAGGGAGAAGCCCAGGATCTCTATGTTAAAAATAGGATCAGGTTAGGTTAGGAGCGGCGTGGACAGTACAGAGGCCGTTTCATACACGGGGGCCTATTTGTCTTTTGTGACCCCCTTACAAAAAGAAAGCAGAGATGCTCCTAAACTAATGGTTCAAATAGAATGGTTTATTTGCGAACTAGCCTCTGTGTACTTTATGAACTTACTCATGTGTGACATTGAGTCCTGCAATACAAAGTCCAGTTCTCAAACAAACCTATTTCCAAAGTAACGACGGCCACTGTTTTGGATCTTATAGTCTCACTGGCTATTGCTTGATAGCGGCTTTGCTGTCCACGAAAACTAGCTAAACAAAAATGTGATCTCCGAGCTAAGTTTTTTCTTGTGTATCATTTCTGCCAGTTTTTCAATAGCGAATATCACAGTCTCAAAGACACAGCACTCATCTGGGAGTTTATATGATTCTCTAATATTAAGTGCTTCTCAGAACATCCCAGCTCGTGTTCCTCCTCCCATTTTTAACCCGTCAGTATAGAAGGGGATACCCATGTTTACTTGTTAGTTATTTGGGTTCCCATCAATGTCTTTTGGGGATTTGAAATAGAGAGGTGTTTGTTAAAATCTATTAAAGGTGGTATGCAGTCAGCCATCACATCATGTCCGGCCACTGTGTCATTTCTTTGTAAGATAGACCCTTGACCATAACAGCTGTGCTTCCAAAAACCCAATTATTTGAGCCGAAGTGCACTTTTGGCTGCTGTGTTTCTTATGTGCTTTTTTAGGACTGAAAGATTTAAAATAATTTCTAACCCTGCTTTTGGTGTAGACTTCTGTGCCCCCGCTATTCCTTTACAGACTTGTCTCTACACATTCTTCAGGTTTTTGAGAAACCAAACCGCAAGTCACCATCTGAATCAGTAGACAACTGTGGGTCCCTTACCTTCAAGCCGAAGAACAATATGCACAAAGGAATGGTTTAGAGTAATTATTAATATTACTAGGCCCGATTTCTTCGTGAGCAATAACATCACAATTTTTCGAGTTTGATTAATGCTCCCAATAGAGAAAAAATTAAAATTGAATTTGTGTTTAGGTATCTGACAAGTAGGTCTCGTTATAAACAAATCTTCATAAGGAAATAGCAAACAGAGGGTCTGTTTAAAGTCAGTAGCTGTTTTCGAATGTTTATTTTATTAAGTAATTAATTTTGAAAGATATCAAACATCTACAAGCATAACCAACTATATCCTCAATCCGGTTATTTTCCTCAACATCAACCAAGTTAAGTGTCTTTTTGAATAAAATGTCAAAAATTGTATACATGTTCATTGTTACACCAATCATCCCTTGTGTCATCAAAACTGATGTTTTTCTCTTCCCCCTATATTCGCATTGATGCAATTACACTCAACACATTACAAAACTATCAATTTAAGCTTTCATCCCTCAAATTTGATTGCGATTGTGTTTAAGACATGAAACAGAGAAAACATC
Source organism: Dasysyrphus albostriatus (assembly GCA_946251815.1). NCBI lineage: Eukaryota > Metazoa > Arthropoda > Insecta > Diptera > Syrphidae > Dasysyrphus > Dasysyrphus albostriatus. Next base: position 12,848,909 of record OX276335.1, read on the forward strand.
AAAAGACAGATCCAAATGAAATTTGAAGATTCTTCATAAAAAAATGTATGTATGTATGTAGGTATATCATTGTAACGGTGACTTTCTGATGAAATTTAATCGTATAGAAAGTTCCCAAAAACTTTCAAAGCATGCTGCACGTTGACCCAACCAAACATTCTATATAATTCCTCTTGACATAATCCTGACATTCTTTGGTATAAGTAAGGACGAACATAGCAATACGCCATTACAACTTTGTTTTTGTTTTATACCTAACCAAGTTCGCATGTCCTTTTACAATGGCTATTTTGAAAGTAATCAGTTGGTAAGCTTTATCCCTGATGGCATCCGAACATGTCCTGTCCATCGATATACTTTTATCTACGAACATATACCTACATATAATGTGTTCTAAAACATTTAGGTCCCCTGTTTTTGGGTTAGATGTGGGTGTAAACATTTGAACAGTTAAAAGGACATAAGCAGATTGGTCAGCCAATTGGCTGTCCACATCTTTGTCCGATAATCAATCAAACTGACCATTTGAAATCAATTGGAAGTAAATTTTAGGTACAAACGAGTATAAGGGAAGATCGAGGATGTCAGCTTGTGATGCGTCCTCTCGAGAGAATTCATAAACAAAACTTCAAAGGGATGAATTTTCTTTGAATTTTAAGATGCAAAAAGTAATCAAAATCATTGGATTAATGTTAAGTTTTCTTTGTTTGTGTTTACCAATCAATTACATCAGCTTTACCTACCCTTAAACAATGCGAAGGGAAGGATTAATATCTAAGTATGGACGCTGTTCAAATTTAAGTTAAAAAATTTTGGGAAAAGGCCTAAGCCCTTTTGTAGTTTTTTTATTATGGTGGCTTAATTACTCAACAAAAGGGACCGGTTCTGAATGATTCCACCTGTTATAAGGGCTGGTCAAGAGACTTTTGTAACTCTCGTTTCAAGTGCAACTATAAAGCTTGAGGATTGTTCTCCTTGTTACTGCAAAACTCACAACTAAACTGTCGAACCAAAAGAGATTGTAAACCTGGACGTTGCGTTGGGAGCCTTCACTTACCTAAAGTTGCAAACCGAGCAGCTGAAAGAGAAACTCTCCGATGAGTATAACCTATACCACAAACGTCAACCAATTATATGCTCTTATATTATATATCTTATATTATATGCGATATTATCAAAGAGACAGCTGATGCCATCATACTCTCGGCCTTGAGTTCTGGGTGTTTGGTGTTGGTCATTATACTTATTCTTTTTATGGCCATGGTAAAATTCATGTTCCATTCCTTCCGGTAAATACTGTCAAAACTCATAAAGATTGCCGATTTTTTACAACTGTCTTTGACAGTGATTTATTGTTTAGTTTTTTTTTTTAGGGGAGCGAAGAAATACTTTATGCACCATAAGAAGACCTTTCCGGCATTGACCCTTTGCAATCCCCGTGTGACGGACTCGTTCAGGCATAAACATATCCACCAAAATTCCACCATAACCCTTTTGGCTTCTGATGCACCCCCCGGGACCGTTCTGTGCATTACTTCAGAGGGGTTGTCATGTTTCCCTTGCGGGATCATCTTACATCTTTTTTTCTTCTGAGAATATGTTCTATGTAGCTGCAGACTTTTTGGCAGTTCTCGTAACTCTGTAGCATCTTCTCTACAATGTTCTCTGGTGTGACGCCAATATACTTATTTGCAGGTCTTGGCGAAGAAGGTATGGTTTCACATTCTAGTGAGTCTCCGTACTGGTAGGCTTGGCTGCCTGTTTTACCAATTTTGTGGAGAAAGGCTTTGAAATATCCATGTCCGGTGAGTAACTGGGTGACATAGTTGACCACACTGTGTTTCTCGTCATTCCACACAGCCACGTTCCTGATCAGTCTCGCTGTCCATCTTCCTCTGTTTTCCGAGCTCCAACGGTCTTGCCACTTCTGTCTCGTGAGCTGCTTAGCCTCATCGAATGCCGTTTCCGTTCCCATTTCCACGTTTTCATCGTAGACGTAGTTTCTTCTGTCGCTAGGAGATCGATGGGGGTCACGATGGGGGTCTGCGACTACTAGGACGGCTGTTTCCAAAACCATTCGATAAAAGCTAGCTACACATAGAGCTCCACACCTTTGCATCGCCACTATCTGTTCGCTTACTGGCCGTTGGACCACCAACATTTCCCATCAGCCTACTCAGTGATGCAGTTGTTTTTGAGGGTCTGTCCACAGCTGCCTTTATGTGTTGCCAGTAGATTAGCTTTATGTCGAGCTTCAATCCCAAGTACTTTACCGCGGCACTGCTTCTTATAAACTCTGCCCAAATTTCGAAGAAGGACTATCTCATTTTCTGTTGCAAAGCTGAGTCCATGCTCAACCATCCACGATTTTACTCGTCGCATGACCTGGTTCAATTTTCTTTGCACGCTATCGGTGTCTCGTGCCGTAATCACCGCGGCCATATTAATATTATCTTAGTACCTGACTGTAAGGCATCCTCAGGCATCTTCATGCAAAGGATGTTGTCGTAGGGGATGTTCCATAGATCTGGTCCTAAGATTGATCCCTGCGCTGCACCTGATGTAACTTGCATCCTTCGCGGGCCTTCTTTAGTCTCGTAAGGCAGTTCTAGATCCCTTAGATAGTCCTTCACTATCTGCAGGAGATATGCTGGAATGTGGAACCTCCGTTCGAACGCGTTGAGTATATCGCTTCACCTGGCTGAGTTGAAGGCTTCCGTACGTCCAGGGTTGCCAGCAAAACAATCTTCCGGGAGTAGTGGCTGCCCTGATGGGCGATTTGGGAGGCATTCACTACTTTCTTAACGACTCTAATCGTAGAGCAGACCTTACGGAAACCATACTGCCTCTCTAACAGATCGCTTGACGTTTGTACTGCTGCTATGAGTCGTGGTTTTAGAAGATTTTCCAAGAGTTCCCCTGCGGTGTCTAGCATGCGCATAGGCCTTTATGCCAATGGGGTATCCGGATCTCCTTTGCCTATGCTAATAAGCCCCAAGCGTGGTTTCTTCCAGTTCTTGGGAAAGATGCCTTCCCCGATAAAGCTGTTAAACATATTCAGCAGCAAGTGCAGGCATATTTTCGGGGTCACTTTGAGGACTTCTGTGGTAATTCCATCGAGGCCGAGGGTTCTTCTATTTTGCAGGGATTTCACCGCTACACTCAGCTCTTCTTCGTTAAAAGCTGGGATTTCCTATCGTTGGACCGGTGTGTTGTCGGGTGGCCCGACTGGGTGAGCTGGGAAGAGTGGATCCACTATGCCCTCCATCTTTTCTTCACTGAGGACATGGGGTGCACTCTGAGCTCCGAGTTTCCACATCACGATCTTGTAGCCAAGTCCCCAGGGGTCGCTACTGACGTCACGGTGGAGATCCTTCCACTTCTGTTTCTTGCTCAAGTCGATGGCCCTCTTGAGCTCAGATCTCTGAGCTCTCAATTCCGCTAGAGGATCTTTTATAGGTTCAGCGTTTCTTTTCCTTCTTCTCCTGGTGACTATGCGCCGCAGTTATGGGCATCTATGGCGGATCGCAGCTATCTCCTCGGTCCACCAGTACACTGGATCTCTGTCTATGTTTGCACTGCTGCTACGGGGCATTGAAGAGTTGCAGGCAAGCCGAAATAGTTCCATCCATTTATTTTAGCGGGTCCTTGTACTTGGATCACAGTGTCAGCACCTTTCTCGATCACGTTCTTGAAAAAATCAAAATCAAATCAGTATGTTTACATAATAATACCTACCTACCTAGGTACAAAATATTTGTTCACTTTTTATAAACTGACAAATTGTGCGTCATAAAATTCTATAACTCTAAATTTTTCAAATGAATTTAGGGTAAGTAGTCAATTTAATTAAGTTCATTGAAAACACGTTTTCGACAAACAAAAAAAAATCCGTTTCCCTTCTTTTTCTGTTTGACAAATACTTCCAATTCATTCCCACATTCAACTTAGGAAATCTTATTTAATGGTCCACTCAATTCAATGTTACCTCTGTGCCATAAGCTAACTATTGTTGTTAGCATCAGCGTACATCTTTTAGCAAATTGAATGAAAAAGGTCGATTCCCGTTTATCATAAAATCATTTCCCATCATATTCCAGAAACAAAATATATTTTTCTGCCGTTGTAACAAACATCAACCACTTGATGTGTAGCCTGATACCTTCCCATCACAATATTCTCCTGCTCAAATTCGAAGGGTTGTACGAAAATTAATCACGAAAATAAATATGTTCTAGGATATACTACGTGTACTTGTACACCACCAAAATGCAACATCCCTGATACTGAATCACTCCCAACATCATAATTTTACCATCATCAATCTATCTATCCAGCCAGCCAGGCAGCACCAGTACCAGCATCAGCCGCAGATGAATGAAGATCCTTCTGGATATTTGAATTCATAACAAGATAATCGATCCTTTGGGGGATGAGCACTCCTACCGTGCGTATACAAACGTACAGGGACCACTGGGAATTTGCGTCGAGACTTTATCGTTTAATAGCAGTGTATAGCTTTGGTCTCATTGACACTCACCGTGTAACACACGCCCCATGGCCAGGATATGAGAAGTTGAATGAAAAACTAAGCTCATGTTGTTTTTGTTGTTGTTTTTGAATAAGCGTGCTTGTCCTTTTTGCAGGTTATCGTTGTGCTATTGTCATCGTTGATAGAGTCTTTGTTGTCCTTTTGCTCCTGCCTGCCACTTGTAATTGCATTAAAATGCAATTAAGGCCAGTGTTCGTTCGTTATGCTGAACGATTGACGAGAACGAAATGAACGAGCAATGCACGTGTTTGTTAATGCGCGCTGCAACATCAATCGAAGGATCCCATCAACCTAATGGATTTCCATCAAAATGGGGACTTTCGTATCCTTAATAGTAATTGGGAGCGCGTTGCAGTGTTGTCGCGGTTTTAATGAAATGAGTTTTATGTTACGCTCTTTGGCGCAATGTTTCAGCATCTTTTATTATGATTGAAATGACAAAATTTTTAAGATAAAAGGACGAACATAGAAATACAATCATATTATTATGATGAAGGATGAAAATTCTTAAAAGGCAATTAAGTTAAGTGAAAGAAGTTTGTATTGTTTTTCGTTAAGGCAGTAAATTTTATGAGGCATATCAGTTTAAACAAAAAAAAAATTTAATAGGAAATACGAAAACAGAAGTAAGCTGTTTCCATAAAATAAAATAAGTGGAAAAAACTGAGAACATACTGGTAGTGCATGTTAAACCTAGGAATATGCATTGGCAATAATGGTTACAGCTCAAAATTCTTTGTTTTCATCATCCATTCTGAATTTTTACCTTACATGCTCATAAACTCTAGCTTTGCAGGACCAAAATACCAACTGCACCTTTTTTTTGTCATCAAGACGTCGAAATACACATGGAAGGTACAGTTAAGTTCCAAACCATATGGTTCTTAGACATGAAAAGCTGATAGCTGTCTACTGGATCAACAGGTGCACGAATTCTTCGTCGCTACCTGAATTGCAATTTTCATCACTTGACATATGTAGGTACTTACGACTTGACATTTTATGTAATTAAACATATTTCTTCGTTGAGATGAAAATAGAGCAGCAAATAAAGTTAGCAGGGCAACTTTCACCCACGCAAATGGGTTCTTTTTGCATTTTTATTCCTGATTTTGCAGTTCTCCAAATAAGGTTGTAATCGAAATCAAGTAATTTGCTTACCTTACAGTGAAGTTAGCAATTCACATCGTAAAAGTATCTCACTTGTAGTAAGGCTCCAAAGAGCAGTTTTTTTTTGCATTTCAACAATAAGCTAGATTAAAAATTTGAACTCCTCAATATGAAAAATTTCCAAAAATTGGCTTCAATGGGAAGTTAGTAGGTCACATCATGTATTTCAGTAACCAAGCATGTTAGAAACTTTCAATAAAGCTCCAAATTTGCATTTTTTTTACATTCCAAAAATAGGCTAGGCTAAAACTAGGTACAGTTGCAGTTTTTTGCATTTCAAAGAGTGGTTCCTGAGATACCCGATGTGGTCTGCTAACTTCACTTAGCAGGTTACTCGATTACACTCTTATTTGACGAAATGCAAAATCGGCAATGGAAATGCAAAAAATATGCAAACAAAAATTAGCAAATTCTTTTCAAGGTCTAATTTGTGTGGGTTAAAGTCACATTGCTTAAATTGCGTCTGTAAAATAGCTTTTACTCCCGAGTGCAATGAAATCACAAAGAAGTTTGCATACAAAAACAACGGGCCTCTAATACTCCTACGTACCATGGTGTACGGTTTCTGAAGGTGTTTTTCAGCTTTCTCCAACTCTTCCCCAGTTGTGCTGATACTTGTTCGACCGTTCTTTACCAAGTTCTTTTAGGTCGGCCCACTCCTCTGCCTCGCTGCGTGAGAGGGTTCCATTGCATCGCTTGACTCGCAATGCACTCGTAGTCTTTTTTAAGCGTATGCGTAGGCTCGTGCGTATCATAGGTTTCTTAACCTGTCCCCGCATTAAGTTCTTCATTAAAGATACGGTTAGGCCAAAAAATCCCTAAAATGTTTCGCAGACGCTTTTTTGTGACAGTGGTTGCTACTTTCCAAGTGCTGCATCCATAAAGAAGCATGGATCCTACTTTGGAGCTGAACAGTCTTAGCTTGGTTCTTAGGTTTAAAGAGTAGTTTCTCCATATTTTGGATAGCATTCTGAACGCAGCCTCTGTTTTCCTAATTCGGCTGGCTATATCTAGTTCTGTCTTACCATTAGTAGAGATGATACTCCCAAGATATTGAAAATTTTCTACCATCTCTACTGGTTGTCCAGAAATATCTATTTAAGTAGATGAGGAAGTTCCAAAGATGAACCTCTATGTTTTTGCCATATTGATCTTATAAGCCCAAGGGTTTCAGCTTCTCTCTCCGCCCTTGTTGTCACTTGATGGAGATGGAGATCAGATGTTTCAAGTGTGATAGTAGATTCCACTGAATTCCTCCATTTATAGTCGACAAAGCTGCATGCAGCACATTACTTACTACCAACAGAAACAGTATTGGTGACAGTATACAACCCTGTCTAACCCCAATTTGGATTTCAAACTCCTCTGACAACCTTTCTTTATGCAGAACGTGACATTTGGATCCTTCATAATGTAGCCCTAATGATAGCAATCAATTTCTCCGGGTTGCCCTTTCTGCGCAAGGCAAGCGAATGAAATTTTATATTGACACTGTCAAACGCCTTTTTGAAATCGATGAACAGCAGGTGAAGTGGTCATAGATATTCAACGCACTGTACGATGATGGTCCGGAAGGTGTTGATGTGATCCACACAGGAAAATCCAATGTGGAAACCTGCTTGTTCGGAGTCAAGCGTGACTTCTAAGTGATCTTTTATTCTCTCTAGGACGATTCTAGCTATGACCTTCGCTGCAGCAGGCAGCAGGCAAATTCCTTCACTCTGCGTAAGGTTTCTTTTCTTTGGGTGCTTGATAATCATCTCCCTTTTCCACTCCTCAGGAAAACTCTCTGTTTCCCAAGCTCTTTCTATAAGTGGGTGCAGGTGCTCAGAAGATGTTTTTGGCACTGCTCGTAGGAGCTCTTCGGGACGACCGTCAAGTCCAAGCTTTTTTGTTCTTCAGTGCTGTGATGCAATTAAGATTTCTTCTCTACTGGGAGATACAGTGCGTATTGTCGAATTTGTTACTAAAGGCAGGTCATTGGGTGTTAGGTTGACTTCACTGGTGAAAACACGATTTAAAACCGCAGGAAAGTGCTCCATCTAACTTTTGGGCTGGTCCTCATCCGAAACTAACAGGGATCCGTCTGTTACCCTTACCAGGTGTTGCTTACGGCTTTGGGCACCTCTTAGCTCTTTGGTAAATATGTAGACGGTCCTACTGTCACACCTACTTGCGCCCTCTTCTACTTCTGCTTTTGTTCCCAATGCGTTGATATAGTAACGCTTGTCACGTCCCACGCTGACTCGTTTCTACCTGCTGCTGAGGTTGCTATGTTTAAAAAGAAAGGTTGAGCGAATTTCAAAATACGTATTCACCAGACTGACAAAAAATTTCAAAATATCAAATATTATTTTTATATTTAGAAAAGCTCAGGTAGATTGCGTTTTATTCTTAAATGACAAAGATGTCACAAATTTGTTTACACTAGTACGTCCAGCCCTTGAAACTCGAGTGCTTATAACATTATCGTCTTATTGACAAACATCTAGAAAATATATTGTAACTCTCATAAAATCATAGAAAGCTTTATTTTTCCGTGTTTGTTTTCATACAAATGGTCGATATCAAATTATTCATTATGTGCATACGCCCTTGATTGCGTACCTATTTACCTACTCATCAAAAAATTTAAGAAATAAATTCTGATTGCAGATGCAAGCGCACCTCATAAACTGATGAGTACCGACATTATTTCTTTCATCCAATTCCTTTCGGGCTTGCAAACAAAAAACATGGTTATTATGACAGTTAGGTATGACAGTCCACTGACTGCCAGTCAGCTTGACAGACCATCAAACTGCAATTAACACTATTTTACCATAAAAGCCATCTACCGACCAGAGTAAAACTAAATGTTTGGATTTTTTAATTGTTTTTGTATAAATTGTTCAAAAAAAAATTCTTGATCCAGATCCGTAAATAATAATATGCGGTTATTAAGACTCTCCCAAATTGAATAGTCTCATGTTTTGCAACGGTTTAGGATAGCCATTAAACGCGGAGAAAACCTGTGCTATACCAACTTGGTTCACACACGTTTCTTCGCATGACCATATGAACTTTGGCGAAAAGAACGACATCGGGACATTTCAACAATTTTTTACATTTTACCTTGGTCTGCCATTTTGTATTGAGCTTTGTATCTCACCAATGGACATTATTTGGCATATCTCTATATATTATCGATATCACAACGACTAGTGTAGTTTGGCAAACCGTTATTAGCAGGACAAAAGTTAAATCCACTCAATTGTCTGGACATAGCTAACCCTTTATGGCCACAGTTGTTGTTGTAATTACTTGACATATAAATCGATTTGCATGGTTGTCTTTTTTTTAGACAATATTATTTTGGCTTGCAAAAAAACACAACTATTTTCTGCATCACTGAACGCTGCCATAGGACATTCCAATAATTTTTCCAGTCAGTGCTGGAAAATTGATTGGTGAAAAATTGAAACGTCACCATTTAAGTTTCGACAAATAAAACAAATAAATACTATCGGTCTCGCTCTGGCTCTTGCTCGCTGTTGTTACACAATTTTCTTTAAATGTTTTTTTAGTTTTTGTGGTGCAGTTTTTACATTTTTCACTTTTGGGTAAAAAAACCTTTACAACGATATATAATTTATATGCCTTCGGCTTTTGTAGAACGCGTTAATTGTACCACAAACTTCGTGTTTGCCGTTTTACCATATGATATGTTCAATTCACAGGTTTAAGTATTGTGTATTGTCAACAAAAAATACAACTTTTTTCAAGGAAGTATCAGTTCTTACTCTTAGATGTTGTGATCGACAAAAATTTCGAAAAGGGACATACAATTTGTACCGTTCCAGAAAATGAAAAACAAACATATTTTTACTACAACTACTGCCATGTTTATAAGAGAAATTCTGTAAAAGAAAAAGTACTTAAAGTGAAAAAAAAATATTTGAAAACAACGGCAGCTTTTAAATTAAAACAACAGGAGTTGTACCTTCTTTGAAAACCAGAAAGTCTGTTATTTTATTTGAAATTAAGTTACTTATAAATCCATTCATCTTTAACTCAAAAATTGTGATTGAATACTATCTTCGAAAAAATAAAAATTTTATCAAGTATTTGAAGAAGTAACTACACATTTTGTAACGGGTGATTTTTTAAGAGGTTTAGAATTAAAAAAAAAAAAAACACAAAAAATTCGAAAAAATGAATGAAATATTTATTTGAATCGATAGTTCGAACCTTGCAATTTAATGTTTAAAGATAATTTCATGCAAATGTTGACCGCGGGTAGCCCATCCGCTGAGTCCAATTTTGGCATACTCTTTCACACATATCGGCCGGTATCTCACGAATGAATGCATGGATGTTGGCTTCCAGTGCGTCAATCGAAGCGGGCTTGTCCCTAAAGACATTAGCCTTGACATACCCCCACAAAAAATAATCTAATGGTGTCAAATCGCACGATCTAGGCGGCCAATTGACCGGCCCGAAACGTGAAATTAACTGTTCACCAAACTCGCCTCGCAATTGCGCCATTGTTTCGCGTGCTGTGTGGCATGTGGCACCGTCTTGTTGAAACCACATATCATGCAAGTCAAGAACTTCCATTTCGGGCAAAAAAAAGTTTGTTATCATCGCTCGGTAGCGTTCACCATTGACAGTAACGCTGCGATTCGCATCATCTTTGAAGAAATATGGCCCAATAATGCCGCCGGCCCATAAACCGCACCAAACAGTGGCTTTTTCGGGATGCATTGGTAGCTGTTGCAATGCTTCTGGCTGATCTTCACTCCAAATGCGGCAATTATGCTTATTTACGTACCCATTCAACCAAAAATGAGCCTCATCGCTGAACACAATTTTTCGATAAAAAAACGGATCTTCGGCCAGCTTTCCAAGAGCCCATTCACCAAAAATTCGGCGTTGTGGTAGGTCGGCTGGCCTTAGTTCTTGCACCAGCTGTATCTTAAAAGGCTTTACGCCCAAATCCTTCCGCAAAATATTCCACGT